>OV884060.1:201235252-202485252 GCA_930367215.1 Pollenia angustigena
TCTATGGTTGTATCAATCATTTTTCTCGTCAAACCAAAACGAATAAATGGTATTATTAGTATGTATATTCTACGCACTGCTCCATAATAACTTTTTTTGTGTTTCATTGCTCTGTTCTTTAAAAATAAATTTTCGAAAACTTTTATGTTAATTTTGCATATTTCGAAAAACAAATCAGTGGGTGAACATAAACTTCCAAAATCAGATTAATTTTCATAGTTTTTCGTATGGATATACATTTCTGATGGATATGTTAAAATTTGAGATGGTTTAATCATATCCATTCATTCCACATGGGAAACTTACAAATACAAATTATCAAGTACTGAAAAAGTTAAAATTTTAAACCATTAAACTTGTAAAGAGCTCATAAGTAAAATTAATAAATACTCATAGTAAATAGTAAGAAAAAAACACTCTTTTTATTTTTTAATTCGTTTGATATATGTACCAGAGAACCTCAAAACTCACTATTTTTGTGCATTTATTCATACGCTAAAATTTACAATAACTCTATACATGCAAAACAAAGTTCAACGTTGGTAATTTTTTTTTCCTTTCGTACACATTTGATATTTTCATTTATTCGTTTTTTATTGAAAGTGCTTTATTTGCATTTTTGTTGCTCACGCAATATAACACAACTGAGTAAATTCAAAAGAGCACATTCTCTATACTTTTGTTTACATTAACAACAACAACAATAAACAACGATGAGACGCTTTTTCAAAATTAACAACAATAAAAACAACAATAACAAAAATACATTGTACCTACTACTACTACTACTGTACTTTTTGTTTCTATGGAAATTGTGTGTACCTACATAAGTATGTGTGTTTAGTTTCATTTAAATTTTTTTTTCTTGTACTACATAGTTAATGCTGAATAAATACATGAGTAATGATTGTTTGATTTCTGGCTCTTTCGTTTGTATTTTTTGTTTCTTTACCAAACAATCATTTGCGCTCAGAACACTTAGAATCTTTATAAAAAAAAACGAAGGCAACGATTGTATAAATAACAAAGCACGATGTGCGTTATTTGAATGACTGCAAACCAGCAGCGAATATTTGCGGTTGCGCGAGTTTGACTGTATGACCGTAAGCGTGTGTATTTGTTGTCGTTAATTAAATGCGATTTTTTTTCAATTGCAAAAAGCTATTCTCTGATATGTACACATACACACATGGTAAGTACTAAATACCTAATTAAATAATCCAAAAAAATGGAATTATAATTCGATACTAGTTTAATTTTTACAAAAAAAACACATACTGCTGCCCTACAATTACGCGATTGGTCGCATTCGCTCTTACGTAGGTTATTTGCAAATAAATTGTTTGAAAACAAAACGAAATCAATTAAAAAAAATACCAAAAACCGGTTTCAACGAAAAAAAAAAAAAACACAAACACACACACACTTTGACTGGCAAAAACAGCAAGCAAAGGTAATCCATTTCGTTTCTTAACCCTTTCAGACATTTTGTCCAATATATTGGACATTAAAATTTTTTCTCTTTGAATTCATGTAGAGTCAGGGATGTCAGATGTGACGATTTTACGTCATTTTGACGATTTTTTTCGCTGAATTTACCAAAATGACGATTAACGATTTTGAATGTAGAGTCACTTAGGTGTTGACGATTTAATCCCGTCAATAAATTTAGTTTAAACTTTAATCTTTCATCAAATTTTTAACACTTTAATCTGTCAAGTAAAGTTTTTTTCTTACCGAACGTTTCCACATGCAAGTAATTACTTGCCGATTGGCTGAATGAACAAAAATTGTGTGAATGTTAGTGAAAAAGTGTCAGTGTATTGAGTTTTTCGAACTTGCACTTGCATGTGGAAACGGGGGGTTAGTTAATATATGTATATGTGGGCGAATATATATTTATATTTACTAGCGGACTCGACGAACTTCGCCTCGTCTAAATTTTAAGCCTTCAGACAAACTTTAGAGTAATAATACAACACAAATATTAAAATTTTTAATATGATTTATTTGAATGGAATCAGTAGAGAGCGATTTGATGTACAAAAATCTATAAATCACTAAATATATAAACCATCTTTAAACGCATAAAATTCGGCGTTTAAACTACCAACACAGACCATATGAATTTGATAAGATTTATCGTAGTGCTGTCACATGTTATTTTTTTACCACATATAACACATGGGAGAATGATTTATAGTTGCTGAGTTTAAACTACATATAAATTCAAGTTTAGTTCAACTAAACCAGCGTTTAAACCATCAGTGGTTTATTAGCCATTATTGTACAAGTTTTTTTTAGAAAAACTAAAAAACAACTAGTTAATATTAGTCAGGGCCATTTTTTGATGTTTTTTTTTATATTGGCAGGACGATTTTTCGAAAAAAAAAAAATAATCTGACAGCACTATTTCACTTGTTTGTTTTATTTGAGTACAATAACTGCCTGCTTTTAAAACACGAGTGCAAAACTCCTTCAAATTACTGCCTGCTTTTAGATCGCGAGCACAAAAGTGACTCGTTTAACTAATATTTAAAACAAAATTTAAAAATGTCCATTCCTTAAAGTGGTTCCCATACAAAAAGTTTAATACAGACTAGAAATATATTGAAGAAAACGTACCATAACAGCCAAGGAGTCTCCTTAACAATTTTTCGAGACATACTTGCCCCTTATCACCACTTCTTAAGGGGGCTCCCATACAAATATTGCGATTTATGAAATTTTTAAATTAATTAAAATTTTTTGACATTTGTGAATAAAATCAAAAGTTGTTAACAGATTTTAATCATTTATAGCTGTAATTTTTGATAGATTTTTAACAAACACAAATTTCGAAATGTTGATTAAAAATTATTTTTGTTGCCAAAAAAAAAAAAAAAAAAATATGTTTCTTAAACGACAGCGCATGTTAGAAAAAAATTTTACGTTTAAAGGAAATTTTATTGCGGATTTTCGTTTTTTTTTAGTATGTAATTTCAATAAACTGAACCGTTTTTGAACCGGTATTGGATTCAGCGTACCCGAAAAAGGTTTAAGCGCCAGTTGCCAAATTCTAGCACAGTGTAATTGTTTGATAAAACTTGCGAAGAGCAATAAAAAACATTTTTAAATATAACAATAAAAAGAAATTAATTGGACTTTATATTTATACTGTGTACTTTTTTTTCTTAACCTTTAATAACACAGGCCAACACTCAATTTGCTTCTTTGAATTTATCAACTGATTCTAGTTAATTTTGGTGCGCTGTAATCAGTTTGTCTCTATCAGCTCTAGTTTTCATGATATAGCTTATTTGTGTTTTTAAAAAAGTTGATGTGACTGAAATGCAAATATCTTCAAGAATTTTAAAGTGATTATGTAATTCTTTTTTTCTAGTGAAAGGTTATAAAATTTCTAAGATAACCATGGGTCGTTTGTAAACATTGGTCAAGAAATGACAGAGTTACAGTGGACAAAATTTGAAAATTTATGAAAAATTTTATGATTTTTTGCAATTTTGTTCGTTTGATTTTTAATTTTGTCGGGCTGTGTAATCAATGTACTTTTATTGCAACAAAAAAAGTTGGGAACCCTATATGTAGTTGTCCTGCGATTTAACTTTAAATAATTAAGTTTAAGTTATCGACGTCCTTATTCTTCGCTGCTATTATTGCCCGTTCACCAATCCAATCGAGATTTTTGTAGTTTTGTGCAATGTCGGGGAACACTTTGCTGATGAGCTCCTCCTTGGACGATGTGAATTCACAAAAATTTTCAGGAAACGATATCAATCCATTCGAAACATCAATAGGAATTTGGCCGTTGCCAAGCTCCAGCAGTTGTCTCGAGAATTCAGCAGCCGATGGGTCGTTCTGCAACACGACTCTAATGTTTGCGGTCAATTGCAACTTCTGGACATGCCTCCACAAAGACGACGATTTCAGGCAGGCGTTAAGTTCATATGCAGCAGAAGATTTGGGGATGACGGGAATTGTTTGACGAAAATCTCCGGAGAGCAATATCAAAGCCGCACCAAATCGTCTTAAGTATTAAAAATTCTATATTTTTTTCATTTTGTATGATTTTATACTTAATATTTTTTTATGTTTTAATAGAGTGATATATCCGTGTTTATAAAAAAACGATTTTTTTATATGACGATTTTTTGACGGTTTTTTTCAAAACTACTGACGATTTTGACGATTTTTTTTTTAAATTTTGACGATATTTCGAAAAAAACATCTAACATCACTGTGTAGAGTTGACGCAAATCAACCGATTTTAATAGTATTTACCGTTATAAAAAGAGTGTTTGTTATACTCCAAACACATGTGTTTTAGAAGTGTTATTTTTCATTAATTTGTGTTAAATTGAGTGGTTTTCAAAAGTTCATTTGCTATTGTGCAATATAGTACTCTTCAGTGCTAGTTTAAAGTAATAATTACGTTATTTTACACTTAGAAAAAAATTTGTTAGTATTACTTAAGTAGTTCTTAAGCTATTAGAATGTAAATTCCATTTAATTTTATAATAATATAGCCTTTAGACGCTTTTAAATGCACGTCCATTATATTGGACAAACTAACCTTGTGGTTGCAGTTTTTGGAATCTGCGAGAATTTTTTTTTTTGCCAGTACTGGTGTTAATTTTATGAAATGGCTTTAAAACTACTACTTAGTTAAGAATAAATCTTGAAACTTTAAGAAGAATCTTCTGATGTAAGCGGTGCTAGGGAAGATGATGAGCTTTTCTCTTAGTAAGTTTCTTAAATTTAATGCAAATGCCTGTGGGGATCAGTTGATACACAGACGCGTCTGGACGACCCTAAACTAGGGAATAGAACGAGCATATGTATCTATTTTAAAACACAGAAACCGAGATATTCTACTGTCTTCCGAATAAAAACAAAAGCTTCCAGGCGAAAGTTCGTTCTATTACGGAATGTATGAGATGAATGGAAGCGAATATGGGGCAGGTAGATGCAAATATATATATTTACTGACAACCAAAGTGCAATTATGGCGATATCAGTTAATAGGCTTAAGTCCCGGAATCTGACGAGTATTGAGCGTTTGGTGAGGAGAGCGGGACGCTTAACACTTTTACAGCAACTGGCAGGCCTTCGTCAAATTAAGATCTAAACACCTCAGGAGCGTTGTCATGTTGGACTTAGGATACCTGAGGATCGCTGACTAGAAAACCTTAGGAATTACGTCCGGGAAACTCAATTTCTTAACGCCGGTCGTTAACACCCTCCCTATAGGTTGTGAAAACACTACACACCTAAGTCCATGTTTCCTAAGGAGTGCATAACAGTCCCGGTAGTGGCCTAGGTGTATATCGTACTGAAATGAGGTTGCATCCATGTTTCTTGAAACGGTGGTTCCAGACCATGAAGCACTGCCAGAAGAAATTGAAGATGAAGAAGTCTAAGAAGAATTGAGCTGACCAAGATTGTGGATTAAATACCACAAACAAAAATTATGAAAGCACCAAAATGAAATTTACTCAAAACCTATTGTATGGAAGAATAGGCTCATGCGAAATCAATAACTTGTTGCATTTGTTCCGCCAAATGATAATATTATTATAGAAACTCTATTTCAATATTTCCAAAAATATATCGAAAGTAATTTTTTGACAATGACATGGCACATGTTTAACAATTTTGTATGCCGTTCAGCAGGGCAAGTCATGTTTTAAACCATCCAGCGCAGATGAAATGCTTGTATTTTTGGACTTCATATTATGATCAAAAATGGTAAATAGCAATTGCCCGTGGAGGAAAATATTTGCTTGGACGAGCAAATTTGTCCATTCAAAAAAAAATTTATTTCCACTAAGCCATTGCTAAATTCAATCAAGCAAAAAAGAACAAAGCAAAGTGCTCCTGCGCAAGAAGTTCAATACGATGGTCACAACCACCTACCAGCATTTAAGAAAATACAAACACTGGTCGCTACAAAATAGTCGGTAGTTAAAAAAATTATTTTTTATATGAAAAAAAATTTAATGTTTATCTTTTTGTAAAACGTGAAAGCAATTGCTTTGCTTACTATCATACAAAATAGATTTTTTAGTACTTTTGTCTCATAAAATTTCAGCTTTTGACTTTAAGTTTACTTAGAAGAAAAATGTCCACCGAATAACTTTGTCCAACGTATAGGACAACACCCTGCGGCCAGGTGAGACAAGCTATCTGTAATCTGACTCCAGATTCTTAATCAGCACCCCCAAATTAGCTTACACTGAAAATTTCAGATATTTATCTCAACTGGTTCTATTTAATGTCTGAAAGGGTTAAAACAAGAAAATCCAAAAATAATTTCGTGATTTTAACTTGTTTTGTTCGTATTAAAAAAAAACTTTCTTAAATTAAGAAACATTTTCTCATGACCAAAAAATTCACGTTTTTTGGTTTATAATTAAAAAGTTCTTTAAACAAGAAATCCAAAAGTAACTTATTATTATTAAAAACAAGAAAGATATTTCTGAAATCAAGCAGCATTTATTTAATATTAGTCTGATTTTCTTGATTTTTTTTAAATAGAATCGAATTTCTTGCATCAAGAAACAAATGCTAGCGATTTCTTTAAATTTTTCAGAAAATGCTCAAGAAAACTTAGTTTGGTATTTAATTTTTATTTGGATCGACATGTTAACATCAAAATCAATCAAAAGTTTTTTTAAACTAACTAGTGCTACACGTTTTTAAGAAAAAATGCAGGCTTTTCTTCTGATTTTGTAAAATAAAAAGCAACGAAAACTTGATTTAAGTAACTACATATAGAATTAAAATAAATTTTTTAGCTGTTTTTAAGAAAATTTTAGTTCGCTTTGAGTCATAAATTTTTGCTTAAACCAGGCAACACAAGCTTACAATATGAAATTTTTGGCTTCAGCTATAATAGTGCAACATTTTCTTGGTTCAAGAAATATTTTCTGGATATTTAGTCAATAATTCTTTCCGTGTTTATTTGAAATTATATAACTTTACTTTTCCTGAAATATCAGAAAAGGCTTTTTAAAATTGTTAATGTTTTATTAACACAGCTCGGCAAAAACAAAAAAAAAACAAGTTAGAGTGCTATATTCGGCTGTGCCGAATCTTTGATACCCTCCACCGACAGTTCGAATGTTTAAGGAGTAATATCTGTATGATGTTATTATTATCTTAAGCTGTGACGATAGCATTGTTAGTTAGGGTTTTAGGCTTAATATACTGTTTTCCGGGAGTAGGGCTTATATGGGGCCTAGGGTAAATTATTGACGGATCTTCACGAAATTTCACAGCGTGATTTCCAGTTGAATAAAACGAATTGTTGCGAAATCTTATATCATTCTGTGCATTTTTCCACCATTTATGTTTGTTTTTGTAACAAAATTATCAATTTTTTTTAGGTGGTGGTTCCACATTTTGATTCATAGCTCAGATCCTATTGAACCTATTTTGCTGAATTTCAATCCCA
Organism: Pollenia angustigena; assembly: GCA_930367215.1. Taxonomy (NCBI): domain Eukaryota; kingdom Metazoa; phylum Arthropoda; class Insecta; order Diptera; family Polleniidae; genus Pollenia; species Pollenia angustigena. Next base: position 201,242,709 of record OV884060.1, read on the forward strand.
AACTGCTTAGAATAACTACAAGCAATTTGACACCAAGTTTGTTGATTTCTTTTGAGTTTTTCGAAAGTGAGCGTGTTTTCAACAGACGGACAGACAGACGGACATGGCTAAATCGACTTAAAATTACTCAAGGACCCAGAATATATATATACTTTATAGGGTCTGAGATGAATAGTAAAAAAGTTTCACACGGAATGACAAACTGAATATACCCTCTTCACAACTAATTGTGGTGGAGGGTATAATAAATATCGGGGTAGAGAACTTGATTATGTGATTTTAATTGACGTTTACGTGCTGAATCTAAATATTTGATTCAGTCACGTCTAGTTAACATGTTAACTGATTTAATGTCTTATTTTATTCTTAATATATGAAGGATAAAATAAAAATGAAAACGGATTTAAATTAAGCGCTGTAATGTCTTTGTATTTCATATATTTTTATTCAAAACGACTTTTTTGACGGCCATTGTTATTAATAAAACATTTAAGTTTTTTATTTAAATTTTATTTAGCGCTTTTTGATTGGGGTCACGGCGCTTTTTGATTAGAAATAGTTCACAACCCTGCTTCCCCCCCCTCATCCATAAGAAGCACAAAATTTTTGAAAATTTCAAATGTACCAAGTGCAACATCTTTATATATTTATAGTCTTTGGTCAAAGTCTATACATATAAAAATTTCAAAGTCTATATAAACATTTTTGTCAGCGTTGTTCTCAAGGCCCATCTATCAGGTCTGCTTACTTGTACAAAAACAAAATACTTTTTCTTTTAAGCTGTCAAAAACTTACTACCACACATACAAAGCAAAAGGAAAAAAGGTGTATGTAAACAACTTTTGAAAGCTCAAAAGAACGAAAACAATGATCATCAGGCTTCTTGCGCAGACCTTTTCAATGGGCCTTGGTTGTTCTTATATGAAGTTTGACGTTTATTGTGACAAAAAATTGTCAGGTGAAGACCCCATGTAACATAAACACATTTCACTTTCTTTTCGTTGCGCAATAATAATCAAAAGTCTTTTGATTGTTGCTAATATATTGTGCCACCTTCGAATATCACATACACATACACAAAATTGAACAAGTTTATTGCAACTGTATGAACCGCTTAAAATTCAGTTCATAAAAAATAATTAATGTAACTAAAAACAAAATATATAAAATTTAATGTATAGCAATTCATAAAGAACACAAAATAAGAGATCTTTAATTTAAGTATTTAATATACTTACGCAGTAAAATCTTTTAATTAGTAAGATGTTTCAAATTAATTCTTTAACATAAAAAAGCTTTGTTCTTTTGAAATTTGTAAAATAATAGTATATTCAACATTTTGTATTTTTTCGAATTTATTCTATGACCTAAATTTCAGCTGTGTATTTTATAAAGCTTTTTTGTAATTTTCAGGAATGACTTTTATACACTACCAGAATATAATATAAAGTAACCTACGAAAAGGAAATAATTCCCAGTTTCTATTTTAAATAATAATATCAATTTTCAGTTCAATAAACCAGCGTTTAAAAAGCTGCAGTTGAGATAGTAAAAGCCATAAGCAGGGAAATCAGAAATATGCTCTAAAAAACACGTTTTGTGCGCATTAAATATGCTGTAAAAACTGGAAAATATGCCCTGAAAAATATTAAAAATATGCCCTAAAAAATCAAAAATTGAAAAAAATATTGAACAATTTAATAACAAAATTTGAAAACAAATCTAAAAATATCACCGCTTAAGCCCATATTAGGTTAAAGTTCATATAAGAGATGTTTGCGCCGAATATTATCTAGATATTATCATCCATATCTTAGGTACGGCCGCTAAGTTGTTAACAAATGTTAACATTTAAAGGAAGTTAAAGCTATTTATGGATGGGAGCTTTGAGCAAATGTGAAACGATTCCAAAATAATTTCATTTGCAGTAAAATATTTTTGGGGCGAATTTAATTTAAAAAACATCATAAAACACAAAGAGTCTTATTTGGAAAGAAGTTATTATGGGGAATATGTGAAATTATAGACCGATTCTCACCATTTGCACAGACCTCGTACATATTTGATCAAATTATCTACAAAATTGGAACTTGTACTTTGAGCCCAGGGTTAACGTGGGCAGACAAACAGTCAGACGGCCGGATGGACATCGTTAGATCCCTTTAAAAAGTGATTTTAAGTCGATCGGTATACATAGATATGTATAGATTGGTCTACATTTTTATGTATTATACACATCGCATACCATTTATCCTTAATGACAACATGATTTGTCTTACAATTTGAGAGTAAAAATTATATGTAGATGGCGAAATTGAAGTACCAGAATTTCGAAAAAAAAATTATTTTCTTTAAGCATCTAAAAAATGTATCATGTTTTAAAATATGCCTTAAAAGGGCAAAATATGCGCTATAAACCTAAAATATGCTGCAAAAAAGCTCGTTTAAATAAATTATGCACAAAAATGCTGCAAACGGTAAAATATGCACTAACAAATCGATGGCAAAATGCATTTAAGGCTCTAAAACGGATAAATATATTGTTTGTGCCTTCCTTGGTCGCACAAGGAAATACATGCAATGGCATATTTTTGGTTTCACTGGTCATAAGATTGTGCTGTAACTTCGACATCTTCATTTGTCATTGGACATTTGCTTTTTCTTCCACTTTCTGATTTTTCTTTAGACAAAAATAAACCGTTGCTTTTACTTCTGATTCATTAAATGAAAACAGTCGCAGTGAAGGCAAAAGCAAAAAACGAAATGTTGTACACAACAAAGAACATCGGCAGTCAACATGTTCGGAAGTGTTTGATTTGACCGACTGAAACTTTTAAAAAATCCCGTAGTTAACGAAGATGGGACGTTGCGTTTGTGTTTTCCATATTTTTTTTAAATAATACATGCGTACATAAATATGTACATTAGGGTGGCACTTATTTTGTGAAATGTCGAATTTGAAGTACTGCGCCGCACTATTTTTTTATACTTAGTCTAAAAAATATATGCTGAAAATTTTAGCCAAATCGGACAATTTTAAGCCGAGGCGCACGGAGGTCAAAGTTTAAGCTTGAGAAAATTTTCCATTTTTTTCCAAACAAGTACTTCTAGGGTTTTTGTTTTTTCGAATATTATAATAAAAATAAGAAAATTAATTCCTCATCGCTTGGTCTTCAAATCCTGATTATTTTTGTCCAAAATCGTTAACCCTCTTATCGGCCTGGGGTCAGAAATTACCATTTTCATACAATATGTGTTAATTTTCCCATGTAAATGCGTTTTCAAATGAATGCCTACAAATGGTAAGTAAACGATAATTCAAATGCACCTAATGCAGTGCTGCTAGACATTTTTTCAAATAGAATCGTCAAAATTTTGTACAAAGTCGTAACAAAAATATTGTCAAAATGACGAAAAATTTTCGCATCTAGCAGGACTAACCTAAAGCTCTGTTACCCTACGTTTCCACATGCAAGGACATAATTACTTGCAAGTAGCGTATACGTATTATCAACGAAAAATCGAGGAAACAGCCGATTGGCTGAAAGTACAAAAATTGTGTGAATGTTTGTGAAAAAGTGTGATTGTATTGAATTTTTCGACCCAGTTGGCCAGATTGCCGTTGACGACATCGTCTAGGTTTACTAGAAGACAATTTACAGGAAATCGTCGTGCACGACAGTTGTCTTATATTTAGCTTTATATAGGACAGCATGAGCGACTTTGTCTTATAAGTTGTCCTCTATTAAACTCTATGTGGGACAGTATGAGCGACACACTCTTATAAGTTGTCTTGTATAAAAGTTACTGACGACAAAGTTTTCTTGAATGCTATTCAATAACTTGCTTGGTTTTCTTTTTTTTTTAATTGTTGGTTTAAAAACCTACAAAAAATTTAACAAATTAGTTCTAAACAGTAAAACTAAAAATTATGATGAAATTATTCGCGGGCTGGAAAATGGATTACATGCAGTTAGTACTTCACTGTCAACTTTAGGATTGCTTGTTGGAGTCGAATATTAAACATATAACAGAAATTAAAATTCCAACTACATATACTAAAAAACTGTCTGAATTAGATAACCATATAATACTTTTTGTCGTGGACGTCGAAATAGACGACATTGTCATGCAGGTAGTCGTTAATGATAAAGTAGGCGACATTGTCATTCTTAGTGTCGTGCACGATTTACGCGACACTTGTTCGAAAATGTCGTTGACGATTTGTTCCCGCTGTCCCTCACATGTCGAGCAAGAATTAACATTGTCGTGCATCCGTCTTCGAGGATGTCTTAAAGACTTGGCCAACTGGGGAACTTGCACTTGCATGTGGAAACGGAGGGTTAGTGTAATCACTTCTCCGCAATATAAATAAATATTGCAAGGGGATTTCCCCGAATGCATTTTTTTTTAATTTTTTTAATCAGATGAATATTGTATACGCTACGGGCAGTGAAGTAATTTTTGATTTTCAATTAATAATTTGTGAAAAATGCCACACTAAAAGAGGAAATTTACCTGGTTGGCTTTCCAAACCTTCAGATAACGGGAGCTAAGCTACACTCTAAAGGAGATTGTCTATAAGACTCATAAGCTAAGGGTAGAGAAAGCTGCTCGTCTAGTTGTAAAATAATGTTCACTATTTTGGGAAAACCCAAAAATTCCTGTTCAACGAGCTGCTAAAAAGCTTTTAGATTTGTATTATGAGTGGAAAAGCATTTTAAAATCTAAAAATAGAGATGAAGACATTTATAAAAGCAGAAGAGAAGAGTGGAAAAATGGCCTTAATGAGATATGATACTACAATTCTGGTAGAACTATTTTCTACATATACAATAAAAGTATTTAACCGTTCTAATATTTGTACGAGTTTCTTAAAAGAAGACCCGAAAACATGGGAGAGTTTAGAAGATTAGGGGGAAGGAAAAAGCATTGTTGAAAAATAAAAAGTGTAGTAAAAAAAAGGAACAAAAGACGAGGAGCAGCGATAGTATTTGTTCAAGGTATTAAAAAAAATTTTATTTAATTCCTGAAACAAAATTGCTTATTTTTCTTGTGTTTTAGATTGTTCAACTTTATAGACAGCAATACTCCAAAGATGCCACTCTGAAAGATTTATCAATAGAATTGGACTCATAAATTTTATTTCTAATTATTACAAACCTAACCTAAAGTTTTAATATATCTAACTTTTCATTTAATGAATATAACGAAAGAATCATTACCTTTTTAACTATTACTATACTATTGTTTCAGTTAGAAGTTTTAAACAAATAAAAAAAGAAATTAATAATATAATACAATTAGAAAAATAACTTATTAAGTGCGACTTGAAGATACAATATATAGCACAAATTTGTTTAAATGGTAATTTCTGTCCTCAGGGCAATAACAGGGTTAATGATTTTGGACAAAAATAATCAGAATTTGAGAACCGAGCGATAAGGAATTAGTTTTCTCATTTTAATTACAATATTCGAAAAAATAAAAATCCTAGAAGTACTTGTTTGGAAAAAAATGGAAAATTTTCTCAAGCTTAAACTTTGGGCTCCGTGCGCCTCGGTTTAAAATTGTCCAATATGGCTAAAATTTTCACCATATATTTTTTAGAATAAGTGTAAAAAAACAGTACTCCAAATTCGATATTTTACAAAATAAGTGCCACCCTAATGTACATACATATTTATTTTTTTTTAAGTTTAACAAATCTTTTAAATTTTTTGAAATTAAATAAAACTTTAAATAACATTATCGCTTTCATATAAATATAATGAACACAACGTCCCATCTTCGTTAACTTCGGGATTTTTTAAAAGTTTCAGTCTGTCAAACCAAACACGTTCGAACATGTCGGCTGCCGATGTTCTTTTTTTGTGTGCAACTTTACGTTTTTTGCTTTTGCCTTCACTGCGACTGTTTTCATTTAATGAATCAGAAGTAAAAGCAGCGGTTTATTTTTGTCTAAAGAAAAATCAGAAAGTGGAAGAAAAATCAATTTTTGATTTTGACTGCAGCTTTTTAAACCCTGCAATATACATACATACATATATCACGTGTTAGTTAAACAATTTAATTATTCTTATTAAACAATTTAATTATTCTAATTTGTGCCGTGTTGACCACACTGGCTAGTTAATTACAACCCTGGCTAGTAAAAATAGCGGAAAGTTGCCAGATGGTTAGAATTACATAAACATACTAGTAGAACCACAGGTTACTACTAGATGTGAAGTAGGCTGCAGTTGCAAAAATCAGTGATGGCCGTCGTAGTGAGAGTAAAATGGCACGACATCCGCCTTTTCTAATTGGAATGTCGTAGGTAGAAGTTCGGCGAAAATTGAAATCCGTAGAAATCTGGAGATTTCTAGGAATTTACAGTGATATAGCAGGAAAATAAACTGGGTAAGTTATAGATTTGAAAAGCAGTGACGTGGGGAAAAGAGGTCAACGAGTGAAGAGTTTGGTGAGTCGTCGCTGCCACCTTTTATTTTAACGTTCACTTACAATTCACGGGAATTGACAATCCTGCTTTGGTAGGAATGTTTTTGATTCATGTGGTAAACAGTACAGAAATGGCGCCCAACGTGGGGCACGGCCTTATTTATCTTGGTAAAGCTAAATAAGATTACCCACAATGGGTATAAATTCAGGGTTATTTGTGAAGATTAGTTTTTACGTTAATTTGAGGAGTCCACATGATTGACATTGGTGATCATGTGTAGCCATCGGAATTACCGTTGAAGCGGGAATACTCATTTGACTATCGTAAGTCTTATTGGTCGGTCTGTGGGATATTTAAATCGCGACGATTAGTTAAGGGTGTTTCGGCATTGAGTATTGTAAGTCCGAAATTTAAGATTTTGAATTTAGGAAGTTTGTTTTCTATGTGCTTGATGATTAGAGAACCTACGGGGTTCGTTAACATAACCTTTAGTTTAGACCTAGGCTCAATTTTGCGATTCTTTTTATATTTTTATTTTATTTATTTAATAGATATTTTTATCAATATTTACAAAGGTAAGTAATACAATTTTTTAGGTCTTATGTATCTATATTTGGCTTAACTATAATAGTTGTGAGCCAGATTGGCATTTTAAAGCTGATTTAAATTAAATTTTAATTAAATTAATTTATAAGCAAATTTACTTTGGTTCTACCAAATTTTAAATTGATTATATAAAAAAGAATAAATTGTACATTAAAAATTAATAATTAATTTTAAAGGAATTTAATTGAATTCATTTAGGATAAGTTTTCTGTACTTTAAACAAATTTCCACATATTTGTATAAACTATAGTAATTATTATCGTTGCCATTAAGTATATTTAAAACTTCGTTCATATCCAAAAATGTTTTACTAAAATATTTAAACCGGAACTCATTAAAAATAGGACAAACTCCTAGGAAGTGAAACGTATTTTCGGATACATCCAGATTACAAAGGGTACATAGGCCAACAGAAGTACGTCTAAATGCTCTACTATTTAAATCAAGAAGACCTCCACGAACTCTGATTATTAGACTTGTAGCACGCGACGAAAATTCTGAAGTAAAAATAGGATTGCGGATACAAATCATGAAATTGTGAGCCTCTTGCATTAGATATAAGATCTTCTCTTTCCGTTGTTTTTAAAAGTTCAAGTATTGGTTTCCAGTATTTCACATATGTTAACCCACTCCTCAGCCCAAAAGGTTTTCATTGAAATAATTTTTTCAGCTAACATTCGAGGCAATCTATGCTCAGGCAGTTGTAGAACTCTATTAATGTAAGAAAAATGTAGCCTTAAGGTATCAATATACAGGGAGTTTAGACCAGTTTCTAAATAAAGCATGTAGTTTGGCGTATTGAATGGTAAAAGTAACCTTTTCTTTATGAAGTATCGAAATAATTTTTCCACTTCATCATATTTTTTGAATCCCCAAATTTGAGCACCGTAAAACATTATAGATCTGGAAGCAGCGACGAAAATTTTAAGTTTATTGTTGTTCGATATCTTAGGATGATTTATATATTTTAACCATGTTGATGCAATCGACATTTTCGCTGTTGTTAATTTGTTTCCAAAGTGCTTTGTAAAAGATAAGTTAAAATTGATATCCATTCCCAGATATCTGTAGTTATTGACAATTTCTATATTACGTTCTTCAAAATTCCACTTAATATTATTGGATAGCCTTACACCACTACGAAAAACAACTGTCTTTTCCAAATTTATCTTAAGACACCACATCAAGCAGTAAGAATGAAGAACATCAATCATAGTTTGCAGTTCACTTGGGGAATTGGCCAAAATGACAGTGTCATCTGCGTACAGAAGAATTTTAACAGCAATGTCTGCAACTTTTACTCCGCCAGGAAGGAAATCTGCTAAGTCATAAGGATACAATGCAAACAAAATTGGACTAAGTATGCATCCTTGTTTAACGCCAACGTTAACATTAAAAGGTTCAGAAAACGTATTTCCATACTGGACTTGACTAGACGTGTTTTCGTATGTAAGCTGTAGAATACGAACAATTTTTGATGATAATCCTATAGTTGATAATTTATGAAAAAGCAAATTTCTGGGAACCAAATCAAAAGCACAGGAAAAGTCCACAAAAAATGCGTATGTGTTCTTACCATTTATTTTGTTTAAGTGTATAATATTTGTCAGATTGAAGACGTTATCAACTGTAGAGTAATTTTTTATGAATCCAGCTTGTTATTCATTTAATATGGAATATTTTTCGATCCAATTTGTTATGCGATTTAAAATTATGTTGTTAAAGATTTTGCACAGGGTATCAATTAGTGATAAGCCACGGTAATTTGAAGCGCAATTGGGGTCACATTTTTTTAAAAGTGGTATTAATATGGCGGTTTTAAAGCTTGTTGGAACATTTTCGTGTAAAAATATGTAGTTGAGAACTGAAAGTATTTCCGTAACAAAACAGGCAGGGGCAAATTTATAGAATTCATAGCTTATACCGTCTATTACAGGAGACTTTTTTAGTTTTAACGACCTTAATACTGATAAAAACTCAAAAATCTCTATTGGCGAGAAAAGCATCAATATAATATGGCATACACCAGTGAATTTCATTTATTTTGTTTGTATTTTGCAATAAATTTCTAAAATGTATACGAATTGTTATTTGTTTTCTTGCTTTCATATTATTGGAGAGTTTCCACCACGCTTTACTGCAGCTGACCAAATTAAGTTGTTTCAGATTTTCATTATAGAACTCAAGTTTTCTATTTCGACAAATGTTAAGATACTTATATCTTGCTGAATTATATCTTAATTTTATTACATCTGTGTGCCTTTTTCTATACTCTTTTAGAGCTTTTAACATATTTTTACGAACACGGGCACATTTCCAGTTGAACCATTTTTGTTTTGGTTCAAAATTGACAATACAATGTCATCAACCGAACTATTGTGAATATTAACAGAATTATAAGTACTAGCGAGTTGATTTAGATTTTCACAATATTTGGTGACTGAATTGACATTCCATCGAAGCCTTTGCTGCCCCGATAAGATTCTATTATTGTTATATGTAGGACAAGTTAAATTTAGTTCGAGAGGCATATGATCAGAAAATGGCTTGTAACTAATAGTAAAATCCTCAACATACTTAAGAAGACTGTGTGAACAAATACAATAGTCTATAACTGAACTACCAGCACCTCCACAAAAACTGTATTCGCCCTGAGCATCACCCGCTGTTCTACCTAAGTTAGTAACAAGAGACATAAGTTGCTTTCCTTTTGGACTAAACGTTTTGTCTTTCGAGCATCTCGTTTCACTGATATTTGGTAGGTCTTGTAGAAACATAGGTTCCAATATTTGTTCTTCAGCAATACGGGCATTTAAATCACCCAATATACAAAAGTTTGTAGGGGAAAGTTCAAAACATTCCATATCAGTTTTCCAATTGGTGCAATTTAAATAACGTGGGATAAAATAAAACAAATTTCCGTCTATTTTTGCAGTTAAAAAGACATTATTAAAATGTGTAGAAAACTTCGAATTATACATTTTTTGTATATCCTTTTTGAAACCATACAAGCAACCCCCACTAGCACGACCAGCTTTATGACTTTTTTTTGCTTCAATCCAATATAAACAGTAATTTTGAAAGTATGTTGCAAAGTGTACTTGTTTGTTTGCGATGACATGTGTCTCAAAAAGGAAAAAAATTTCGAATTTATTGATATATTTTACAAAATTTCCAAAAATAAGTGCACTGGACAGATTTGCTACATTATATGCTACTAAATGACAAATACTGGGTTGCTATTGTGAGGATATGTCGTCTGTACTTATAGGATTGGCTTGAGTTATGATTCCAGTTTTAACAGTTACTTCACAGGGGTAATTAGTTTTAGAAAAAATTGATTTAATATATTCAGCATCATCATTTGAGTAAGCAACAACTTTTCCCATAGACCAGGTATATTTTTTGTCGTTGATAAAAGATGAAAATTCACCAAGCCTTACTTTAAGATTTTCATTAAGACTCGAAATAGCTTTGTTCATTTTTCTTAGATTATAACGCACATTTTGTTCCTCCTTAGTATAATCTTTCTGTAAATAGATTGAATCTCCTTTTAGTTTACCTTTGACGGAAATAACATTAATAGTTTGCATGTAATTTTTCAAAGTAAACAAAAATGTATTTTTCCTTGGTAGTGAACGAGCTGTTACTACATTAATATTAACAGAAAGAACGTCAGAACACAATTTTAAAAAATCAGTTTTAGCTGCAGATACACTTTTACTTGTTAAGCCACTAACAACAATATTATTAGAGCGGGTTCTGCGATCAATTTGTTCTAGGCGACTAGTAAGATCATTTATTTCCTTTCTAAATTTTGTGTTTTCTTCTTTAAGCTCTTCAATTTCAGATTTAATTGATAAGAGATCATCTTTTCGAGCAACATCCTTTAATTTTACATCCAATAAATCACAAAGTCTATCCCAGGAAAATACATCAGGGGAAGTTGTTTGATTATTCATAATGTTTTCTGTTTGTTGTTTCTTGCTGTTATAATTTAAAAGTTGTTCAGGTGATGCCACTCGCTTGTTACTCATTAAGCATAACATAGCGTTTACATTTGCCAGTACTGGCAAGACAGTAGCAATTCATTCAAACTTTTTCACTAATACATAAACACTTTTACAGCTATTTTGTTTTTGCATTGTTTTGCCAACTAATATGTATATGCTTACTGTCTTGCCAGTACTGGCAAATGTAAACGCTGTGTTAGATAATACTGAAGACAGATGAAGAGTAGATAAAACCATCCGGCAATATTAACAAGATTTGTAAACATAATTGTAAAGCATATTTTTAGGCTTTCACAAATATTTATTATAATATTGGCATGTTAGTATTAAAAGAAACATCTGGTTTTTACACAAAAAGGCGCAACCCTGCGGGAAATTTGTGTCAATTGGTCCAACGGACTGGTCCTGGGAGTTGTGAAAATAGAACTGGTACAAAAAGAAAGAACTCATGACCAGTGAAAGGAGAACCAATCATGTAGCTGGTTTATGAAGAACAAAAATGTAGAAAAAGTAATGAATTACAGTACAGTCTTCACCGGTGGTGTGATAAATTTTTTTTGGGACTTTCTAAAATGTGGCTCTTGAATTTAATTCTAGGACTTGTTTTATTGAAATAATACTACATCGTAATGAAATAATACTACATTTTAGTAACTGTCACTAAACACGTCCATTGAGAATATATTTGTGACCGGTTAAATGGTGTCAATTGACCCCCTCCAATGACAACCCCATGTAAAAGTGATAGGTCTTATTCATATGAAGTGTTAGAACTCGAACAGGTCCCTACCTCCACAGACCTATCACGGGACTACTTTGGTGTCAGTTCGCCTCCCTCTAGGGAAGTTACAACAATACATATAGACAAATGTTGTATCCAAATCCAACTGAAGGCAAGAATAAAAACATAAATTATGATGAGTACTGACTTTGTTGTTACTGCACTCCAACAGGCTGGTATCCAGGGTTGACCGATGATTAATTTTACACTGGTTTTAACAAATTAACTTGAGTAATTAATAAATTAATTAAAAATAAACAAAATTTTTGCACAGCTTAAAATTTTTATACGTTTTGACAGCTTAGAAGCAGGGTTGCCAGTTCACGATTCTTTTTATAAATTTTTTTACATCACCTACTTGATACCTTCTTAGCCAATAATTTTGAAATTTTGGTTGCATTTAATTTTGAACTGAAGAGAGTTCATAACTGGAAAATATTACTTAATACTTTCTAAGCAATAACGTATAAAGTTTTAGTTAAATTTAATTTAATACTGAACCAAGTTCATAACGGAGAAAGAGCATTCATTACAAAAAAAAAAAAAAAGAAAAGAAAAACACAAAGTTTACTAAATAATATTTTTGCAATTGAAGTGAAAATAAATGAATTTACAAATAATACTAGAAGAATTTATAAGAGTACAAAAAAATAAATTATTTTTAAAACATCTTCACTATACAATAAAAGTAACAAGTTTCAATAGGAAATTCTGATTACAATTTTCAATTAATGTAACGAGTAATAACTTGAATAACACATTACAACATTTTTCAGTTAATTGATTGCCAACTCAATTCTGTGAACTGTATGTGAAATTAGACCCAAAAAGAAGAATTTCTGCATCATTCGTTTTGTCTTCTTACCTGCGATTTGAAGTTAGTATCGATTTGAAGTTAGTACTATCGTATAGGGGAATTTATCAAGTTTTAGGCCCTGTTGTTTGACATAGCTCGACAACCACTAGCCCAATTTAGTTGAAATAAATTTTAAAAAATTAAGAATTACAATTCCCTTAATCTGTTCATATATTGTTTTCCTATACAAGTAACACTTTCGAAGTTAAAAATGAATGTATGAAGGGAAAAAATTATTTTTTGCCTAAAAATTTAAATTTTTTTTTTAAAAATACATAAAAAATCCAAAATGGAAAAAAGTTTCAAGTCTAGTTATTTTTTCGCAAAGTCACATAACCTATGAGCAAAATGAGACAAAGATCATAAAAATCGATGCACGCGTTTCGCTTTTATTCGCAATTGAGTAAAGGTATGAATTTCAAAAATCAGTTATAGCCACCACCCTTAAAATAAAAATAAAAATATAAATTAAAATATTATCATGCAAAAAAAATTTTATTTATAAAAACTTAATGAAAATAAAATAATATGCAATTAATACGCAATTATAATATGCATAAAAACAAAATTTAGAACATTTTTTCAATTATTGGCAATATCCATCCTTGTAGAAGTTGACGCTTGTGGTTCTGATGATCTTGTTTTCTTCGTAGGTTGTTCATATTCATGGTCTGAGTCTGTATCGTCATCCGAGATACACATACTATTCAAGGGCGTGTTTCTTTCACTGTGTCCACCAATTTCAATGTCTTCATCTTCGGTGCTTTCTTCAAACTGCATAATTGTGGAACTCCACCAACAAACCTCCGCAAGCAATGCATCCAATTTTTTGCTTTTGAACCGCTTTTCAAATGGCATGGTCACCTGGTGGAACCTCTCTCCTTGTTCGTCTGATTCCTGAGGTGATTGTGCCAAAAAAAAAGTATCGAGGTGGTGGTGCAAGAAATGCAATTTCAGCGTCATGGATGCGCCGATTTTTTCGAAATAAAACAGCAACCTGTCCACTCGTTGCTGTATCTCTTCTCGCTGGACACGGTTCTTTCCTAGAACGCCTTCTATTACTTCTTTCAATGCGTTCCATACATCTTGGTGGTCGTGATGCTCTGAAAGCAAATGTGTGAAAGAATCACTTTTGATCAATTTCCGAATATCAGGTCCATTGAGAATACCTGTTTTAAATACATAAGAAAAACGAAAAAATTATTGGTAATGCGAATGTATAGAAATTAACAAATTTAGATATGACAATATTGAAATACAGAGTACGATACGTACCGTTTTTAATTTTCTCATCACTGAGTTTCGGAAAGATGGATTTCAAACAGTCAAAGGCGCCGTTAACTTTTTTGACCACCACTTCAACGAATTTCCCAGCTATTCCCAGTTTCATGTGGAGCGGTGGCAACAAAATATCATCCAGGTCCTTTATCATAGGTTCATTGCGTAATTTTAATTGTTTGTTGAGCTCGGGAGTTCTTCCTTTCCAATCTTTACATTGATATTGATTTCCTTTGTATCGTGAATCCCAATTACAAAGGAAGCAGAAGTATTTTGGATATCCGCCCTTTTCTATAATCCCTTGTAGTATGTTGACCACCTTCAGATCGCAACAAATGCTCCATTTGTGTTCATCGTATTTGATTTTCTTCAAAATTTCGCCCAATGCTTCATACGTTTCCTTCATAGTTGTGCTGAATCCCAATGGAATGCATGGTTTTTTATTTTTTTTGTGCAGCAGCACAGCCTTCAAACTAGTAACTGAACCATCGATGAATAAACGCCAGTCGCCAGCGATATAATCCATTCCCAATTTTTTCACTAAACCTGGGATATTATGGCAGTACGTGAACGTATTTGCTTCGTCAACGCAATAAAATTTCTGAAAATCAGCTTGGCGTTGTCGGTATGATGTTGCGCTGACATTTTGCTGTGTGAGTTTTCTTCTCTTCAAAAATGATGTCAGCCATTCGGAGTCGTGTTGTGATAGTCCCAGCTTGGCCACAATGTAATCCATTTCGATTTGTGGTAGCGGTTGTGGTGCACTATTTTCAATATCGGGTATCCAATCAGCATCATCCAAATCGGTCGGATTGGTGAAAACGGTTTCGGCTAGCAGGGACACAGTATCCGCACTCGGAGGTTTAGGTGCATCGGTATCAGCAGGGCGTTGCACTGATCACTATAAAAGTTTTGAATTAACTCTTATAGCAAAAATTTTGCGAAATACGTTAACTTTGAATTTTATGGAACAATTATCTGATTTTAATTGTCCTTAATTATTTTGAACAATTTTGAATAATATTGATCTTGAAAAAGTACGGCAAATGCGTACCTATAACTAAATATAAATAACATTTTGTTTCAGCATTTTTAGATTTTATTTCAGATTGGGTAATTGAAAATATAGTAAGGGTTATCTTAACGCGTCATTTAAATGTTTGGGTAATTTTGAAACTGTTTTAGTCTGTCCGTTTAAGCCCTCGGTAATTTATTATCACTTTCAGGAAAGATCAGAATAATTTGTTTTGATTTAGGTTCGTAACTTTTAAGATAGTGGAGGCGAATTAGTAGACAATGGTCGGTACAAGATCCAAAAGTAGAAGTGAGGTTTCGGTAATTACCACCGCGGTAACCGCTGCTACAACAAGCACATCGTCGACAAGTCAGACGGGAGCGATTCCTAGGCAGGTAGATTTGAACGCCACCGTAATAGAAGCACCGATACGCGAAGATTTTAATGCGACAACAATGGACGTACCTAGAAGATTTAGATGCAAGCGGAGGAAGTTTTTCGACAAACAGCCTTATAGTGACACCACCTTTCAGCAGTATGAGTGCGCAAGTAGTTATTGACGCTTTTCGCCAAAACAATGTTTCGTTAAGGCCACCGAATAGTAATATTAACAGGCGTGGAAATATTAGATCTACAGGAAACGTGACACAAGCAGACTTGAGGAATTTTGTAGATCGTTTATTAGATTTGGTACCAAGAATTATTCAACAAAGCTTACAGGCACAGGCACAACAATCCGGTTCAAGTCAGATACCACCAAGGGAGAATGAACGTTTTCCAGATTTAAGTCAACCACCTCCATCATTTTCGGATGCACCATATAGGCAGCTGCAAGTACAGCAATGGCCTAATACAACATTTAACCCACAACCAAATTACAACAATAATTTTGCTACGACACCAGAAGTCCCAGTAAATACAATACCACCTTTGCAAAGGAATCAACCATCACAAGGTACCAATATAAGGATCGACAATTAGGGAATACTGTTTGACGGCAATCGAAATACAACTAGTATAGAGGATTTCGTATTTCGTGTAGAAACTTTAAGAGCATATTATGGATGCAATTGGCAGGATATCTTAAAGTCGTTCCATCATTTATTAAGAGGTCCAGCTTTAGATTGGTTTTGGGATTATAGAAGATTCAACAATGTGAACCCTTGCGAAGATTTTAAGACAGCGTTAGTGACACAATTTCACCGTTTTGATAGCGACTTTGACATTTAACATACAATTTTAGAAAGAAAACAACATAATCAGGAAACTTTTGAAGATTTTTATAATTCAGTTTTTCGTCTTCGTAACCAACTTCGTAGCCCTATAAGTGAACAAGATATTGTTAGTATAATGAAAAACAACCTTAAGGCTCCTATGGCTCAGTTATTATTTTCAGTACAAGTTAACGGTTTGGCACAATTTGCAAAAGAAGGACGCCGAGCGGAAAATCTTTTGAACAATCATCGTCCCATTAATAACAGATACCCGCCTAGGGCCATTCACGAATTGGAATATGAAAACGTGAAGAATGAAGAACATCCTGAAATAGATGCATTAAACACCAGCCCTAGAAAACTGATTTGCTGGAATTGCAAGACGGAAGGACACACTTTTATGGAATGTGAGGAGGAGAAAAGAAATTTATTCTGTTACAAATGTGGTATGGAAAATACAGTAACACCTAGATGTACAGTTTGTCAGGGAAACCAAAAAGCGAACTTGCCTCGAGTTGGGATGGAGGCTCGTTCAAAGACAACGTATCCCAAACAAGATTTATTGACGATAAGCCATATAGACATCTAAGGCCATATAGGCATCGGTGACAGTGCTGGGAATGAATTGTTTAGAGTTTGCGGAAAAAGCAAAGTTGGTTATTTATCCATTTAAGTCTGAGATTAAAACTGCAGATGACAGGTTAAATCCAATTATAGGACGTGTTAGAGTGAATATTACATTTAATAAAGTCGTGAAGCCTATGGATTTCTTTCTAGTACCAACGTTAAAATTGCCATTGTATTTAGGACTTGATTTTATAAAAGCTTTTAATTTGATCCGTTTTGAAATAGACAGTTTAGAAAAGGAAGTAGACGAAAGCGGATGCAACACTTTTCCTCTGATGCACAGTTTAGATCCGTATCAGGAAAACGCTTTGCAAGCGGTTATATCTCTTTACCCTTGTTTTACATGTAAAGGCTTAGGCAAAACGCCATTAGAAACTCATGTTATTGAGACTGGAGAAGCAGTGCCCTTAAAAGAAAGACACTACCCAATATCAAAAATTGATGTTCAAGGAATTGGACAGAATGTTATCTTTGGGAGTTATTGAAACGAGTGAAAGTCCCTGGAATAACAGAGTAACTATGGTGCCTAAAGGAGAAAAAGTGAGGATTTGCCTAGATGCCCGGGTACTCAACAACGTAACTGTAAAGGATGCCTACCCACTTCCGAATATTGAAGGACTGTTAAGTCGACTAGGTGACACACATTTTATCTCAAGTATAGACTTGAAAGATGCGTTTTGGCAGATACCCCTTTCAGACCAGAGCCGAGAGAAAACAGCTTTCACGGTACCTGGACGGCCATTGTACCATTTTACGGTCATGCCTTTTGGGTTGTGCAACGCTGCCCAAAGGTTGTGCCGTTTAATGGACAAGGTCATTCCAGCGAGACTACGGGAGAAAGTGTTCGTCAAATTTGGATGATCTGTTAGTGGTATCACCTAATTTTGAAGAACATGTCGAAGTTTTAGCTGAAGTTGCCGGATGTTTAGATAAGGCGGGTGTCACGATTAATGTGAGCAAGTCAAAGTTTTGCTGTCGTGAACTGAAATACCTTGGATATATTGTAGGAGGGGGAATTTTGAAACCAGACCCAGAGAAAATACAAGCAATTGTCAACTTACAATATCCTGAAACGACTAAGCA
The DNA here is from genome assembly GCA_930367215.1 of Pollenia angustigena. NCBI lineage: Eukaryota > Metazoa > Arthropoda > Insecta > Diptera > Polleniidae > Pollenia > Pollenia angustigena. The sequence continues at coordinate 201,260,624 of OV884060.1, forward strand.
AGTTAGAAGTTTTCTTGGAACCACCGGATGGTACCGTAGATTCATTTCGGACTACGCCACTACCACCGCAACTATTAGCGGCACATTAAAGAAGGGTAAGAAATTTGAATTCACAGAGGAGGCCAAGAGCTCTTTTGATCAACTGAAAAATGTTTGACTGCTAGTCCGGTTTTGACACACCCTGATTTCAACAAACCGTTTTTCATCCAATGCGACGCATCAGACATAGGTATGGGAGCGGTTTTATTTCAAGAATACGAGGACAAGGAGGAACATCCTATAGCATTCTTTTCGAAGAAATTCACTTCAGCTCAGAAAAATTATTCAGTAACCGAGCGAGAATGTCTTGCCGTGGTAGCCGCGATTAAACGTTTTCGTCCTTACGTAGAGCTAATGTGTTTTACGGTAATCACCGATCATTCGTCACTCAAATGGTTAATGACACAATGAGACCTAAGTGGACATCTTGCCAGATAGAGTTTACAATTACAATCGTTTTCATTCGATATAAAACACCGAAAAGGAGCACAAAATGTTGTACCCGATACATTGTCCAGATACCCATTAGATGAATTTGAAATAGACAATAAAGCTTTAATAGATATGACATCGCCAGAGTTTAGTAACGCTGATTATAAAGAACTTATAGCTACTGTAACAGAGAATCAGAAAAGTTTGCCAGATATTAAGGTTGTAGATAATTTTGTATACAAACGCACTATTCCATATGATGGTAATATAGATAGAGAGGACCATGCGTGGAAGTTATGGATTCCATCCGGTCTTACAGAAAAGATAATTGCACAGGCACATGAACCTACAAAACACGCTCATGGTGGAATAGGGAAGACGATACACAGAATAAGAGAGTATTTCTATTGGCCACACCTTAATGTACAAGTAAGAGAATATGTGAATCGATGCGACATATGCAAACAGTGCAAACCGTCAAACACAGTTTTAAAACCACCTATGGAACAAGAACCAAACGCAAGTAGACCTTTTCAGAGGATATATATCGATTTAGGATCATATGTGCGCTCAAAGCGAGGCAATTGTTACATTTTCATTGTTCTTGACTATTTTTCGAAATATGTTTTGTTAAAGGCCATGTCTAAGGCGAATTCTAAAAACGTTATTAGCTTTTTAACAGAAGAAGTGTTTTATAAATTCGGATGTCCAGAGATATTGATATCAGATAACGGACAACAATTTGTCAGTAAAGATTTTGGAGAATTTTTAGGTAGTTTTGGCATTAAACACATGCGAATCGCTAACTACGCGCCACAAGCTAACGCAGCAGAAAGAGTAAATCAGTCCATATTGTCAGCTATTCGGTCATATTTAGATACTTATCAAGCAGACTGGGATTTACAACTGTGCGAGATAGAATGTCCTTTGCGATCCGCAGTACACTCAGCTATTGGCGTAACACCATACTTTGTTTTGGTTGTGCAAGAAATTTGTCAAGTGCAGGATTATCCAACCGGTGGGAAACAATCTTTACGAAATCGAAAACATGCAAGGCAAATTCCAAGGAGTATATCATGCCAAAGATTTGAAGGCATAGGAACTACACTACCAAAGTAGCCTTTATCATATTAGCAAATTGGGTTTGCTAATATGATAAAAACTTCTTCACCACGTAAGAGGATGTGTGCCGTGTTGACCACACTGGCTAGTTAATTACAACCCTGGCTAGTAAAAATAGCGGAATGTTGCCAGATGGTTAGAATTACATAAACATGCTAGTAGAACCACAGGTTACTACTATTTTTATCATCGGGTAGATGTAAAGTAGGCTGCAGTTGCAAAAATCAGTGATGGCCGTCGCACAGAGGAGTATTTGGCCTGAAAAGCTGGCCAAAAAGGCAAAACTGAATTTTAAGAAATCTTAAGAACTAAGTACGCAGCTCGACAAACAACAATATTTTACATTGTATTGTAAATTTTGAACACTTTTAGTTGCGATTTGTAGCTCTGAGACCCTGCTAAAGTCAGGAAAGTGAAAAAAATTATATGAGATTTAAATGTTTTTTTTCGGTTTCTGGATGTTTATATGATATTTTTTTGCGGCTAAAAAACAAATTATACACTTTTTTTTGCAAAAAAAGGAAAAGAAGAGGTTTTTAAAGGTGAGGTTAGCATGTCTACGAATTATGTTTGATACCACAATAAAATTTGGAATCTCTAATTTTAGAATCCAAAAAAAAGTGTGCGCAAGTTTGCGCCATTATTTTTGACGATTTTTTTAAATTTTCACATTTTTTCTAGTTTGCTCTTATACCTACCTTTAAATCGTCATAAACTTTTATGTATTTTGAATTATTGATTTCAACTGTTATTCACATCACTTTTAACACTTCACAATATTAATACCTGCCTATAAGTATTTATAAATTGCAAAAATTTTTAATTATCCAACATAGTTTTAAGGGATAAAAGATATTTTTATATACCTGCTCTTAAAAACAAAAATAAGTTTACAAAAAATAAATATAGGTACATAAAAAATACATGGGCACCCAGGTATCAGGCTACCATCCAATTAAGGCATAAAAGCATGCGCTTGAAAATACTTATAAAGGGTTATTGCGCCCATTTTTTATCAAAACCGTTTTGTAACTTCGAGAGTCAACATGGAACAAGATTACAGCTATTCCAAATAGTGAAAAAATCTAATGCTGGAACCATGGACGAGAAATTGGATTTTTTGGTCAGAAAATTGAGCGAAATTTCAAAATGTCAAGGGGATGGGGACATATTAGCACTGAAGCAGTGTTTGAAAAATTTCAAAAATTGTTTCAAAAGATATTGGCTTTCGGCACAACGAAAAGAGGACCGCTTTTTAAGCACAAACGCTAAATGGCTGGAAGGAACTGTAACAATACCAGTATTTGGCAGTTCGACCACGAAAAGAATTTAATGAAGCTAGTGATAGAACAAAGCGGAGAAAAACTGAAGAAGTTCGTCACCAATTAACAACAGAGGAGATCAAAGAGCAGCGGGACATAATGATGCGGCTAAATTAATAATGGATATAACGAGATCCCCAAGAAAAGCAAGAATTTGCAAGCGATCATTAACAACTTCTGAAGTCAACCCTGTGAATAAACTTTCAGCGGAAGGAGCTTTAGCACTCTTTGGAAATGCAGAGCTCACGAAAAAGCAATATGAAATTTTATACAATGCCAATAAAAATGTGCATCCATGTTACTCGTTACTAAAAAATGCAAAAAAAAAAATTGTTATCCCAATGAAGATGCCATAACCGTTACTGAAACATTAGCGGAAATGAAGCTCCAAGCTCTCCTCGACCATACAGCAACACGTTTATGTATATACCTTGAAGAGGTTTTGCAGCAGTTAGACTATGAAGAGCTAAATTTCTTGGAACTTATAACCAAATGGGGCTGTGACGGATTGCACCAATCATGTTATAAGCAGAAATTCGAAAACGAAGATGTTAGTGACGCTAATATATTCCAAAGCAGTTGTGTACCAATTAAACTAATCACAAATACTAATGGAAAAATTAAAACGAAATCAAACGCCATCCTCAACTATGCTGTGTAGACCAATCCGCATCCGTTTTGTGCAAGAAACAACTGACATCATGAAGAAAGAAATAGGACACATAAATAATCAAATTGAATTTTTAAAACAAAGCGAAGTACCGTGTAGTGGAAAAATTGCACAAATTAAACACACGATGGTAATGACAATGGTCGACGGAAAAGTATGCAATGCTGCAACGGACACAAAATCGACAATGAGGTGTTACATTTGCGGTCAAACTTCGAAAGATTTTAACACGTTGCAGAAGAATGTTTGTCTGAACTGTGATGCCTTGATTTTTGGACTATCAACTTTACATGCACGCATACAGTTTTTAGAATCGATACTTCATCTCTCATATAAACTGCCAATTAAAAAGTGGCAAGCAAGGAGCGATGAAGATAAAGCAATTGTTAAAGAGAGGAAGATATTCATCCAAAAAAGACTTAAAGACGAGATAGGAATACTTGTAGATGTTCCAAAACCAGGATACGGTAGCACTAATGATGGCAACACATCAAGAAGATTTTTTTTTGGACCCAGCAACTGCATCGAAAATCACTGGAATAAATGAAGAATTAATCAACCGCCTGAAAATAATATTGGAAGCAATAACTAGCGGACACCGAATTAATATTGAGAAATTTTAGGAATATGTACATAAAACTGCCGAAATATATGTGCAACTTTACAACTGGCACCCCATGAGTCCTACAATGCACAAGATTCTTATTCATGGCGGTAGTGTTATAAAGCAAGCAATCTTGCCAATTGGACAATTGTCAGAAGAAGCTGCCGAGGCCCGACTTGATACTCTGGTAATTAGATCGGGTAACAAACTGAAAATAGACTGGTATCAAAAACCTACATCGTCAGGTAGAATAATAAACTTTCATTCGTGCCAGCCAAAAAACATTATTATGAACACCGCCAACAACTTAATAAAAAGAGTTTTAACTATAAGTGATGCACTTTTTCACCAGGATAATATGACGAAAATAAAAGAAATATTGAAGAAAAATGCATTCCCAGAAAATATTATTAAAAGACTCTTACAAGTAGAAAACAGACAAACCAGAGAAATAGATGGAAATCAAAAATGGTATAAATCAATGACATATGTGCCAGGAATTTCCGAGAGGATTGAAAAATCTGACATCTGTGATTAGGAAAACTATAAAATAGCACCTAGATCGGAAAACACTTTACGAAAACTTTTTTCAAACACCAAAAGTAAGCTAGATAAAATGGAAAAATCTAATTTGATTTACAAAATAAATTGTAATGGTGACGAAACCAATGTATGTAAAAAGGTATATGTTGGTACAACAAAAAACAAACTTAAGACAAGATTAGCAGGACATAAATCTGACCTGAAAAATATAAATAAAACTTCAACACAAAAAACCGCACTTCTAGCCCATTGTGCAGAAAAAGGGCACACACCCAACTTCGACAATGTGGAGATATTGCAAAGAGAGGAAAAATACCATAGACGCTATACACCAGAAATGTTAAATATAATAAACACAAGCAAAGAGTACCGAATGAACTTTAAGAGTGATTTAGAGACGAGCTCAGCAAAACAATATAGACATACATATAATAAACAAAAATAGAATAAGGAATTAGTGCAATTTTAAATGTAAAACCGTGTGCACAGAGCATACAGAGGCGTCACGAGACAGAAAATATTCACCCTTATTGTGTTTGGCGTATTTAAGATACGCCTACGACAGTTTGGTAATAGATTAAAGAAAAAAAGTTCACGTTCTCTTTAATCTATTACCAAACAGTCGTAGGCGTTTTTTAAATACGCCAAACACAATAAGGGTGATTGTGTTTTTTTCTGTCTTTTTCTTCGAAAGCTGCCCTTTTTGCATTTTTTGTTTTGATTACGCAATTCGTGTTGATAGTGGCGGCCTGTTTTTACACATTGCCACTTCACTAACAAAAAACGTTTTCTTTCTCTTTCTTCGAAAGCTGCCCCCGCAAATGATTTAGGCATTTTTCATACGTCACTTTTTTCATCTCTGTATACTTTGTGCCGTGTGTGACGTGTTTTTTTTTATTGTTCCTCTTGTAAGTTTTTATTTTTTTGTGCGCTTATTTCTGTTTATATGTTTTATGACACAGTGGGACAAAATGTATTCATTTAATGAAAATTATGTTTTTATATTTTGTTAATTATAATTGTAGTACCCTGAAGATGAGATCCAGTGGATTTCGAAATATTGGAAAAAAATTTAAAAAAAATATAAAAAACCTGACCTTGAGCTTAACGAATTATTTACATTAAAATTACAACAAAAGGTCGAACAACACACATATTAAATAAAATTACTTTAAACGTCAGAAACAATTTCATACAAATTGTTGCTGAAGTTTTAGTTGACTCAATTTAAGTTACAATTTTAAAAAAATTTTAGTTACATTTTTGTTCTAAAAATCAAAGGCAAATATATGAAATACTTTGAGAAGAAAAAAGATAGAAGAAAAAACGAAATTGTTTTTTTGATTGTGAAATATAATAAAGCCTTTTTTCATAAAAAAATACTGTTTTATAAGAGCCTTAAAATTTTCAAATTTTTTTTTTAATTAGACTGTAAATCATTTGTATGTATGTACATATAGTCTGTCAAGAATGAGTTTAAACCTTTAAAATCCACATTTGTTAATTGAGTTTTGCGATTTATACCAACTTTTATTCCTTAGGAATGTGGCTTTTCGAAAAATCTTAAAAATTTAAACTTTTTGGTTCTTAAATTTTTTTATTGCATTTTGAAAACAAAAAATTTTACGCATTTTGCATGTAAATTTTTTTTTCGCCATTAAATTTTTAATAACTCCAAAATAGTAATAGATATAAAATAAATGTGTATGGTTAGTTTAAGCCGAATTTTCCGGTGCATCTTCTGATCCTCCTGCTTTTAAAATCGGAGAACACGTTTTCAAGTTATGGCAAAATATATAAGGCAACCCAACGATTTAGGGGGTGAAGTATGCCACGCCTTTAAAAGAAAATCCTTACGTACTAGAGAAAAACGGAAGACAGATTTGAATTAAGGGCATCAAAATCCATATAGTCCACATACTTTTATTTCTAGGGTAGAGAAAAATTTTTTTGTTGCGCAGTGCACTTTTGTTGCGCAGTGTAATTTTTTCAAAATCTGCCACTAGACTTTTTATATCATACTACACCTAAAACTATCAAAAAACTAAAACTTTTAATTCAAAAAACACGTTTAATAATTTTGGCCAGCTTTTCAGGCCAAATACTCCTCTGTGCGTCGTAGTGATAGTAAAATGGCACGAAATCCGCCTTTTCTAATAGGAATGTCGTAGGCAGAAGTTCGGCGAAAATTGAAATCCGTAGAAATCTGGAGATTTCTAGGAATTTACAGTGATGTTGCAACAGGAAAATAGACTGGGTAAGTTATGGATTTGAAAAGCAGTGACGTGGGGAAAAGAGGTCAACGAGTGAAGAGTTTGGTGAGTCGTCGCTGCCACCTTTTATTTTAACGTTCACTTACAATTCAGGGGAATTGACAATCCTGCTTTGGTGGAAATGTTTTTGATTCATGTGGTAAACAGTACAAATTTAACAATTTAATTATTGTAAATTAAATTAATTACAAATATTTGTCAGTTTTTTTTTTACTTCAAAGTGTATTTAGAATTAGTCTTTATTAAAAGGCAATTATCCTGTTAATTATCGCAGTTGCTGCAAATTTATACGTTCGGCTATAAAACCAACAAAATGTGGATTGTGTTATTATTGTTATTTTTTTATATTTCCTATGTTGTGTACAAAGACAAAGTTTGCTTCAGCAAATTAATTTTCAAAAAATTGGCTTATAATAGGATAACTACAGTTATGGAATAACAAGTAAGTTTTTAAAAAAAATTTTTAAAAACTCCACGAAAGCCGAAGCACAATTTTCCAAATATTTGTATTGATTTTCATTTAATTGTTTTCGAAATTCATAATTTTAGCTGAAGAAACAAATTTTGATTTGGTAGAATTTAAAATGGATAATTTTTTTTAGATCTTCAAATAAAGTTAAAACTTTCTTTTGAATAACCTTTTGTTTTAAGGGCATTCATCGCTGATTTTGATCTTCAATTCAAATAGTAAGAAGTGGCTTCAATTTTTCTCATTTTTGTAACCTGTTTATGTTTATTTTATTGTAGAAGGGGCTAGTTCAAGGTTTTTTTCAATATCAACAGCCTTTTCCCCTAATTTAGAACGCGTCAAAATGCCCAGTTTTTATTCTTATTTGCCTTTTTTACCCGTTGCTGCAAAATATAAAAATCTACTTCAGAAAATGTAATTTGAAGCCAGTTGCAACCAGCAGGCAACCTACATGTTTGCATTAGACTTCAACGGGAAATCCCCTTTTTGTGTTTAATCTTTGTACAAACATTTTTATACTATAGACGCAAATCGGAGCACTAGAGACGCAACTTCGAAGCTAGCAACGCAAAATGAAACGAAAACGACGCATCTTCAAAATCACAGAAATTTAAAAGACGCAACTTCGAAAACGACGCAAACCGGGGTATTGGTGTAGTTTAAAAAAGAATGCGTACTACTGAAAACAGCACGTCTGGCAAGCCTACTTAAAGGTAATCTCGGTAGTACACAGGGCTGCTAGGTAAATTTTTGAGGAAATCGTCAATGTCCTGAGGCTAAATAAAAAAATCGTCTTCCACGTTTCCCAAATCGTAAAAAAAAAATATGGAATATTACATATTTCTTTCCGTTTTAGTGAGATGAGGTGGCCTTATATGTGTAATTCCAAAGTGTTGAACGTGATAGTGGTACGCATCAAAAATGCAATATCATTTTAAGCAAAAAATATTTTTACGTTTTGCTAACCCTTAAATTATAGCACTAAGAAAGCACTGTTATCTATGCTAATGTTTATGGAGGGTGCGATTCGAGGCCAAAGATAATGGCAAAATAAGTAGCAGTTCGAACGTGAAAAAAATAGAAGTAGTTTTTGTGGCCATGTATAAAAAGACGTAATTAAGCGAAACCTGGCACAATTTTTAAATCAAACTGCTTTGAGAATTTTACGTAGCAATGTAACATTAAAATGTCGTTGGTTTGATTCCAAAATCTTCTGTATTTTCTTTTTTTTTAAGCCAACATCTGGGTCGAACGTGAAATTGTTTCCATAATAATTGAACTAAATAATGATTAAAACAAAATAAAAATTTACCGTTAATCCGAATAACATATTGGTCTTTGAAGTCTTCTGTCTGTAATCTAAGAGGGAGTTTACACGGAGTCTTTTCAGACATGTCTGTTTTTGACATTCTCTTTTGAACATGCTTCCAAAAACTTTTTGTCTTTTCACGATGTCTTTCCAAACATGTCTGTTTTCATGTATGATAGTCTTATATACATATACAAACAAATTTAAAACATGGAAATTCATATAAACCCCTCTTTCTTCTCTACCCCGATCGCCTACAAACAAAACAAACGTGTTTGTTAGACATGTCTGAATAGACACCGTGTAAACTCCCTCTAAGACCATGTAAGAAAACTTTTTTGGAATAATTTTTATCAAATATCACCTCTTTTCGGGATCCCAATCTTACCGAAAACTGTTCCCGTACTCAAAGTTTGGTAAAGTGGGAGAGCTCTTATACCCTTTGTACACTTGCATACATTTCGGAGGAACGCATGGAAAAAAATGTTGAAAATGTGAAATACGCGTTCACACTTGATACATCTAACATCTACTATCAATAAAAAATGTCACCATTTCTGAAAAAAAAACTTTATGTTTTTTAAATACTTTTTTTCTACAAAAGTGCCAACATTTCAAAAGATGACACCAAAATGTATTTCTAATTCATTTCGTTTAATAATTTTAGCAAAATTAAGCAAAATAAGGCTTGCAAAAAAGGAAAAACTTGAGAAATGGTAACGCTGCTTTCAAAGCAACTTCCATTTTGTGAGTGATGCCACAATAATAACAGAATTTATTGCCACTTTTCTAGTGATGACACTAAAAGAATCGAAAAATGTAAAAGGGAACAAAATGAGATAGTAACATTCTGTAAAAATGTTGAAAAATTTTGATTATTAGCCCTATGTATTTCTTATAGGAAAATTCCAACATTTTAGCAAATTGATGTTAAATGTTGACAAGTGTGAAAAGGCTATTAAGAGACAAATATTCTTCTTCTTCTCGCACGAAGTAGCCCGTACTTTTTCTTTGGGCTGATTGGGAAAATTGTTAAACAATCAGCTGTGACAAAAAATAAACAATAAAAACTACAAACAAGTATTAACAAAAGAAATAAACTAAAAATATTAATAAAATAAACAAAAGAAAATGTTAAAATATGTAGGTACATGTTTAAATTTTACTTTCGTACATGCTAATGTGTCATTAATGTATATTTTTGAACGTTTTCATTGTAACGTTTGCTTTTGGGGTAGAAATTTGGTTTTTATTTTTCCCGTACTTTTGTACATTTTTGTCTATTAGTGAGAAAAATTCTTGTTTCCTCTCTTTTTACCGAACTTTACCCAAAAAGTACGGGATCGCACCTAATAACGTAAAATAATCAGCTTTTAATAACGGTGGACCTTTTGACGGATATGCCCATATAACAACGCCTTTAAATTTTGAGTTAAATGGGGAAAATTGTGAAGAAATATATTGCATAGAAAAGGTACCAAAACACTCCCCTGGGGGACACCACTCTTAACGCAATCAAAACTGGAGGATGATTTATTTATCTGAACGCAAAATTGCCGGTCGGAGAAATACCATTGAACTATCTTTACCAGATAAGGATCAACACCCAGATCTACAAGTTTATACAAGATTCCCTTATACCAATCGGAATCGAACGCCTTTTCAATGTCTAAAGACAAAGCAGCAGTACACATTTTGTTTCTCAGATTTGTTGTAATGTCACTGTGGAATTTCAAGAAAGCCAAATTGAAATGCAGATATCGGACTGCTTATGAATTCGCTTTTAAGTTTCTCCTTCAAGTAGGGTTTCTAATTTCCCGGACTTTTTCTATTCCCGGGAAACGAACCAACAAAATCTTAGTACCGGGATTCTTTGAATAAAACAATGATTTCATTAAATGAGTTCAAGACAAAAGTTTTTACATTTTAAAAAAAAATATACACATATACAACAGTCTAAAGTTTTATTAATTCCACAGAACAGAAAAACAAAATCAAAAAAATTGTTACATTCATATGTACATTAGGTTATAACTTTTTTTTGAGTGCAAAATACCACTCCATTTGGGGAATTTTGTTCTGATAATAAAAAACTATTTTTTAAGCTGATTCGGTGAAAAAAGTTTCCGAACCGTAAGCGATTCCTAAAACTCCATATTATGTGTGAATTTTATTTTTGGAAATTGAAACCCATTTGATTTTGCATTAGACTTATGAAAAATGGTTTAATGTTGAAGATTATATATAAATTTAAACAAAAACGAACTTATTTAAGACAAGAGTAACTGATTTAATGATGAAAATAAATAAATAAAAACAAAACTTCAGTCTTTCGGTGCGGAAACTTTTTTCAAGAAAGAGGAAAAGTGACACCATATTCTTTTATGCCCTACACGGATATGAGGTGGTATTTTTGATATTTGCAAAAATTGCAAAAAGTTATATCCCTAATGTACATGGGTCAATTTAATAAAAAAAAGGGCACATCGAGTTTTTTTGCTTATATTTAAAGTATTTTCATTTCCCCTGTAAGATTGGCCAATTTATGTAGAAATTGATGAAGAATCCGGTGGTACTTTTAGGCTCTCAAAAAATCAATATTTTTGGATTTTTTTAGGTTTTCTATGATTTCTATCTGGAGCGTCACACACCAAATATGTATGTATAAGAAATCGCTAAAAATGCAAAAATATTTGAAATTCAAGCTTACTACGAGGTTCTTTTGTTTCTCAAGATTGACTTTTGCGAAAATCACCTTTTCGATTATAAACACAAAATCACGATTCACATTGATTTTTCATTTTTTTTTTTTAAGTGACTAGTTATTTTAAAATTTTAAGATGAAAATATGTAAATTTTTGTTAAAAAAAGACTTGAACTTAGACGTTACTTGCAAAGTAATAGGCTTGTAACAATGTATTTAGAAAAACTGCAATTATAAGCGTTTTAAGGGGGAAAAACTATGTGGGACGCTCAAGATGTTGTTGCACGTAAACAGGAAATAATGCCAAATTTAAAGTTTAACGAAAAAAAGTTTATTCTTTTACAAAAAGTAAATAAAAAATAAACAATAACCAAAATTTTCCTACAAAACTAAACACGTACATATTCTTTGATGTCTTTAACAAAAATAGAAAAAAAGGAAGTAATTCTTGAAGGAACTTATGCACTTATGTAAATATTTAACGCAAAACAATAACTCAATTTAATTTATAAATTTTCATTCAAATTCTTATTCTGAATCTGTATAAACTTCATGAAATGACAAGCGGCTTTGTTTTTTTTTTCATTCTCATTCATTTTTACCACTTTCGAATTAAGTTTGTGCCAGTTGCATAAATTTCCGGTCCCATAGAGGTTTAAGTTGCAAAAGCACTAGAGAGATCTGTAAATCAATTCACCTCTGGATTTTGTAATTATTTGGTGAATATCTCTCGTGCCTTGAACTGTCTTTAAATTTGTGGGCAATCTTTTGTTGATGTTGAAAATTCGATTTGGATTAACGTTAAACAATTTCACATCAATTTTGCCTAAAAGCGAGTGGTACAATTCTTCTGCAACTACTATATCTGCTCCGTGAGCAACAAGCGAATCTGCTGTTCGCTTCACGACAGCACCTTTTCCATGAGATTACTCAAAAAATGACCATGTTGCGCATGTAAATACCTTTCTTTCTTTTATATTTGTCATTACGCGCTTTATCGGGCTTTATTTTTATCGATATCTTCGTGCTCTTTCAGCCGCCGTTAATTTTGTTGTTTTACTCTTAAAAATTTAAAAATAAAATCAAAATTAAGCATTTTATTCTATGAAGCAATATATATCAAAAGTGATGCTCATAAAATATTTGCCTATTTAGATTTTTTTCGTAGGCAATTTATTTTTCAAATTCACAAATTATAAAAAAATGAGTTGAAACCATGATTGCCAACTTCAATTTTTTACATTTAATATATTCACTTTTAAAAAAATTTGCGCGACGCTCATGAAATTTTATCGCGCCCTTACCATGGTTATTTACTTTATTTAAATGCAAAATGAAAACTTAACTTACTTAACTTAAAATCTTAATAAATTTTGTATTCCCGTAAATAACTTTGATAATATACTTGCATGTGCCCGTGCTGAAAACTGAATTGCCAAATTGGTTTTTTTTGTTGTTTTCTTGCGAAGACAATAGAATGAAACAATTTGTTTTTTAATTTTGTTTTTTCTTTTTACCCACTTATAACTACAATTCGAGTCGGAAAGAACCCAACCAATTGAAGGGGGATGTAAGAAAAGATAAACTCACTGTTTATTGTTGGTGTTTTGTTTAAGCTTTGATATTGATGCAAGTTAGATTTTGAGTGTTTAAAATTCTTATTCGCTTTAGGGTTTTATTTGTATAATATTTTTAGCTTTTCTAAAATCTTTGGAAAAGGTTTCCTGATGATCTGGCCCTCAACAATGACACATGCTTTTGTATGGAAGGAGTCAGTGGGAGAAACCAAACACCATTCTGAATAAACAAAAAATCAAACATAAAAATTTGAGAACAGAATGTACTAATAAAGTGACCTCACAAGCGCAGCTGTTTGCAGTGATTTTCTTCGTGTGTGACGTTTGTCGTCATTTTTTTTGTTTATTTACTTTTTTTTATTAGGCATTTTGACACTTGCCGTCTCAATTCTAGCAACAAAATGCCTGTTGTTTTTTTATTGTTTCGTTGTTGTAGTACTGAGGTCACTTTGTTAATACATTTTGTTTGAGAATTACGGTTTTTTGTTACATATTCCTCGTTGATCACTATACAATTTTTGTTTTTTTTTACCTAAAATAGTAGTGTAAAGTGCTGGGACACAAAAATTGAGTTTTTTTTTAAATTGACACACATGCATATTATATCGCTCATTTGCAGCAAGAGCGGCATAACTCAAAAAAATCTATTTCGAGATAAACGCATTTAAAGTTTTTGATTTGCTCCAATTACTTAGAAAAAAAGAAGACACATTTTCTTTAAACTGGGAAAGTATAAAAGATATAAAGATGAATTTAATACACAATATAAAGAAAAACAAAACGAACAATTCTGCATATCTAACTCCAAAATTTCATTTTTTGAGTTATGCCGGTCTTGCAGCAAATGAGCGATATATGTATGTATGTATGTATATATTATTTTTATTTTTTTTTTGGAGATCATGAATTATTAAAACATATTTAGTAGTTATTACCCTGCTGGAAATTTGTGTCAATTGGTCCAACACACTGGTCCTGGGAGTTGTGAAAATAGAACAGGTACAAAAATAAAGAACTCATCACTCATGTTTTATTGGAATAATACTACATTGTATTGAAATAACACTACATTGTAGTAACTGTCACTAAACACGTCCTTTGAGAATAGATGTGTGACTGGACAAATGGTGTCAATTAACCCCCTCCAATGACAACCCCATGTAAAAGTGATAGGTCTTATTCATAGAAAGGGTTAAACTTAGAACCGGTCTCTACCACGAAAGACCTATCACTGGACTACTTTAGTGTCAGTAAGCTTCCCTCTAGGGGAATTACAGTACAGACCGATTAAGGTAGTGTGACACATTTTTGGGACTTTCTTAAATTTGGTTCTTGAATTTAATTCTAGGAATTGTTTTATTGGAATAATACTACATTGTATTGAAATAACACTACATAGTAGTAACTGTCACTAAACACGTCCTTTGAGAATAGATGTGTGACTGGACAAATGGTGTCAATTAACCCCCTCCAATGACAACACCATGTAAAAGTGATACGTCTTATTCAAAGAAAGTGTTAAACTTAGAACCGGTCTCTACCACCAAAGACCTATCACTGGACTACTTTAGTGTCAGTTAGCTTCCCTCTAGGGTACTGATAGCAATTTGGTAAAATTAATTTTCTTTTAAGAAAATTTTTTTTAGTATTATTAAAGCATTTAAAAGCCTATCAGAGATTATATATCTAATCCTTGTTGATATGTATATTGCCTGCTACCGAAAACGTGCTCTCGTTCTCTACAGACGTTGATTTTATGGTAAGAAGCGCATCATACAAAGATTATAAATTTATTGGCCTGTTATCCTTTATAGACGTCAAATTATTTTTTTAAGATTTTTCTGGCTTTTGTATTTTCTTTACATTTATTTTTTTTAAATTTGTAGATGGTGTTGGTGATTCAAGAGGCTTTTTAGACATTTTAGATATTAAAAAGACCGTTGATTTATTGGCGTAGGAAAAATAGTTCGACTTGTAGGTAGATTTTAGTAATTTTAGTAAAGAATATAGTTTTATTGCTCGTTTTTGATTTTAACGATGCTAACAAATTAAAATTTCAAAAAATTTAATTTGAAATTCCCGGAAAAAATTTCCTGGGATTAATGTCCCGGGGTATCCGGGAATTCTTTCCCGCGTAGAAACTCTACCTTCAAGACATTTTTTTTACAATATGTATTCAAAGCAGGGTTGTGAACAAGGCGAATTTACTTCAGGTGGTGTCGAAAAGACAGCCGGTTTTTTTTTTTTGTTCAGGCCAGATGTGTCAAAAGTTTGTTTACATGTGCTTTTTAAAATTGAATTTTTAAATTAAGATTTTGCTTTACAACTTATAAATGAAAAAATTAAACAATAAAGAAATGATAAATTAAACTATGTATAAAAATTAAGTTAAAATCTTTTTTATATCACCAAAACTAATTTTTACCGTTATAACTATAGCTTAAAGCTATTTCTATGATTATGTGCAGTTTAATATTTAAATGTATAAAATGAACACAGAAAAGAAACGGCTTAGATTATTTTAAATACAACATTAAATTCAACCGAATTTGGGAATTAATGCTCACAAAAATTGCACAAGTTTATGTTAGAAAAACTATTATTTTCTTAATTCCAAAAATAATTTTATTTTTTTTTTTCATTTTTTTTTCTCAATTATTTTTGTTAATTTTAGTTTAGGGATGCCAGATAAATTTTTTCTTCAATCCCAAATTTAAAATAAAAATTACTTAAAATATCCCCTCTAAAAATAAAAAGCCACTAAATAATTCTTTAAAAAAAAAAATTATTTAGTTTAGCATAGATAAGCACACTACAACAATACATAATGTCATGTAACCAATTTTACAATTTGGTAATTATCTTACAAATTCTGACCAAAAATCTACTTTATTAAAAGAAGTGGAAGTTGTGATCAGTTAATCTAAGATATAATTAATAGATTTTAAATTTCTTGTTCCTATGACTAGTGGTAAAAATATAAACCTTAAAGCATCATGAGAACATTGGCAAACATGCTTCTAGCATTAATGGAGTCTGCCTGGAAATCCATGTTACACCATTTTATATCGTTTAAGAACTTGAAATGTTCACAACTTCAGAAAATTCCAAATGTGGAGAATTAGGGCTATAATAACGACCCACAAACTCATCCATTTAACGCGTAAAATATTAATTGGCTTAGCCATTCAAGAGTGTTCTTTAAATCGAAAAAGCAAAACAATAAAATTGTTCAGTTGTTTGTAATACTCTTTTAAACTAATTTGTATAATTTTTATTATAAAATTCAGTTTAACAAAGAAATAATTGTTTAATATTTGTCGTAAAATTCTTTTATCACGGAAATCTTATTTAAAAATTACATATACAATTTTTGGGTTGTTTTGTTTTCGATTTTCAGAACACCCCTGAATACGTTTAAAAGTATTTTTACTTCATAGAGTTTTAACAGGTCAACCTAAACAAATAGGGCAAACGTTTTTTAGATGAGAAAAATATGCTGCTGATTAATTTTAAATAAAAAACTGATATTTACTGATCAGCAAATCAGATTTTTCAGCCGTCCGATATTGTATTTGCGCTATAATTTGTTTCATATATATTGTATTAAAATGAGTTTTGTACATAAAAAGTCTTACAGATTTTATATATGTATGACGGCTTGTAACAGAAACAAATCTATCAATAATTTCCCTAAAAAGAAAAATGTTTTTTTTACATTCTCAATATAAGCCCGAAATTAATTGTTTTTAACTAATTTGAGATAAGAACCCCAAATCTGGTAGCCCTGCTTTATTCAACTGTTTTATACAAAGCGAATTCATATATATATATTAATTCGCCTTGTTTTTGACATTACATGACCGAAAAATAAAAACAAAATACATGTTGTTTTTTGTGTTGTTGACTTGTTGTAGTCTCGCCGCCACCTGAAGTAAATTCGCCTTGGTTGTGAACTATTTCTAATCAAAAAGCGCCGTGCCCAAAATCAAAAAGCGCTGAAAAGCGCTAAATAAAAAACTTAATGAAATGTTGAAGAAGCAAGTTTTATTAAGTACACTGGCCGTCAAAAAAATCGTTTTAAATAAAAATATATGAAATACAAAGATATAACAGCGCTAAATTCAACTTCGTTTTCAGTTTTTTCTATCATGTCTAGTTTTTTTATGGGCTATGCTAATATTTCAACAGAAATAAGGCATTTATGTTACATACATTTTATCAAAACTTGAGAGCGATCTGTGCGATTTTGATCTTTTACAAATGATTATTTTCAAAATAATTTCTTAATTAGTGGCGACCATTTTTTAATGCAAATTAGTATGTACACTAGGGCGGGTCGATTTGTATGGATGAAAAAAAAGTTAAAAGTCGTATAGCAAAAACGTAATCTACATAAAATTCTCCGAAGAAGCCATGGGTCTAAAATAAAATCCTAATCCGCGCCTCTCGACTTGAAAATTTTTTTACTTGGGTGAAAATTTTTTTTAATGTAAAAAAAGTATGAGTTTAAAAAAATATAAAGTGCAAAAGAACTACCTTACTAAACAATTTTATTCAAAAAATTCGATTTCTTTTTGGAAAAAGCTATTTATTCAAAAAAAATTTTGATTTCTTTTCAAGTCGAGAGGCGGATAAGGATTTTTTGTAAGACCCATAGTTTCTTCGGAGAATTTTCTTAGAATTTTATGTAGATTACGTTTTTGCTATACGATTTTCAAAAAAAAAAAATCGACCCGCCCTAATGTACACATTTTTATCATTTTTCATATCCAGGTATATAATGAATAAAATAAGACATGAAATCATGAAGATCAGTAAACAAAATGTTAACTAGACGTGATTGAATAAACTTTATCCCATCTTCTAAAGATTTAAATACAGAAACAAATTTTGGTTTAATGTGTCTTGATTTTAATGTATGCAAATAAAAGTACAAAAATGTTGGGTATCAATAAAAGCGCTAATTTAGCGCTCTTTTTAAAAAAAGCGCTAAGGAAATAATATGCGCCTTTTCGACAGTTGAAAAGCGCTAAATCTAGCGCCAAAGGCGCTAAATTGGCAACTCTGATTCAAAGCTTAATCCTAATTCTTATTTGTATTTGTTAGCCTGCTAGGCTCAAAGTGTCGGATCTTTTCAGCCTCCGGTGACCTTCGAACTTAATTAGATCCCGAGCGAGGTAGTTGGGATGGACCATTAGTTTATCTATGTATTTGACTGAATACTTTTTAATTTCTTCCTGGATGGTAGCGATGTTAAGATCTTTGTGGATAATGTCATTACGTATATACCATGGGGCGCAGACAATTTTCCGTAATATCCTAGACTGTCAAGCGTTTATCTATATGTATTCCCAAATACTTAACATGGTTTTCTACCGGAACAGTGATGTTATTTATTTTTACAGCTGGGTACGTTTGTCTTCTGCTCGTGAAAGTTAAGTGAGCACATTTAGCCGGGTTAACCTTTATTTTCCATTTTTCTAGCCAGGCCTTTAGTTCATTGATGTGGGACTGTAAATGCTGCGATGCAGCTTTTGGGTCCTGATTTACACTAATAAATGCTGCGTCGTCTGCAAACGTAGAAGTATGTGTGTGGGGGCTTGTTGGCATATCAGCTGTATATATTATATACAGTTACGGCCCTAATATGCTGCCTTGAGGGACACCAGCAGATATTTTCTTGGTGGGGGAGTATTTGTTTTTTGATCTTACCATGAATGTTCTGCCAGTTAAATAGCTCTCAAGGAGTTTGTAAGTGTTTTGTGGAAGAATTCGTGTTATTTTAATGAGCAGCCCAGCGTGCCAAACTTTGTCGAATGCTTGGGAAATGTCTTTTATCAGTGCTGAGCAGTATTCCTTTCTCTAAACGCTGATCTAATTTGGGTAACAATTCCATGCACTTGTTTGATTGTACTATGCCCTGCTCGAAATCCGAACTGATGATCCGGAATGATTGCGTGTTCAATAAGATAGGGGGTTATACTTAAAAGGAATATTTTTTCGAATAGCTTCGATAATGTTGATAGTAGGCTGATTGGTCTGTACGACGTAATTTGACTATTGTAGAGGTCTTCCAAGAGGATGGGAAGTAGCCAACTCGTAATATCGCATTAAAGATGAGCAGCAAGATTTTTGAAGCAGACGTAGGTAAGTTTCTTATCATTGAGCCTGTGATGCGGTCAGGACGGGGAGATTTTTTAATGTTGACAATTTCTATCGCTGATTTAACTTGAGTTAATTAAAATTTTATTGGATCGTTAACTGTATCAGGTATAATTGGACGACTGGAACAAGTATGAGCATCATGGGGCATGAACACTTTCTCCAAGTGGCTTGCAAAGGCGTTTATTTTTTCATTTGTGTTTTTGGCCCAGGTACAGTTTTCCAGTCCTAGTAGAGATTCGTAGGTTATGGGGCATTGCATATGTCTTACAGTCTTCCATAAGCAGTAATGTGAGTTTTTTGTGGCATCTAGGCTGTTTAGATAGCCTTCTATTGCAGAGTCGTGTTTCTGTCTCAGTTTGTTGCGTAGAGTTGCCTGGCATAACCGCAGTTGTACCTTGATGGGTGGGGAACGATTATTTTCCATTGTCTTCTAACAAGGGTTTCTATATCCACCGATGTGAATTGCGGAGCACGCTTTATTTTACGCTTGATTGGGGTTGAATTTCTTGCAGCAGAATCCAAGACATCCGTAAGTCGGTCGACAGCTGTTTGGATGTCGGATTAATTTTTTAGGGAAATGCTCTGAGATAGATGAGAGCTCACATACATTTTATGCTTCATCCAATTTGTGTTTTTGTTTGGATAGGAAATAAAGTTTTTAGCTGCGTTGTCAAAGTTGCCTTTTAGAATAAGGTGAATGATCAGACGATAAATTGTGTGAGGAACTAATTAGTAATTGATCGCGCTTGATGTTTTTAATTACGGAAAAGTCGATAAAGTCTGGTAGCTTGTTGAAGTCAGTGGGCCAATAGGTATGTAGGTTCTCCAATCGATACGACATCAAGATTTTTTGCAGTGACGGTGTTATAAAGCTGGTACGTATGCTTAGCAGTAGTATGTTTAGAGGGGTTCCAAATATGATTTTCCATACAAAAGTTGGGTGCATGGTGTAAGTGTTGCCAAGTTTTTATTATATTGGCCATTTTAGTGCTTTTTTTAAAATAAAAAAACGCTTAAAATATTTATAATAGGAATAGGAATTAAAAAACCGGGAAAGCAAAATACCAACAAAATGGGTATTTTGACGGGATTTTAGCGTCGACTTGAATATTAATTTAGGATTTTTAGTTGATATATATATATATATATATATATATATATATATATATATATATATATATATATATATATATATATATATATATATATATATATATATAATAGGCAAATGGTTTGAAGGTTATCTATTTTGATTACGCTGCATCGGCTTTCTAGCTACTTTTTCCATACAAAAGTGAGAAGAATACTGGCAGAATTGCCAAGTTTTTATTATTGCATTTTAGCGCTTTTTTTCAGTACTATTATTATGGAAAAATAAAAAACGCTACAAATTTTTAAAAATACTGTTTAGATGCAAATACGAATATGAGTGTAAAAGGGACATGACGTGTAAAAAAGTTGTTTATTTATGATTTTTAAAATTTTGTGAGGGATGATAATTTTTCTTGTGCATAAGAATTTGTGGGAAAATTTTTTTTTTTTCTTTATTTAGTAGCAGGTGTTAAATTTCTTCGTGTACGTGTCTTGAAGATTTTAAAATTTTGTGAGGGATGATAATTTTACTTGTGCGTTTTCGTATTAACGATAAAACTGATCGTGGAATAATTATTTTTAGTTTTTCAGTTATTGTGTGTGTGTTTAGAATAGTTAATGACTTTGTTGCATAGGTTTTCTAGTGACTTTTTATATACATACCTCGGTAGGCTTGTGGGATAGTGAGTTAATCTCAGTATAAGGGTTGCATATTTGATTATAACCAGAGACTCTGGTCTGTTTCACTATAGCAGACTAAGGATCTAAGCAACTATTGATCGGTGTGTGTGTGTGTGTGTGTGTGTGTGTATGATTGATAACGATTATTCATGTGAAAAGTAGGATTCCATCCACTTTTTTTTGTATCAACAGCAACCAGCTGCACATTAGCTATGTTTACATAAATAATCAGAATTATATTACAAAAAGTAGAAAGTAACTTCTTGGTTTTACTTATAGATCCTTAATAATTTTCGTTATCGTACTCTACTCCTCCTTATATATAACAACAACAATAACATTAGCAACTTAGAATATACATGAATAGAGCTGACGCAGCTGTAACAAGTCTAACAAACAGAAAACAAATCCAAAAAAAAAAAAAAATGTTTTGTTTTCTGAAATTCTTTAATTGTACTAAAATAAGCCCCGCCCCTTATTTATAAATTTATTAACTAATGAAATATGACGGAACTGTATCAAAAATATGATTAATTGTGAAATTAAAACTGTTGATTGAGCATGCTTAATCATGTTTATAATTATTAAATATCACAAATACATTAATAAGACTAACCTAACAATATCAAAACCAGACATGATTGAACTTGAATATTATTTTTGTCAAGCTAATAGGGCCTAAATTTCTTCAATGTAAATAAAATTCAATTTTTATTTCAATATTTTGTTTAAAAGTAAAATTTGTATCTATAATAAAGAGATATAAATATTAAATGAAATGGAAAAAATTTTGTTCTTGTACGTGTCTTGAAGATTTTAAATTTTGTGAGGGATGATAATTTTACTTGTGCGTATTCATATTGATGATTTACAAGTTGTTTATTTTAGTGGAAGGTGTGAAATTTCTTCGTGTACGTGTCTTGAAGATTTTAAAATTTTGTGAGGGATGATAATTTTACTTGTGCGTTTTCGTATTAAAGATAAAACTGATCGTAGAATAAGTATTTTTTTAGTTTTTTTTTCAGTTATTGTGTATGTGTTTAGAATAGTTATTGACTTTGTTGCATAGGTTTTCTAGTGACTTTTTGCATTGAATGCCTCGGTAGGCTTGTGGGATCAACCACTTATTTTATATCAACAGCAACCGACATCACTTTTAATTACATTTAACAAATAGAAGGAGTTGTAATTTTTGGGTTTTGTTAATCTTAAATAGAATTATATATATATATTTTTTTTTGCGCAGATTTAATTATCACAAGAGACTCTGGTCTGTTTCACTACAACGGACTAAAGGTCAAAGTTACTATTAATCGGTTAATTAAGTTAGCATATAATTTTTGTTGATAACACTTAATAAGCATTTTCTAAAAACATTTGCAGATAGTTTCACTATTACTCAATGTTTATAACCTTTTATTTATTTTTTTTCTAGTTTGATAAATTATAATATAAGTTTAATGAAGAATTTTTCTATGGTTTGATACTCTACAATGACAGTATAGTTAAGAATTTAGTTCAATCCATGGATACACTGCATACAGTTAATAATTATACATTATACATACAAATACAATAAAATTTCCATTTTATTAACCATAGTACATGATTTATTAATTGTTTTGATAATTTTTAGTAAAAGTTTATATATAGTATAAACTTGAAGTCGACTATACCAATAGAATATTAAATGTTACTGAAAAAAGGAAATCATATTACAAAATCAATTAAGATGATCTAAAAAAGAGTATTACATAGGAGTTTTGAATATTTAATAAGGAAATATCTATTATATCTGCTTATAATTATCAGTTAGGAATTTAAAGATAACAAATTTGTTTTATAATTAGTACAGCTTTATATGTTTTTTTTCTAGTTTATTAACCATACATTATCATACCATACCATTATAATCCATAGAATATAAAACAATTTAAAATAGTTAAATCCGCAAAAGAAAATCACAAACTTTATTTATTTATGTAAAACCGTACTCCATTAATCATTTATTTATACTTATATTTAGTATATATACTAATACCATGAAATGAATAGTTCAATAACCATATTATATGGTTTATTTAATGTTTTTGTATACCGTTTTGTAATTCCTATAGTTTGTTTTCCTATTATTTCCCTTCTATATTTAATATTTATACACTTCCATACATCCTTAAATATACATTCTGTTTTAAGCATTTCTACTATACATACATATATAAAAATTTTTTTTCTTATACTAACATTCTATATTTAATCTTAGTATTATGATCTTACTCTTGATTTTAATCTTAGTCTTAGTGTTGATCTTAGTAGTAGTCTTTTGATCTTGGTTTTATAGTTTTGGATTTCGATCTTGTTTTTTTTTTGTTTATAGACTTGCAACATTACTCTTGTATTACTCTTGCGTGCTGCTTTGTTTACGTTTTCTTAGACTGAATACATATATGGAAATTTAAAATTTCTTTACTTACATATAAAATATCTATCTACTGTTATACGAATGCGTTGAACTTAGTGTTTTCAATTGAAATATTAAACTTCGATTTTAAACAGACATATGCATCTTTTTTTTATATAGGAAATTAATACTCGGTACTAGCGACAACCTCGAAGCTTGCACCGACCCCAGTTTTCATAACGTGCAAGAATCGAGTTTCTACTATACTTCATTCTCATCAAACTAATCACACAAGGCGATTTTAAGAAAATCCATACTAATCCTTTCCATTTTATCAAATCTATCCATTATATTATTATTATTTTAATTTTAACAATTCTTATAAATTCAATTCAGTTCTCACATAATTTAATTCATTCTATATACAACCTTAACCAGTAACTCATATTTATATATACAGTTTTTTCAAACCACTTTTAAAAACATATTTTGATTTTTACTTGTCTACTATATTAAAAAATAATCTATAAACTTAAATGAAAATTTAGGTTTATATTAAGTAAATTGATTATACGCTGAGATACGCTAATGGTTTTTCTACCTTAAATTTATATATTGGATAGAAAGTTACATCTGAATGTAGTGTTTCGATAAGAATGTCTCTATATTACTTTAAATCAGGTTTCTTATAATACAAAGTTTTTGAATGAAATATTAACAATCCTAATGTTAATTTCAATATAATTTCATTTAAATCATATATACATACATATAAATATTAATTTGTTAGAATCAAACCATCAATTACCATCATGATCTTATTAATGTCATATATTTTTTTTTTTCATTATTTTTATTATTCGCTAAAAACTTTATATTCTTATATATAGGAGATGCATATGATTTGGGATTTCTCCTTCATTTTAAAATTGTTTGATTTTACAATTTTTATATTAGTTATTTCAGCCTCTTCATTATCATTATGATCATTATCATAATCATCATAATTAAGATCAGTTATATTCTTTGATCCTTAAAAACAACAATTCTATTATCTTATGTTTTTTTTTCTAGTTTGCTACTCTATAATATTAGTTTAATGAAGAGTTTTTCTATAGCACGAAATGAATAGTTTAATAACCATATTATATGATTTATTTAATGTTTTTGCATACAGTTTTGTAATTCCTATAATTTGTTTTCCTTTTATTTCCCCTTCTATACTTAATATTTATATTCCTCCATACATCCTTAAATATACATTATGTTTTGAGCATTTCTTTACTATACATATATATAAATTTTTTCCTTTACTAACATTCCTATATTTAGGGTTAATCTTATGATCTTAGTCTTGATTTTAATTAATCTTAATCTTAGTGTTAATCTTGATAGTAGCCTTTTAGTCTTGGTTTTATAGTTTCGGATCTCAATCTTAGTTTTTGTATAGACATCTCATTTACAAACCTATAACTTCAATCTAATCAAACCTATCACACAAGACGATTGTCTTCTGTTTTTCAAGAAAATCCATACTAATCCTTTCAATTTTATCAACTCTATCCATTATATTATTATTTTAATTTTAACAAATCTTATAAATTCTATTCAGTTCTCACATAATTTTATTCATTGTATATACAATCCTTAACCATTATCTCATATTTATAGATACAGTTTTTCAATCCACTTTTAAAAACATAGTTTGATTTTTACTTGTCTACTATATTAAAAAATAATCCATAAACTTAAATGAAAATTTAGGTTTATATTAAGTAATTTGATTAAACACTGAGATACGCTGATAGTTTTTCTACCTTAAATGTATATATTGAATAGAAAGTTACATCTGAATGTAGTGTTTCAGTAAGAAAGTCTCTATATTACTTTAAATCAGGTTTCTTATAATACAGAGTTTTTAAATGAAATATTAACAATCCTAATGTTAATTTCAATCTAATTTCATTTAAATCATATATATATATATATTAATTTGTTAGAATCAAACCATCAATTACCATCATGATCTTATTAATGCCATATATTTTTTTTTTTTTATTATTTTTATTATTCGTTAAAAACTTTATATTCTTATATGTAGGAGATACATATGATTTAGGATTTCTCCTTCATTTTAAACTTGTTTGATTTGAAAATTTTCATATTAGGTATTTCAACCTTTTCATTATTATTATACTCATCATAATCATCATAATTGAGATTAGTTATATTCTTTTCTCATTAAAACCAACAATTCTATTATCATAATCATCAAAATTGAGTTTAAATATATTTTGTTTTTATTTTTTCGTTGAAACCAACAAATCATAATCATTATTATCAAAATCAGGTTTATATATGTTTTTTTTTTTTTTTAGTCAAGATACTTTAACATCATCATAATCAGAAATATTATTTTTACAAATGTTGATATTGTGATTTTAATTAAACTGGTTATAATCACCTAAGGTTGAAATGATAGAGATGTTATCCGTTTAATTCTGTTGACTAATTCACATTTATTAAGACATATAGATAATAACAGAATTGATAGAGGATTCATAATTGAATAACTTTGAATAAGAATTGAGCTTATAGTTGGATGTAAGTACGATTTAAACAATAATAACCGACATCGAATAAGTGATTCATCATTTTATTTAATTGAAAACATACCACTTTACATCAAGATACCTTATTTTTAATCTGGTAGCATAAAGCAGTTACCTATTTTTGATCTGGTAACGTATAAACAGAGAGAATTAATATTAGATTTAAATAACAAACCAAATATAAGATAGATTATATAATCCAACAACAACAACAACAACAACAACAATATATTCAACATGAATTGATTCGAAATAAAATACACACAATTCTTAAATACATTCAATTAGTTTGTCTTATGATTATACTTTAGCTGAGAGAGATTCATACCATATACATATTTACACGTTATGCACTTACAACATAAAATTCAAAGTTTATTAACCATAATATATGGTTTTATATAATGTTTTAACAGCAATCATTAAAAATTTATATATAATATAAACTTATAGTTGACTGTACCATCAGAATATTGACTGATAATATCACAATAGAATCATATTACACAAACAATATATAGAATATTATAAAGAGAAAGGTATAAACTCATATGTCTATAGGTAACAGTTAAGAATTTTACAATATATTGGTTTAAGATATGTTATTTCTAATTAAGAGTTTAGTTTGATGGTTCTTGGAAGTTTATTTTCAATATAAATACATACATACATATTTGCTGATTTATTCCTATTTGATAATTTTTGATTTGATTGTTTTTTTTTTTCTTTTTACCTACAACAGATTAATGAAATGGATATACATTAATGATGATGTTTTTTAACACTTTTAAATATTTGTTAAATATAGCTACATCAACTTCTTAATAAATCGAATCAACTTACTGAGAATTAATTTTTAAATTAATATTTTGATATCCGTATACCCAGCTGATAGGCTGGTTGTGTATAGGATTATATGATAATCACAAATTTCTTTAAAATAATAAAATTTCATTGAATTAACTCTCAAATTGCAACCATACCCATAAAGTATAGATAGTACATCCCATATAAATTTATACTTTTACATTAAATTATTTAGTTTCACTATGTTCTCATCATGATTAATATAGAAAATCATATTTTCATATACCCACACCACAAAAGTGAAGAGTATATTAGATATACGTTAATACTAATCCTAGTTAGCTTTTGATATACTAAATCAACTTATTTACTTAGAATTACTTTTTAAAACAATTTAAACATGAACCAATCCGACTGGTTGGTGGGCTGTTCATATAAAACTAAAAATAAAATTTGATTTTTAGGTTTACATGCACAGCTAGCTATCTATTGTGTGATTTATAGAACACAAACGCAAAACTCATCAGTTCAACTTTCATTTAAAACAAAATTTGTTTCAGTTTTAAATGTTTTGTGGTGTGGGTATATGAAAATATGATTTTCTATATTAATCATGATGAGAACATAGTGAAACTAAATAATTTAATGTAAAAGTATAAATTTACATGGGATGTACTATCTATACTTTATGGGTATGGTTGCAATTTGAGAGTTAATTCAATGAAATTTTATTATTTTAAAGAAATTTGTGATTATCATATAAACCTATACACAACCAGCCTATCAGCTGGGTATACGGATATCAAAATATTAATTAAAAAATTAATTCTCAGTAAGTTGATTCGATTTATTAAGAAGTTGATGTAGCTATATTTAACAAATATTTAAAAGTGTTAAAAAACATCATCATTAATGTATATCCATTTCATTAATGTGTTGTAGGTAAAAAGAAAAAAAAAACAATCAAATCAAATATTATCAAATAGGAATAAATCAGCAAATATGTATGTATGTATTTATATTGAAAATAAACTTCCAAGAACCATCAAACTAAACTCTTAATTAGAAATAACATATCTTAAACCAATATATTGTAAAATTCTTAACTGTTACCTATAGACATATGAGTTTATACCTTTCTCTTTATAATATTCTATATATTGTTTGTGTAATATGATTCTATTGTGATATTATCAGTCAATATTCTGATGGTACAGTCAACTATAAGTTTATATTATATATAAATTTTTAATGATTGCTGTTAAAACATTATATAAAACCATATATTATGGTTAATAAACTTTGAATTTTATGTTGTAAGTGCATAACGTGTAAATATGTATATGGTATGAATCTCTCTCAGCTAAAGTATAATCATAAGACAAACTAATTGAATGTATTTAAGAATTGTGTGTATTTTATTTCGAATCAATTCATGTTGAATATATTGTTGTTGTTGTTGGATTATATAATCTATCTTATATTTGGTTTGTTATTTAAATCTGATATTAATTCTCTCTGTTTATACGTTACCAGATCAAAAATAGGTAACTGCTTTATGCTACCAGATTAAAAATAAGGTATCTTGATGTAAAGTGGTATGTTTTCAATTAAATAAAATGATGAATCACTTATTCGATGTCGGTTATTATTGTTTAAATCGTACTTACATCCAACTATAAGCTCAATTCTTATTCAAAGTTATTCAATTATGAATCCTCTATCAATTCTGTTATTATCTATATGTCTTAATAAATGTGAATTAGTCAACAGAATTAAACGGATAACATCTCTATCATTTCAACCTTAGGTGATTATAACCAGTTTAATTAAAATCACAATATCAACATTTGTAAAAATAATATTTCTGATTATGATGATGTTAAAGTATCTTGACTAAAAAAAAAAAAAACGTATATAAACCTGATTTTGATAATAATGATTATGATTTGTTGGTTTCAACGAAAAAATAAAAACAAAATATATTTAAACTCAATTTTGATGATTATGATAATAGAATTGTTGGTTTTAATGAGAAAAGAATATAACTAATCTCAATTATGATGATTATGATGAGTATAATAATAATGAAAAGGTTGAAATACCTAATATGAAAATTTTCAAATCAAACAAGTTTAAAATGAAGGAGAAATCCTAAATCATATGTATCTCCTACATATAAGAATATAAAGTTTTTAACGAATAATAAAAATAATAAAAAAAAAAAAATATATGGCATTAATAAGATCATGATGGTAATTGATGGTTTGATTCTAACAAATTAATATATATATATATATATATGATTTAAATGAAATTAGATTGAAATTAACATTAGGATTGTTAATATTTCATTTAAAAACTCTGTATTATAAGAAACCTGATTTAAAGTAATATAGAGACTTTCTTACTGAAACACTACATTCAGATGTAACTTTCTATTCAATATATACATTTAAGGTAGAAAAACTATCAGCGTATCTCAGTGTTTAATCAAATTACTTAATATAAACCTAAATTTTCATTTAAGTTTATGGATTATTTTTTAATATAGTAGACAAGTAAAAATCAAACTATGTTTTTAAAAGTGGATTGAAAAACTGTATCTATAAATATGAGATAATGGTTAAGGATTGTATATACAATGAATAAAATTATGTGAGAACTGAATAGAATTTATAAGATTTGTTAAAATTAAAATAATAATATAATGGATAGAGTTGATAAAATTGAAAGGATTAGTATGGATTTTCTTGAAAAACAGAAGACAATCGTCTTGTGTGATAGGTTTGATTAGATTGAAGTTATAGGTTTGTAAATGAGATGTCTATACAAAAACTAAGATTGAGATCCGAAACTATAAAACCAAGACTAAAAGGCTACTATCAAGATTAACACTAAGATTAAGATTAATTAAAATCAAGACTAAGATCATAAGATTAACCCTAAATATAGGAATGTTAGTAGAGGAAAAAATTTATATATATGTATAGTAAAGAAATGCTCAAAACATAATGTATATTTAAGGATGTATGGAGGTATATAAATATTAAGTATAGAAGGGGAAATAAAAGGAAAACAAATTATAGGAATTACAAAACTGTATGCAAAAACATTAAATAAATCATATAATATGGTTATTAAACTATTCATTTCGTGCTATAGAAAAACTCTTCATTAAACTAATATTATAGAGTAGCAAACTAGAAAAAAAAACATAAGATAATAGAATTGTTGTTTTTAAGGATCAAAGAATATAACTGATCTTAATTATGATGATTATGATAATGATCATAATGATAATGAAGAGGCTGAAATAACTAATATAAAAATTGTAAAATCAAACAATTTTAAAATGAAGGAGAAATCCCAAATCATATGCATCTCCTATATATAAGAATATAAAGTTTTTAGCGAATAATAAAAATAATGAAAAAAAAAAATATATGACATTAATAAGATCATGATGGTAATTGATGGTTTGATTCTAACAAATTAATATTTATATGTATGTATATATGATTTAAATGAAATTATATTGAAATTAACATTAGGATTGTTAATATTTCATTCAAAAACTTTGTATTATAAGAAACCTGATTTAAAGTAATATAGAGACATTCTTATCGAAACACTACATTCAGATGTAACTTTCTATCCAATATATAAATTTAAGGTAGAAAAACCATTAGCGTATCTCAGCGTATAATCAATTTACTTAATATAAACCTAAATTTTCATTTAAGTTTATAGATTATTTTTAATATAGTAGACAAGTAAAAATCAAAATATGTTTTTAAAAGTGGTTTGAAAAAACTGTATATATAAATATGAGTTACTGGTTAAGGTTGTATATAGAATGAATTAAATTATGTGAGAACTGAATTGAATTTATAAGAATTGTTAAAATTAAAATAATAATAATATAATGGATAGATTTGATAAAATGGAAAGGATTAGTATGGATTTTCTTAAAATCGCCTTGTGTGATTAGTTTGATGAGAATGAAGTATAGTAGAAACTCGATTCTTGCACGTTATGAAAACTGGGGTCGGTGCAAGCTTCGAGGTTGTCGCTAGTACCGAGTATTAATTTCCTATATAAAAAAAAAGATGCATATGTCTGTTTAAAATCGAAGTTTAATATTTCAATTGAAAACACTAAGTTCAACGCATTCGTATAACAGTAGATAGATACCCAGTAAAAACTTCGCTTACTTTTTCAAAACGAATAGCTTCTTTAACTCATTATTTAGTAGCTTTCTTCTATAACTACATGTATAACAACTTCTATAACTACTTTTTTCTGGATGTATTTAAGTAAAAAAATAATGACTTACTTTTAAATGCGTTCATTTTGGGACATGCCTTGTAAAATTCATTGGTTCTTTCAGTAGAATTGTAAGTAGTGCCTTCATGTTTTTCTGATTACTCAACACATTATTTTGTAGGCGAAGTTTTTACTGGGTATTTTATATGTAAGTAAAGAAATTTTAAATTTCCATATATGTATTCAGTCTAAGAAAACGTAAACAAAGCAGCACGCAAGAGTAATACAAGAGTAATGTTGCAAGTCTATAAACAAAAAAAACAAGATCGAAATCCGAAACTATAAAACCAAGATCAAAAGACTACTACTAAGATCAACACTAAGACTAAGATTAAAATCAAGAGTAAGATCATAATACTAAGATTAAATATAGAATGTTAGTATAAGAAAAAAATTTTTATATATGTATAGTAGAAATGCTTAAAACAGAATGTATATTTAAGGATGTATGGAAGTGTATAAATATTAAATATAGAAGGGAAATAATAGGAAAACAAATTATAGGAATTACAAAACGGTATACAAAAACATTAAATAAACCATATAATATGGTTATTGAACTATTCATTTCATGGTATTAGTATATATACTAAATATAAGTATAAATAAATGATTAATGGAGTACGGTTTTACATAAATAAATAAAGTTTGTGATTTTCTTTTGCGGATTTAACTATTTTAAATTGTTTTATATTCTATGGATTATAATGGTATGGTATGATAATGTATGGTTAATAAACTAGAAAAAAAACATATAAAGCTGTACTAATTATAAAACAAATTTGTTATCTTTAAATTCCTAACTGATAATTATAAGCAGATATAATAGATATTTCCTTATTAAATATTCAAAACTCCTATGTAATACTCTTTTTTAGATCATCTTAATTGATTTTGTAATATGATTTCCTTTTTTCAGTAACATTTAATATTCTATTGGTATAGTCGACTTCAAGTTTATACTATATATAAACTTTTACTAAAAATTATCAAAACAATTAATAAATCATGTACTATGGTTAATAAAATGGAAATTTTATTGTATTTGTATGTATAATGTATAATTATTAACTGTATGCAGTGTATCCATGGATTGAACTAAATTCTTAACTATACTGTCATTGTAGAGTATCAAACCATAGAAAAATTCTTCATTAAACTTATATTATAATTTATCAAACTAGAAAAAAAATAAATAAAAGGTTATAAACATTGAGTAATAGTGAAACTATCTGCAAATGTTTTTAGAAAATGCTTATTAAGTGTTATCAACAAAAATTATATGCTAACTTAATTAACCGATTAATAGTTACTTTGACCTTTAGTCCGTTGTAGTGAAACAGACCAGAGTCTCTTGTGATAATTAAATCTGCGCAAAAAAAAATATATATATATAATTCTATTTAAGATTAACAAAACCCAAAAATTACAACTCCTTCTATTTGTTAAATGTAATTAAAAGTGATGTCGGTTGCTGTTGATATAAAAAAAGTGGTTGACCCCACAAGCCTACCGAGGCATTCAATGCAAAAAGTCACTAGAAAACCTATGCAACAAAGTCAATAACTATTCTAAACACATACACAATAACTGAAAAAAAAACTAAAAAAATACTTATTCTACGATCAGTTTTATCTTTAATACGAAAACGCACAAGTAAAATTATCATCCCTCACAAAATTTTAAAATCTTCAAGACACGTACACGAAGAAATTTCACACCTTCCACTAAAATAAACAACTTGTAAATCATCAATATGAATACGCACAAGTAAAATTATCATCCCTCACAAAATTTAAAATCTTCAAGACACGTACAAGAACAAAATTTTTTCCATTTCATTTAATATTTATATCTCTTTATTATAGATACAAATTTTACTTTTAAACAAAATATTGAAATAAAAATTGAATTTTATTTACATTGAAGAAATTTAGGCCCTATTAGCTTGACAAAAATAATATTCAAGTTCAATCATGTCTGGTTTTGATATTGTTAGGTTAGTCTTATTAATGTATTTGTGATATTTAATAATTATAAACATGATTAAGCATGCTCAATCAACAGTTTTAATTTCACAATTAATCATATTTTTGATACAGTTCCGTCATATTTCATTAGTTAATAAATTTATAAATAAGGGGCGGGGCTTATTTTAGTACAATTAAAGAATTTCAGAAAACAAAACATTTTTTTTTTTTTTTTGGATTTGTTTTCTGTTTGTTAGACTTGTTACAGCTGCGTCAGCTCTATTCATGTATATTCTAAGTTGCTAATGTTATTGTTGTTGTTATATATAAGGAGGAGTAGAGTACGATAACGAAAATTATTAAGGATCTATAAGTAAAACCAAGAAGTTACTTTCTACTTTTTGTAATATAATTCTGATTATTTATGTAAACATAGCTAATGTGCAGCTGGTTGCTGTTGATACAAAAAAAAGTGGATGGAATCCTACTTTTCACATGAATAATCGTTATCAATCATACACACACACATACACACACACACACACCGATCAATAGTTGCTTAGATCCTTAGTCTGCTATAGTGAAACAGACCAGAGTCTCTGGTTATAATCAAATATGCAACCCTTATACTGAGATTAACTCACTATCCCACAAGCCTACCGAGGTATGTATATAAAAAGTCACTAGAAAACCTATGCAACAAAGTCATTAACTATTCTAAACACACACACAATAACTGAAAAACTAAAAATAATTATTCCACGATCAGTTTTATCGTTAATACGAAAACGCACAAGTAAAATTATCATCCCTCACAAAATTTTAAAATCTTCAAGACACGTACACGAAGAAATTTAACACCTGCTACTAAATAAAGAAAAAAAAAAATTTTCCCACAAATTCTTATGCACAAGAAAAATTATCATCCCTCACAAAATTTTAAAAATCATAAATAAACAACTTTTTTACACGTCATGTCCCTTTTACACTCATATTCGTATTTGCATCTAAACAGTATTTTTAAAAATTTGTAGCGTTTTTTATTTTTCCATAATAATAGTACTGAAAAAAAGCGCTAAAATGCAATAATAAAAACTTGGCAATTCTGCCAGTATTCTTCTCACTTTTGTATGGAAAAAGTAGCTAGAAAGCCGATGCAGCGTAATCAAAATAGATAACCTTCAAACCATTTGCCTATTATATATATATATATATATATATATATATATATATATATATATATATATATATATATCAACTAAAAATCCTAAATTAATATTCAAGTCGACGCTAAAATCCCGTCAAAATACCCATTTTGTTGGTATTTTGCTTTCCCGGTTTTTTAATTCCTATTCCTATTATAAATATTTTAAGCGTTTTTTTATTTTAAAAAAAGCACTAAAATGGCCAATATAATAAAAACTTGGCAACACTTACACCATGCACCCAACTTTTGTATGGAAAATCATATTTGGAACCCCTCTAAACATACTACTCTTAGCGTTGTAAACGCCTGCTGCAATGAATTTTTGTCTCAATGTGGAAAATTTTAGAAATTTATCCTGTGCAATTTTATGTCTAGGGGAACAATATACGGATGATAACGTGATTTTAAAATCTGTAGATGTAGCCTGGATACTCTTCCTTGTACTCCGGCATTGGAAAGTGACTGACTTGCGTGTGCACAATTATGGCTGTGCCACCACAAGCCCGTTCGCTCGGATGTTTTGTGTCGTATGTGGGGTACCCATTTACCCTAAAAAAAATTCCGCTTGATATTTTGTTGTTTATTTTACTTGTAATTTAATTGTTATATAGATTCAACTTTAGTAAAAATGAAGGAATCATAATTTTCCACAGAGTTAAATACTTCGTCAAAAGAGTAAATATGGTGGGGTATGACATCGACACAAGACGAAATGCGGACATTTACATGCCTAATGGATCCTTCCGGGATATTTTCCCTTTAAACTGCTGCATAATATTCTCTAAAGTGCTCTGAAATTTCAGCTTCATTGGAGATAATGCGTGTTGTTTACACATATTGATTTGCAAAGTTGATTTTCTTTTACCCATTACTTGATAGACTTCCTTAAACGCAGGTGGACCTCTATTGCGATGCGAAAACAATTTCGATGCGAAAGCTAAAATGCCAACTTGGTACTCTCTATCGCTTTCGCAAAATTTTCTGAAAATGAAGCGATAATGACAATACAAATAAAATATGGCGCGGATTTACAGTCATAAAATGCCAAGTGTGTAAAAATATTTGAAATTGGAAAATTTAAATAAAAAAAAGTGATGATTAACGAAAAGAAAAAAAATTAAAAGATGCGAAAGCCACATGCGTAAGCGTATTGCAGAGTACCAATCGCTAGATTTGCTAAAATTTTCTTTCGTATCGCAATAGAGAGTAGCTCCCCTGGTTGAATTTTCTGAAGTTTGCTGTTAAAATTCTTTGCTTGTTCTATAAACACCAACTCCTTGATTATTGTTTTTAAAAGCTGAATTTGTTTCGACCGGATAGTATACTCCTGATTTAGTCTGTTTCTGGTGCGATGATAAATCTTTTTAACTCTTTTTGCCATCTATGCATTATTTTGAAGAACTTTTTTGTTTTTTTTTTTCAAATGTTGTTAATTTGATTTTTTCCGAGTGGTTGTTGTGTATTGCAATTAATTTGGAATTGAATTCTGTTATTAAACGGTAAATTTTATAACTGTCTAGATTTCTATTTCCAGAAGACAACAATCTGATAGAGGCATTTTCCATTTCGCGCTGAAACAGTGTCCTGTTGGCGTTTTTGTAAGAAGTAAAACATCGAGGTCTATGTAAAATTAACTCACAGGAGTCAAATCTCAATTGGGGGTTGCATTTTATAACGTACATAACTACTGCTCAATGTGGGAGCAAAGGCTGATGGATTTTAAACGGACCGACAGCGTTCAGAAGGCCTAACAAATAATACACTATTGAAAAGGCAGTAACGTAACAATATACATTCATATTTTTTTTTTTTTTATTTATTTCAAATTTTATTATAAAATATAACAATATTACAATTTCACCTCAGCGCCAGATTGGCATTAGAGAGGCTTGTTGGCAAAATTTAAACAAAAGAATTTCAATATATTTATAATAAATTTTAATTTACAAATTTATAGGTATTTCAAACATACCAATTAACGTTATATCAGAAGCTCATCAATATGTTGAGATAAAAAATTTTTTAAGTTAAATTTAAACTGCGATAGGCTGGAGGCTTGTTTAATATTATATGGCAAGTTGTTATATTCTCTACAACCAGAGTGTTCAATTCGTTGTTTAGTTGTTTCAGATTGGCAAAAGATTATTCTTAAATGATCACGATTTCTTGTATTAAAAGTATCCTGATTACGTGTGAATTGTATGGTATGATGCCCAATACACTTAAGAGATTTAAACATGTACAGTAACAACTGGAACTTATAAAGTCCATATATTGGCAAGACAGTGGGAAAAACCTCCCTGTATAAACTAACAGTTGGAAACCGGCTAGGCAAATTAGCTACACTTTTTAATGCTTTATTCTGCATTCTCTGAAGCGATTTAAACTCAGTAGTTTTTTTGAATCCATATATTAATGCAAGGTAATTACAATGGCTTTGAATCAAAGCCTGATAAATTAAAAATTTGGTTTTTTTATCAAACTTGTTTCTAAACTTATACGTTAAGCCCAACGCAGGAGAAAGTTTTACCTTAAGATTCCTAATATGCTGATCCCACATAAGATTTCCCTGAAAACATATACCCAAATATTTAACAGAAGAAACCTCCCGAACTATATTCCCGTCAACAAAAATACTAAAATCATTACTAAAACCAAAGTGTGGTTTAAATCTTATAAGCTTCGTCTTTGTCGGATTTAAAAATAGCATATTTATACGAACATATTCCGAAACTAATGAAGCATCTCTTTCCATATACGGCTTTAATCCAGTTTCATATTTAGTCTTAATTTACACGTTTCATCTTTTGATGCTCAACTTCTTTTCAATTCCCTTTTAAAGATGCCAACATAATCACACGCAGCAATCGGTTTCAACTTTTTTCGGTTCAAAACAACAAAAATTTCTTTAACAGCGATTCAAAGAGAAAAAGAAAAGAAAAAAATTACATGCAGCCATTGCTGGCATATACCAACGAATAAAAATACAAAGCGTACTGACCGAGTACAGGCATCTCTGTACTAACCCCCATTCTTCTTTCTTCTCTCACCTAAAAACATAAGAGTTGAGCATCAAAAGATGAAACGTGTGAAAGTAGACTTATAATGATAAAATATACTAATATCATCAGCGTATATAAAAATTTTTCCCGTCAAGTCAAAATTTTTTAAATCGTTGATGTATATTGAAAACAACAAAGGACCTAGAACACTTCCCTGAGGAACTCCATGTACTACATTACGCAGATTACTCCTATTTTCCTTAGCTTGAACAAATTGTCTTCTATTTGTTAAGTAGCTCTCTAGAAGCAAAAATGCATTCCCATGAATTCCATAATATTTAACCTTCTGCAACAATATTTCATGATCTATAAGATCAAACGCCTTCGTAAGATCATAAAATATTCCCGCAACTGCACTATGACCTTCATCTAATCATTTACAAATATAATTTTGCACATTTACAATAGCCTCCTCAGTGCCACAACCCTTTCGAAAGCCATATTAAAACTCATTTAATAAATTGTTTTCCATAAAATAAGTGAAAATCTGTCTGTGCAAAATACGTTCAAAGATTTGATCAATAATGGGAAGTATCGAAATAGGACGATATTGTTCCACTGTTGTTGCTTTACTTTTCTTGGGAATAGGGATTACTTTATGGATTTTCAAAATATCTGGGTATACTGACGAATCTACAATGGTATTAAAAATACGCACAATATTTGGTGAAATACAATTTGAACAGTGTAAAAATACTTTGGGATAAATATTGTCATGACCACAACTTTTTCCAGGTAAAAGACATGAAATTATATCTTTAACTTCCTCATTAGAGGTATAGCTAAGATGAAATCGGTTATGAAACGGTCTTAAAGTTCTCAACCCGTTACAGAAATCGGAAGGTAATTGAACTATTTGCTGCTTTATTATGTTTACTGATTGTAGGAAATGAGAATTAAATACTTCAGCTTTACGGACATTGTTTTCTATAAATTTTCCATTATTATCAGCAATAGAAATTTCCCTTTGTTCTATCCTCCCCAGAGTTTCATTTACAAATTTCCATGTTTTTTTAGGGTCACTACTTAAGTTTTCTATGTTTTTTTAGGGTCACTACTTAAGTTTTCTAAGTTACTGGCATAAAAGTTATTCATCGAAATCCTCAAAGCTGCTTTTATAACTTTACTGATTCTTTTCAAGTTTGTTTCAAGTATATTATTGCGTTTCCTTCTTCTTTGTGTCAATAGACTGTTCTTAATAATGATTAATTTTTGCAAATTACCGTTTATCCAAGGAGCTATTTTGCTTTTATTATTTGTCCTTCTACATGTTACAACAGTGGAACAGTCAACAGCACTTCTAATTGATGAAATAAGATTAGAGGTGTCAGTTGACAAATCACCAGTATGCATAAAATTTGCCATATTATTTTGTAAAATATGTTCCACTTTATCATAGTCACAGCTAACAATCTTTTTTATTTTATAGTCCGGTCTTTTAAATTTGATATCTACTACACATGATATAATATTGTGATCCGAAATCATGCAATTAATAGAATCAACATTCATTGGCTTGTTCATATTAGTATAAACATGATCAATCGATGTACCACTAATTTGACGTGTGACGAAGTCATGGCAATTTCTAAAGTCAAAACTTTGCAAAAGATTTATAAGTTCCTGAGACATGTTTTTATTTAACAAATCGATATTTGCATCACCAACCATAATACAGTGGTACCTGCCATAAAGAGACAGTATGTCCTCAATAAATATCAAAAAGTCATTTAGATTACATTTTTGCGATTTATAAAAAGAAATGAAAATAATCTCTTTTGCATCAGATCTTAAGTCACAAAACTTTAAAACCACAGAATCAATAAAATTTTGATTTGAAATTCTTTCCACTGAAAAATTAATACTTTCATGTACAAATACCGATGTTCCACCAAAATGATCAGCTCTACAACAGTGAACAGCTTTATAACCTGGTATGTTATATATTTGAACAATATTCTGTTTAAACCAAGTTTCTTGCACTGCAATTACTGCAGGAAGATTCGATAATTTCGCAATTAATGTTTTAAATTTATTAAATTTTTAATATTGAAGATATGCTTCTGATATTAATTGATATGATATTTAATAAATTATTATTAGATATATTATTACAATGTATATTAAACTCATCTAAACTATGAAAATAATGGTTTGCAATCATAATAAAAATTTAAAATTGAATTTATGCATTAAAATGAAATCAAAATATGTAAGTTATATAATTACGATGGTGACATAAAAGAATTATCCGACTCATCTTGAATGTTTACAATATTTTGTGTACGTTGGGTACTAGCACGGTATGTGGTTGCCTTTAATAAGAGTTCATCAACTTCCTCAGCACATCTTATTAATTTAGGCCTTGACAATTCACTCATTTTTGTAAGCACTCTTCCTTCATTAACATAAACAGAACGAAATCCGATTTTTTTTAATGATTTTGCATAATTAAACAGGTTCATTGTTTCCCGACCTAAATAAATATTTACATAAATTTTTTTTGTTTTTTCTGCTTCTCTTAATTTGGGCTTTACTGCCATTAGTTTTTCTTTCGACTTTTTGGTGTTAAGTTTAATAACAACAGATTTTTTTTATTTGCAGGGTTTTTATTTTTTAAAAAGTAGGCATCACTAATGCTATCTTCATTTATTTCTACACCACTTCCTTTGTAAATTTTAACACTGCATCAACAGCCGATTCCCCACCACTAGCTTCAATTCCAGACAGCAAACAATAGTTTTTTACTCTCTGATCATTTAAAAACTTATCGACCCCTTTGAGCGAAATTACTGTATGTTACAAAAACCAAATTTTACAGGAGAGCCATTTTTCTACTTTTCTCTGCTATCACTTGCAATATCAAAATGAAAATATACATTAAATTTTTGAAGCAACGAAGTGGAATCCGCCTACAATATTTTGCCAGGTGACGTCTCTTTGAATGTAGGACAAGATTGCAGCACAAACTCAATTTCAAAAAAAATTGGCATATACGATAATTTCGCGCAAAGGGGTCGATATTTTAATTGAATTTGAGGGTACAAATTGTGTTGATTTGATTAAATTAAATATTGGTTGAAGGATAATAGACGTATGCCGAAGTAGTAAGTTGCATTTATCATATTTTGTTTTATTTCGCTTAGATTTGTCATCAACTTCATATTTTTTTTGGCACGAATTTAATTGTGGAAGTATGAGTAAATGGACACGAACCCCCATTCACGGTTAATTTCGGCTATAACACCAGCGTGCCACTGTCCATCGCGAAGGGAACTTTAAAATTTGATTTCTTTACATCTTCACATACACGCTTCATCTAACACACGTTACAAATGAGGATGTTGCTAAACATGAAAAAGGATTTTTTGTTTATTTATATTTTATTAAGTAGCTTTTACTTTTTCGTCTTACTTTCTTTTCATGATTATCTTTTTCTTTCTGACGAAAATATCCCTTTTGGCAATGTTTACAAAAATAACGCTTTATATTTTTATGTACGACATCAGTGTGTAATTCAAAATTGCGTCGATGTTTAAATTTCTTTAAACAAATATCACATTCAACGGGTGTATGTTTTTTATCAATATGTTTAAGTAAAATATATTTGGATGTAAATTTTGCCTTGCAATGAGAACATTTTAATTTTGCTAATATTTAAAAAAAAAAAAAAAAGATAAAAATGTTTTCTTTTTATTTAACAAAAACAAAAAACTTACCATTATTATGAGTTTTAGCTACGTGAACAGCCAATTTTTTTTTTGAAGAGCACAACTGCTGACAAAATTTGCATTTTAACTCTCTGGCTGAATTTGTTTTCAATTTCAATTTTTCTTCGGTTTTATGATGATTTTTTTTGTGGTAACATAAAGCGGACCAACTGGTAGTAAACTCTCGACAATTCTTTGAAAATGAAAATTATATATTACATTTAATAAAAAATTTAACAAAATTTTTCAAGAAGGCATATTTAAAAAAAAAAAAACTACATTTACAAAAGTACATTTACAAAGTTAAAAAGTATAGTATGTTAATCCCGACTATTTGATTGACTACACAGCAGTGTATCCTTAATCTTAAAAACGCAATTGTTCAGTAGAGCACAAAAAACCGTTATTTTTCTTATATCAAAGAAAATTTAAGTATAAAAAGATAGAGGGTTTTGCATAATTAAGGCAAGAATAATTTTATTTTGTTTATGGATTCAATAAATTTAACTAATATACTATGTGTGGCATTTTGACAAAATATCTTAAGTAAAATAAATGTTGTTAATCATACGAATTTTCATTCAAAAAACAGTTTTGTTTACGTTTTTTAAATTTTGTATTTTAAACGAAATTTTTCTTTAATTTTGGTTAATTTTATTGTTTGATAAAAATGATTTTTCAACCGAGTTGGTTTTAAAAACTTTTTTGCTAACTTATTTCAACTTAAGATATTTTCTCAAAATGCCACAGATATAATAATACATAGGAAGGCAAACGATACATCGATGTCTAGTAAACATCGATGTATCGTTCATAATAAAGGGCATAGATATGCCCATGTTCTCAAAAGACAATACAAATAGTTGCCTACTCAAAACAGAAGTAATATCAACTTGTCTTTTCTTGCTAAAACAAAATATTTATTATCGGAAATTGAAATGAAGTGAAATTAAAATCGAACGAGATTTTAAGTTCAATCGTTTTCAAAATAACCGTAGTTTTTCCTGGCTTTAGGAGTTGTTCTTGTAAAGCTAATTGTTACTCACAAAATGATATTGATAAAATGGAATATTTGTATGAACTTTCTTCAGCACAGGGTCGTTTTTAACATTTGCTCGATTTCGAATCTACTTCATTTCAATTTCTAGAAAATGCAAATTGCACGGGTCATAATCTATACACGTAATCTATAAATAATTACAAATATGTATATCCATACATATCGCACAAAGAGGGTATTACCTCAAAATGTTTATTTTTCGCTTTTTGGAAAAAGTCGACACATAATATAAATCTATATATGTATATATAACAATCAAACGCTGTGTCTTAGTCACGCTAAAACTCGAGAACTACTTGACCAATTTGTATGATTTTCTTTTTTTTTTGTTCATCTAATCACGAGGAAGGTTTAGAAAAAACTATGAAAACTAAAAACGTCCATAACTCGAAAACTAAGCGTTTGCGCCAATTTTTTTATTAAATTTTTTCTTTTTATTTTTCAATTTTCTCCCACCCTACGTACTTTTTTTTATTTGGAGCCTGCGTCGGTAAACTAGATTTGTTCCAAAATCTTTTTTCACATGCCTTTACATAGCGTCTTCACCTGACAATTTTTTGTCATACCAAACGTCAAACTTCATATTAAAAAAACGCTGACCAAAATTTTCGAGTTTTTTTTATATAGACTTTGACGTTTGGCAAGACAAAAAATTGTCAGGTGAAGACGCTATATTAATATTAAATTTAAAATTGTTTTGCTTCTACTGAACATTTTAAAATTTTGAATTACTATGGGAATGAAACAGTATAACCTGGCGTTAACATTTGCCAGTACTGGCAAGACAGTAGCAATACATGCAAACATTTTCACTAATACATGCACACTTTTCCAACTGTCTTGTCTACTGTCTAGCAAATTTTGCAGACAGTAAAATTGGACAGTGATTTGACATTTACTAACAGTAATCTAAAGTTTTGTTAGCAAAAGAGAAAAAAATCAAAATGTAAAAAAAATTTAACATATTTTGCTTTGATTTTTTATATTTTAGTTGAGTTTTATATTTGTTCACACAATAAAGTTATTTTAAGCTTTTTTTAAATTTGTTTAGCTTATACAAAATATGTTAAGCTGGACTTTCGCTGCAACATTCACGTTTCACATATTTTAAAAAGTAAACTGTCTTAACTACTGTCTGGACGCCTACGTCACGAAGACAGTTAGTAGTGTTTTTGGAAACTAATATGTATTTTCTTACTGTCTTGCCAGTACTGTCAAACGTAAACGCTGTGTAAGAAAGGACTGTAATGAGCAGGGTTACCGTTGGAAATTTTCGAAAAGGGTCACAAAAAGGGGATTTTCCAGAAAAAGGGGTAAAAAAGGGTATTTCAATAAAAAAAAGGGTCAACATTTTTAAAAGCATTATTTTTTATAAACAAACAAAAAATATTTATTTCAGCTAGGCAGTGCTTAAAAAAC
This sequence comes from Pollenia angustigena, assembly GCA_930367215.1. Taxonomy (NCBI): domain Eukaryota; kingdom Metazoa; phylum Arthropoda; class Insecta; order Diptera; family Polleniidae; genus Pollenia; species Pollenia angustigena. The sequence goes on from OV884060.1 coordinate 201,304,206, forward strand.
TTAATTTGTTTTTGGAATGTCCTTTCCTGTTTTCAACACTTGACAAAAAGTTTGTTCTTCATTACTATAGCTCATTTTTTTTTAAATACTTTTTATGTTATATTCGGAATTTTTTTTTTACCTATTTAGCGATTTCAAATAAATTTTAGGTTTTGTTTCCAATTTTGCAATCGTTGACGAATTTTTTCCTGCAAGTTTTGTGATTCTTTAAAGCTTACCGCTGTTACCAAAAATTTGGGAATTTCAGCAATTTTTACTGAATTTTTTTCATTCCTGTTAGTTTTAGGGACTTTTAATAAATTTGATGGAGCTATTTTTGCAAAATTTTTCGAGTTTTGAAATTTTTGCGAAGCTTTCTTGCTCTTTGAGGCAATCCTCGCCCATACATAAACCGATGTCACCTTTTTTACAGGACACTCTTAATATTGTCGATTTTAAAGGGGGCGAAAAGTTCAATGCCTTATGACATTCTTAAGGGTGAATTTTTTAGCATAAAACTTGCTACTCTATAAGAGAGCAAAACATTTATAAGAAACGAACACCTAATTGCATTTTTTAAATAAAATGTCACATTTTTTTTTGAAAAGAAATAACCATAAGTTATTCAATAAATAAAACATAACAAATATGTATATGAGTTATTTTTGCTATTAGAGAAGTCGTACTTTAATTTGTACTTTACTATCGAAAATCTAATTTAGAAGTCGTATAAAATCTCTTAACACAAATCTTTTTACGAATACTAACTGGTTTTTAGGAATTTGCGTTCTATATTTTGGTATTTAATCTTCACTTGAAGTCCATTTCTCCATATCCGCTCATTTCGAAAACATTTTTTAGCACTAACGTTCAGCATTGTTGACAAAAAACAAAATGTGAGTGCTATTTCCAAAAAAGGGTCAAAAAGTGGCACAAAATAGGTGAAAATGATACAAAAGTATAATTTAAAAAAGGGTCATAAATGGTTTCGAGACCGTCGAAAAAGGGTCAAATTGATACTTTAGTATCACAACGGTAACGCTGGTAATGAGAAACTGTAACATAGCGTCTTCACCTGACAATTTTTTGTCATACCAAACGTCAAAGTCTATATAAAAGAACTCGAACATTTTTGTCAGCGTTTTTTTAATATGAAGTTTGACGTTTGGTATGACAAAAAATTGTCAGGTGAAGACGCTATGTAATCAGAAGAGTTAGTTGTGAACAATAGTCTTGGGCTTAATCGTTCATTTAGGTGACCGGTCATTATCGTTCAGTCACAGAGTATACAGAGGCGTCACGACACAGAAAATATTGTGTTTTTTCTGTCTTTTTCTTCGAAAGCTGCCCTTTTTGCGTTTTTTGTTTTGATTATGCAATTTGTGTAGATAGTAGCGGCCTGTTTTTACGCATTGTCACTTCACTAACAAAAAACGTTTTCTTTCTCTTTCTTCGAAAGCTGCCCTCGCAAATGATTTAAGGCCCAACCACAATGTGCTTAAGTTGGCTTAAGCGAATGAGCGTATACATGTTAATTATATGAGTCAAACCATATTGAACTTAAGGAAACTTTTTGCTATGTTTAATGAAACTGTCATTTGCTTAAGCAAGGTGCGAATCTAATCGCACATTCCGTACGGAATCAAATGTTTTTTTATTTTGTTTTTGTTTTCTTAAATACATTTGAGAGACTTTTAGTTAATTTTTGACAGTAGGTTAAGCAAGACTATGCATATTATGGTTGAGCCTTTAGGCATTTTTCATACGTCACTTTTTTCATCTTTGTATACTTTGTGGTTCAGTTAAAACAAATGAACTAGTTCGTTCTTTTCGTTCACTCGGTCTTTTGTGTCAGTCGGTCTTTTGTGTCACTTGGTCTTTTGTGGCCTTCGTTTAGTCATTCACAATTGATTGAATTCGGCAATGTGTTAAAAGAAACAAGTATAGCATACTTGTATGATGTTACACTCAAAATATTATGTAGGTAAATTCAAAAGAATATTAAGTTTGAATAACTGAAAATTTAATTAGAAAACGGAAAATCATTTAAAATAAAGGAATTTTACGGCTTTTTAATGTTAATTTTAAAACGTAGAAATTCTTTAAAAATTAATAAATTTTTCTATTATTTAAAATAAAAATATACAAACTACAAAAAAAACATTCAAAGGTTTTTTCAGTAAATTTTAACTCAATTTAAATTACATACTAAGATAGCTTTAACAGTATACCTGCCATTATTATCTACCAAATCAGCGAAAAATTTTTGTTTATGTTATTTATGTGCAAATAATAAAATAATATGTAAATAATAAAATAATTTAAAATAACTTTGAATTTAAGTATTTCAGTTTTATTTTATGCATACAAAATATCTGAACATATTTATTTTTGGAACAACATGTAAAATAGTTAAAGAATTAGTTTTAACTTTACGGAAAATGATTTTAGTAAATTACATTCAGTTACTGTAAAACTTTTTGAGTGTACTCAAAAATAGAAAACAATAAACGCAAAATTCTCAGTTGTTTTTTCGTTTACCAAACAACTGATTGAAAAGAAACAATACTAAATATTAAAATGTTTATGTTGTACCAGTAAACTATATTTGTTTCTTTTAACACATTGCCAGTGGCAATTTGGCACATTGTATAGAAAATTTCATAGTACAATCTGGGTTGCCATATGTAGTGATTTCTCGCTTAACGGGGCGGTTTTAATACTTGTTTGGTGTTCTCATATTCTAAATGCTTATGTGTAGTTTATAGAACACGAGTGCCTTACTCGTCCGTTCAACTTACATTTAAAACAAAAACAAATTTCGAAATTTTGTTTTTGTTTTAAATGTAAGTTGAACGGACGAGTAAGGTGCTCGTGTTCTATAAACACCACATTAAGCTTCGTACAGACGATGGTCAGATCTTACAATGTTGTCATAAAAATTGCCTAAAAATGTATTGAAACTGTGTGAACATTGTAAGATGTGTAAAATTAATGCATTTGACAATGACATCATTGTCAGAAAAATTACAACATTGTAAGATCTGACCATCGTCTGTACGAAGCTTTTGGTAACTTTATTTAAAGAGAAAGAATTACTTAAAAACTTTTCTTCCTGTTTTTCGAACTTATAATGTCATTAATCAATTTATATGATATAAAAGCATGTTGCTTGTCAATACACAATTTTTTTTTTAAATATAAAAGCTTGTCGCAAGATTGAAGTACTCGTATTTACTTCGTTTGAGAATTTTAGTAGTTAATATCAATCACATCAACGGTCAATTTCAGCAAGTTCAGTTATAATTAACTATCCGCTATAACTGACAAAAACATATTGTTAACTGGAAGTTACATTGGTCGCAAGTTATTTAATTTACATGTTTTTCTACACAAGTAAATCTCGCGACAAGCTTTAAATCGTATAATTTATGTAACGACGTTTTAAGTTGATAGTAAAAGTTTTTAAGTTACATTATATTTTTTCTTTTCAAAGCATTTAAATAAAAGATGTTTTTTTTTAATAATTTTTTACTTTTAACTCGCATTTGTATTCTCAGGAAGTAATTTCAGTTGATACCCATATTGAAGATTTAGAGTCACTCAACAAGCCCTCCCATTTGATACTCATATTGTTGGAATGCATTTAAAATAATAAGTCCGCCATCTTGGGTGTTTTACCATGTTGGATGTATAATAACTTTACACAGTTAACGACGCATTTTCATCCAAACTGAACATATGTTACAAAATGTCAGCTAAATCGGTTCGAGTAATCTGCTTTAAATTTGAGTTGCAAGATTTTACCCACAAACATACATTGCAAGTTAAATAAAAGCTTTTAAAATTCATAAGTTTTTTTTAAAAATTTGTTTTTATATTAACAGTCTTATGCCCATAATTTCTACAAAAAGAAATCTAGCAGTGCATAGAAGTCAATGGTGTAAAAGCTGTCATATTTTAAATGAAAACTGAAGCATAAAACATCAACGCTAAATAAATGTTGAAATAGGTAAAAATAACTGTTAGGTACGAATACGACCAGCTTTCTTTTTTAGAAATTACGGGCATCATTCATAAACGAACGCTTAAAGGCCAGTTTACACGGTAATACATTGTATTACGACATAATGTAGAATAGAGAAATCATATCATGTAAAAGCAAAATGCATTGAGTAAGAGAAAATACGAATACAAAATCTGACAAGCGGTCGGTAAATGGTTTTTTTCTAAACCATTTTAGAAACTTACTGAGCTACCTAAATAAGAGCGGAAGCGTTTTTTGTATGTCAAAACTTCTCATTTGCATACAATTTATACGAAACAAACCATTAGAATGCGAATTAGAAACCACACGGCTGATAAATCTTATTTGACAGATCGCTATGTCGGTTTGTTTTATTGAAATTGTATTTAAATAAAATTTTCATGTTTAAAAAAACGCTTGCCGCTTTTGTTTAGGTTGTTCAGTTATGTATTTTCATCACATCAGAGGTGCATTTTAACGGAGTATATTGAAGGTAGTAGTATTTTTATACAATTACAAAAACAACTATAATCAACTCAGGAAATTTTCATGTTGTTTTTGTAAAAATTGTAAAACTGCAACCATCTGCTTTCTTGTTATTATTTTTGATTTTACTTATACCATCCGTGTAAACATAAAGTATACTCTCAACAGACTTTTATTTTTTTCTTTTAAACACGGAGAGAATTTCATAATATTTTGATTCTATAAAGTCGTAATACATTGTATTACCATGTAAACTGGCCTTAAGTAATATCTACATTAAAAATGGGGTTTCCATAATAATTTCGTGCTCTAAAACTTGACTTAGCTTTAAAAAATATAAATCTGTTGACTATTGAATTTGGTTATTTATTTAAAGGTCTAATTTAAAAAATAAGTGAAATAAATATGTATACAATTTTCTGCTCAAATAAAAACTTTGCATTTGGCGGGTTTTATATTAAGAACAACTGGCACCGCTCATGTACATTGTAGAAAAATTGTAAATAGCAGCCAGGGTTGTCGGATTTATTTTGATCTTTTTTGCCAAATTAATTGTCCAAAATCGCCAAAAGCCTTTTTTATAAATCCTAAAAAATAAATGTCTTCCTAATTGCTAAAATTTGCCAAAAATGGGAAAAAGTCGCCTTGATATATAGTATATTGTTTAATTAAAGTAAAATGATTGGTGAACACAAAAAAGGTATAGTTTACAATAGTCTAATTGAAGCAGCAACACGTTTTTTTGTGGTTGGTATTAAATAAATATTGGATATATAATAAGACGCTTTACACTTCACCGGAAGGGCAATTCGGGGGTCTAATCACCGCACTCGATACGGTTGTTTCGAATAAACTATCGAATTTTTTTGCATACGATAGACACTGACGTATCGATTGTAAACTCGATAAATGTATTGTCGAGTTACTCAATATCAAATGCTATTATTTCAAATTCACTACATTTCATTCGATATCGAGTTTCATGATACCAAAATAAATAATTTCGATCAATTTTGCTCAATATCGAATGCGGTGATTAGACCCCTGCTATTAACATTCATATAATTTATAACTCGTAATAACGTGCCAAGAAGTTTATATTGCACTTTATTTTGAAAGCGAGTTTTAGTGGAGTTAATTATTAAAAATAACTCTTTCAACACAGACATTAACAGTTGGAATAACATGCACATAAAGAGTTCTTTAAAATGGTACGTACCGGACGTATCTTATAGCTATAAACTTTTTTCAAAAACTAATTAAAATTAGATGTAATACCACCATTGAAATAGTCTTTCCAAATAACAAACGGTAAATTTGTATACGAGTCTCAAAACAAATTCATGGCTTATACTATGCTCACACTTGGGTTCTTTAACTCTGCTTAACGTTTTATTTTTTTTTTTTTCTTAAATAATTCATAAATTTGTACAATTTTATCATTAATATGTTTAAAATAATCTTCTGATAACTTTATAAAGTATTTTTATCCATTTTTAATATATAAAAGAAATCCAAATTTTTTTAATATTTTTAATTAGGCTTAAGTTCATTAAATTTAATTTTCATTAAATTATTTTTATGAAGAAAGGAATTTTACAACATGAAAATCAATTAAAATTTATTGATAATTTTTCATTCTTGACTCAATCTGGGCTCGAACCCAGGTGTTTACGGACAGGTTACCCTGACATGTTTCGATTGCAACCACTCAATCTCCTCAGAGGGCTTGCCGTTTAACACTCGCAGCCATCGACGACTGCTGACGTCATTAGTCAAACATCAATCCTTAAACCAAATAGTATTCAACCTTTGGTAGATCGAAATTTGCTTTGAATGATTATCTATTTTAATTTATTTTAACATGTTATTCCTTTACTTCTGTTTTTTCGTACATTTGTCAAGAATTCTTCTTGAAGTTCAAAGTACATATTTTTTGTTTTTTCATTTTTTGTCTTTCTTAATCTTGTTGACCTTTTCAGCACAACTTGAAGGACAAATGCAAACATAGAGCTCGTGCCTTAGCTTTAACAATTATTAGTATTGTGGTTATTTTATTGAACTATTTATGGTTTTTAATCCAAATTTTTTTAATATTTTTAATTAGGCTTAAGTTCATTAAATTTAATTTTCATTAAATTATTTTTATGAAGAAAGGAATTTTACAACATGAAAATCAATTAAAATTTATTGATAATTTTTCATTCTTGACTCAATCTGGGCTCGAACCCAGGTGTTTACGGACAGGTTACCCTGACATGTTTCGATTGCAACCACTCAATCTCCTCAGAGGGCTTGCCGTTTAACACTCGCAGCCATCGACGACTGCTGACGTCATTAGTCAAACATCAATCCTTAAAACAAATTGTATTCAACCTTTGGTAGATCGAAATTTGTTTTGAATGATTATCTATTTTAATTTATTTTAACATGTTATTCCTTTACTTCTGTTTTTTCGTACATTTGTCAAGAATTCTTCTTGAAGTTCAAAGTACATATTTTTGTTTTTTCATTTTTTGTCTTTCTTATTCTTGTTGACCTTTTCAGCACAACTTGAAGGACAAATGCAAACATAGAGCTCGTGCCTTAGCTTTAACAATTATTAGTATTGTGGTTATTTTATTGAACTATTTATGGTTTTTAATCCAAATTTTTTTAATATTTTTAATTAGGCTTAAGTTCATTAAATTTAATTTTCATTAAATTATTTTTATGAAGAAAGGAATTTTACAACATGAAAATCAATTAAAATTTATTGATAATTTTTCATTCTTGACTCAATCTGGGCTCGAACCCAGGTGTTTACGGACAGGTTACCCTGACATGTTTCGAGATTGAGTGGTTGCAATCGAAACATGTCATGTTGTAAAATTCCTTTCTTCATAAAAATAATTTAATGAAAATTAAATTTAATGAACTTAAGCCTAATTAAAAATATTAAAAAAATTTGGATTAAAAACCATAAATAGTTCAATAAAATAACCACAATACTAATAATTGTTAAAGCTAAGGCACGAGCTCTATGTTTGCATTTGTCCTTCAAGTTGTGCTGAAAAGGTCAACAAGAATAAGAAAGACAAAAAATGAAAAAACAAAAAATATGTACTTTGAACTTCAAGAAGAATTCTTGACAAATGTACGAAAAAACAGAAGTAAAGGAATAACATGTTAAAATAAATTAAAATAGATAATCATTCAAAGCAAATTTCGATCTACCAAAGGTTGAATACAATTTGGTTTAAGGATTGATGTTTGACTAATGACGTCAGCAGCCGTCGATGGCTGCGAGTGTTAAACGGCAAGCCCTCTGAGGAGATTGAGTGGTTGCAATCGAAACATGTCAGGGTAACCTGTCCGTAAACACCTGGGTTCGAGCCCAGATTGAGTCAAGAATGAAAAATTATCAATAAATTTTAATTGATTTTCATGTTGTAAAATTCCTTACTTCATAAAAATAATTTAATGAAAATTAAATTTAATGAACTTAAGCCTAATTAAAAATATTAAAAAAATTTGGATTAAAAACCATAAATAGTTCAATAAAATAACCACAATACTAATAATTGTTAAAGCTAAGGCACGAGCTCTATGTTTGCATTTGTCCTTCAAGTTGTGCTGAAAAGGTCAACAAGAATAAGAAAGACAAAAAATGAAAAAACAAAAAATATTATCTTTGAACTTCAAGAAGAATTCTTGACAAATGTACGAAAAAACAGAAGTAAAGGAATAACATGTTAAAATAAATTAAAATAGATAATCATTCAAAGCAAATTTCGATCTACCAAAGGTTGAATACAATTTGGTTTAAGGATTGATGTTTGACTAATGACGTCAGCAGTCGTCGATGGCTGCGAGTGTTAAACGGCAAGCCCTCTGAGGAGATTGAGTGGTTGCAATCGAAACATGTCAGGGTAACCTGTCCGTAAACACCTGGGTTCGAGCCCAGATTGAGTCAAGAATGAAAAATTATCAATAAATTTTAATTGATTTTCATGTTGTAAAATTCCTTTCTTCATAAAAATAATTTAATGAAAATTAAATTTAATGAACTTAAGCCTAATTAAAAATATTAAAAAAATTTGGATTAAAAACCATAAATAGTTCAATAAAATAACCACAATACTAATATAAAAGAAATATAAATTTGTTTGTTGGGGTTTTTTCTTAATAATCTGTCATCTTAATCATCTCAAATGTTATAACATTTTGCTTAAACACGTTTAAAAACCCAAGTGTGAACATAGCATTATCAAATTTCCAACAAAATGATCTGGCCTAAGCAACCAGTGAAATGCGCATAGAGGCTAGCTTCCCCTCAACAATAAATTTCAGTGTATTTATCATATATGAAAAAATTGGGAATTTAGCACGTCATACGAAAATCTTAAAATCGCCATATATTTTAAAATCCACCAAAAATAAATCGCCATGACACCAAATTGAAAAATTAAGTCGCCAAGAAACTTGACAATCCTGATCGTATTATGAAAATGTGTAAAAACTGGGAATTATTTCCTTCCGAAGGTAACTTTATATTATATTCAACATTTTTAATTTTTCGAATTTATTCTATGAGCTAAATTTCAGTTATGTATTTTATAAAGCTTTTTTGTAATAGTTCTATTCCTACAATTTTTCAGAAATAGCTTTATACACTACCAAACTATTATATTGTATTTTCTTTTTACATTTTACCTAAGCCTTCCGTTGGAAAGCAATGAGGTATATTGAATGTACAGAAAAATTTACAATTATTAAACACCAGCAGAATGTAATGCATTTTCTGGCCCGCTACGGCCGTCGTCAGCATTCTTTGTGTCTCACTGGATAGTGTTACTTTTATAAATTGAATGTATTTAACTCAACTATTTTAACAAATAGAAACTGGGAATTATTTCCTTCCGAAGGTAACTTTATATTATATTCAACATTTTTAATTTTTCGAATTTATTCTATGAGCTAAATTTCAGTTATGTATTTTATAAAGCTTTTTTGTAATAGTTCTATTCCTACAATTTTTTAGAAATGACTTAATACACTACCAAACTATTATATTGTATTTTCTTTTTACATTTTACCTTAGCCTTCCGTTGGAAGGCAATGAGGTATATTGAATGTACAATAGCGGGCCAGAAAATGCATTACATTCTGCTGGTGTCTAATAATTGTAAATTTTTCTGTACATTCAATATACCTCATTGCTTTCCAACGGAAGACTAAGGTAAAATGTAAAAAGAAAATACAATATAATAGTTTGGTAGTGTATAAAGTCATTTCTGAAAAATTGTAGGAATAGAACTATTACAAAAAAGCTTTATAAAATACATAACTGAAATTTAGCTCATAGAATAAATTCGAAAAATTAAAAATGTTGAATATAATATAAAGTTACCTTCGGAAGGAAATAATTCCCAGTTTCTATTTGTTAAAATAGTTGAGTTAAATACATTCAATTTATAAAAGTAACACTATCCAGTGAGACACAAAGAATGCTGACGACGGCCGTAGCGGGCCAGAAAATGCATTACATTCTGCTGGTGTCTAATAATTGTAAATTTTTCTGTACATTCAATATACCTCATTGCTTTCCAACGGAAGGCTAAGGTAAAATGTAAAAAGAAAATACAATATAATAGTTTGGTAGTGTATAAAGTCATTTCTGAAAAATTGTAGGAATAGAACTATTACAAAAAAGCTTTATAAAATACATAACTGAAATTTAGCTCATAGAATAAATTCGAAAAATTAAAAATGTTGAAAATGTGTAAAGCAATGAGTAAATGAAATAAGTAATTATATGGCATCACATATACACCACAAAAGTATAATTGTTTCTTTTCAACCAGTTGTTTGGTAAACAAGTGACCGACTGACTAAAAAGACCCAAGTGAACCATGCAAGTGACCGATTGAACGGAATTGAACGATGAAACTGAACGGCCGTTCATCGTTCATCTGACTGACCCGTTCAATTGAACTAGTTCGTTCATGACCGACACAACTCTAGTGAACAAGAAGCCGAGCGCTTAAGACGTATAGACGGAGCTTTTTTATTAATTTAATATCTACATTTTTTGAAACTTTAAACTTTTAATTTAAATCAAGGCCCATCTATCAGGTCTGCTTACTTGTACAAAAACAAAAAACTTTTTCTTTTAAACTGTCAAAAACTTAATACCACATATACAAAGCAAAAGGAAAAAACGTGTATGTAAACAACTCTTGAAAGCTCAAAAGAACGAAAACAATGATCATCAAGCTTCTTGCGCAGACCTTTTCAATGGACCTTGATTTAAATACTTAATTTTTTCCAATTTATATTAAACACTTTATATTTTGAATTTAATAAATAAATAATATTTTATTAAAGATAAAATACTACAAATTTGGGGGCTCAACCAAAATATAATATTTTGTGTCGTGTTAGTGTGAATTTAAAGCATAGAAAACGGTAACGGTTAAACACAAGAGAAATGTATGCTTTAGGTGATTTTGTTGCTGTACGCAAAAACTTATCAACTGCTAAACGTGCTGTTGTAGTGGCTCTACACAAACTAGTGTTTGCAGGCGAAGGTGATCTTCAGAACAGGCAGAGCCTGAGAGAATTTGTTGGTTTTGACTTCGATGAAGATGACGAGCAGTTTCAAATAGAATAAATTCGAAAAATTAAAAATGTTGAATATAATATAAAGTTACCTTCGGAAGGAAATAATTCCCAGTTTCTATTTGTTAAAATAGTTGAGTTAAATACATTCAATTTATAAAAGTAACACTATCCAGTGAGACACAAAGAATGCTGACGACGGCCGTAGCGGGCCAGAAAATGCATTACATTCTGCTGGTGTCTAATAATTGTAAATTTTTCTGTACATTCAATATACCTCATTGCTTTCCAACGGAAGGCTAAGGTAAAATGTAAAAAGAAAATACAATATAATAGTTTGGTAGTGTATAAAGTCATTTCGTAAAGAACACAAAGTATACAGAGATGAAAAAAGTGACGTATAAAAAATGCCTAAATCATTTGCGAGGGCAGCTTTCGAAGAAAGAGAAAGAAAACGTTTTTTGTTAGTGAAGTGACAATGCGTAAAAACAGGCCGCTACTATCAACACAAATTGCATAATCAAAACAAAAAACGCAAAAAGGGCCGCTTTCGAAGAAAAAGACAGAAAAAAACACAATATTTTCTGTCTCGTGACGCCTCTGTATACTCTGTGGTAAAGAAGCACAGGCTTTACCAAGGTATATTTACACAAGGTAAACTCGTTGGCCAATATGTTTGTCAGCTGTTTTCCCCATTTGGAACCCTAGTGTCAAAAGTTATTTATGTTGTTTCCTTGTGTTTGTTTACATACTTATGGTTAGTGCGCCATTTTGAATTAAAAAAGTGTAAAATTGTGAAAAACATTTTATTTTTGTGAAATTTTAATTCTTGTGATTACTAAGCAAACAAAATACATTTAAATGCATTATTTTTTGCAATAATACTTTATTTTTATGCTTGAGAATGCACAATATATTAAAAATTGTTTCAGCTTATTATTCTGAACTGCACGTGTTGTTTGTTTTTTCAATTTGTGTTTTTATTTTAAAGGCACATTGTTGGGTTTTTTTTGACACCATGGTTCCAAATACAAAAACAATTTGGCGTGTTGTTTTTGTCTTGTTGTACTTGTTGTAGCAACGAGTTTACCTTGTGTAAATATACCTTGGGCTTTACGTTGGCATTAAAGATTTTTATTTTGATAACTAGCGCAATGCTTTTCCCAGATTGCAAGCTGTTCCTGTCCGTAAGAGGAAAGGATAATCTGTTCGTTCTTCAGTTACAGTTTTGTTTGTCATCTGTCTGCCTGAGCATTTTGAACTTATTAGTTCATTATCAAATCTAATAAGATATAGACATTTCGATTTTTTACACTGAAAAAATTTATTGTTTTTCCTTGTTAAGGCGCCATCAAATTTTTGCCTCGTTGCGGCGCCAGTTAACCTTTCTTCTGATATTTTACCCAACGTGTATCTACAATTCAAAGAACAATTCTAAAGGAGGGGGCCGCACTATGGGATTTCTGCTGCTAAAAAGGCATTTTTTGACTATTACTTTAAAAAATCTAATGATGCTATTTTATAGAGAAAAGTCTGGCAATCCAAAAACTGAATTTCTTTTAAGATATATGTATATATATTCTTAGAGAAGATCGGTTGAAATCAGGTTAATGTTGTGAAAGGGAAATATATGGTAATTTTGTTTAAATTCAGAGATTTATACATCGAAGATGTTTCGAGCGGAAAAATCTGAGTGTCGACTTTATTTAAGTCCAAAGCCTTGTTTTTAATTTAAAGGATAAGAAAAAGTTATTGCATACATAGTTTGGGAGATATGAGTGCATCAAAATTGTCCTTAAAAATTAGCATTGGCTGTTTTCGTTGGAGAAAAAGTCAGTTAGCTCGGTTTACCTCCGTGCTCTCAGTATAACGAAATGAAAGGTAAAAGGCTCTTCTTTCTAAATAGTCAAAAAAATTCACCAACTTTTGTCAATATTTTAAAAAAATCCAAATTTAGTAAAAAAGTCACGAATATTGCACCCTAGTATTTGTTATAAAAAAAGTTTTGCATACCTTTAGGCTTAACGGTTTAAAGAAATTCGAGTTATTAATTATTACAACAATTTCTTAAGAAATTGTTAACAGCTGTCTTTAAAAGTGAATAAGACAAAAAAAAAAAAAAAAAAAAAAAAATCATATGTTTTATTAAAAGAAAATGTATAGAAGAAAACCGCTTAAATTGAAAACAAAATTTGCAACCAGTAAATGGTTAACGTTAATAAATAAATAATAATAAATATTGAAATTAAATTTAAAATATAATTCTAAAAATTATTTTATTTTCTGTGTCATATAGTGAATTGTGCCCGGAACTTATTGTTGTGGTAGCAATGCCAATTTGTTAACAAATTTTATAAAACAGGAAAATTCAGTGCTTACTATTGATGAAATTGAAATAGTGAAAAAGGCAGTTCAAAAGAGGATTTTGGTCATTTTTTAAATCGTAGGGGAGAATCGCGACTTGGTTAGAAAGTAAATACATCTTTAAAAAATAAATTAATTAAAAATAATTCATTTTAAATATTATGAAATTTTTTTTCATCGTTTTTCATCGTTTGCTTGAGTCGTCCGATCCATATATTAGTAGCTTAAGGCCGAGGCCACGCAATGAGCGGCTAAGCGTCAAGCGGCTGAGCGATGAGCGTCAAGTTTGAGCGGCAAGTGGCTTATTACTGAGCGTCACTTCTGAGTGGTTAGTTGTTAAAATGCCATTGTAAAGAGTGGCTTGTTCAATGTTATTACGCGAAAATCGTATTCATAAAAATGTTATGCGTTTTTTAAGAAAAAAAAATTGCAGACTGTTCGTCGATTTCGATCGAAGACTTCGTTCGCTTAACTTACATTGAAAACAAATTATGAACAAGTGAGAATGTATAGTCGGTCAAGCCCGACCATATGGCACATTACAACACAGTATTAATATACACATCATGCTAATGTGTCCATATTTATCAAGCAAGGGGAATTAAGCCATTTATATATAAATCTACCCAATACAATACTGCCGTATGTCTGTGAAATGCTTTGATTTGCTGTTGCTAAAAGTTAACACCAAATTGACAAAACAAAAAAATAATTTCTCGGTTATATTTTTATTTTTAAAATTTGATAATCTGTCTTGCCATAATTCGGTCGGCTTTGTACGGATGAAATCATAAGCTCCATATTTACTTTTGCCATGTTTATTTTTTGACGCTCAGAAAACAACTAAAAATTAGAACAAGTTTTATTCCGGAGCGACGCCGCTTAGCCGCTCAAAAATTTCGCTCGCATGCCGCTCATTTCGTGGCCACTTCAATAGAATTTCATATGTTTTAATTTTTTGACGCTCATCGCTCAGCCGCTTGACGCTTAGCCGCTCATTGCGTGGCCTCGGCCTAAGACGTCAACCTCATAAGAATATTTTAGAATTGGATGATGTAGTTAAAGATATGATAGTTGATGAATAAAATGCATTTCTTTAATTAAATATTACTAGTATTTTCAATGAGAATTATATTTATACGAAATTTTTTCATTCAGGTTACATAAAAGACGACGCATTTCAACCAAAATTGTTAGTTTTTTCTTTTATCAATTAATACGCGTGTGCCAAATTTAATCAAATTCTATTGACAATTGCGCCCTATACATTGAAAAGAAAATTACGTGGAATAATGGGGGTCCATGGGAGGTACCCTAGAAGTCGACGGATTTCAACCAAAATTTGTAGTGCTCTTTTTTAGATCAACTTATGGACATCTGCTAAATTTTATCAAATTCCGTTGCGAATTGCGGCCCATACGTTGAGAAAAAAAGCAAAAAATGGGGGTCCAAGGGAGGTACCACTAGGAGTCGACGGATTTCAACCAAAATTTGTCGTGCTTTTTTTAAGATCAACTTATGGACATCTGCTAAATTTTATCAAATTCCGTTGCGTAGTGCGGCCCATACGTTGAGAAGAAAATTAAGAAAAAAAAAAAATGGGGGTCCAAGGGAGGTACTCCTAGCAGTCGACGGATTTCAACCAAAATTTGTAGTGCTCTTTTTTAGATTAACTTATGGACATCTGCTAAATTTTTTCAAATTCCGTAGCGAATTGCGGCCCATACGTTGAGAAGAAAAATAAGCAAAAAAAAAATGGGGGTCCAAGGGAGGTACCCCTAAGAGTCGACGGATTTCAACCAAAATTTGTAGTGCTCTTTCTTGGATCAACTTATAGATGTGTGTCAAATTTCGTAAAATTTTATAAAGAATTGCGACCTATACATTGAGGACAAATATTCGTGAAAAAATGACGTTCCAGGGAGGTACCCCAAGGAGTCGACGGATTTAAAAAATTTTTTGTATTTTTCTTTTCTACTTAAATTTAAACATGCGTGCAAAATTTTATCGTTGTAGGATCACTCCTTCTATTTTTTGCAGTTAGATGTAAAGGGTGGTTAAATTTCAAGGGCCGATGTTGATTTTGAATAAAACACAAACTATTTAGGAAATTATTGTAATTTTATTTTATTATGATATATTGGTATTACTCAATTATGTATGGAACAAAATATCGGCCAAATGGGCGGCACACCTCCATCCGATGGTCCAAATTTTCAATGACCCTGAGGCATAATGGAGGTTCTATGCCGTTAATGTGCCGAATTATCATATCCTTTAGCTCTTGAATTGTTGCTGGCTTATCGACGTACATCTTTTCTTTCAAATAACCCCAAAGAAAAAAGTCCAACGGTGTCAAATCACATGATCTTGGCGGCCAATTGACATCGCCATTACGTGAGATAACACGGCCATTGAATTTGTTGCGCAAAAGAGCCATTGTTTCGTTAGCTGTGTGGCAAGTGGCACCGTCCTGCTGAAACCACATATCGTCCACATCCATATCTTCCAATTCGGGCCATAAAAAGTTCGTTATCATTTCACGATAGCGAACACCATTCACAGTAACTGCCTGACCGGCCTCATTTTGGAAAAAATACGGCCCGATGATGCCGCCAGCCCATAAACCGCACCAAACAGTCACTCTTTGTGGGTGCATTGGTTTTTCGGCAATCACTCTTGGATTCTCATTCGCCCAAATGCGGCAATTCTGTTTATTGACGAATCCACTGAGGTGAAAATGTGCCTCATCACTGAAGATGATTTTCTTCGAAAATTGATCATCCACTGTTGCCATTTCTTGCCACCATTCTGCCCATTCGTTTGGAATGGTCAAGAGGCTTTAGTTCTTGAGCCAATTGCACCTTGTAAGCGTGTAAATGCAAGTCTTTATGCATAATGTTCATCAACGACGAGCGTTAGAGGTGCAATTGTTGGGCACGACGACGAGTTGAGGTGGACGGCTCTTCAGCCACACTATCGCGAACAGCAGCAATATTTCCTGCAGTACGAGCTGTACGAGCATGCAATGGAGTTCTCACATCTTCTACGTGTTGGTTTGAGTTTTATTAAAAGACAAAAAACTAATAAGAATACAATACAATATAGAGAGAGAGTAAAAACAGAGTTGTGTTACAAAGTAATAAGTATTAGTACTACAATGTATGTACTAAAGTAAGGTACAAGGGAAATAGGAATTGCAGTTCATTTATTCACAACACTTCACCTGAATGATGTATCTCAATTTCAATATTCATATTTCCCATGTACATAAATCAATTTTCAAAATAAGCAAGTAAATAATAACATTTCAATTAAAAAAAGTATTAGCTAATAAAGTCCAAATTTGCCAGCAAAAGATTGCATCTTTTGGGGGGTTACAGCCTTGGTGAGTACATCAGCAATCATCTCGTCTGTGTTTAGATACTGCAAAATAATTTGGCCTCCCTCAATTTTCTGTTGGATAAACTTGACTTTTATGTCAACGTGTTTCGTCCTATGTGAGTAGTTGTTGTTTTGAGCGACCTGAATTGCGCCTTTGTTGTCGCAAAATAAAACCATACTGCTATTGGAGTCTGAGCACAGTTCACCTTCCAAGCGTTTCAGCCATACTGATTCTTGGATTGCTGCAGTCACAGACATGAATTCGGCTTCCGTCGAAGACAATGCCACAGTTTTCTGTTTCCTAGTTGCCCATGCTATGGCACCAGCTTGGTACATAAAAACATAGCCGGTTGTTGACTTGCGGTCGTCCACATTTCCGGCCCAATCAGCATCACAATAGCCCTTTATTTGGTCGTCTACTTCTTTTCTATACACAATCCCTTTGCCAATTGTGCCTTTTAGGTACCTCATGATTCTTTTAACAGCTTCCCAATGAGGCTTACTTGGGTTTGATCCAAATCGACTTAGTAGGTTGACAGCATAGAATATGTCTGGTCTTGAGATTTGTGGAGCAAACAGCAAGCACCCTAAAGCCTGCATATATGGTATATTTGACATCTTTTGCTTTGCTTCATCATCCTTTGGGCTCATGGTTGCAGATAATTTTTGATTGTAGTCAATAGGCGTTGACGCAGGATTGCAATCATCCATTTTAAAACGAGTTAGTACATCAGATAAGTACTGTGATTGATCAATTTTTATTGACTCTTTCTTACGGGTTACCCTTAAACCGAGGACAGAAGATATTTCACCAATGTCCTTCATTCTAAATATAGACGCCAGCTTCTTCTTCAATAACTCTGTGGACGTGAGGTCATTCGAAAATATTATGACATCGTCTACATATATGGCCACGTACATCATTTGCCCATTGGATATTTTGTAGTAGATACACTGATCCACTTCGCCTCTACTAAGCCCCATCTTGACTAATTCATTGTTGATTGTTTCGTTCCACACTCTACCGGATTCCTTCAGACCATATATTGACTTCACCAGTTTGCAAACCCTTCCCGTACCATCATTAAACATTTCGGGTTGTTCCATGAAAACATTCTCCTTTAAGTTTCCATTTAAGTATGCACTTACTGCGTCCATTTGATGAATGTGCATGTCATGTTTTACTGCCAACGAAAATAAATACCTGAGTGACTCATACCTCACAACTGGAGCGAAAGTTTCATTGAAATCTATCCCCCTGCGCTGCGAAAACCCTTTGGCTACCAATCTTGCTTTAAAACGTGGTTGATTACCGTTTCCAGCCGTTTTTGTTTTGAACACCCATTTTGATCTAATCGCCTTTTCTCCCTGTGGTAGTTCCGTTAGCACCCACGTACTATTAGCTATTAGTGAGTCGTACTCCTGTTGCATTGCAGTTTTCCACTTGGCGGAGTTGGCTGTTGATACGGCTTCTTCCACGCTAACTGGGTCACCAGAAACAAATTGCATAGCACAAAATAGTTGAGAATGCGCAGCTTTGTTTGCAATACGCTCTGATCGACGAACATCTTCACCTACGCGTATATTTCGCAGCTCATAACTGTGTGGAATCCAATCTTCCTCAGAATTTTCGGCAGGTGGCTGGGCCAACGACCATTCGTCTGAATCATAGGTACTTCCACTACTACTGCTGTCGTTTTCATCTGTCTGTTGATTGTAGTCCTCAGATGTCAATTCACTACTATTACTCTCCCCGGGATTGACATTATTTTCACTTTCAAGCAATTCAACACATACATTTCTATTAGCTGTATTGAGGTTTGCTTTCTTCTCTTCTAAAAACACCACGTCACGACTTATTATGATGTTTTCATCTTTAGGGTTAAACAACCTGTATGCCTTGCACTCTGAGCTGTATCCTACCATAATGCACTCAATAGATTTTGAATCCAACTTGCGACGTTTTTCCGTCGGAATGTGTACAAGAGCTGGGCAACCAAACGTTTTTAAATGTTTTAAATTTGGACGACAGCCAGACCACTTTTCTTCTGGAGTACAATTTTCACCTCTGCACGGAATTCTGTTAATTAAATAACAAGCTGTGTTTGCCGCTTCAGCCCAGAACCGGTGGTCTAAATCACTGTCGATTAGCATACACCTTATTCGCTCTACTAGTGTGCGGTTTATTCTTTCCGCTACACCATTCTGCTCTGGAGTATATGGGCACGTTTTTTGATGTAAAATACCATGGTTTTTCAAGAAACTGGAAAATTTGTTGCTCAAGTACTCTCCATTATTATCAGTACGTAAAGTTTTAATTTTTGTGGAACACTGGTTTTCAACCATTTGCTTAAAAGCAACAAAAACATCAAAAACTTCAGATTTCATTTTTAGAGGGTAAACAAAAACTTTTCTGGAGAAATCGTCCACAAACGTGACCAAAAATCTTGCGCCAGAGAACGAGCGTGTGCTCAACGGACCTAAAACATCAGAATGCACCAGTTGTAGCAACTCCGTGGCTCTTGTGCCAATCTCCTTATTAGGCCTTCTGGTTTGCTTACCCTTTACACACGTTACGCAGCGTCCATCACCATCTGCGCTAAAATTTATGCCTGTGTTTACTGACTTCACATCGTGCAAACTTTTGTCACATATATGACCCATTCGCCTATGCCACAAGTTAAAATTTTCCTTAGCCAGAAAAATCTTTTCATTCAAGTGAGCTTTACTATCTAAACGATAAAGATCGTTGTATGCCGTAGCAGTTGCGATGAGTTTTTTGTTTGCATCAAAAATTTTGCATTTTTTATTTTCAAAAACGATTTTTTTACCACTTTCTGTCATTTGTTTAACAGACAACAGATTTGCGCACAAGTGTGGTACAAACTCGACGTTTTTTATGGTTATCTTTTTGTTCATTTTTTCACATACTATTGTAAGATCAACGTCGCCAGCGCTGTCTACACAAAGTTCACTGTTGTTTGCTATAAGTACTTTTTTGTTTTCCACCTTGCGTTTGTTGTACATGTACTTATTTTCACACATCATGTGGTTGCTGGCGCCGCTGTCAACGTACCAGCAAACAGAATCTGTTTCTCTATCTTTTTCTGCTGCTTCTTTTTCAACACACACATGCATACTTTTGCCTGCCTTTGCTATAAGTGTAGTTTCGACATTTTTTTATGTTTCTCACCTCTTTTAACCAAACCGTTATCACTGTTGCTACATTTGCTTATATTCTGGCAATTCCTTGCAATATGGCCAAATTCTTTGCAATTGTAGCACTGTACTGGTTTTTTACCCTTTTTGGGGTTTTTCAAATACAAAGCGGCTTCGTTTTCCGATTTTCTGTCAAACTTGGCATCTTGCAAAAGTAGATTCTTCACTGCATCGACCGTTAATTTTTCTTTGGAGTTTTCCACTGCCATTACCAATGGCTTAAATTCGTCAGGCAACCCGGCTAACATTAACGATGCTGTTAACTCGTCGTCTATATTGAGACCAGCATTTTTTACCTTTAGCGCTATAATGACTAATTCATTTACATAGGCTTGCATGGAACTGTACTTCTCAAATTTAATGTTCACTAAGTGCTTTAGTAGGTCAACCTTTCTGGTTAAACCAGTATCCTCGTACGCATTCATAAGAGCGTCCCACGCTTCCTTTGCCGTTGCAATATGACCATAATTACTTGGGTCTATCATCAGTGTGAGTTCAGCCAATGCACACTCATCTAGTTTTGTATCATCGGCTCCGACAATACCATTTGCCACCACTGACCATCATTTCTTAATCACCAGACATGATTTTGCTTGTCTTTTCCAGACGTCAAAATTTTCCCGTCCGCGTAATTGCTCCATCGAAAATATTCCTGGTGTGTGCGCCATTTTGAATTCTTTTTTTTTTATTTTAACCGAAAAAAACTGTCTAATTACTCGCGCGTCATGTGGCCCATAACCTGTTGGTTTGAGTTTTATTAAAAGACAAAAAACTAATAAGTCTAAATTTACACGTTTCATCTTTTGATGCTCAACTTCTTTTCAATTCCCTTTTAAAGATGCCAACATAATCACACGCAGCAATCGGTTTCAACTTTTTTCGGTTCAAAACAACAACAATTTCATTGACAGCGAATCAAAGAGAAAAAGAAAAGAAAAAATTACATGCAGCCATTGCTGGCATATACCAACGAATAAAAACACAAAGCGTACTGACCGAGTACAGGCATCTCTGTACTAACCCCCTTTCTTCTTTCTTCTCTCACCTAAAAACATAAGAGTTGAGCATCAAAAGATGAAACGTGTGAAAGTAGACTAAGAATACAATACAATATAGAGAGAGTGTAAAAACAGAGTTGTGTTACAAAGTAATAAGTATTGGTACTACAATGTATGTATGTACTAAAGTAAGGTACAAGGGAAATAGGAATTGCAGTTCATTTATTCACAACACTACAGACCCGGTTTGCTCCAATTTTTCCACGATTTTTGCGATTGTACGCACATTTGGACGATCAAATTGACCAAAAAAATCACGAAGTGCACGATATGCATTTTGATTTGAACGCCCATTTTCATAATAAGTCTGGATAACTTTAACACGTTGTTGGATTGTGTATCTCTCCATGGTTCAAATTGAGTAAGTCTGAAATAGAGAAATGTCAAATAAAATTCGGAAAAAAAACTTGGCGTTTAGGTGTGGTTCACATTCAACATCGGCCCTTACAGTTTAACCACCCTTTATGAAGAAATACCACTGTAGGCCGTGCCTGGCAAGTTTTTGTCATTTATACAACCTTGGAAAACTTTAAGGTACACATATGTATAAAGGCATACCCTGTTACTTTCGGTGATCGGTAAGTGAAATAAATTGAAGGCAGAAGCGGGTTTTTGCTGATGTCTCAGACAGCTGTGGATCAATCTGGCTGAATTTTAATAGCAAAAAAATCAGAAATCAGGAGTATATGCAGCTATGGGCAAATGCAAAAAGAGCGAACGATGTGTATACATACACAAAAAACAAAGAGCAAAAGAGCATAAAACCAACAAATGCAAACGTAAACAAACCAATACAATGCCACACATGCAAAGCTTTCAATGTAGTGGTGCCCATACTTAAGTATATGTGACATAAAAATATAACAACGTAGTCCCCATCATTAATATGGTCTTCCGAAACCCAATTTCACCACACGTACGGACAACGATAAATCAACTTCGCTACTGATAAGGTCCTAGAATATATAAATACTTTATAGGGTCTCCAACATCAATATTGTAGAAACTACAAACTTATACATACCCTATTCCACCTATGGTGAAAGGAATACAAACTATAAATATCGTTATCCATACTTATTTTTTACTTACCCCTACATTGCATACAAAATGTCTAGTTATTGGAAATGATTTCTGCCATTCTTTACATTTGTTGTTATTGGAGGAATGAAAACGCATCCTGCTAAAAGCAATGAAGCTTTTTCTACACATACCACAATAAAATAAATCATCACTGTGACTATCACTTAAACGATGAGCTTTAAGATGTTTTATTTTACAAAATTCTAAGGAACAATTTTCACATGAATAACCCAAAGTTGAAATTTTCTGCCTAACCGGCGAAGAAAAGCAAGGAGATTCTTTATCTGACTCGATATGTTCCTTAAAATTGAAAAACAAAAAGAAAAAAAAGATAATAATAATAATTTTACACAAATATTACAAGTTCAAAGCCGTATACCTTTATCATTTCCATATTCCTAGTTATTAAACCACATGTTGAGCATATAAATGTTTGTACTTTGGCATCTGCAGCATGAGTTTTAATATGATTAAGGTATGATCTTTTATAATCATATTGTTTTGGACAATATTCACATTGAAAGGCCTTGGATTTGTTGTTATGATAATCATCCTTTAAAAGAATATCGTATAAATTAAACTTATTTTTTATTTTTATTATGCATGTATATTAGTTACCATATGTCGTTTTAAAGCAAATTTAGTAGTATATTTTTTTGGACAATGCGCACATGCATGTTGATATTTAGAATCGTCATGAAATTTCATATGATTATTAAAAACTTGTATATCTTTAAAAAAGCGGTCACATCTAATAAAAAACATAATTATTGAATAATTTTAAAATATTTGACATTCAAATTAGGCTAACGTTCATTAAATTTAACTTTCATTAAATTATTTTTATGAAGAAAGGAATTTTACAACATGAAATTAATTAAAATTTATTGATAATTTTTTATTCTTGGTTTCTGCGGGAATCGAAACCAGGCTTTCGCGGACAGGTTACCCTTACATATTTCAATTGCAACCACTCAATCTCAGTCAATAGTCAAACATCAATCTTTAAACCAAATTGTATTTAACCCTTGGTAGATCGAAATTTGCTTTGAATGATAACACTATGTGACAGTTTTTTGACCAAATGTATTTGACACCTAATCATCGCTGAATCAGAATAAGAAGTCAGAATGCTCAAAAGTAGAACAGTTTTCGAGAAACATATTCCAAAATAACCGTTATTTGTGTTCTCAAAAAAGATGATGTCACTTAAATGCAAATATCTTCAAAAATATTAAACGGATTATGTATGATTTTTTTTTTTAATAAAAGATAATAAAATTACTAAAATCACTAGCAAGAAGATTGGTCAAGAAATGACAG
Organism: Pollenia angustigena; assembly: GCA_930367215.1. Lineage (NCBI taxonomy): Eukaryota > Metazoa > Arthropoda > Insecta > Diptera > Polleniidae > Pollenia > Pollenia angustigena. The sequence goes on from OV884060.1 coordinate 201,327,732, forward strand.
AGTTACAGGGGACAAAAGTTCAAACTTCATTGAAAATTTCATGATTTTTTTTTTTTGCAATTTTGCTATTTTTAAGTAATTTTTTTTATACCAAACAATTTAAAATTGTAACGTCTTATTGCATGGGTCATTTGTTTATTTCACCACGAACATTTTGCGCTCAATAAGACCTACATTTGTGCAAAAATGATAAAGCTAAATGTACGTATTGAAATAAGCTAAGGTCGTAAGTGATAAAACTTAAAAAAAATTGTATTGTTTGGTTTAAAAAAAAATAAGCTGAAAAGAGCAAAATTGCAAAAAATCATTAAAATTTTTGTGAAATTTGAACTTTGGTCCAACGTAACTTAGTCATTTCTTGACTACTTTTTACGAACGACCTGTGGTTGTATTAGTAATCATTATCCTTGAATAAAAATAAAGGAATAAAAAATCCATCAAATATTTTTAAAAACGGTTATTTTGGAATATCTCGAACTGCCCTACTTTTGACCATTTTGACTTCACATTCGGATTCAGCGGACAATTTTACATCAAGATTAGGTGGCACATTCATTTGGTCACGACTTTCTTGAAAGTTTGTGACACAGTGTAATCTATTTCAATTGATTTACATGTTCTTCCTTATGCGCCCATACACTTTTCAATTCAATTGTCAACTGAGTCTTTCAACTGAATTGATGCTTGGCCACACACTTCATCAACCGAGTTGAAAGAATTCAAATTAATTTTAAAATTTAATGATATAAAAGACAATTTTTTAAATACTTGACTTTTTTTTGCAGAATAAAACTATAAACATTTATTTTGACAGCTAATCAATAGGCTCGAGCACACACAGTACAATCGAATTGAAAGACTTAGTAGTCAACTTAAAAAATCAAAATCTTTTATTTTTTCTTCAACCAACACGACAAACGTCAAACTAATCAATTGACAAAGCCATACACGCTTTGATTTGGAGAGCAACCGACTCAGTTGACAACTGAATTGAATCGTGTATGGGCTGCTTTACTCCTGTTTTTTCTTACATTGTTTTCTGTTTTTCATTTTTTTGTCTTTCTTTTTCTTGTTGACCTTTTTAAGCACGACATGAAGGACAAATGTGAAAATAGAGCTCGTGCCTTATCCTTTAACAATAATTAGCATTTAAGGTTATTTTGTTGAACTGTTTATGGTTTTTAATGCAAATTTTGATATATTAATTAGGCTAAAGCTCATCAAATTTAATTTTCATTAAATTATTTTTAATATATTTTTTTTTTAAATATATTTAAGTAACGATTTGTATATTTAAAAAAAGGGAAGAAATCAATTTATTAAAAAGAAAACTTATAATATTCTTAAAAAACTAAAAGGAAAAACTAAACAAAATAAAAATAATAGTTTAAAAAATAGTTTAAAGCACAACTCCCTTGCAATTTTTTGGCGGAATTATTTTCAAAATTTGTCAACACATTCTCCCTACTTTTTCCCCGTGGAACAGTTTCCCATTTTCGAATTCTGTTTAGAATAAGGGAAAAGGGAAAAGAGAGAATTTTACCGGGGAGATTTTATTTATAATAGGGGAACAGGGAAAAAATTCCCGAGGAATTGTTATTCATAATTGGGCTGATTTAGAAATGAATTTTACAACATTAAATTTATTAACTGCCGCTAGTTAAAATATCAAAATTTGGATTAAATATACTAATACTAATTAATTTAAAAATATTTAACATAAAAAATAAATAATTACCTTTCACACGTTAGAGCAGATTCAGGGTTATGTGTATATTGAGTATGTTCAAAGAAATCTTTTGAATTATTAAATACATCACCACACAATAAGCAAATTTTTGGCCTGTGGTTTTTCAAATGGAACTGCATATGAAAACCATATCTAAGGTGGGAAAAAATTTTTTTTATACATTTATTATATTGTTATCATACGAATACCTTTTTGAAGATTGAAAATCCAAATCGCAATATTTACAATACTTTGGTGCACCAATTTTTTGTTTTATATTTCGGCAGCAAGAATGCTTATTAAAATCTAAAACATTTGAAAATTTTTTTTGGCAATCTTTACATTTACTATAAATGGTGGTACTGAAATAAAAAAAAAAAAAATTTATTAGCCAAGTTTTTTAAATGGCTTAAGTCTTAAAAATTTTCAACAAAAATTAAATAATACTGCTATAATTAGGGGAATTGTAGCAATTAACAGAAGTTGAAAGTTCTCTGATTACCATTCACTTGGGAATGGCCAGGAAGGATTCTTTTGCTTAATTGCTAAAGCAGCTCACACTGCCAGCTGTATGCTAGGTATTCCCCGGGCAATGGTTTCTGATACCCTTCAGAACTAGCTAACGTGAGAAAGCGTTAGGGTAATCGATTATTCGACTTTTTTCAATAACCGGTTTTCGAATATTCCGAATAGTTGTAATTTTAAAAAAACCGGGTTTCGGTTAAGCATTTTAAAACTAACCGGTTTTAATTCGAATACATAAAAATGCAAAAATCAAACTAGATTTTGTAATAAAAACTTAATTAAAATAAAAACAAAACAATTCACGAAGGTAAGGAACCAACAAAATACATGGATATGGCTTAAGGTTTGTTCAGACGTAACAAATATTTGACAATAAAATCCAAAAAAGCGTGACCAGTAAATTGAACAAACTTTGGCTTTATTTTAAATAATTTATGTTTATTTACTAAACTTTATTCCCAAGATGATAATTGTATAATGTAATTTAGAAACTGTTAAATAATAGCTCTCTTTTCGTGCAAATTGGGATCCCGAGGGATCCCAAAGTAGAGTAAAGAAACAGAGCTAATGTTTGCACTAGCCTAATGTTTTGCAAAAGCAAACAATTCTTTAAGAAAACTAGTGGTGACGCGTAAGACATCAAATATTTAATAGGTGTGAACATAGCTGTAGAAGTTTTGAAACACTTTGGTTTTAAGCAATTATAGGAATTTAATAAATTTATTATTTTAGAAATTCCCCCAAATTTATTTTAAATGAGTTTCAATTGATGGTGGTGTAACGTGACGTTACAAACCTACCCTACATTTACATTTAATCCTAACATCACAAAGTATAAATAACCAAACACCTTGAATACCCTTATTATTTTACTTACTACTATGAATACCCTTACTATTTAACTACATAACCTTTTTACCGTATAATTCTCATTTAGTTCATTTTATTTTTGAATAAATAGACAAGGTTTGCCTCAGAACAAACAGAGTATATATTGTCCTTAACCCCAGTATTTACTCTCGGTAGTTAGTAGTAACCGTAGTTAGTCGTGTTTACCCGAGCACCTCGCTCTCGAATTCCGTAGGTGCCCGAGTAAAACCGAACCAGTATTTAGTCGTACACCACGCTCTCGCATTCCGTTGGTGCCCGAGTACAGGGTTACCGTTGGAAATTTTCGAAAAGGGTCACAAAAAGGGGATTTTCCAGAAAAAGGGGTCAAAAATAGGGTATTTCAATAAAAAAAAGGGTCAAGTTTTTTATAAGCAGTATTTCCCATTTAAATGAACATAATAAGACCAAGTTTTTTTTATAAGCAAACAAAAAAAATAATATTTCAGGTAGGAAGAGCTCAAAAAAGTTAATTTTTCTATGGAATGCTCTGACCTGTTTTTAACACCTGACAAAAAGTTTATTCTTTATCATTATAGCTTTAATACTTTTTATGTAATTTTCCGATTTAGAGATGTCAAATAAATTTTAGTGTTTGTTTTAAATTTTGCAATCGTTCGCGAATTGTAACCATTTTCTCGATTAAAGGCGATTTTTTTCCTGTAAGTGTCAGATTTTTTAAAGCTTTTACGATTTTTAATAAATATTAGACTTTGCTATCATACCGCTGTTACCAAATATTTGGGAATTTCCGCTAATTTAGCAATTTTTACCTCTTGTTTTCATTCCTGTTAGGGCACTCTCAACACTGTCGATTCAAAAGGGGGCGAAAAGTTCAATACATTTTGCCATTATTAAGGGCGAATTTTTTTGAATAAAACATGCTACTCTTTAAAAGAGCAAAACACCAAATTGCATTTTTTTAATAAATGTCAAATTTTTGTATTGAAAAGAAACCATCGTAAAAAAAACAAATATGTATATGAGTTATGTTTGCTTTTAGGGCAATTGTACTTTACTATCAACAATCAAGTAGAAGAAAGCATGGAATTGTAAGTTTATACTTTGAGTCTGTTCCAAATCAAGCAATGCCTATTTCGAAAACATTTGTTTAGCACTTCTGTTCCGCAATGTTGACAAAAAACAAAATGTGAGAGGTATTTCCAAAAAAGGGTCAAAAAGTGTCACAAAATAGGTGATAATGATACAAAAGTATAATTTAAAAAAAGGGTCATAAAAGGTATCAACACAGTCGAAAAAGGGTCAAATTGATACTTTAGTATCACAACGGTAACGCTGCCCGAGTAGTTAAACCAGTAGTTAATCGTATTTACCCGAGCACCTCGCTCTCGAATTCCGTAGGTGCCCGAGTAAAACCGAACCAGTATTTAGTCGTACACCACGCTCTCGCATTCCGTTGGTGCCCGAGTAGTTAAACCAGTAGTAAGTCGTATTTACCCGAACACCTCGCTCTCGAATTTCGTAGGTGCCCGAGTTAAACCGAATCAGTATTTAATCGTATATTAGCCGAACACCTCGGTCTCGAATTCCGTTGGTGTCCGAGTAGTTTAACCAGTAGTTAGTCGTTTTACCCGAACACCTCGCTCTCGAATTCCGTTGGTGCCCGAGTAAACCGAACCCGTATTTAATCGTATATTAGCCGAACACCTCGCTCTCGAATTCCGTTGGTGTCCGAGTAGTTTAACCAGTAGTTAGTCGCTTTACCCGAACACCTCGCTCTCGCATTCCGTTGGTGCCCGAGTAAACCGAACCAGTATTTAATCGTATATTAGCCGAACACCTCGCTCTCGAATTCCGTTGGTGTCCGAGTAGTTCAACCCGTAGTTAGTCGTATTTAGCCGACCGCCGGTACCGCCGAATTCCATTCGGTAGTCGACTTAAGCGAACCGAATTTAACCGAACCTGATAAACCAGAACCGTATTTAGTATGGTACCCGAAGTATTCTACCAGTATTTAACCGAACCGTATTTAACCGAACCGTATTTAACCGAACCTGATTAACCCAAACTGTATTTAGCCGACTAAATACAAACCCGTATTTAACATATTATTAGTCATGTTCAGCCGACTGCCGGTGCCTCCGAATTTCATTCGGTAGCCGACTGAATACAAACCAGTAGTCCACGTATTCTTACCAGTAGTGAATACGAACCAGCACTCAACCCGTTATTAGTCGTGTTCAGCCGACTGCCGGTGCCTCCGAATTTCATTCGGTAGCCGACTGAATACAAACCGTATTTAACCGAACCTGATTTAGTAACCCGTATTTAACCGAACCTGATTAAATAACCCGTATTTAACCGAACCTGATTAAGTAACTTGTATTTAACCGAACCGTATTTAACCGCACCTGATTAACCAGAACCGTAGTTAGCCGAACGCCAAGGTCTCCGAAATCTCTTGGTGTCCGAAGTATTTTTAAGTAATTTCTAGTATTTAAGACCGTAGTTAGTCACACCATGGCCAGACAACCGTCAGCCACCGACCTTTGCGAGGCCGCAGTTAGCCGAGCACCCGAGGTTGCGAGATCCCCCTGTGTTCGAAGCGCTGGGCCCAACTAGTCGAAGTAGTTAGTCAACTACGGGGCGCACCGAATGCTCCGTACACGGCATAGTTTCGATCGTAGATGTAGATATTAACAACCTATAACCGAAACCCGTTTATTATCTTCTCTGCCAGATCGAATACTCAGTAGCTTAACGATATTCCACGGAACGCCACCGTACGTGCATACTGGCAGCAACATCTAGCCGTTTCCTAACGTCATCAGCCGTACGTGCACGGAATCACGCTGCCTCAGCACCCGTTCCCGTCTACAGCCACGCCGAATCAGTCGAAGGCCGTCGTAGTTCTAAGTATTTAGAGTAGATTAAGATTTCGTAAATAAAGCTTTGTTGAAATTTTTGTAAGCGAACATACACGAAAATATCCCGTGTTTCATTTCAAAGGAAGCAGACCTTCGAATTGACCCTGGACAGACTGAGTCATACCTCAGCTGGGAAAGCAAGCTGCGTTACAGTGGTTAAGCATATCTATATGAATCAGTAGACTTCAAACATATTTTTGAAAAGTTGCAAACAAAACCTCTTATCCAGGATTATATATTTTAAATTATTTATTTATAAAATTAACTTATAATTAGAAAATATAAGCTAATTGTAAGAATAAAGAGCCTCATCGGTCCAAATAACCGTTTCCAATCTGATGGTAAGGAATATTTCTGGAGCAGACCTCATGAATCTATTCAAAAGTATCATGTGAAACAAATCGTTAAACATGGCGGAGGTATCTTGATGATTTGGGGCTGTTTCACTTGGTGGCATTTTGGACCTCTGGTAAGAATTAATGGAATTTCCGATTTTGTTGACCACAGCGCTTATACTAAGGACGAAGTCATTTTCCAACACGACGGAAGCCCAAAACACACGGCTAAAGTCGTCAAAAATGGCTGTCTAAACAACAATTTCAGGTAATGAAATGGCCTGCACAGAGTCCGGATCTTATTCCAATATAGAATTTGTGGTCCATATTGAAAAGACGATTGGGACAACACAATCGAGCGCCTACTAGTATTGAAGACCTTTGGAGCCGTGTAAAGGTATAATGGAAAAATATTCCAAGTGAATTCAAAGAGAATTTGGTGGAAAGCATGCCGAGGCGTGTAAACAATGTCATTAAAAATAAGGGATTGTGGATAGCAAATTAAAAATGGCAAATCTTAATAAAACTAAAGAATCGTGCAAAACTGAGTAAATTGAGCTGCCTTATTTGTTTATATTGAATTTTTTTGTTTTTGTTCTGTGATTCCTACATTCAATACACATTTTTTTAGCTTATATAACACAAAATAATTGTTAAAAATTTTATGAAATACGCTCTTGTATTAAGCAAGATATAAAGCAGGAAATAGAAATATGCTGAGCATGTACTCGGATTTGCTCGCCTGTATGTCACATGAGATCGTAAATTTACCATGGTTCAAAGTTGGTTCTGATTTGTTTGAATATCGGAAAAAGCAATATTTGTTAATAGTTGATTATTTTTCGAAATACATTGAAATTGAATTGTTACTGATGGATACACAAGCTTAGAGGTCGTGATTAGAATGAAGTCAATTTTTGCCAGACATGGGATTCCGGAGCAACTTATTTCCGACAACGGACCACCATATAATTCGAAGGCTTTCAGAAATTTCTGTGATGAATGGGGCATAAAACACACAGCATCAAGTACGTAAATGCCAAGGTCAAATGGGTTGGCAGAGCGTTCTGTACAGATTATAAAACGAATGCTAACGAAATGTTTGGAGGATGGAACTGATCCTTACATAGCTCTGTTACACTATAGAACTACAGAGAAGGAAATTATGCCAAGCCCGGCCCAATTACTAATGTCCTGAAAATTGAGGACAAAAGTTCCTTTAATTGGTGCTAATTATAGACCTGTTGCAGTGGATTTAGAGAATTATGAAAGACTTTTTGAAAAGAAAAAATTAGCGAGCGAAAAATACTATAATAGGAAAACTGTTGAGTTGGAACCAGTATTTCCGGGCGAAAATATCATGTTCAAGCGAACGCCCACTTCTGTTTGGTGTCCGGGAAAGTTGCTCGAAAAATGTGAGGAGCCTCGGTCATTTATGGTTGTTGATGATGAAGGGTCGATCTATCACAGGAACAGGGAACATATTAATAGGGTACCGACGACTAAAGGTGATAGGGGGACTGAAGTTGAGATCGGGGATGATGCAGAGGAAGGTAGTGGCGCTCATGATAAGAGTGGTTGCATTCAGGATAGTGGGGGGAATAGTGAAACCGAGACGGTTTTCATTCGATTAGTTCGGATATTTGATTAATATGCCCTCTTGTTTTATTATTTATTGTTGTTGATTTGTATACTTTTTAAGTTTAATTTAGAATGTTACTTACTTTGTTAACTCTCTTTATTTATAATTTTTTTATTTATTTTTTCTTGTATTTTGTAAAAGAAAGATGTTACATTTACCCTTTCAGACATTTTGTCCAATATATTGGACATTTAAATTTTTCTCTTTGAAGTCATGTAGAGTTGACGCAAATCAACCGATTTTTATAGTATTTACCGTTATATTAAGAGTGTTTGTTATACCTTAAACACATGTGTTTTAGAAGTGATATTTTTCATTAATTTGTGTTAAATTGAGTGATTTTCAAAAGTTTCATTGCTATTGTGAAATATAGTACTCTTCAGTGCTAGTTTTAAGTGATAATAACGTTATTTTACACTTAGAAAAAAATTTGTTAGTATTACTTGAGTAGTTCTTAAGCTATTAGAATGTTAATTACATTTAATTTTAAAATAATATAGCCTTTAGACGATTTTAAATGCACGTCCATTATATTGGACAAATTGACTTTGTGGTTGCGGTTTTTGGAATTGGCGAGAACATTTATTTTGCCAGTACTGGTGTTAATTTTACGAAATGGCTTTAAAACTACTACTTATGGTGTTTTCTTTTCTGACAATAATGTTCCATATATGCTACCATTCGTGCGGGTTTTTGTTCCATTCTAAAAATATATGCAAAAATGTGAGAAGTTGTCGTTTTCCTTTCTAAACATGTTGCAACAATAAATGGCAAATTTGTTCCGTTTCTTACCCGCAGTTATAACTGAGTGTGAGATAATACCCTTTTTTGCATCTGCGTAAAATACTTTTTTTATTCAAGCAAGTATTTTTTTCTCTTGTGTTTGCGGACAATTTGCCTTATATTGTGATTTTAAGTTCTATTGTGATGGATATAAAAACTTTTTGTTTTTCTTTTGTTTTACTTTTATTATATTTTTATTTATTTTTATTTTATTTATTTCATTCATTTATGCAATATCAAGCCTTAGAGGCCAACATAACAATATTACATGTTCATATATCCTGAGAAATTAACAACAAATTATATATTTGTACACTAATAAACTAATAATAATAATAAAAAATAATAAAGCTATTATCAAAAAACAACATATCATAGTTAATGGTTAATGGCTCCCCAGCCGCAATAAAAAAAAAATAACAAAGAAAAAAAAGAAATGAAAAATATCCTAAAAAAGGTCCAGACAGTAACAAACTAAGAGGGAAATAGCACACCCAAATAAGGTAAAATGGAAAAACAATTTACAAAGTGCTAAAATGTATTTAGTTGAGATATAGAAAATCATTAAAAAGTAGAATTAGCGAAGAATTCCAGTAGTTTTAAACGAAATACATTATTTGAATGCGAAAATATCCGTAATGAATATGGTAAAAAATTCCAAACCCTAGCAATCCTAACTATAAAAGACCTACTAAAAAAAGAAGAGGAAATTCTGGGAATCATAATCTGGGGGTTTCTAACAGATCTTGTAAATACAAACGAACTAGACAGGTCAATGGGTCTGCGATGTCGAATTACTGCATAAAACAAAATACCTAATCTATATTTCACATAATTTTCAAACGTACACCCAAGAAAACGCCGGACCGAAATAGATATATGCTCACGACGCTTAATGTTGTAGACAAACCTTACAATACTATTAACTATACGCTTAACTCTGCTTAAGCGAGTGGAACATGTACCAGAATAAACTTCGAGACCATATAATACCGATGACATCAACATTGCATGAGCCATATTATACCTAACACGTAATGGGAAATACAAATTAGATGAATACATTTTACGAAGAATACCAAATATTTTACCATTAAGGAGATTAATATGGGGGTCAAAGGAAAGTTGATTATCTAAAAGCACACCAAGACATTTAATATGATCGACTAACTGTATCCGCACATTGTCCAGAACAATATCCAAGCTAGGGAAAAACTGATTTTTTATATTTTGTCGCAAAATTTTTAACAACAGCTGACATTAACTATTGAAAATCAGTGCTGTTAACGCTTATTGGAATTGTAAGAAAATTTAATGTTGAAAATTGCTACAAGCGTGGTGAATATCGCTTTTAGTACAAACTTTGCATTCAATATTTAACACGCTAAATACACATTAGTGTTGAGTGCAAAACGTAGCTATTATTTTGTTCCATTGTAATTTAGAAAAATGTATCACTTTGTACGGGTTCGTGTAACCTAATAAATATATTACACAACTATAATGCATCATTATTTTTTAGAAAAGAAAACACCATTAGTGAAGAAGAAATCTTGAAACTTTTAGAAGAATCTTCTAATGTAAGCGATGCTCGAGCAGATGATGAGCTTTTCTCTTAGTAAGTTTCTTGAATTTAGTACAAACTCCTGTGGGGTTCTGTTGATGCACAGACGCGTCTGGAAGCCCTAAGCTAGGGGATAAAACGAGGGTCTATGTTAAAAACACAGAAACCGAGATATTCTACCGTCTGCCGGATAAAGGCAAAAGCTTCTAGGTGAACTCCATGCTATTACGGAATGTATGAGATGAATGGAATCGAATATGGGGCGATTAGATGCCAATATATTTACCGACAGCCAAAAGGCAATTAGGGCGATAGCAGTTAATAGGCTTAAGTCCAGGAATCTGACGAGTTTAGAGCGTTTGCTGAGGAGAGGCAGACGCTGAACACTTTTACAGCAACTGTCAGGACTTCGTCGAATTAAGATCGAAACACCTCGGGAGCGATGTCATGTTGGACTTAGGATCCCTGAGGAACGCTGACTGGAAAACCTTAGGAATTACGTCCCGGAAACTGAGTTTCTTAACGCCAGACGTTAATACCCTCCTTATAGGTGGTGGTAGCACTACCCACCTAAATCCCCATGTTTCCTAAGGAGTGCACAACAGGCCCAGTAGTTTCCTATTTGTATATCGTACTGAAATGAGGTTGTATCCTTGATGCGTCGTCCTCCTTTCGACCTACCCTTACCTTAATTTCTTAAAACGGTGGTTCAAGACCATGAAGCATTTCCAGAAGAAATTGAAAATGAAGAAGTTTAAGGAGAATTAAGCTAACCCACATTGTGGATTAAGTACCACAACCAAAAGTTATGAAAGCACCAAAATTAAATTTACTGAAAATCTATTGTATGGAAGAATAGGCTCATGCGAAATCAAAAACTAGTAGAATTAGTTTAAATATTTCCAAAAATTTGTAAATCGACAATAATTTTTTGACAATGCCACATGTTACACAATTTTATATGCCGTTCAGCAGGGCAAGTCATCTTTTAAACCATCCAGCGCTGATGAAATACGTGTATTTTTTGGACTTCATATTATGATGAAAAACGGTCCATAATTGCCCGTGTAGGAAAATATTTACTTGGACGAGCAAATTAATTTATTCAAAGGAAAATGTATTTCTTTCTACTGAGCCATTGCATAATTCAATCAAGCACAAAAAAACAAGCGATGTTCACAACCACTAACCAGTATTTAACGAAAGTACAAACACTGGTCGCTACAAAATAGTCGGTTATTCAAAAAAATTATTTTTTATTTGCAAACCCTGCTTTGCTAACTATCACACAACATAGATTTTTTTTAATACCTTTGTCTCATTAAATTACACCTTTGACTTTAAGTTTACTTAGAAGAAACATGTCCACCGAGTAACTTTGTCCAATATATTGGAGAACACCTTGCGGCCAGGTGAGACAACCTACTTGTAATCTGACTCCAGATTCTTAATCAGCACTCCCAAATTTTTCAGATTTTTATCTCAACTGGTTCTATTTAATGTCTGAAAGGGTTAATGAATTAATAGTTTGAAATTCCATGCATACTTATGCATACATTAATGTGGCATCTCTTCTAATAAATATGTATCATTAATAAAGTAACAATCAAGCATTAAACAAAACTTAACATAACTTGGAAACATTTGTTTAATTTTTAAATATTAAACGAAGAAAATTTTGCGAAGGTTGATTAAATTTAAAGTGAGTTAAGCAAAGTTTTTATAATAAACAAAAAAGTAGTAAGACACAAATATTTCTAAAACGCCTACATCGACTACCCTTCGCATACATATTTCCTTTAGCCTTACAAAAATGTTCAGCCAATTTTGGTAGTGTTAAAGGGACAACACAGCTCAAACCAGACTTTTTAGAAGGAAAGAAAATAAGTTAAAATAATTATTTCCGTAATTAAACTTGTCTAGCGTAGTTACATATATTAAAATGATTTTGTTAGTCGTGCTCAATTCCAATTTTTATCATTTATAAAAACACTGAAATTTATTGTTGAAGGGATAAGCTATTCCCATGCGCATTCCAGATCTTCAGGAAACTTCATCCAAAGATTTTAGAACAACTAAAGATATTAAACAAGTAAAAACTGTTAAGCGAATTACTTATAAGTCCCAATTTACTCTAGGGACATTTCTTGCCGGACAGACGAAGTTTGAAGGCGAGGGGTCGAAAAGGTAGAGTGTGTAGTACATGACTATCTGTACTTAACATTTTTTCATTTCCCTTTCTTTTTTTTTCGTAGTTTACATACAAGTATTAATTTCTGTCTGACTTCTGATGTTTCATATGTAAACGCTTTGGGTAAGATTAAAAGAGAATTCAAAAAATGTCCGGCAAGAAATGTCCCTAATGTAAATTGGGAATAAGCAAAAGTCCTACTTGTAACCATGAAGAAATAATAAAGGTGGCAGCACTATGCCAGATGACGATTTTTATACCCTTCACCACAGGTGGAAAAGGGTAGATATAAGTTTGTCATTCCGTTTGTAACTTCTACAATATTGATCTTAGACCCTATATTCTGGGTCCTTATGAGGAGAGAACGTCCGTCTTACGTTTGATATGTGTTTTCCGGAGGCTCCAGACATGTAAGAGGCTAGGTTGTTTTACATTTATGTCACATATAGTCTACCATTTCGTCCTATTGAAATTCAGATAGATCGGTCCACGAGTGGCTGAGATATGACGAAAAAGCCACGACTGCCTCTAATTTTTCCAAAAAATCCTTTGTGGTTGTTGTTTTATTTTTATTTTAATGCGTTTAATTTTACGCATACAAGCCCATAAACAGAATAAAGAGACAAACACGTAGACTCAATATATTTTAATTTAACGCTTCCTCAGCTTCGTAGTCGAGTTGTGTTACTTGCAGGCTAATGCCCAATTTTCAGGAGGCTTATTCTGAATTGCGATGCGAAAATCAATACGATGCGCAAATGAAATGCGATGCGAAAGAAAATTGGTATTCTGTTAGACTTTCGCAATCGCATTCGCAATTTATTTCAAATTGTGGCAACGCTGCTCAAATATACGTCAGTGTCAATAAACATCAAATTAAAAATAAATAAATTGTTTGTGTTTCGCTGTGAAAATTGTTTAATTAATTTATTTAGGACATTCTGTAATAAAAAAAATAATAAAAATGGATTTTGTGGCACTGTGGTTCGACGACGAACAAAATGAAAATGTTTTGTGTGTACTTTAAAATCGGCCCAATCCTATTAAAATTTAAGTTAAAGTCAAATATTTTTGAACTGGTTTATATATTTCATACTTTTTCCATCCTGCAGCTTCTCTAATAGGTGGTCCATTGATATTTAGTTCTTCAGTTAACGTTTGCCACAAAGTATTTGCCGACTGATGTGCATTTGGCTGTGCTTATTCATATACATATTCTATCATTATTTCAAATTGACGCGGTTTGGTGGTTTTATTGCTTGCTTCCCTGAATTAAATAATAAATATATGATGAATAAATAAATAAAATATTATCTTTCACTAACATGTTTGTACTTTGCGAATGCTATTTTGCGAATTTGACATTTGTTTTCGCAATTTAGAATACCGACTTGTCACCTTTTCGCATTTGAAATGCGATTAAAAAAAAACTTTGCGAATATCGCAATACAGAATAGCAATTGTTCGCATTTATGCATTTTCGCATCGCATTGATTTTCGCATCGCAATTCAGAATAAGCCTCCAGGATTGTATTTAACTCAATATTAATTTAATTTTTATAACAAACTTAAATCGTATTTAAAACAGATTGGTTTTTTGAGTTTTATTTGAAAAGTCTTATTTTATTAAGATAAACGTATGGTAGCACCACTAAATACAAAAAAAAAAAAAAAATATAAAAAAGTGTATTTATTTACAAGGTGGTCTGAAAAAACAGCTGACTGTTAATGCTTTGCCTGTTGTTGTTGTATTGTTGTGATATTGAGGCCACCTTGCTAAAATATTACAATGGAAACTTAAGTTGAAATTAAGTGTACCACATTGGTGACTTAAGTTTCATTTAAGTTTTTATTGAAGAAGAGAATTTTGTATTTAAAACGATTTTAAAAATAAATATCAATCCTGAAAATTGGCAATAAGACTCGTGAGGTTTCAGGTTTGAGTCTTAGTTGCCCCAGTTTTTAAAAGTTTTTTTTATTAGTACCTTCACCACAGGTGATTTTTATTTAATTTGTTTATGTCCTAAAAAACGATTTTAAAATTACCTATAAAACTTTTCGATTGTATGCACATGAGTATGTATGAATGAGCAAAAGTTATTTATGTATGAAGGCATTGCTTTCGTAATTGTTGTTGCTATATTTTATTTTTATCTCTTATTGCAATGCCTTAAAGGCCCACATACACTTGTCAAATGCTTGTCCAGCCGTCATATCTAAATTTTTTGATTTTCCATCCAGCATCGTCGGTGTGACACATACAAACACATTTTCACTAATGCTACCACAATGCTTGATGAGTATTTTGATCAATGTATTTGGGCCTTTAGGCATTGCTGTAGTAATTCCCTGCAAATAATAGGACCAGTCCAAACACGCGTGTAAAGAGTAGTCCACAAGGGACCAGGACTAGTCCACAAGTAACCCAAACGTATGGAAAAAACCTGGTCTGTTTAACATTACGATGTCCTAGGAGAGGACCATATAACCCACCTTTTGACCACTAAGGAGTAGTTTTAAAACTACTCCATGGTATATAACCCACCTTTGGACCAGTAAGGAGTAGTTTTAAAACTACTCCATGGTTAGGGTTGCCAGACGTACTGTTTTTAGCAGTACATGTACTGATTTTTGTCAATTGTACTGTTTTATGCACAACACCCAAAACAGTACGCAAATGTACTGTTTTTTACACTTTGTACTGTTTTCTGTACTGATTTTTAAGTTTAGTGTCCAAAATACAAAGATATTAAGAAAAAACGTTTTTAAATAAAACACATTTGGGAATTTTTAACGGTATGCTATCAAGCCATATTGTCATAATATCCTTATCTTAGAATTTATTTACTCTCTAACTCCCATTTTGAGGGGTAAATTTTGCCCTTTTTCCCAACTCTTAAACAAAAGTATACAAGACTGCACTTATTAGGGTTAAAAGAATTCTCGAAATTTCGGGCATTGAAATTTTTGAATTTCTTGAAAGGGCGTTTGGTACAAGTCAAAAAAATATACTAAATGTACTTCTGACTTAAAAGACTATTTCAGATGTCTTCAGTAGAATTGTATGGCAGTTCTTTTCATAGAATATATTAACACTCTTAAGGTACGGTCACATATGGCAAACATTTGTCAAAAAATATCAAATATTTGTTTGCCCTAATCTGACCACAAAATATTTTTGAGGGGCAAACAGAAAAACAGCTGATTTTGGGCAAACAAAATTATTTGCTAGCAAACAAAAATGCTCCTAATGTGACGATTTAACGTCAAATATTTTCCTTGTTTTTAGGCAAATAAATATTTGTTCTTACAAAAATTATTGAATAAAATTGAAAAATTAACAAAATTAAATAAGTTTTTAATGACGAAAAAACTTATTTATGTAAAAATGTTTCCTGTGTTCTCTTTTTAGCAAAGAGTTGCGCGGTAAATAGGATTCAATATGTTACAAAATACATTTTTCTTAATTAACCCTTTCAGTGTTTTTGTCGAATATATTCGGCATTACATTGTACTCTGTTTCTACGCAATTTTACTGTATAAAAGTTTACAGTAAATTATATTTTTTTGTTTTATCTGAAAGAAAGACACGTTTGCTATTTTAAATAGTTGTTACATTAGGCATTGACTTTCTTTTCTTAATATTGAGGGCATTGTCGTACACTAGTCAGGAAATTCGTAAAAAGGTTATATTTAGGACGAAAAAAAAATAATAGTTTCGGTGATCGGGCGATATTAAAAACAATTTGCAAGTATTTATACATGCGTAAATAAATATTTACTTGAAAAAAAATATGAGAAAAATTAATTTTAGGTTCTTTTGGGGACCTTTGAAGGTCAATTTTGAAAATATTTGACATGCCCTAACAACCAAGGGAGCTACATGAAACAAAAACTACTATTTTTCCCGGCTTCAGCGCCATCACATTACCTTGAATACAAATTTTCAGATCTATATCTCGCCAAAAATTATTTTTGACCCTGAAAGGGTTAAATGGGTCATTTCTATGAGCTTATGTTACGAATTATGAATTGCAAGCATGGCGTATCTTTATAAATTTTTGAGAGTGTACCAGTTTGGGGTCATTGGACAATCAGAGACCCGCCAAAATAAAATTATATAATGAATTTAAGATTTATATAAAACATATTAGCGCCAAATAATATACCGACATAGACACCTTTATGAGATTTTTTTTCGTCTTGAAGTGATTGTAGCAAGTGACCTAGAACCAATTCTCGGCCTAACAAGACGAAATTTTGACACGACATACAAGCTTTTATAGAAATTATTGCCAATACCGACATTTATAAGATTATTATGACATTAAAAGCTTTTTACAGAAGTGGTATTTGTATAAGAGCTATGGTAAAATATGGATCGATTACTAACATTTGGTAAGGTGATAGTAGATTGTCTATGGCAAAAATAAGTTTATATGGGGGCTATGTGAAATTATCGACCGATTCTTTCCACCTCTTACGACAATTAAAACGTAAACAACATTTCATTACTATCAGGTGTGTTTTTGGAATCCGCATAATTCAGAAATTGGTGTTCTGAAATCCGCATGTTTTTGTGTATGCGAAGTTCTTGTGCAGAAAAAAAATTGATGATGTTTTCTTTGATAGTGCCCTGTAAAATAGGTGACTACGGTTTATATATGTATGGGGCTATCTTAATAATGGCGACGATTGCCGAAAAACGCAACAAAGATATGCGAAAATTGCAAAAAATTTGCAAAAATAGCGATAAATTTCAATATTTCAAACAAGCCATAAACTTAATTAAAAGTCCCTAAAATTATAAAGAATGGCAAAAATTTGATAAAAATTGGTGAATTAGCAGAAAATCACGAAAAATTGCAAACTTGGAAGCAAACCCAAAAATGTATCGGTTAAAAAACAAAATGTCGGAAAAACAAAAAATTTAAAAAACAGCGAAAATATTTAATATATTTGGAATAAGCCTTAAAGTTGATTAAAAGCCCCTAACACTACAAGGAATGGCAAAAATTCTGTAAAAATTGCGAAATCAGTGGAAATTTGCAAAAATTCGCGATATTCGCAAAATTCTGTTTTTCCTTAAAATGTTCTCAAATACATACATATAAGAATAAAAGTCGATTTGTTTTACTTTCAATAACCCCTTACTACTCTAATTGAAAACGAATAAAATATACCAATATGTTTTAAGAAAATTCTACTAACCCAATCAATGAATAAGTTTTTTAAGTTAAATATAAACTAAGATATTTAAACATTATACATTGGAAAATGATACAATGGCCAAATGCTTCGTTTGTGGTGTTTGCTTTATAAACGCAAATGGTGTGATTTTGTATATGAAATACCATTAAATGTAAATCTTTCCTTTGATGTTGATGTTTGAAGTCTATTTCTTTATATTATTTTTGTTCAAGAGTTGTAAATATTTAGTTATGGTTTCGTAAAAAATGTACTGTTTTTTTCTTGAATGTACTGTTTTTTCATAACCAATGTACTGTTTTTCCGAATTCAAAATCTGGCTACCCTATCCATGGTATACTCAAGAGGATTAGTTTTGAAGTCGTTTAAACACGAAAGCATGTCGTTAAAAAACGAAGACATGTCGTCTCACTACAAACACTTTTTAACAATGGCATGGTCCATGCTTGCATTACATCGGACCAGTCCATGGAGTAGTCCATTTTATCAAAATGGGTCAGGTGGTCCAATTTTATTTGCAGGGTTGTTATTGTGTTTCGTCTAATAAGCTGTTGCTACGTTGATCTCTTCTTGCATTTTTCTTGGTTGCGGTTTTTTTTTTTTGTTGTTTTAATGTGCTTTTTACGCATACACATTAGGGTGGCCGTTATTTTCTTTTTTTTGATTTCTTATATTCTCCCCCAAAAAATCGGTTCAGTTTTATGTAAAAAAAAAATACAAAAAAATTTCGTAGCGATAAGTTGTGTTTTAGGGGGGGCGTCCGCCCCTCAAAGTTTGCCATCAAGCCATTTATTCAAATGTAATTTGTTTGCGTATGACTATCTCTTAAAAACAACATTTTACAAGAACATGATATATGGCAATATTTTAGCTCTTCTAGTCAACAACATTAGCCTCGAAGAAAGTTTTTTGCTAAAATTAATATTTAAGAAAATAATTAAGAAAATAACAACAAAATTCCAAACATTTTATATACGTTTTATATATATAAAAGAGGGATTTAATGTCAAGTGAACTAATTTTGAAATCGATGTCTTTCGATTTGGATGAAATTTGCACCAACGTTAGACCTATTGAATAGTAGTTTAGACACAAATTTTCAACAACATCGGTCAAAAAGTTTTTGAGTTTGGGGGGGTCAGAGTTTGAAATTTTGGCCATATAGGTGTTCTTTCACATCCATGTAACTTATTACCAATTGGGGTTAGCAAAATTTGTCCCAAGCAGCTTAGATAGCTATTTGATCAATCTTTTTAAAAAACAAATTTTTTGTTTTTTTTTTAATTTTTTAAAAATTTTTTTTTTTAAATTTAAAACTTGGCAAAAAAAAAATAAAAAAAAAAAGTTTTAAATATAAAAAAAATATGTAAAAAAATTTTTTAAAAAAAACAAAAAATTTTTTTTAAAAGATTGATTAAATAACTATCTAAGCTGCTTGAGACAAATTTTGCTAACCCCAATTGGTAATAAGTTACATGGATGTGAAAGAACACCTATATGGCCAAAATTTCAAACTCTGACCCCCCCAAACTCAAAAACTTTTTGACCGATGTTGTTGAAAATTTGTGTCTAAACTACTATTCAATAGGACTAACGTTGGTGCAAATTTCATCCAAATCGAAAGACATCGATTTCAAAATTAGTTCACTTGACATTAAATCCCTCTTTTATATATATAAAACGTATATAAAATGTTTGGAATTTTGTTGTTATTTTCTTAATTATTTTCTTAAATATTAATTTTAGCAAAAAACTTTCTTCGAGGCTAATGTTGTTGACTAGAAGAGCTAAAATATTGCCATATATCATGTTCTTGTAAAATGTTGTTTTTAAGAGATAGTCATATGCAAACAAATTACATTTGAATAAATGGCTTAATGCAAACTTTGAGGGGCCGACGCCCCCCCTAAAACACAACTTATCGCTACGAAATTTTTTTGTATTTTTTTTTTACATAAAACTGAACCGATTTGGGGGGGGAGAATATGAGAAATCAAAAAAAAAAAGTTCTCCATACAACTAACGGCCACGCTAATACACATGTATGTATGTTCATAAAATGCTCTCAATATATTTTAATTTAACGCTTCTTCAGTAAAACCGTTCGTAGCTGAGTTGTCTAAGTTCTCGCTTAAGGCTCGTAAGATTGCGAGTTCAAATCTCAAAAAAAAGTTTTTTTTATTTTTATTTAATTTTTTTATACACGATTTTAAGATTAAATAAAAAATAAAAAATTATATAACGAATTTCAAACATCAACTTTGGCAAAAGAGGAAACGGACTTAGATACCTATATAAATTTTTTGATTTTGTCATATTCTTCGGCATGACGAAATGAAAAGTTGGCGGTGCTCAATTTTTATTTTTATTTATTTTGTATACCCTTCACCACAGCTGAAAAAGTGTTTAAACATACAAGTTTGTCATTCCGTTTGTAATTTCTACAATAAAGATCTTAGACCATATAAAGCATACATATGTATATATTCTAGGTCCATATGAAGAGTGAACTTAATTTAACGATGTCCGTCTTACGTTTGAAGGCCCCAGACATGATACCTAGAGGCTAGGTTATTTAACATTTATGTCACATACTTATGTATGTATAGCCCACCTTTTCTTGCTGTTGAATTTCCAAGAATTTATTAAAAAAAAGAATTATCATTGATTGGGTAAAAGTTATTTATAACAATTTATAAAAAGAATATTACTTTTAATCAAAATAAGCTTAAAACATTTTTTAGAAAGCTAAATAAAATGCCAAATTATGGGGGCTAGGTTGTTATACATACATTTATGCCACATATTGGTATTTCCACAGAAATTTCTACTTTTTGTCACGTAACGTCACCAACCATCGTTCTCAAAGAATAATGAAAATATTATTTACTTTTTTGCATTTGGGTGTAGAGCGCAACTAGGTTTTCATTTAGTGAACGAGAGGAAAAATTTGAACAACGTGGTTCTAAAATACAAGAATAATTGCTAGGTGACGTGACGTGACAAAAAGAGAGATTTTCTGTGGAAGTGCCCATATGCTCCGGTATTGTTTAAATTCAGCAAGATCGGTGCAAAAATGGCTAAAAAGGCCACAAGGCCTTTATTTAAAAATATAAAAAAGTAAATTTTAAAGCATATACATATGTACATATGTATGTGTATACATGCATACTATGCATTGCAAAATTATATGTAATTATAAAATTAATGTTAAAACAATTTTGGAGAATGCGTGAACAAGTGCGAAGGCCTAACTATAATATGCTTAAGTTGGCTTAAGCCACTCTGCGAATACTATGCAAATCATATGCGTCAAACCATATTCTACTCAAGAAAACTTTTTGTTAAGTTTTATTTTATCATTTGCTTAAGCAAATTGCGAAACTGATCCGTACGTTTCGTACGAAATCAAATATTTTTTGATTTTGTTTTTGTGCTTTCAAATTCATTTAAAATTTTTTAGTTAATTTTTGAATGACGATTATGCAAGCTTATGCATATTATAGTTGGGCCATACGATTTTCAGTAGCAAAGAAGAACCTGAGCAATCCGTAAGTATAAAAACAAAGTAGTAATGTAGTAAAAAACATAGGTGAAAACACGATGTTGAAAAAAATCGATGTTTTTTAGAACGATGTTGCGTCCCTAATTACCTATATGGGTTTTTTTTATTACCACTTGTTTGACTAAAAAATCAGCTTATGTTTTTTTTTTTAATTTGCATTTTTTTCTATTATGGCAACGCCAATTAGTGGGTGAGTGATATACTGCATTACGTCACATACAGTCTATAACTGACATGAAATGCTTAACATTAACTCTAAAATGATGTTAGTGTTAAGTATAGACTCATAATGTTAGAGGTTTTCTCATGTTATAACACGGTTGTTAATGCAAATGCTTTAACAACGCTTTTATAACAGCAACAACAGTCTACAACTGACATGAAATGCTTATCTTTTACACTAATAGTTGCGTTCGAGAACACAAAAGTTTTTACTATTTCTTACTAAACTTTACTGCATTTTACGAAATTGCGTTCGAGTACACAAAATGCTGTAAATGAGAACATAAATTGAGAGCGAAAAGTGACAGTTCTTGTCTGAGTATTTACAAATTTTTACTGCAGTAATTTTTGCAGTAAAATTTAGTAAATCAAAAAAACATATGTTTCAAAAGTTAAACAAATAAAAAGCATACAAATTGTGAAAAAATTGTTAAATAAAAGAAAAGTTGAAATAAAAATTAAATCAAAACAAAAAGTGGATTAATATTAATTAATTAAACTTGTTTGTGAAGCATTATTTGGCTAAATACAAACTTTTGAAATTTTTTTTGTTATGTTCATTTCTTAGAGTTGTAAAAGTGTGAAGTATTTGGGTACATAAGTAATCAATAGCAAAAAAATTATTCATGTTCTTTTAAATAATTTAACCCGCTACAAATTAGTAAAACAAACAAATATGAAAGATTACATAAAATAGTTTGTTTCTATTTTCCAAAAATGTTCGTGCTATAAAAAGTATTTAATCGAGTACCGATAAGAAAACGAGTTAAGTTGTCAAAAGTGTCAATATTTTTCAACACTTCAATTATTTGCCGTCAGCTGTTGCCTTTATTTTACGAATTTTTACAAATTTTGCGTTCGCGTACTTTTATGGACAACAGCTTTTTGTGAGAGCAAATTTTTCACTTTACTCATTTACTGCATTTTACTGTAAAAGTACTCAAACGCACATAATATCAAAGAATATTTATAACAGGTAGTCTCGGAAAGCCAGCTGTTTATCGCTTGTTTTGCGATTCGAACTGCCAAATATTGTTTAGTAAACAAGTTTTTTGTCTTTATATTTTGTCTCTTATTAACCACTTTGCTGTTTGACAGTTCGTATCGCATTACAACAATAAAAAGCCCTGTTGTTTTTTTTTATTTTATTGTATAATTGTTGTAATCTCGCGGCTACCTGCTATAAATATACCTTGACTAATATGATGCTAGTGTTACGTATAGACTCATCATGTTAGAAGTTTTCTCATGTTATAACACGGTTGTTAATGCAAATGTTTTAACATCGCTTTTATAACATCAAGTTATAACAGAAAATAATGTCAGTTGCACACGGGCAGTTAGGTATTCTCTTGCTTTTAAATATCATTGCCAAAAACGATGACATAGAGTTCTTCACATGATGCAAAAACATATTTACGCATTGTGGGTTCGTTGTGTTGTTGATTTTTTTATACCCTTCACCACAGGTGGAAAAGGGTATATATAAGTTTGTCATTCCGTTTGTAATTTCTACAATATTGATCTTAGACCCTATAAAGTATATATATTCTGGGTCCTTATGAGGAGAGAAGTTGATTTAACGATATCCGTCCGTCCGTCCGTCCGTCTTACGTTTGGTATGTGTTTTCCGGAGACTCCAGACATAATAGCGGCTACGTTGTTTTACATTTGTGTCACATATAGTCCACCATTTCTTGATATTGAAATTCAGCCAGATCGGTCCAACAATGGCTGAGATATGACCAAAAAACCACGACTGCCTCTAATTTTTCCTTGTGGTTGTTGTATTTTTATTACTTTTTTCTGTATATCTGGAGAACGGCAAGAGCCAAAGCTTAAAAATTAGGTACAAACATTTAGGTTATAAATATACAACATCCTACAAAATGTGGGCGGGATTGGAAAAGTAGGCGTGGTACCTCTCATACAAAAAGTATTAAAAATTGTATAAAAACCTGAATTTGTTGACTGTAATATGACCTATGGTTACGCCTTATAAATCAGAAGATCGGAAAAACTGAAAAACTCGGGAAAATAGGTTCAGATACGAAAAAGTTATGACCAAAATATTTGAAAAATACCCATTTTCAGGAACCATAGATCTTCCCGAGTTTATATGGGGGCTATGTGAAATTATCGACCGATTCTTTCCACCTCTTACGACAATTAAAACGTAAACAACATTTCATTACTATCAGGTGTGTTTTCGGAATCCGCATAATTCAGAAATTGGTGTTCTGAAATCCGCATGTTTTTGTGTATGCGAAGTTCTTGTGCAGAAAAAAAATTGATGATGTTTTCTTTGATAGTGCCCTGTAAAATAGGTGACTACGGTTTATATATGTATGGGGCTATCTTAATAATGGCGACGATTGCCGAAAAACGCAACAAAGATATGCGAAAATTGCAAAAAATTTGCAAAAATAGCGATAAATTTCAATATTTCAAACAAGCCATAAACTTAATTAAAAGTCCCTAAAATTATAAAGAATGGCAAAAATTTGATAAAAATTGGTGAATTAGCAGAAAATCACGAAAAATTGCAAACTTGGAAGCAAACCCAAAAATGTATCGGTTAAAAAACAAAATGTCGGAAAAACAAAAAATTTAAAAAACAGCGAAAATATTTAATATATTTGGAATAAGCCTTAAAGTTGATTAAAAGCCCCTAACACTACAAGGAATGGCAAAAATTCTGTAAAAATTGCGAAATCAGTGGAAATTTGCAAAAATTCGCGATATTCGCAAAATTCTGTTTTTCCTTAAAATGTTCTCAAATACATACATATAAGAATAAAAGTCGATTTGTTTTACTTTCAATAACCCCTTACTACTCTAATTGAAAACGAATAAAATATACCAATATGTTTTAAGAAAATTCTACTAACCCAATCAATGAATAAGTTTTTTAAGTTAAATATAAACTAAGATATTTAAACATTATACATTGGAAAATGATACAATGGCCAAATGCTTCGTTTGTGGTGTTTGCTTTATAAACGCAAATGGTGTGATTTTGTATATGAAATACCATTAAATGTAAATCTTTCCTTTGATGTTGATGTTTGAAGTCTATTTCTTTATATTATTTTTGTTCAAGAGTTGTAAATATTTAGTTATGGTTTCGTAAAAAATGTACTGTTTTTTTCTTGAATGTACTGTTTTTTCATAACCAATGTACTGTTTTTCCGAATTCAAAATCTGGCTACCCTATCCATGGTATACTCAAGAGGATTAGTTTTGAAGTCGTTTAAACACGAAAGCATGTCGTTAAAAAACGAAGACATGTCGTCTCACTACAAACACTTTTTAACAATGGCATGGTCCATGCTTGCATTACATCGGACTAGTCCATGGAGTAGTCCATTTTATCAAAATGGGTCAGGTGGTCCAATTTTATTTGCAGGGTTGTTATTGTGTTTCGTCTAATAAGCTGTTGCTACGTTGATCTCTTCTTGCATTTTTCTTGGTTGCGGTTTTTTTTTTTGTTGTTTTAATGTGCTTTTTACGCATACACATTAGGGTGGCCGTTATTTTCTTTTTTTTGATTTCTTATATTCTCCCCCAAAAAATCGGTTCAGTTTTATGTAAAAAAAAATACAAAAAAATTTCGTAGCGATAAGTTGTGTTTTAGGGGGGGCGTCCGCCCCTCAAAGTTTGCCATCAAGCCATTTATTCAAATGTAATTTGTTTGCGTATGACTATCTCTTAAAAACAACATTTTACAAGAACATGATATATGGCAATATTTTAGCTCTTCTAGTCAACAACATTAGCCTCGAAGAAAGTTTTTTGCTAAAATTAATATTTAAGAAAATAATTAAGAAAATAACAACAAAATTCCAAACATTTTATATACGTTTTATATATATAAAAGAGGGATTTAATGTCAAGTGAACTAATTTTGAAATCGATGTCTTTCGATTTGGATGAAATTTGCACCAACGTTAGACCTATTGAATAGTAGTTTAGACACAAATTTTCAACAACATCGGTCAAAAAGTTTTTGAGTTTGGGGGGGTCAGAGTTTGAAATTTTGGCCATATAGGTGTTCTTTCACATCCATGTAACTTATTACCAATTGGGGTTAGCAAAATTTGTCCCAAGCAGCTTAGATAGCTATTTGATCAATCTTTTTAAAAAACAAATTTTTTGTTTTTTTTTTAATTTTTTAAAAATTTTTTTTTTTAAATTTAAAACTTGGCAAAAAAAAATAAAAAAAAAAAGTTTTAAATATAAAAAAAATATGTAAAAAAATTTTTAAAAAAAAACAAAAAATTTTTTTTAAAAGATTGATTAAATAACTATCTAAGCTGCTTGAGACAAATTTTGCTAACCCCAATTGGTAATAAGTTACATGGATGTGAAAGAACACCTATATGGCCAAAATTTCAAACTCTGACCCCCCCAAACTCAAAAACTTTTTGACCGATGTTGTTGAAAATTTGTGTCTAAACTACTATTCAATAGGACTAACGTTGGTGCAAATTTCATCCAAATCGAAAGACATCGATTTCAAAATTAGTTCACTTGACATTAAATCCCTCTTTTATATATATAAAACGTATATAAAATGTTTGGAATTTTGTTGTTATTTTCTTAATTATTTTCTTAAATATTAATTTTAGCAAAAAACTTTCTTCGAGGCTAATGTTGTTGACTAGAAGAGCTAAAATATTGCCATATATCATGTTCTTGTAAAATGTTGTTTTTAAGAGATAGTCATATGCAAACAAATTACATTTGAATAAATGGCTTAATGCAAACTTTGAGGGGCCGACGCCCCCCCTAAAACACAACTTATCGCTACGAAATTTTTTTGTATTTTTTTTTTACATAAAACTGAACCGATTTGGGGGGGGAGAATATGAGAAATCAAAAAAAAAAAGTTCTCCATACAACTAACGGCCACGCTAATACACATGTATGTATGTTCATAAAATGCTCTCAATATATTTTAATTTAACGCTTCTTCAGTAAAACCGTTCGTAGCTGAGTTGTCTAAGTTCTCGCTTAAGGCTCGTAAGATTGCGAGTTCAAATCTCAAAAAAAAGTTTTTTTTATTTTTATTTAATTTTTTTATACAGGATTTTAAGATTAAATAAAAAATAAAAAATTATATAACGAATTTCAAACATCAACTTTGGCAAAAGAGGAAACGGACTTAGATACCTATATAAATTTTTTGATTTTGTCATATTCTTCGGCATGACGAAATGAAAAGTTGGCGGTGCTCAATTTTTATTTTTATTTATTTTGTATACCCTTCACCACAGCTGAAAAAGTGTTTAAACATACAAGTTTGTCATTCCGTTTGTAATTTCTACAATAAAGATCTTAGACCCTATAAAGCATACATATGTATATATTCTAGGTCCATATGAAGAGTGAACTTAATTTAACGATGTCCGTCTTACGTTTGAAGGCCCCAGACATGATACCTAGAGGCTAGGTTATTTAACATTTATGTCACATACTTATGTATGTATAGCCCACCTTTTCTTGCTGTTGAATTTCCAAGAATTTATTAAAAAAAAGAATTATCATTGATTGGGTAAAAGTTATTTATAACAATTTATAAAAAGAATATTACTTTTAATCAAAATAAGCTTAAAACATTTTTTAGAAAGCTAAATAAAATGCCAAATTATGGGGGCTAGGTTGTTATACATACATTTATGCCACATATTGGTATTTCCACAGAAATGTCTACTTTTTGTCACGTAACGTCACCAACCATTTTTAATCGTTTCTCAAAGAATAATGAAAATATTATTTACTTTTTTGCATTTGGGTGTAGAGCGCAACTAGGTTTTCATTTAGTGAACGAGAGGAAAAATTTGAACAACGTGGTTCTAAAATACAAGAATAATTGCTAGGTGACGTGACGTGACAAAAAGAGAGATTTTCTGTGGAAGTGCCCATATGCTCCGGTATTGTTTAAATTCAGCAAGATCGGTGCAAAAATGGCTAAAAAGGCCACAAGGCCTTTATTTAAAAATATAAAAAAGTAAATTTTAAAGCATATACATATGTACATATGTATGTGTATACATGCATACTATGCATTGCAAAATTATATGTAATTATAAAATTAATGTTAAAACAATTTTGGAGAATGCGTGAACAAGTGCGAAGGCCTAATTATAATATGCTTAAGTTGGCTTAAGCCACTCTGCGAATACTATGCAAATCATATGCGTCAAACCATATTCTACTCAAGAAAACTTTTTGTTAAGTTTTATTTTATCATTTGCTTAAGCAAATTGCGAAACTGATCCGTACGTTTCGTACGAAATCAAATATTTTTTGATTTTGTTTTTGTGCTTTCAAATTCATTTAAAATTTTTTAGTTAATTTTTGAATGACGATTATGCAAGCTTATGCATATTATAGTTGGGCCATACGATTTTCAGTAGCAAAGAAGAATCTGAGCAATCCGTAAGTATAAATACAAAGTAGTAATGTAGTAAAAAACATAGGTGAAAACACGATG
This sequence comes from Pollenia angustigena, assembly GCA_930367215.1. Lineage (NCBI taxonomy): Eukaryota > Metazoa > Arthropoda > Insecta > Diptera > Polleniidae > Pollenia > Pollenia angustigena. Next base: position 201,355,771 of record OV884060.1, read on the forward strand.
TTGAAAAAATCGATGTTTTTTAGAACGATGTTGCGTCCCTAATTACCTATATGGGTTTTTTTTATTACCACTTGTTTGACTAAAAAATCAGCTTATGTTTTTTTTTTTAATTTGCATTTTTTTCTATTATGGCAACGCCAATTAGTGGGTGAGTGATATACTGCATTACGTCACATACAGTCTATAACTGACATGAAATGCTTAACATTAACTCTAAAATGATGTTAGTGTTAAGTATAGACTCATCATGTTAGAGGTTTTCTCATGTTATAACACGGTTGTTAATGCAAATGCTTTAACAACGCTTTTATAACAGCAAACCATGTCAGTTGTAGACGGGGAGTTACATGCAGTCTACAACTGACATGAAATGCTTATCTTTTACACTAATAGTTGCGTTCGAGAATACAAAAGTTTTTACTATTTCTTACTAAACTTTACTGCATTTTACGAAATTGCGTTCGAGTACACAAAATGCTGTAAATGAGAACATAAATTGAGAGCGAAAAGTGACAGTTCTTGTCTGAGTATTTACAAATTTTTACTGCAGTAATTTTTGCAGTAAAATTTAGTAAATCAAAAAAACATATGTTTCAAAAGTTAAACAAACAAAAGTAACAAATAAAAAGCATACAAATTGTGAAAAAATTGTTAAATAAAAGAAAAGTTGAAATAAAAATTAAATCAAAACAAAAAGTGGATTAATATTAATTAATTAAACTTGTTTGTGAAGCATTATTTGGCTAAATACAAACTTTTGAAATTTTTTTTGTTATGTTCATTTCTTAGAGTTGTAAAAGTGTGAAGTATTTGGGTACATAAGTAATCAATAGCAAAAAAATTATTCATGTTCTTTTAAATAATTTAACCCGCTACAAATTAGTAAAATCAAATAAAATAAAAAACAAACAAATATGAAAGATTACATAAAATAGTTTGTTTCTATTTTCCAAAAATGTTCGTGCTATAAAAGGTATTTAATCGAGTACCGATAAGAAAACGAGTTAAGTTGTCAAAAGTGTCAATATTTTTCAACACTTCAATTATTTGCCGTCAGCTGTTGCCTTTATTTTACGAATTTTTACAAATTTTGCGTTCGCGTACTTTTATGGACAACAGCTTTTTGTGAGAGCAAATTTTTCACTTTACTCATTTACTGCATTTTACTGTAAAAGTACTCAAACGCACATAATATCAAAGAATATTTATAACAGGTAGTCTCGGAAAGCCAGCTGTTTATCGCTTGTTTTGCGATTCGAACTGCCAAATATTGTTTAGTAAACAAGTTTTTTGTCTTTATATTTTGTCTCTTATTAACCACTTTGCTGTTTGACAGTTCGTATCGCATTACAACAATAAAAAGCCCTGTTGTTTTTTTTTATTTTATTGTATAATTGTTGTAATCTCGCGGCTACCTGCTATAAATATACCTTGACTAATATGATGCTAGTGTTACGTATAGACTCATCATGTTAGAAGTTTTCTCATGTTATAACACGGTTGTTAATGCAAATGTTTTAACATCGCTTTTATAACATCAAGTTATAACAGAAAATAATGTCAGTTGCACACGGGCAGTTAGGTATTCTCTTGCTTTTAAATATCATTGCCAAAAACGATGACATAGAGTTCTTCACATGATGCAAAAACATATTTACGCATTGTGGGTTCGTTGTGTTGTTGATTTTTTTATACCCTTCACCACAGGTGGAAAAGGGTATATATAAGTTTGTCATTCCGTTTGTAATTTCTACAATATTGATCTTAGACCCTATAAAGTATATATATTCTGGGTCCTTATGAGGAGAGAAGTTGATTTAACGATATCCGTCCGTCCGTCCGTCTTACGTTTGGTATGTGTTTTCCGGAGACTCCAGACATAATAGCGGCTACGTTGTTTTACATTTGTGTCACATATAGTCCACCATTTCTTGATATTGAAATTCAGCCAGATCGGTCCAACAATGGCTGAGATATGACCAAAAAACCACGACTGCCTCTAATTTTTCCTTGTGGTTGTTGTATTTTTATTACTTTTTTCTGTATATCTGGAGAACGGCAAGAGCCAAAGCTTAAAAATTAGGTACAAACATTTAGGTTATAAATATACAACATCCTACAAAATGTGGGCGGGATTGGAGAAGTAGGCGTGGTACCTCTCATACAAAAAGTATTAAAAATTGTATAAAAACCTGAATTTGTTGACTGTAATATGACCTATGGTTACGCCTTATAAATCAGAAGATCGGAAAAACTGAAAAACTCGGGAAAATCGGTTCAGATACGAAAAAGTTATGACCAAAATATTAATTTTTTTTTGAAAAATACCCATTTTCAGGAACCATAGATCTTCCCGAGTCCAAGTTTTATAGCCAAAATAAATGGCAAATTTCTTCTTTAACACGTCGGTATTTAAATCTGTCAAATCGGTTAAGAAATAGCAGAGTTATGACCAAAATACTGAAATCCCAAAAATTACTCTTTTTTATAATTAAGTTTGTTTTTATACCCTTCACTGAAGGGTATATATTCTGGTCCTTATGCAAAGCGAAGTTCAAATCCGGTTGTCGTCTCTTCTTCCAATCCCCTCACCCCCCCCCCCCCCCCCCCCTTCGTATTTGTTTACATATACTAGCATAATGCCCAATATGATTTTCGTTATCACCCTTCTTTATTATTTCATATATTTAACGAAATAATTTTAACAAATAGAAACTAAAAACGATTTAAGAAAAATATTTACCAGTTTTCGCTTTTTAAATTTCATTTATAATGAAGTTTTAAGTATTTTAAATATGTATGTATATGTAACAATTATTTAGTTGCTCTCTATTCTACTCGCACAATGGTGAAGGGTATATAAGATTCGGCACAGCGGAATATAGCACTCTTACTTGTTTGCTCTTGCATTGTTTGTCTAGTGTTATGTCAAAATTTTGTTTATGTTTACAAAAAGTCCACGTTTTGTGGTGTGATTATTGTATTTTATTAAAGTTTCTGATCATTTTCAGTTGTTTTGATTTGTTAGTGTATTGCTAATAATGGTTGACATTTCGAGCTAATGGCACTAACAATGCAATGAAAAAACCCCACTGTTGTTTTTGTTGTTTTTGGATTGTTGTAGTTCCGACACCACCTGTAGTTGAATTCGCCTTGGTCTGAGTTCATACGGCTCATGTCTTATTTCTTAACCTACTTACAACTACAATAAATATTGGAAGAATTCCAACCAATTGTAGTGGAGAATGTAAGAAAAGATAAACTCACTGTTTATTGTTGTTGTTTTTGTTAAAGCTTTGATATGGTTACAAGTAGGACCTTTGCTTATAAGTAATTCTTATTCGCTTAACAGTTTTTACTTGTTTAATATTTTTAGTTTTACTAAAATCTTTGGATGACGTTTCCTGACGATCTGGCCTAAGCAACCAGTGAAATGTTGAAGCTTATCCCTTCAACAATAAATTTCAGTGTTTTTATCAATGATAAAAATTGGGAATTAAGCACGACTAACAAAATCTTGTAAAATATAAATAAATATGTATTAAAAAGTAATTATGTATATTTACCTTTCTAATTTATCATAATGTGCTAGTATTAAATGTCTTGCTAAAGTTGGCAAATCTTTTGCATCTTTTTCGCAATCTTTAATGATACAAGACAATTGTTGCTCTTTTTCGAATCCAACCATGCACGCATGTTTTAATAATTCCCCAAAGGAGTAATATTTTTCAAGGCACAACTAAAAAAAAAAAAAAAAAAGTATAACGCTCGGTAAATTTTAAAATACATATTATTTCATTTTGTGGAAAAACTCATTTAAAATTTATTACATACATATTAGAAAACAAGAAATGTTCGAATATAAAAAATTCAGGTTTTTATTGAAAAGAAATGTGTAATTTAACGCAAAAAATAGTCAGGATACGGAAAATTTTGTTTAAATTTATGTACAACTAGCTTAACCCAGTGAGTGCCCTTCGCTTTCCTCATTAAAATAAAATACATATGTAATTTGTTTAAAATACAGATCTCATGCATTGCTTGCGAAGATATTTGTACCAAGTTTAAATACTCCTATTGTTACCATTCACCAGTAGGGTTCCCAACTTTTTTTGTTGCAATTAAAGTACATTGATTATTAAAGGTTAAGAAAAAAAAGTACACAGTATAAATATAAAGTACGATTAATTTCTTTTTAATGTTTTTTTTTTAAAAGTTTTTTACTGCTTTTCGCGAGTTTTATCAAACAATTACACTGTGCTAGTATTTGAACTCTTTTTTCTTGAGACAAGCCGGGCAACTGGAACTTTAACCCAATTCGGGTACGCTGAATCTAATACCGGTTCAAAATCGGTTCAGTTTATTGAAATAACTAAAGAAAAAACGAAAATCCGCAACACAATTTCCTTAAAACGTTAAATTTTTTTCTAACTTGCGCAGTCGTTTTAGATACATAATTTTTTTTGGCAACAAAAATAATTTTTTACATTTCGAAATTTTTGTTGTTAAAAATGAATAAAAAATTCCAGACATATAAAAAACAAAGCTTCAAACAAAACAAGCTATAAATGATTAAAATCTGTTTACAACTTTTGATTTTATACACAAAAATCGAAAAATTTTAATTAATTTACAAATTTCATAAAACGCAATATTTGTATAGGAGCCCTCTTAAGAAGTGGTGATAAGGGGCAATTATGTCTCCAGAAATTGTTAAGGCCACTCCTTGGCTGTTATGGTACGGTTTCTTCAATATATTTCTAGTTTGTATTAAACATTTTGTATGGGAGCCCCCTTAAGGAATGGCAGGCAGTTATTTGAAAGAATTTTGCACTCGTGTTTTAAAAATAGGCAGCTATTGCACTCAAACAAAACAAATACTGCCAACATGAAAAAACATCAACAAATGGCCCTGACTAATATAAATTAGTTGTTCTTTGGTTTTTCTTAAAAAAAATCTTTTACAATAAGTATTATAATTTTATGACTAATAAAACCCTGACTAATATAACCTGAATCTATTTTGAATTCTATATAAATTAGTTGTTCTTTGGTTTTTCTTAAAAAAAATCTTTTACAATAAGTATTATAATTTTATGACTAATAAAACCCTGACTAATATAACCTGAATCTATTTTGAATTCTATATAAATCTAATCATGCGAAAGTATTTTCGCGTACTTTATTATTCTCATAAAGTATAGAGTACAATTACTCGAAATAACGTACAATACTTAATTATAAAGCATGGTTGGCAAGCCTATTTACCAGTTACACAGAAATCGATATGGTTTTTTTGTATTGAAATTGCCACCACTTTGTCAACAACAAGGCCCACAATTGAAATAATTGTGCAATTAAAAAAAAAAATATTAAATTTAAATACCATCAGAAGTCAATTAGAATTTGTATTTTGCAATTGTACTGTACGGGACGGGGAAATGATACCAGCTGGTTGCTGTTCACAAACAACCAGTGAGTGTGGCCAGATTGTCGGCGGCGCTGCTAGAGCTCGCCGGATGGGGGTGGTTCCTGCCGACCAAATGGCTCAAAACCCGGGTACAAAAACTCCATACCAGCTAAAAAATTAAAGAAAAATAAAAAAATGCTGGGGCTCGAAGTAGCTGAAAAAAAAAAAAAAAAAACAAACAAAAACACCTCTTCCCTCACCATTTCCACACATCTCCGGCTGATAACGTGCCGGGATTGGCCCTCCCACTAGAGACGAAGTCTCTTTATGACATCCCTTAAATTCTGGATGTCCCAAACATTCACCTGCAAAAGAATTACCTTCCTCTACTTACCCGCCATAAACGAAATCTACCAATTCATAATTAAAACGCAGGTACTACTCATTTTAAAACGTTATAAACCATATTATGTTAATTAAAAATAATAAAAATTATCAGTATTGTGGTTATTTTATTGAACTATTTATGGTTTTTAATCCAAATTTTTAATATTTTTAATTAGGCTTAAGTTCATTAAATTTAATTTTCATTAAATTATTTTTATGAAGAAAGGAATTTTACAACATGAAAATTAATTAAAATTTATTGATAATTTTTCATTCTTGACTCAATCTGGGCTCGAACCCAGGTGTTTACGGACAGGTTACCCTGACATGTTTCGATTGCAACCACTCAATCTCCTCAGAGGGCTTGCTGTTTAACACTCGCAGCCATCGACGACTGCTGACGTCATTAGTCAAACATCAATCCTTAAACCAAATTGTATTTTAACATTTGGTAGATCGAAATTTGCTTTCCTGAATGATTATCCATATTAATCGATTTTACATGTTTTTTCCTTTACTTCTGTTTTTTCGTACTTTCGTCAAGAATTTTTCTTGAAGTCCAAGTACATTTTTTGTTTTTTCACTTTGTCTTTCTCTTTTCTGTTGACCTTTTTCAGCACAACTTGAAGGACAAATGTACACATAGAGCCCGTGCCTTAGCTTTAACAATAATTAGTATTGTGGTTATTTTGTTGAACTATTTATGGTTTTTAATCCAAATTTTTAATATTTTTAATTAGGCTTAAGTTCATGAAATTTAATTTTTATTAAATTATTTTTGTGAAGAAAGGAATTTTACAACATGAAAATCAATTAAAATTCTTATTGATAATCTTTCATTCTTGACGTGGCTCGGGCTCGAACCCTGGCCGGCAGGTTACCATGACATGTTTCGATCGCAACCACTCGATCTCCTCAGATGGATTTGCCGTCTTACACTCGCAGCCATCGACGACTGCTGACGTCACTAGTCAAACATCAATCCTTAAACCAAATTGTATTTTAACATTTGGTAGATCGAAATTTGCTTTCCTGAATGATTATCCATATTAATCGATTTTACATGTTTTTTCCTTTACTTCTGTTTTTAATAAAAATAATTTAATAAAAATTAAATTTCATGAACTTAAGCCTAATTAAAAATATTAAAAATTTGGATTAAAAACCATAAATAGTTCAACAAAATAACCACAATACTAATTATTGTTAAAGCTAAGGCACGGGCTCTATGTGTACATTTGTCCTTCAAGTTGTGCTGAAAAAGGTCAACAGAAAAGAGAAAGACAAAGTGAAAAAACAAAAAATGTACTTGGACTTCAAGAAAAATTCTTGACGAAAGTACGAAAAAACAGAAGTAAAGGAAAAAACATGTAAAATCGATTAATATGGATAATCATTCAGGAAAGCAAATTTCGATCTACCAAATGTTAAAATACAATTTGGTTTAAGGATTGATGTTTGACTAATGACGTCAGCAGTCGTCGATGGCTGCGAGTGTTAAACGGCAAGCCCTCTGAGGAGATTGAGTGGTTGCAATCGAAACATGTCAGGGTAACCTGTCCGTAAACACCTGGGTTCGAGCCCAGATTGAGTCAAGAATGAAAAATTATCAATAAATTTTAATTAATTTTCATGTTGTAAAATTCCTTTCTTCATAAAAATAATTTAATGAAAATTAAATTTAATGAACTTAAGCCTAATTAAAAATATTAAAAATTTGGATTAAAAATAATAAAAATTGCAAAAAGAACAAAAAACAAAATCTTTAATGAAAATTCATTTAAGGTTAAAATGTTTACAAAATGCATTACTAAAAATTAAACTTTACTTTTAAATTTGTAAGCATTAAAATTGAATTTAAATTTTGAAATTAAAATTAACTTTAAATTTTGAAATTAAAATTTACTTTAAATTTTGAAATTAAAATTTGCATTTAAAAAATTATTAATGTGAAATTACAATAAAAACAAAAAAACTCAAAAAAACATCAATAAAACAGATATTTCTTTCTCCTCGCTTTCAGCCACAACTTATTATAAAAAAACTTGAGCTCCTCCCTCCTGGAGGAAGAAGATCCAGAAGTCTGCCGTCCGTTTTTGAAATGTCCCCTGTCCTAGCTTATGGTAAGTCTCAAAATAACAGTCGATATCTATATATTTCACCTGCCTTAAAATTACCGCTTTTATTTTCTTCTAGGGAAACTTATTATTAAGGCCAAAATTTACCCTAGCCCGAACGAAAACCTAAGTTTGAGCTCAACCCTAACCGCGCACTTTAGGCTCTAAATCGCCCAAAGGTCTGAAACCCGGTAAGTTTTCCCTCACAAGAAAATTAGCTTAAATTTCAAAAAAACAAGATCAATATATAAAATTTATTCGTCCGTAGGTCGTCTGTTCTTTGTTTTGTCCGATGTCAAGGCAGATACCTGCGCTCCACAAGGTTTGGTGGTGCTTGCGGCTGGCAGATCCCACGATGGTGTGACAATGATTTTCTCCATTTTTTCCTTTTCATACAATTATCGTGTAAAAGTTTAAGTTTTAACAAGTTTTCCTTTTTTTTTTATCTTAATTTTTCTCTTTTTGTTTTATACTAAAGGTTTTTGCCACTTTATTTTAATTTTATTTAATATTTAAAATTTAGTGTTTAAATGGCATACATTTGGCAATTGCCAGTGTCATCATATATATTATTTCTAAAGCACTTTTTTTTTGTCGGTTGCAAATATCTCCCATACCACCGCATCAAATTTAATGAATGATATCTCATTTTAAAGCTTATTTCTAACACTAATGACGAAAAATAATTAGAAATTAAAAAATTAATATTTTCATTGATAAAAATTACGGTGCGAAATATTCGCACGGGTCATCTAGTATATATTATTTCTAAAGCACTTTTTTTTGTCGGTTGCAAATATCTCCCATACCACCGCATCAAATTTAATGAATGATATCTCATTTTAAAGCTTATTTCGAACACTAATGACGAAAAATAATTAGAAATTGAAAAATTAATATTTTCATTGATAAAAATTATATTTTAAAATGTATTGAAGTTACTAAAATTTCTATTAATTATTTTCATTTTATGTTACAAAAATGACAACTAACGGTGCGAAATATTCGCACGGGTCATCTAGTTTAATTATATTACACTTAAGTTCAAATTCTCATTTTAAAATGTATATTTAACTAATTAAATTTTAGTTACACTAAACCGTCTATTTTAAATAAAGCTTATATTTTACAATGATTCACACGCTGTATTTTTTCACAAACTCAAATTTTCCTTTCATATAGATGCCGGTGGCCACTTGTCGCACTTCTCAAAACGAAAAATTCATTTTCATTTTTGTCCCCACGAAACCTCGGGGACGCTTTGGTTCACCATCTTCAAAACTTTTCAGCAATATGCTCCCTTACTTAAAAAAAAAAAACATAAATAATTATTCATTTCCCTACCTATGTTTTTCCTTTTCTTTTGCTAAACTTTTTTTCACTTTACAGCTGTCTCACTTTATAAACAAACAAAATTGTCCCTTTTGCATATAACACTGGCATATCATCCTTAGGGTGACCATAACTCAATTACGGTTATAAACAATAACTAATTAAGTGGGATTTAGTTCATTTAATACTAAAGCAAATTAATTGATATTGTAGAAAGTTAAATTTACAATGTGGAAGAAAGAAAAGCCCGACAAATTCAAAAAAAGAAATCCAAAATGTTTTACAAACAAAAATTAAGGATTTAAAAAAATAAAATAAATTTCAAATATTTTTGATCAGTGATGCCAACTTTTTGAGAGCAAAAAGCACTTTAAAATTTAAAAAAAGCACTAAAAAGCACTATTTTGAACGAAAAACAGCGTAAAAAAGCACTAAGCCATTTTTACAATATAATTAAACACAAAACAAGCTGCATGCCGAATATTATATACCTCCAAAATTAAAAAAAGGCGACAGTGGTGATGGGTGACCATTTTCATTTAAAATTAAATAATAAATATATTAACATTTGTATATAAACATTTTTGAATGTATTATTATTATCTTTAATAAAAATAATATCATCCAAATCATTTGAATCATCCTCATCTGAGGCTCGATTTTCGTAGCTCGAAAAAATCTGGCCGAAAATTTAAAATGACCGACCATTGTTTATAAAACTTAATGACAACCCATATTTTAATAAAAAACTTTATAGCTTAGCGTTAAAATAAATCTAAATTAAAACCGTGCAAAGTTTAATAAAACAATTGGCGTATGATATTATCAAATTATATTAACCTATGTACGCTTCTGAATAAAGAACACACATATGGTGTTAAATAGAAAAAACATGTATGTTTGTATTCTGATACTTATTCAAACTTTTTTGCAATAGCACTAGAGGTAGAAGTGCACGACACGCGGTTACGAGGAGACTAGGGTCGTGCGCTTGAAAACACAACGCTCGTTATAAAAGCATTTTCCGTCAGCTGTTTTTTATTTATTTAACACTTTGCTTACCAAGTTACCGACCTTTTTTGTTTTTAAAGTCTTTGCATTAACGGTTTCCGACTGCATGATTTTAAACTCTTCATAACGTTTTTTCTACATGACTCAAAATCTTTGTTCATTTTTCAATTCACAATTGCCAATATTTTTCAAGCCATTTGAATTTTTGAAACAGTGTCTACCGAAAACAAATACATCGTTTTTATTACGATTACTAAATATGATGTCAGCGCTAAAAAGTGCAACGTTTTGTAAAATTTCCAAATTAATGGGAAGCCTAGCTCTAACCTCGTAAATAAAAATTTGAGTAAAACTAATGCTACTTTCTTTTATCCTTTGAAATCTTAAAACCTTTACAGGCCTTCTCAAAATTGTATCCCAAATATCAAATTTTATCTAAATCATCCTCTATATAATCGATATTTTAAAATATGGTAGAAAAAAAAAAATAAAAATTGTAAAAAGCACTAACGAAAATTTGAAAAAGCACCAAGTTAGTGCTTCTTCTTAGTTTGGCACTATGGATAAAATTTTGGCGTTTTGAACCATCAAAAAGCACCATAAATGGTGCCAAAAGCACTAAGTTGGCATCACTGTTTGTGATCTGAAATGGAATCAAAGTGGGATCTAAAAATAAATTTTTTCAAAATGCATTGGCACTTTTCAATTACAAGATTAAAAATTTACTTTTAATAAAACACCACTTATTTATTTATACAAACAAAAATTTAAATAAGTTATTGAAGTTTAAAGATATTTGAATAAAATATACTGAATTTTATATATTTTTGTTTTAAGTAAAGGCCCAACAATAATATGCATAAGCTGGCTTAAGCAACTGTCAAAAATTAACAAAAAGGCTCTCAAAAGCATTTAAAAAAACAAAAATAAAATCAAAAAATATATTTTTTCGTACGGAAAGTGCGGACTTTGCCTAAGCAAATGCCAGTTTCATAAAATTAACCAAAAAGTTTTCTTAAGCTCAATATGGTTCGACACATATGAGTCACATACATTCGCACAATTGCTTAATGGTATAAACACAACTGGGACGAACGACGATCTTCGCATAGTATGACGAATTCGTCCTCAAGAATTCGTTGCGTAAGTTCGACACAATAAGTAAGGCCCGGGCCTAGGGCGGCATAATTTAAAGGGCGCCAAAATTTAAAGGTAAAATAATGTAAGGGGAATTCAAGTTTTACTTTAAACGAATACAAAATTTATATTAAATTATACATATAATAACTAGTAAGTCGATTTATATGGTTATCGATTTTGATCACAGATTGAATAAAGGAAATAAAATACACTCAAAATATTATGTAGTTAAATTCAAACGAAAATTCATTTCAAACAACTTAAAATTCATTTAAAACAAGTAAGAAAGTATAGTCGGTCAAGCCCGACCATATGATACCCTACATCACAGAATTTAGTAACACACCATATTAATATGGATTTATATATGCTTATAAACTTCATTCAAATCGGTTTGAAAGTTTGTGAGAGGCAGAAATTGCCCCCTACCCCCCCTTGTGGTCCTATTTTTGAAAAACTGTATAGCTTATGTGTCCATATAGATATGGATCTATCTATGTTTTAAATTTCATTAAAATCGGTTTGAGAGGCAGAAATTGCCCCTATCTCCCCTCATGGTCCTATTTTCTTAAAAATGCATAGCTTATGTGTCCGTACAAATATGGATCTATCTATGTTTTAAATTTTATTAAAATCGGTTTGATGGTTTCTGAGAGGAAGAAATTTCCCCCTCTCTTCTCTCGTGGTCCTACGATTCGGCCCATTTTCAATAGGCTTGGTCCTTGTGCCAATAAGAACCTATGACCCAAATTTTATCAAATTATCTCAAAATTGCGATCTGTACTTTGCGCACAAGGTTACATGGACAGCCAGCCTGCCAGCCAGCCGGACGGACATCGTTAGTTCGACTCAGAAAGTGATTCTAAGTCGATCGGTATACTTTAAGGTGGGTCTAGGACCAATATTTTTAGGCGTTACACACATCAGCACAAATGCATAATACCCTCTCCACTATTGTGGTGTGGGTATAAAAACGGATCATTAACATTTCATTAAAAACAAATGATTTGTACATTCATTTTTACATTTTTTATTTATTAAACAGCATATTCCGTAAAATTGAATAGTTTTTACTTTTAAAAAATATATTTTTACCGACAAAAATCAAACTACATAAAAAAATAAAAACGAAAAAACATTAAGGGTCCTCATGATATCGTTTATAAGTCTCGTAATGTGTGCAAACTGTGCATTCTTAAGGCCCAAATACATTGATCAAAATACTCATCAAGCATTGTGGTAGTATTAGTGAAAATATGTTTGTATGTGTCACACCGACGATGCTGGATGGAAAATCAAATAATTTAGATATGACGGCGAATAATTCGTCAAGCACACGTACACGATGAATTCGCCGGCTTTACAAGCATTTGACAAGTGTATTTGGGCCTTTACGCCCTCGCAAGGCGAATTCATCCCAGGTAATCTCGGTACTACAACAAGTACAAATCGTACAAAAACCACAAGCAATTTGTTTTTGTAAAATCATTGTACAATGTCAAAAACAGAAATAAAACAAAACAGAAATAAAGATAATAAAAGAGAATAAACAAAATTTTGACATCCAACAGTGATGTGAGCTAATATCAGCAGGGCTTTTAAGACCACCTGTAATAAATTCGCCTTGCGCCCTCGTAAATGAACTGTCAAAAATTGTATGAGAATTAATTTACACAAACTGCTTAAATTTGCCCAACAATTATGACTCGTAAACTTGCGCTCTTTAATTGTGCATTTATACAAACAAATTTTTTTAATGCTTAACGCCGTTTTCAATGAAAACTTCAAGTGTTAATAACTTGAGGGTTACACGATCAAGTTTTGGCTATCAAGTTTTAATACACTCACACTTTTTTACCAATACACTCATACTTTTAAAAATTGATACGATCTTGCCTCTAAAATTCTCTTGCCAGTGAGTGTATCAATTTTCGTTCAAGAAAACATCTTATTACAAATCTTTTGAAGTTGTTTTTGTTTTTTTTCACAAATATTTTGCCGGCAAAAGCTGAAGTTCTTTTTTTTTACAAATTGTTGCGGGAATTTTAAAATTTTAACTAAAAACCTAAAAAAATAGTGAAATATGTTTATTAATAAGATTTATTTATAAAATTAATAAGCAAAATTATGTTCTGCGATTCATAGAGCTGTACAGAAGCCATGAAATTTTATGAATCTTTCATCATATAGGCGAAATGATTTGAAAATAAAAGCCTACGAGTCTATAGCTTCTGAAACAAAAATGCCAGTGGAAGAAGTAAAGAAAAAAATAAAGTCCCTTCGAACAGCCTACAGTGCAGAAAAATCAAAAGTGGAAAATAGCAAAACATTTTGAGTTGTTTTCTCGGCGACGACATCTTGAAAAAGTAAATTGCTTTCAACTTGCGTGCAGCCTACGTCACAGCTGTCAACTTTTGCATATTTTGACAATCAGTATATGTAAAAGACTATCAAGAAAATCTTGATCGTGTGGCTGCACTGTTAATCACAAACAATAAATTCTTGTAATAACATAAGCATATTAGTGTTTTGGCTTTCTTTATGCATGTTTAAAAACAAATTTCATTTGAATATTATTTTTGTCAAGCTAATAGGGCCTAAATTTCTTCAATGTAAATAAAATTCAATTTTTAATTACAATATTTTGTTCCCGACGTTTCGTCGATTGTTTGTCGACTTTTTCAAGGGATTGTCTATTTAAAAATTATAAAAACAATAAAATAAATACAATAATGTACCACATAAACATTAAAGACTTACAATATGAAAATTTAATCACATTAAAAAGTTTTAGATGTACTCAGGATCATACAAATATAAAAATTAATTTTAATATTTAAAAAATACATATTACTTTAAACTTTAAATATATCACAGCTTAAGTAATGGCAACAATATAGCTCGCATTTATTTTGTTCGTGTCTTCCTTCAAATTCATTGTTCTATTAATTTGTTGTTGGATTCTTAGGCTTTCAATTGTGTACCTCTTTCTTTCTTTATTTTCTTTATCTAGAATTTTTACATCATCGAACCTAATTGTGTGACCAGTATGTAGGATGTGTTGTGCTAGTGCTGTTGTCTCTTTTCTCCGCATTATGTCCATCTTGTGTTCTCCCATTCTTGTCTCCAGTGTACGTTTTGTTGTTCCTATATAAATTAGCTCGCATGGCTGTTTGTCATTTCCTTCACATTGTAATTCGTATACAATGTTACTTTGTTTTTGTTTATTAATTGGCGCCTTAACTCTAGAAAAAATTGTACTTAATGTCAAATTGGGTTTGTATGCAAAACAGATGTTTTTTGTTTTTATTGACGACCGTATATTATTATTATCGGTTAACCCAGGTATGTATTTTACACTGTAAAATTTGTTCTCTTCTTTTTCTATGTTTGCAGATTTGTTGTGGTTATTTTTGTCCTTATCCAATTGTTTAATCGTATTGTCTATCAATGTAGATGTGAGTTTGGTGGGGAAGCTATTGTTTTTTAAAATGTTTGTTATAATGTGTTTGTTTTTATTATGAAATTGTGTATCACTTATGTTGTATACCCTAGAAATAAAATTTTTTGCTGTGTTTATAATTTGATTTTTGGGTTGTGTAGCGTGGTAATTCATTAACCTTCCTGAAGATGTTTCTTTAGTGTACCAATCAAACAGAATCTTATTATTTTTGCGTATAATTTTTGAGTCTAAGTACGCGATTTCTCCGTTTTTCTCAATCTCAGTAGTAAATTGTATTTTAGGATGTTGTTTGTTAAGAATTGACAGAATTGTGTCCTTGTCATCTATGCGAGTTATCGCCAAAATGTCGTCTACATATTTGGCGATATATTTAATGTAAATATTTTCATTTTCCAGTTCAGTAATTGCATCGTCAAGTAGGTTGTCAAGTATGATATCCGCTATAGTAGGTGATAGTGGGTTCCCCATTGGCATACCAAAGATTTGAGTATAAATGTTTTCACCAAACATAAAATAATTATTGTCATTTAGACAAAATTTGAGTATTCTTAAAAATTGTGAGCTGGACATCTTAGTATGATTTTTAATAATACTCCATTTTTTCATAATTGTGTTTATTGCCGTCTGAATTGGGATGTTCGTGAATAGTGAAATCACGTCAAACGATATCATAGTTTCATTATTGTTAATTTTCACGCAGCTCAGTTGCTCCTTTACCCGTAGCGAATTTTTAACATTATATTTGTCAGAAATTATGACTTTAAGAATATTACCAACGTATTTTGATAATTGGTAACATGGTACTTGAACTGACGACACAATAGGTCGTAAGGGTGTCCCTTCCTTATGTATTTTGGGTAAGCCGTATATTATTCACAAATTTCAACTTTTTTATTATATTTTTGATTATTTTTTTTAATATATTTTTTTATTGACGTTTCAGTTTGAAATGACAGTAATTGTTTAAAATTACACAAAAATTAAAAAGGATCTTCATGAAACTAGTCTCGCAAGTTTACCCATTTGCACAAATGGCAATTTTAAGCGATATCATGAAGACCCTTATTATTTTTTGGTAGTTTGTTTTTTGAATAACAAACATAAATGTTAAAAAATGAAATTATTAGTAAAATAACTTTATTTTTATTCAATTTTAACAGTACGGAAAACGAATTTAATAACACACAATCAGTTACTGTAATAATTTTATAAGTGTAGTATACTTAAAAAACCTGTGTATCTTAACTTTTATTTGGGTAATACATAATATATAGCGAAAAAGTTTCGACTATATAAAAATGATTAATATTAAATTTAATACCATATAACACGATACACAAAATCTGTATAATATTTTGGCGATAATTACAATTATTGAAGTAAAATTTTTAAATAAAATAGCGCATTTTGTGATAATGCGGATTCAAAACTTTGGAAAATTTTAGTAGCTTGGCGTCTTGTTTTATGAAACTTTTACTCCGTAGAATTTTCACTCTCCCAAAAAACGTTATCTATATGAAGTTTATTTCCGAAAATGTGTTTAAATTAAAAAAATCAGTCCATTATCTAAAAATTTGTTAAGTAGAAGGTTAAATAACTCATATTTAATGAAGAATCCCCAGGATATCATTATCCATCCTGCGATGGGTATTGTTGTAATGTTGAATTAAAATACAACTCTGTTTTAGAAACACTTATATCCTCTTGGTAACCCTTGTATTATTTTAAGTTTTCTTTCTTTCTTCTTTCTTTTGAAATATTTTTTTACCGTTGATTTTCATTTTAATGTACATAGCATGGTCCAATGAATAGGTCTGCTTACTTGAACAAAAACAAAAAACGATTCTTTTTAGTTGTCAAAAATTTACTAACACATATACAAAGCAAAAGGAAAAAACGTGTATGTGTGGCATACCATAAACGTAAACAAACGTATACATGCACATATAAGCAAAATGTAAACAACTTTTGACAACTAAAAAGAACATAAACAATGATCATCAGGCTTCTTGCGCAGACCTATTCATTGGACCATGGTACATAGTTTTAAGTCAGTCGTAATAAATTACTTGACAAGAAAACATCGTTTTTTTTTAATTAACCTGGGGAATTTTCAATAGGTTATGGGCCCAGGAGAGCTCATTTGATTATAGCTGAATAATTAAAGTTAAAACGAAAAAAAGTTAAAGTTCTGAAGTGTTTAAGAATAAGTTTGTCAATGTATAATATTGAGAAGTTGGACGAGACAAATTACGACTCGTGGAGCTTGCAAATAAAAGCTGTTTTAATTCATCAAGATTTGTGGTCCACTATTTCCCAGCAAAAAAAGACATGCAAAAGAAGTAGTAAATGCATGGGTTCCGCGGATAATGCACTGGTTCTTTTTAGGTGAAACATGCATGATTTTAACATTAGCGTGTCGTTGGCGAGCATGGGTTCACATTTAGGTAAACGGCTCGTCATTAAAAATATTGCTTAGAACCAATGAAAGTTCAGTGATTAGACCGGGGTTTTCCTTGATCTGGAATATTAACTGAAATCAGTGTGAATGAAAAGCAATGAATCATTAATGATTTTAATACGTATTTTCATTGGTGCTCGATAATAATTTTTATATGCATTATGGGAATGTATTATAAAAAACATTGTTACTTTTGTTTTCCCTATGTAGTAGTAAGATTTTGACAACGGCGGGTAAATTTTACACAAATAAAATGCCTGTTGTTTTTTGTATTGTTGCAAAGGTAAGCAGACCTATTACATAGGCCTTAATAAAAAAATAAATAAATATAACAAATTTAAATACATATTAATATTAAATGTATTTACATATGAAGGGTTCAAAGCTGAACCGAACCAAGTCATAAAATAAAACTGGTGTGAAATTCTTCGCAAAGTTTAACTCTATCGAGTTCTGTAACGGACTAAATCAAAAAATTTTTCGTTCCAAAGGTAACGGTAATAAACCCATGTCAATGGCTCCAGAAATACATAAATGGAAGTTCACTTACTCAAACTCAAAATATTATCGAATTTTCATTTTTGACTTGGTTCGCTTCAGCTCTGAGCCCTCCATATGTATATATTAAAAAAATTTAACTCAATCATTAAAGTCAATTGTATATAACCCAGCGGTAACTAGAATGAGTAAAGAGGCCTAATAGAAGGCCTTATTTAGCAGTCACAAGCAGTCAGAAGCCCTACTCGCCGCATTCCATACTTATTTATTTTTTACACAGGTTGTCATTGGGCGCAAGGCCTTCCACACTTCCTTTAAAAACAACTTCGATCCCTTCCCAAAGAAGGGAGTAAGGAAGGTCACTAAAAATAAAAAGTAAATTAAACTGAACACCTTCCTTTCTCCCTTTTCAAAGAAGGGAGTAGCGAATGTGTACTGAATATTTCAGAATGTCTTTTAAAAAGAAGTTTATGCCTTCTAGAAGGCATACTTCTGAAGGCAGGATATCATGCGAAGCGAATCTTTTAGAAAGGAGTATAGAGGCCTTCAAAAAGGCCTGCCACTTGCGCTCCTTTCAATATTTACCGCTGGGAATATTCGTCCCCTTTCAATCCTCAAAGAATACCTAATTATAGTGAAAAATTGTAATTCCTTCATAAGAGTTGAATGGGTGCATTGCATGTAATTTTTCATGGGTTCACTTATTAAAAATTTATTCCAATTTTGGAAGGCATTTTTAATTCATTCAAGTAGTTAAGTGCTCAAGAAGTCATGAAAATATCCCTTCTACTCGAACAACTTCCAAAGTTTTTTGCTGGGTTGTGATGAGAAACCAACCAACCAAGATGAAATTGCTGCTTGGGCTAAGAGAGATGAAAAGGCCACATCGACAATTATCTTAAGTGTCACACCAATGCAGATTTCGTACATCAAAAACTGTCCGTCAGCAACTGCAGCATGGAAAATGTTACGTGAGGTTCACAGACCTAAAGGGCCTGTAAGAAAAGTTAATCTTTTTAAACAACTATTAAATAAGAGAATGGGTGAAGGTGATTGTGTCCAGCAATACGTATGCGATTTTTCCTCAACGGTGGAAAAACTAGCTGAAACTGGAATCGAGCTACAATATGAGCTGTTTTCCATAATGCTGTTGGCAAGTTTGCCAAAATCATACGAAAATTTTGTCATAGCTTTGGAGACTAGAGATGACTTGCCAAGAACTAATGCATTAAAGTTAATAGAAGAGGGAGAAAGAAGAAAAGCGGACAGTGAGACAACACAGTATGAAGGTTCTGCGCAAGTATTCATGCAAGGCGAATTTATACAAGGTAAGTGCAACTCTACAACTACAAAGCAAGGCGAATTAACTCCATGTATTTTGTTTTTGCAATTTTCTTACTTGTTGTCAAATTTCAGTATAAAAACAAAACAATATTTTGACGTTTCATGATTTTTGTGGATACAGCTGATGAACGGCTGACGAGTTGAGTTTACCTTGTTGAATTCGCCTTGTATTCATGTCTCAACAAGATAAAAAGAACAACAACAGCAAAACATGCAGTAGCAACAAAAACAGTGAGAGAAACAATCGCAACACAGGAAAGAAGAAAAACAATTTTAACTATTTTAAATGCGGTCGCAGAAGCCACTACGCAGCACAATGTTGAAATGAAAAATCAGAAGCAGAAAGTAGTAAAACACATCACGAAAAGAAAAATACACACGCATATTCTGTGTTTGCAGCAAGTAACAACAACAACAACAACGTGTTGAATGATGATGTATGGTGTTTAGATAGCGGCGCCTTTTCTCATTTGTGCTGTAACCGCACATTTGAGACACATTCAGAAGTGATTACACTTGCGGGACAAAATCAAATAGAGGCAGAGGGCAAAGGTACAGTCCGCATTAGAGAATGTAAAATTGTTTTGCATAATGTGCTATTCAAGGCGAATTCAACAAGGTAAGTGCAACTCTGCAACTAAAAAAAGCCCCATGTATTTTTTTGCAATTTAATAGGCGGTTGTCAAAAATGCTGACAAGGCAAAAATTTATTGAAAAACAAAATAAAAATTTTGTTTGGGTTATAAAAGAGATTATTAAATTCACTTTAATTATTCGCAGTTTTTCTAAGAAATTTTTTTGGTTATTTTGGCGCAAAACATAAACAAAATTATATTTTGACGTTTCCCTATTATTTTTTAATTCGCCGTGGAAACAGCTGATGAACGGCTGACGAGTTGAGTTTACCTTCTTAAATTCGCCTTGGTGCTATTTGTACAAAATCTTCAGTGTAGTTTAATTTCTGTCGGCAGAGTTGCGGTAAAAGACGTTGTTGAATTTGACTGCAGTGAAGCAAGAATCATAGACGAAAAAGGAGAGATAATTTAAAAGCAAAAAAGGTTGGTGATTTGTTTTTGTATTCGATGGCAAAAGAAACTTTGTTTTTGACAAAAGCGAACATGTCTAAGGTTATGAAATGGCATAACCGCTATGGCCATTTGAATGTTGCTAGCCTAAATGAATTGTCAAGTAAAAATTTGGCGATCGGTTTGAATGTTAAGTTTCCAAATGAAATTAATTGTAAGACTTGTTTAAAAGCAAATGCACAACAAAACCGTTCCCCAGTTCTGAGAATAGAGCAAAAGAATTATTGGAAATAATTAATACTGCCATTTGTGGTCCAGTTAATTTCTCTTGGTGGTGCACGTTATATTTTAACTTTTATTGATGATTATTCCCGATTTGTCTTTGTATATTTTTTGAAGAACAAGAACCAGACATTTGAAACTTTTAAGGAATTTAAGGCTATGGTTGAGTGTCAAACTGGTAGGAAAATTAAAGTAATCCGATCCGACAACGGTACGGAATTTGTTAACACCACTTTTGACAACTTTTTAAAGTCAAATGGAATAGTTCGCCAACTAACTGTCCCCTACACCCCCAACAAAATGGGGTCGCTGAGCGCTTTAATAGGACGTTGATTGAAATGGCTAGAGCTATGCTAGTATCTACTAATATTGACGAGTGCCTATGGGCAGAAGCTATGAATACTGCCGCATATTTGAGAAACAGAGCGCCCACAAGAGCTTTGAATGATGCTACACCCTTTGAAGTGTGGCATGATCGTAAACCAAGTGTAAGTCATTTTAGATCGTTTGGTTCCTTGGCAATAGCTTTGGACAAAAATCATCACCACCACCACAAGTTCCGCCCAAAGGGAAAGGAGTATATTTTGGTCGGTTACTCAGAAACATCAAAAGCGTATCGCCTGTTGGAGAGAACAACGATTGCTAGCCGTGACGTTTATTTTATTGAGAATGGTCACAGTAAAAGAAGATGGAAGTAAATTACTATGCGCAGGTAAAAGCCCGGTTTTAGATATTGAAGTTCAACAGGGTGCAGAAGGTGATAATGGAGATGCTGAACAACTACACAGTCAGAATAATAGTGAAAGCGAATTCGAATCTGGAGAATAAGATTTTCAAACCCAGGTGCAGTAATGGATGGTTCTCAACTTGTTGGTTTTCAATCCGAAGAAGCGGTTATTTTTAGACCAGGCAGACCAAGATTGGTACGAACAGGTCAGCCAGGAAGACCGAGAAAGCAGTATAATACTTTAAATCTGATGGTTGCAGAAAACATACAAATTCCATTAACTGTGGACGAAGCTTTATCGGGTGAGTACTCCCAATACTGGTGGGATGCTATGCAGGAGGAGTATGAAGCTCTTCTTAAGAATAATACTTGGGAGTTATCAAAATTGCCTCCCGTCCAAAGGGTCATAGGTAGTAAATGGGTTTTTGCGTTAAAGAGAACCAGGGACGGCCATTTTGAGCGTTTTAAGGCGAGATTAGTTGCAAAAGGGTACGCACAAACATATGGATTAAATTACACCGAAACATTTTCCCCTGTAGTGCGATATAAGACGATAAGAATGGTGATCTCACTAGCTGCGGAATATGAACTGCATTTACATCAAATGGACGTGTCCACAGCTTACCTTAATTGTGAATTACCTGACGAGGTGTATATGGCAACCAAAGAAGTTTATAGATAAACGTTTTCCTAACCGTGTTTTAAAATTGAAGAAAGCTTTATACGGGTTAAAGCAATCAGGCCGTCAACCTTAAATTGGATAATATTTTAAAGGAAATTTGTTTCCAACCCTGTGAGAGTGAGCCTTGTTTGCATCGGAAAGCGGATGGTGGTTCCATTAACCTAATTGCGGTTTATGTTGATGATTTGCTTATTGCATGTTCTGATCTAAATGAATTAAATTTGATAAAATCTAAAATTTCAGAAAGAGTATCTGCAATAGATAAAGGTCCTGCTACACAATTTTTAAATATTGAAATTGAGAGAAATGGTACTACCGGGCCGATTGCAATTCATCAAAAAAAAAATATATTAAAGAGCTGTTACAAAAACATCAGATGGAAGAATGCCGATCAGTTTACACCGCCTTGCAACCGAAATTTCAAGTTTTGTGCCATGACGACAGATGTGAAAAAGTAAATTCAACAACCTACCAGTCGCTAATTGGCTCCTTAATGTATTTGGCAGTTTGTACGCGTCCTGATATATTGCACTCAGTATGCAAATTGTCTCAAAGAAACAAGAATCCATATTGGGAACACTTAGTAGCAGCGAAAAGAATCCTCAAATACCTTAATATGACATCGAATATTCAACTCAAATATCAGAAAACCGGTAAACCATTAGTATGTTATGCTGATGCCGATTGGGGATGTGATGCTGTTGATAGGAATTCCTACTAGAGGTCTGCAAGCAGGGTTGTTAGATGTGACGATTTTTCGTCATTTTGACGATTTTTTTGTGAAAATACAGTAAAATGACGATTGACGATTTTTAAACTAAAAGTAATAGTGTTATGACGATTTTCTGGCATCAATAAAACACTTACAAGAAATATTAACAATTATATTGGGAACAGTTCAAAACGTGAAAATCATTTTTCGATACACAAAAATTATTAGAAATTAAACAAAAAAAGTTCTTCCCTCATCACACACCAGGTGGTTTTCATTAGAAGCACTAGTAATTCGAATTCTAGAATTAAATAAATGCCATCGATACGGCAAAAAAATATACATTAGAGCCCCGATTTGCGTCGGTCCTATTTGGTCCGCTTTTTAAAAATTGGTTAAATCCGCTTTGCGTTATTCTAAGTATAGTTGAGTGTTAGGAAGTAAGAAGTTAGTTCTTAATAAGAAGTTGTGTAGAAAAATGAGTGCAAAGTGAAGAAAATGCACTCGTTTGGAACTAAAATTGGACGTCATAAATCGTTTCAAGTCGGGTAAAAAGACTGTTGATTTAGACAGAACCCTTGGTTTATCACCTTCAACAGTAAAAACAATTTGCATAAGTGATAGCGCTAAAAATTAATCATTTAAAGATAGCTCGAGTTAATAGCAAATGAGATTTTATTTTTTATTTAATGTTTTTGTGAATATAGATAAATGAAATAAATAAATATTTGTTATGTTTTTAGGAAAATATATTTTTTCTTATGTATTTCTTTTCCCGCTTGCTGCCCGCTTACCAGTGATGTTAACCGTACGGTAATTACCCTTTTTTACGGTAATTTTGGGCCGCAAAAGGTAGCAAGGTAATTTTATTTAAAATACGGTAATTTAAAGAAATTTGTATTTTTGAAATACATACACTTACATATGTAGGTTTTATCCCAGCTAGTATTTGGCTGATTATTTTTTGTAAAAATCACCCAAATGATTCTTTTCAGATCAGTTTTGATGATTTAAAACTGATTTATCACCTGAGTGATTAAAAAAGAATTCATATATGATTCATTTATATGTTTAAAAAATGATTTTTAAATTATAAATATAGAAACTGTCGTGCCAGCCAAACAAAAAACAAAGCTTGGCTAAAAAAGAAGCCCAAAAATTATGGACAATTTATAAACTTAAATGTTTGTGCAAATTGTTTCTTATCTTCTTTGCGAAAAACAAATTACTTTTGTTTGGTTCAAAAGCTATAATGGAGCTGATTTTTCGGAGAAAAATTAAAAAAAAACATGACAATTAAAAAATGATATGATATGTACATTTAATCAAAAACTATATAATTAACGATTAAAAAATGAGACAAAAACGATTCAATAATGATTAGAAAAACTAACATAAAAATGATCAAAAAGGAATCAGAAAATTGTATCACAAATGATTCTTTCAGGTGATTCATCGGTAGGGTTCCATTTTCTTACAACGAGAGTATCATTTATGGTTGAAAAATGAGCTCATATACGGGTATTTTGTCCTTGAAGCTGATTCCTAAATGATTAGAATATGATACAAAATGCTAGCTGGGATAATAGATAATCATATAACAAAAAGTTAAGAACATTATATTTCTGCAAATGTTTTCGTAGCACCGATAAGTGCAAAATATGAAAAATTAAATTACATTAAAAAAAAATGTTTGTTTAATGTTCTTCACATACATACATATGTACGTTAAGAGTATTAAATAAAAATATTTTGAGTTGATTGAATATACATACATATATGTAAATACCTTTTTTATTCAGAATTAATTTGCAGAATTAATTTCCATATAAATTCTTCTTATCTGCTGTTTCCAAATGACAGGCGGTGGACTGAGTGCTTTTCATATACATTTTTCTACACAATCAATCGCCTGTCATTTGGAAACAGCACATTAATGCTTTGATTAAAAACCTTTGCGTACGGTAATTTCGTCTCAAAAACGGTAATTTTTAGAGGGCCGTAAGGTAATGCAAAAATAAAAGTTAACATCACTGCCGCTTACTGAAATAAATAGAATAAAACTTAAAATATCACTTTCTTTATCATAAATATAATTTCTTGCTTAAAATTTTGATTTTTGAACCACTCAATGCAATAAATTGTCTCCAATTTGTACATTTAAATAATTGACGATTTGTTGACGATTTTTTTAACTGTTCATGACGATTTTGACGAATTTTGTTCAAACTTTTGACGATTTTTGAAGAAAAAAGCCTAACAACCCTGTCTGCAAGAATAAATAAAAACCAATTTCAACACACTCATTTGTTTTTTAACTACAATGTGTCGAGCAGGGTTACCGTTAGGAATTTTTGAAAAGTCGCACAAAAGGTTGTTTTATAAAAATAAAGTCGCACAAAAAAGTCGTTTCAGAAAATAAAAGTCGCACATCTTTTTTTTAACGTTTTTTATTAATAAAAAGCATAACAAAACAATTGAAACAAAAAGCTTATTGCAGAATTCATTTTTATCATATTTCATAACAATGTACATGTTTGTCCATGTTTTCATATATAGTGAAAACATTTACTGAAGTTTAATAAATTTGTCGTATGCTGCCAAGGTCAAAGGAGTAGAATTTCTGTTTAAAAACAAGCCAAAAAAGTTAAGGTTAATATATTTTTGACAAAATTTAAACTTGTCCAATTAAAGCCCCTTGAAAATTTTACTTTAATTCCGTTCGTTTGATCTTGGCGCAATATTTCTTTTTCTTAACATACCTACATAAATACTACTTTTTTTAAATTTTATTTCTATATTTAGAAATAAGTTCATCACAGGGAATCCAGTCTTCTATATCTTTGTCTATTAAATTTAAAGATGACAGCATTGAATTGCATGTTTTTACATTGCTTTGCTAGTGTTTACGATTCGAAAACTACAGGTGGTGCTAAGACTACAACAATCCAAAACCAACAGAGGTTTTTTGCATTGCATTGCTGGTATTTACGATTCGAAATGTCAACCATTTCTAACAAAACACTGACAAATTAAAACACATTGGTCCGAACTGTCAAAACTTGCCACCACCTTGAACTGAATTCGCCTCAAATACGTTGTATACATGACAAGGTTGCAAAAATGTAATAAAAGTGTTGCCAAATGAACAATAATTTATGAATTGTTTTTAAATTTTGACGAGGCTATTTTGACGAATTTTTTTTTTTGATACAAATAATAAGAAAATTGAATGTTTTGTAAGAATCTTAACAAAAAGGGTAAAAAGTAGCAGAAAAATTAAAATAGTCGCAAAAGTCGGTGATAAAAAAAAGTCTCACAAAAAGTCGCAGACCGCTGAAAAAGGGTCAAATTGCGACTTTAGTCGGGCGAACGGTAACACTGGTGTCGAGCACCCAATAATGAAGAAACAAATTAAAGAATAACCAAAGACAAAACAAATAAAAACTCATTCATTTCAGTCAACTCAAGTCAAATGAGTGAAATATTCATATATAATTTGAATATAAAATTTCTGTACCTACACATTACGTATGTATGTGTAAGCTTAACTCTTACAAATAAAAGAAGCCACAAGCTTACACACATATTATGCCAATGCATTCATAAAATGTATGGACATTCAATAATTCAAATATTATTCGAATATTTTTTGTAATCTTGCTCTCTCTAACGGGTCATTCCAATGCTTTGTTATTTATGAATGACTCTCAAATTCATTTACAGTAAACAAGTATTTTATTCAATTCATTCTCTCTTATTTTTGTATATGGTTTACTCTTTTCTTATATTTTTGAATGTTTAATATTTGAGTAAATGTTGTGCACTTTGAATAAAGGCAAACAAGTGAATTATTCAAAGCAGACCTCTAATTCCTACACAGGCTATGTTTTTATTCTTGCCGGAAGAGCTTTCTCATGGGAATCGAAGAAGCAGGCAACAGTTGCCTTAAGTAGTACAGAAGCGGAGTATATGGCACTCTCATCAGCCGCAAAGGAGGCAGTATTTCTGAGAAAACTTCTAGGTGAAATTAATCTGCATTGTACTGAGAGTATTCTAGTTTATGGAGATAATCTTGGTGCTTTACATTTGGTTAAGAACCCTATATATCACAATAGAAGTAAATATATAGATATTAAATATCATCATATTAGAAATGTTTTTAAGGATAATGTAATTGGTTTGAAATATTGTAATAGTAGTGATAATGTAGCTGACATTCTAACAAAGAACTTGTCTAAGATAAGTCATGTAAAGTTATTGGATTCTTTAGGGCTTAGAGATAATGTATAAGCCTTTATTATATTATTATTTCACTTATTAGATATTCGTGTTGAGAAGGAGTGTAGCAATGTTGAATTTAAATACAACTATGTTTTAGCAACACTTATATCCTTTTGGTAAACCTTGTATTATTTTAAGTTTTCTTTCTTTCTTCTTTCTTTTGAAATATTTTTTAACCGTTGACAAGGCGAATTCATGTAAACGGTGGTGTCGATACTACAACAAGTAACAACACCAAAAACACAACAATGTATTTTGTTGCTGCTTTCGTTGGCCGATATGTCAAAAACACAAGTAACTTTTGACATTCCTCTCTCTAATTTAAAAAAAAGTAGCACAGCTGTGCTTTCCAGTGATGCCAACTTTTTGAGAGCAAAAAGCACTTTAAAATTTAAAAAAAGCACTATTTCGAGCAAAAATAAGCCTAAAAAAGCACGAAGCCATTTTTACAACACAAAACAACTTGCATTCGGCTGAAACGAATATTATATACCTTCAAAATTTAAAAAAAGCCGACGGCGTTGATGGGGTCCATTTTCATTTAAGATTCAATAATAAATATATTTATATTTGTATACAAACATTTTTAAATATTAAATACTTCAATAAAAATAATATCATCCAATCATTTGGAGTTGAAATTGGCCATAAAACAGTTTTAAAGTAATACAGTGCGAGCTCGATTTTCGTAACTCGAAAAAATATGGCCTGTTGCAATTATCGACAAGTTGCAATGACCGACCATTGTTTATAAATTGTTTTTTTGTACGGTTTTCGATTGCATGTTTTTTAACAATTCCTAATATTTTCCAATCCATATTCTATTTTTGAAACAGTGTCTACATCTTTAAAAAAATGTTTACAGTTTTTATTACGATTACTAAATATGTTGTCAACGCTAAAAAGGGCAACGTTTCGTAAAATTGCTAAAATGGTGAGCTAAAATGGCTAAATTTACGGCAAAAAAATGGGCTAAATATAATAACAAAACAGAAATAATTCATTTAAAGTTGTTTACGATGAAATTGTGAGTTAAGATCAATTTGTTAAATAAGAATAATTGTAAATTAATATTTAACAATTAAATCATCGAAAAATTCGATGTCGTTATTGTTCATCTCATAGTTTCATTAGTTTCAAATATCATAAGTTTTAAATAATTTGACAACATTTACCCAACCTTTTGAGTCCAGATCTACAATAAAAAAACAAGTAAGAAAGTATAGTCGGTTAAACCCGACTTTATGACACCCTACACCACATTATAACCTTTGTACCAAATTTTATCAAATAATCTCTAAATATTGTATTGTTATGGTAAAAATATTTAGCTAATTGATAAAATCGAATAAACGGTTGCTTAATGTAACCTATTTTTCAAATTACTTTTAACGATGTTTACTTGGCTAAACACCCTCTCTACTTCAGTATTATACCGTGGAAGTGAGAGAAACTGTTATGTCCACAAGAATTAATATCATATAAAACAATGTATTTTGCATGTACATACACACAAACACAGGTAATAATAATTGCATTTAAACATAAATGAAATTATTATTACCAACAATGAGAAAAGAATAAGTACAATAAATTCCAACTAATTATGTCTGGCTTAATTCCGGCAGTTGACATAAATTAATTTCACACATTGCTTAATTTTCTTAAAGACAGGAAATTGCAAAACAACGTGCCAATATTTCTTTCTTAAATTCTTAAGAATTCATTAAATTATTTTTATGAAGAAAGGAATTTTACAACATGAAAATTAATTAAAATTTATTGATAAATTTTCATTCTTGACTCAATCTGGGCTCGAACCCAGGTGTTTACGGACAGGTTACCCTGACATGTTTCGATTGCAACCACTCAATCTCCTCAGAGGGCTTGCCGTTTAACACTCGCAGCCATCGACGACTGCTGACGTCATTAGTCAAACATCAATCCTTAAACCAAATTGTATTCAACCTTTGGTAGATCGAAATTTGCTTTGAATGATTATCTATTTTAATTCATTTTAACATGTTATTCCTTTACTTCTGTTTTTTCGTACTTTTGTCAAGAATTCTTCTTGAAGTTCAAAGTACATATTTTTTGTTTTTTTTTCCATTTTTTGTCTTTCTTATTCTTGTTGACCTTTTTCAGCACAACTTGAAGGACAAATGCAAACATAGAGCTCGTGCCTTAGCTTTAACAATTATTAGTATTGTGGTTATTTTATTGAACTATTTATGGTTTTTTAATCCAAATTTTTAATATTTTTAATTAGGCTTAAGTTCATTAAATTTAATTTTCATTAAATTATTTTTATGAAGAAAGGAATTTTACAACATGAAAATTAATTAAAATTTATTGATAAATTTTCATTCTTGACTCAATCTGGGCTCGAACCCAGGTGTTTACGGACAGGTTACCCTGACATGTTTCGATTGCAACCACTCAATCTCCTCAGAGGGCTTGCCGTTTAACACTCGCAGCCATCGACGACTGCTGACGTCATTAGTCAAACATCAATCCTTAAACCAAATTGTATTCAACCTTTGGTAGATCGAAATTTGCTTTGAATGATTATCTATTTTAATTCATTTTAACATGTTATTCCTTTACTTCTGTTTTTTCGTACTTTTGTCAAGAATTCTTCTTGAAGTTCAAAGTACATATTTTTTGTTTTTTTCCATTTTTTGTCTTTCTTATTCTTGTTGACCTTTTTCAGCACAACTTGAAGGACAAATGCAAACATAGAGCTCGTGCCTTAGCTTTAACAATTATTAGTATTGTGGTTATTTTATTGAACTATTTATGGTTTTTTAATCCAAATTTTTAATATTTTTAATTAGGCTTAAGTTCATTAAATTTAATTTTCATTAAATTATTTTTATGAAGAAAGGAATTTTACAACATGAAAATTAATTAAAATTTATTGATAAATTTTCATTCTTGACTCAATCTGGGCTCGAACCCAGGTGTTTACGGACAGGTTACCCTGACATGTTTCGATTGCAACCACTCAATCTCCTCAGAGGGCTTGCCGTTTAACACTCGCAGCCATCGACGACTGCTGACGTCATTAGTCAAACATCAATCCTTAAACCAAATTGTATTCAACCTTTGGTAGATCGAAATTTGCTTTGAATGATTATCTATTTTAATTCATTTTAACATGTTATTCCTTTACTTCTGTTTTTTCGTACTTTTGTCAAGAATTCTTCTTGAAGTTCAAAGTACATATTTTTTGTTTTTTTCCATTTTTTGTCTTTCTTATTCTTGTTGACCTTTTTCAGCACAACTTGAAGGACAAATGCAAACATAGAGCTCGTGCCTTAGCTTTAACAATTATTAGTATTGTGGTTATTTTATTGAACTATTTATGGTTTTTTAATCCAAATTTTTAATATTTTTAATTAGGCTTAAGTTCATTAAATTAAATTTTCATTAAATTATTTTTATGAAGAAAGGAATTTTACAACATGAAAATTAATTAAAATTTATTGATAAATTTTCATTCTTGACTCAATCAGGGCTCGAACCCAGGTGTTTACGGACAGGTTACCCTGACATGTTTCGATTGCAACCACTCAATCTCCTCAGAGGGCTTGCCGTTTAACACTCGCAGCCATCGACGACTGCTGACGTCATTAGTCAAACATCAATCCTTAAACCAAATTGTATTCAACCTTTGGTAGATCGAAATTTGCTTTGAATGATTATCTATTTTAATTCATTTTAACATGTTATTCCTTTACTTCTGTTTTTTCGTACTTTTGTCAAGAATTCTTCTTGAAGTTCAAAGTACATATTTTTTGTTTTTTTCCATTTTTTGTCTTTCTTATTCTTGTTGACCTTTTTCAGCACAACTTGAAGGACAAATGCAAACATAGAGCTCGTGCCTTAGCTTTAACAATTATTAGTATTGTGGTTATTTTATTGAACTATTTATGGTTTTTTAATCCAAATTTTTAATATTTTTAATTAGGCTTAAGTTCATTAAATTTAATTTTCATTAAATTATTTTTATGAAGAAAGGAATTTTACAACATGAAAATTAATTAAAATTTATTGATAAATTTTCATTCTTGACTCAATCTGGGCTCGAACCCAGGTGTTTACGGACAGGTTACCCTGACATGTTTCGATTGCAACCACTCAATCTCCTCAGAGGGCTTGCCGTTTAACACTCGCAGCCATCGACGACTGCTGACGTCATTAGTCAAACATCAATCCTTAAACCAAATTGTATTCAACCTTTGGTAGATCGAAATTTGCTTTGAATGATTATCTATTTTAATTCATTTTAACATGTTATTCCTTTACTTCTGTTTTTTCGTACTTTTGTCAAGAATTCTTCTTGAAGTTCAAAGTACATATTTTTTGTTTTTTTCCATTTTTTGTCTTTCTTATTCTTGTTGACCTTTTTCAGCACAACTTGAAGGACAAATGCAAACATAGCAATGGAAAAAAACAAAAAATATGTACTTTGAACTTCAAGAAGAATTCTTGACAAAAGTACGAAAAAACAGAAGTAAAGGAATAACATGTTAAAATGAATTAAAATAGATAATCATTCAAAGCAAATTTCGATCTACCAAAGGTTGAATACAATTTGGTTTAAGGATTGATGTTTGACAAATGACGTCAGCAGTCGTCGATGGCTGCGGGTGTTAAACGGCAAGCCCTCTGAGGAGATTGAGTGGTTGCAATCGAAACATGTCAGGGTAACCTGTCCGTAAACACCTGGGTTCGAGCCCAGATTGAGTCAAGAATGAAAATTTATCAATAAATTTTAATTAATTTTCATGTTGTAAAATTCCTTTCTTCATAAAAATAATTTAATGAAAATTAAATTTAATGAACTTAAGCCTAATTAAAAATATTAAAAATTTGGATTAAAAAACCATAAATAGTTCAATAAAATAACCACAATACTAATAATTGTTACAGCTAAGGCACGAGCTCTATGTTTGCATTTGTCCTTCAAGTTGTGCTGAAAAAGGTCAACAAGAATAAGAAAGACAAAAAATGGAAAAAAACAAAAAATATGTACTTGAACTTCAAGAAGAATTCTTGACAAAAGTACGAAAAAACAGAAGTAAAGGAATAACATGTTAAAATGAATTAAAATAGATAATCATTCAAAGCAAATTTCGATCTACCAAAGGTTGAATACAATTTGGTTTAAGGATTGATGTTTGACTAATGACGTCAGCAGTCGTCGATGGCTGCGAGTGTTAAACGGCAAGCCCTCTGAGGAGATTGAGTGGTTGCAATCGAAACATGTCAGGGTAACCTGTCCGTAAACACCTGGGTTCGAGCCCAGATTGAGTCAAGAATGAAAATTTATCAATAAATTTTAATTAATTTTCATGTTGTAAAATTCCTTTCTTCATAAAAATAATTTAATGAAAATTAAATTTAATGAACTTAAGCCTAATTAAAAATATTAAAAATTTGGATTAAAAAACCATAAATAGTTCAATAAAATAACCACAATACTAATAATTGTTAAAGCTAAGGCACGAGCTCTATGTTTGCATTTGTCCTTCAAGTTGTGCTGAAAAAGGTCAACAAGAATAAGAAAGACAAAAAATGGAAAAAAAACAAAAAATATGTACTTTGAACTTCAAGAAGAATTCTTGACAAAAGTACGAAAAAACAGAAGTAAAGGAATAACATGTTAAAATGAATTAAAATAGATAATCATTCAAAGCAAATTTCGATCTACCAAAGGTTGAATACAATTTGGTTTAAGGATTGATGTTTGACTAATGACGTCAGCAGTCGTCGATGGCTGCGAGTGTTAAACGGCAAGCCCTCTGAGGAGATTGAGTGGTTGCAATCGAAACATGTCAGGGTAACCTGTCCGTAAACACCTGGGTTCGAGCCCAGATTGAGTCAAGAATGAAAATTTATCAATAAATTTTAATTAATTTTCATGTTGTAAAATTCCTTTCTTCATAAAAATAATTTAATGAAAATTAAATTTAATGAACTTAAGCCTAATTAAAAATATTAAAAATTTGGATTAAAAAACCATAAATAGTTCAATAAAATAACCACAATACTAATAATTGTTAAAGCTAAGGCACGAGCTCTATGTTTGCATTTGTCCTTCAAGTTGTGCTGAAAAAGGTCAACAAGAATAAGAAAGACAAAAAATGGAAAAAAACAAAAAATATGTACTTTGAACTTCAAGAAGAATTCTTGACAAAAGTACGAAAAAACAGAAGTAAAGGAATAACATGTTAAAATGAATTAAAATAGATAATCATTCAAAGCAAATTTCGATCTACCAAAGGTTGAATACAATTTGGTTTAAGGATTGATGTTTGACTAATGACGTCAGCAGTCGTCGATGGCTGCGAGTGTTAAACGGCAAGCCCTCTGAGGAGATTGAGTGGTTGCAATCGAAACATGTCAGGGTAACCTGTCCGTAAACACCTGGGTTCGAGCCCAGATTGAGTCAAGAATGAAAATTTATCAATAAATTTTAATTAATTTTCATGTTGTAAAATTCCTTTCTTCATAAAAATAATTTAATGAAAATTAAATTTAATGAACTTAAGCCTAATTAAAAATATTAAAAATTTGGATTAAAAAACCATAAATAGTTCAATAAAATAACCACAATACTAATAATTGTTAAAGCTAAGGCACGAGCTCTATGTTTGCATTTGTCCTTCAAGTTGTGCTGAAAAAGGTCAACAAGAATAAGAAAGACAAAAAATGGAAAAAAACAAAAAATATGTACTTTGAACTTCAAGAAGAATTCTTGACAAAAGTACGAAAAAACAGAAGTAAAGGAATAACATGTTAAAATGAATTAAAATAGATAATCATTCAAAGCAAATTTCGATCTACCAAAGGTTGAATACAATTTGGTTTAAGGATTGATGTTTGACTAATGACGTCAGCAGTCGTCGATGGCTGCGAGTGTTAAACGGCAAGCCCTCTGAGGAGATTGAGTGGTTGCAATCGAAACATGTCAGGGTAACCTGTCCGTAAACACCTGGGTTCGAGCCCAGATTGAGTCAAGAATGAAAATTTATCAATTAATTTTAATTAATTTTCATGTTGTAAAATTCCTTTCTTCATAAAAATAATTTAATGAAAATTAAATTTAATGAACTTAAGCCTAATTAAAAATATTAAAAATTTGGATTAAAAAACCATAAATAGTTCAATAAAATAACCACAATACTAATAATTGTTAAAGCTAAGGCACGAGCTCTATGTTTGCATTTGTCCTTCAAGTTGTGCTGAAAAAGGTCAACAAGAATAAGAAAGACAAAAAATGGAAAAAAACAAAAAATATGTACTTTGAACTTCAAGAAGAATTCTTGACTAAAGTACGAAAAAACAGAAGTAAAGGAATAACATGTTAAAATGAATTAAAATAGATAATCATTCAAAGCAAATTTCGATCTACCAAAGGTTGATACAATTTGGTTTAAGGATTGATGTTTGACTAATGACGTCAGCAGTCGTCGATGGCTGCGAGTGTTAAACGGCAAGCCCTCTGAGGAGATTGAGTGGTTGCAATCGAAACATGTCAGGGTAACCTGTCCGTAAACACCTGGGTTCGAGCCCAGATTGAGTCAAGAATGAAAATTTATCAATAAATTTTAATTAATTTTCATGTTGTAAAATTCCTTTCTTCATAAAAATAATTTAATGAAAATTAAATTTAATGAACTTAAGCCTAATTAAAAATATTAAAAAAAAAAAAAAAAAAAAAAAAAAAAACATAAATAGTTCAATAAAATAACCACAATACTAATAATTCTTAAGAATTATTTGTGCACTAAATTAAATTTAACTTTAATTTGAACTTTTTAATTTTTTCGCTTGCTTAATTTCCTGCCCTGCAGTAAATTAAAATGCAAGTATGCACTTTATTCTTTTCTCACATTTATCATTTTCTCACAATAATTTTAACAAATTAAAAATATAAAAACAAATAATATTAATAAAAATGTCAGTAATAATTTTACCATCAAAAAAGACGCGTGTTTTAATTACTCCAGATTGTTATCTGAAAACCCGCATATATAATTTTTTTTTTTTTTTTTGGATCTCAAAAAGCCAAAGGACGTTTCTGGCGCAGTCGGTAGGATACGCGTTGTCCTTGTGAAAAAAAAATAATATACAAATTTTTTAATTTTTCGCGAGTGATTAGATATTTTAATATCCTTAACGCGTTGGTGAACATTTTCTAGACCACTTAATAGGTCAAAGAAAAAAAAATATTAAAATTCCTTTTGGTGAACATTTTCAAGATCAAAGAAAAAATATATTAAAACTCCTTTTTGGTGAACATTTTCAAGACCACTTAAT
Organism: Pollenia angustigena; assembly: GCA_930367215.1. Taxonomy (NCBI): domain Eukaryota; kingdom Metazoa; phylum Arthropoda; class Insecta; order Diptera; family Polleniidae; genus Pollenia; species Pollenia angustigena. The sequence goes on from OV884060.1 coordinate 201,390,977, forward strand.
AGGTCAAAAGAAAAAAAGAAGGAGCGTGTCAAGTTAAAATAAAATCAAATACTTGAAACACAAATTTAAAAAAAAAAGTGAATCATAAAGTAGGCTACCAACAAAAAGCTGACAAATTTTTTTGGAAAAACGGCCCAACTATAGGCCTAGAAGTCAATCATAAAAACATACGGGGATTCCTGAACACCAACCAGCACCACTATCAACATTCAAGGTCGGAAATTTCTATTATTTTTATTTTTATTTTAGATTTTTTTTATTATTATATATACAAAAAGAAAAGTTCAAGAAACCCTTTGATAAAAATTTTTTTAAATATTTATAAATTTTTTTTGTGAAACCAAATTTAAATCCTTTCCTAAACTACTTAAAACCTGTGACATTTTTTTTTCCTGGTAATATATATACTTTTCATATGAGTGATACTGTCAGTGATTTTAGTTCGGACGGTACAGACACACAAATACTCGGTGAATTAACTCCTATCTCAGATTCTGGTCTCGGTTCAGATCCAGAAGTAACAGAACCTGACCCAAACCGTAGAAGACGAATCTTCGAAAGACGTATTCGCAACGCAATTCTAGTACTATTAGAAGAAGACGAATCAGAAGAATACGATTCTGAAGGAAGTGAAGAGGACGAACTAGAATAGGACAACTCTGAAAAAATATAGAAAAAAAAAATATTAAAATGGTAGAGCCAGCACAAGCATTATCAGTAAGAATAGATCCCATTAAATATCTAAATGGCCTCCCTGAATTTACAGGAGACTACCGGGATGTACAAACCTTTATAAACCTTATAGATAGGGTACACTCAATATTACAAGTTTATGACGAACCATCCCAACGTCTGTTCTCAGATATAATTAAAAGTAGGTTGAAAGGGAAAGCTAGGGAAGTTATGGAAATTAACTGTCATGCCACATCCTGGGCAGACATCTATCTATCTATCTATCTATATATATAAAATTGGATGTGTGTATGTATGTGTGTATGTATGTATGTAACGTATGGACTCCAAAACGGCTGGGCCGATTTTGATGAAATTTTCAGGGAATCTTCAGAATATTCAGGCGGGTGACATAGGGAAGTCTGATTTTTGATTTTCGGTCTGGGGGCGGAGGGGCGTGGCAAAAACCATAACTTGAGAACGGCTGGACCGATTTGAACGATTTTTTCTTTAAAATGATCGCCATGGTCTAACTTAGATTTACATGGAAAGAAAATTTTGCCCCGCCCACTTTTACGCCCACTTTTTTCGATTAACCTAAAATCAGAAAACGGCTCCATCGACTTGACTAATTTTTCTTTCAAATGTTCGTATTAATCAACTTTAAGTTTTAATCGAAAGAAAAATTTACCACGCCTACTTTTACGCCCACTTTTTCTATTAAGCGCATAAGTTGAGAACAGCTTGACCGATTCAAACGATTTTCTTTAAAATGATTGCCATGGTCCAACTTAGGTTTTTACGGAAAGAAAATTTTGCCACGCCCACTTTTTTCGATTTACCTAAAAAAAAGGGCTTCATCGATTTGACTAATTTTTCTTTTAAATGTTCGTATTAATCCATTTTACGTTTTCATCGAAAGAAAAATGTATCACGCCTACTTTTACGCCCACTTTTTCTATTAAGCGCATAACTTGAGAACGGCTGGGCCGATTTGGACGATTTTTTCTTTAAAATCATCGCCATGGTCCAACTTAGGTTTTTACAAAAGGAACATTTTAAAGGCCGTAAATTTCGTTTAAAGCTCAATTTAAATCGTCTGGTAATACAACAATATTTGCTTAGGGCCAGCAACGCGGACCGGGTCAGCTAGTTAAAAATATTTTAATAAACAATTTTGGTGAACGAAGCAGACCCAGGGAAGTGATACACATAGACGTATTTTATTCATTACAAAAAACTCTTTTCATGACATTTATAGACAAATTTACGAAATTCGCAGCCGCTTACAAAATAAACGGCAGAACATGGACCGAATTCAAAACCAAACTACTACTGTACAAAAACACTTACGGTGACATAGGACAGATTACAGTTGACAACGAACTAGGATTCAAGGCGATTCCCTTGCAGGAATTTCTGAAAACTGAAAATATTAGAATCCATTACACCTCGAACAGCAACCATACGTCCAACGCCGACATCGAACGACTCCATAACACAATTAACGAACACTTAAGACTTCTACGACACGACGATGTCAATAAAAACGAGACAGTAGAGGAAAAAATTATCAGAATAATCGGTTTTTATAACAGGACAATTCATAATACTACAACACAGAGACCAATAGACTTCATAAACGGAAAAATTCACGAAGACCAATACGTAGGTATAAAGGACTTGATCGTGACGAAAAAAGAAAATAGTATTAACAAACTTAATAAGGATAGCAAGGACATAGAAATAGACGAAGGAATTAACTACATAAAAGAAATTAGAGGCGGAAAAAACTATAGAAAATATTGAAAAATTGATACTAAAAAGATTGACAAAGATCATGTAGAACATAAGGACAGTGGACTTAAATATTATAAGGCTCACATAAGACAAAGCAAGCAATACCAAGATAGAGACAACCCTACAGTAAAAATCTAATTATACTTGCAGATGACTATGATGACAAACTGGACTTTGATACTAGCACTTTTCATGGCAACTAACGCACAATTATTAGACATCCAAGATCTTACCAATAATAATGGATATATTCCTATAAAATTGGACGAAGTCACACCCATAGAGACATTTTCCAAAATCGTACATATTGTAAATATAACCTTGTACGAGGACTCGCTAAAATTGATCGCAACTAACGTAGCTACACTGAAAAGTACTATGACAGATACAAAGAACTTACTAAACACAATAGAGAAAAATTTCGTAATACTTAGGGGCAAAATTGAAAACTTGTGCCCACACTTTAGACAAAAACGAGGACTAATAAATGTATTAGGAAAAGGACTAAATATCATCACCGGAACAATGGACAGCGACGATGAAGAACACATAAATAATTCACTTAAACTTCTCTATGAAAACAATGGACTTTTAACGAATACGGTAAATAATCTTACACAAGTTAACAACTATTTTTCATACCAAATAAAAAATATAACAGACCATATTAACACACAACAATTACAAATAGGACAATATCTAAACCAATTCAAAAACGTCTTACAAAACAAAATTACAACAATAGAAGACGAAATAGATTTTATAGAACACATTTATCAAATAAACAATGACATCGCACTCTTGCGAAACCACATCGACGACATAGGACAAGTAATTTTTTCAAGCAAATTAGGAATTATCCCAACAGACATTTTAACCCCAAAAGAAATGGACTTGATTACGGACTTCAACAGCTATACAAATATAAAAACTTCGGTAGCCCTACAAGACAAAAATATACTACTAATTTTTAAAATACCAAAATATTCAAAAAACACTCTATCTAAAATCGTCTTTGAACCGATTCCTGACCCAGCAAACAGGACGTTAGCGTTAGAAAATCGCTTAGTACTCACCGATGATATGAAAAACATGTATGACCCATACATTAAGGAAAACCTAAGAAAAAATTTAATTAAATTAAATGACAATTGTTTGCAAAATATACTAGATTATAAAGAGGCAATTTGCCCTATGAAAAATTCCAAAACAGAGGAAGTAGTTGAGGTACTTCCTGGAATATTAATATTTAAAAATTATTATTTAGACATGGACCATAATTGTAACCAAAATAAGATAAAAATAAAAGGAACATTCCTTGTAAAATTTGAGAACTGTAGAATTTCAATAAAAAATAAAAATTTCACTAATATCAACTTAAAAATTAGAGATAAGATAATTTTGCCAAACATCATAACAAAAATAAAAAATAACCAAAGCATTATCATTAATGATTTAAAAATTGAAGATTTATATATGAAACAAATAAGCAATGACAACATTATTAAAGAATTAATTACAAATCATTCAAAAACAAAAACAATTAATATAAGCACAAATATTGTATTAGTTGTAAGTTTTATATTATGTCTATTTTTTATAATGAGAATAAAACAAAAGATATTTATTTCATCGGAGCCTCAATCTAACGATGGGGGTGTTATGTCCACAAGAATTAATATCATATAAAACAATGTATTTTGCATGTACATACACACAAACACAGGTAATAATAATTGCATTTAAACATAAATGAAATTATTATTACCAACAATGAGAAAAGAATAAGTACAATAAATTCCAACTAATTATGTCTGGATTAATTCCGGCAGTTGACATAAATTAATTTCACACATTGCTTAATTTTCTTAAAGACAGGAAATTGCAAAACAACGTGCCAATATTTCTTTCTTAAATTCTTAAGAATTATTTGTGCACTAAATTAAATTTAACTTTAATTTGAACTTTTTAATTTTTTCGCTTGCTTAATTTCCTGCCCTGCAGCAAATTAAAATGCAAGTATGCACTTTATTCTTTTCTCACATTTATCATTTTCTCACAATAATTTTAACAAATTAAAAATATAAAAACAAATAATATTAATAAAAATGTCAGTAATAATTTTACCATCAAAAAAGACGCGTGTTTTAATTACTCCAGATTGTTATCTGAAAACCCGCAAATATAATTTTTTTTTTTTTTTGGATCTCAAAAAGCCAAAGGACGTTTCTAGAAACCTTATAGTCAACTCTGAAATTTCTAAAAAAAATTTGTTGCCGCCTGCATCTCTTTATTGAAATACTTGCAACCAGAAATAAACAGCGACGTTTGTGTTGATCCATTTAATAAATTTAATAGCGAAATACTGTTCCTTTATTTTGAAAGATGTTTCAGCGTCATAGTTTATAGCGATTTTCAACATTTGAAAAAGTTGTGATTTAAATTAAAGGCGTTTTAATTGTTCAAAATGTTTATGTTACTTTTATAATTAAATAAAAATTATTCTTTTAAAAGAAAAACGGCAAAAAAATTGTATGGCTAAACAAGTTGAAAAAGGCTAAAAACTAATGGCTAAACTCATTTTTTAATGGCTAAACAGGGTGAAAAATTGCAAAATCTAGCCACTAAATGGCTAAATTGGCAACTGCCTACCTCTAACCTCGTAAATAAAGTTTTTGGTAAAACGAATGTAACTTTCTTTTATAACTTTTTTATCATTTGAAATCTTAAAATCTTTACAAGCCTTCTCAAAATTGTACCCCAAATAGCAAAGTTCAACTAAATCATCCTCTATATAATCGTAGTTTTAAAAAATGGTAGAAAAAAATGAAAATTGCAAAAAGCACTAAAGACACTAACGAAAAATTAAAAAAGCACCAAGTTACTGCTTTTTTTTAGTTTGGCACTATGGATAAAATTTTGGCGTTTTGAGGCATCAAAAAGCACCATAAATAGTGCCAAAACACTAAGTTGGCATCGCTGGTGCTTTCAACGCCAGCTGAAAAATTAATTCGCCTTGACCGTTGATTTTCATTTTAATGTACATATGTAACACTCAGTTTAGATGAGGGCTTTTACGACGTCGCTTTGTCGACGTCTCTTTTGGTTTGTTGGCGAGCGGTGTAGAAAAGAAAGAGGGGTTAACAAAATGACTCGTTTTGTATTTTGCATGTCGTTTTTTACATTTCTCTTTTAACTTTTTCTGTTTACGTTTTATTCTTTTTCTTACTTTGAAGTGTGTGGTTGAAAATACAGTGAGACCTCGATTATCGATAATAGACGGGATCGGCAGAATTCTTGATAATTTATTTTTTTTGGTGTGTTTCTTATTTTATGTAAATATATAACGTTTTATTATGTAAACATGAGGAAAAAAGTAAATTTGGCAGAACATGCTTCCACACCGTTAAGATATTCTCTTTCTTCGTTTATTTAAATTTCTTTTGATTGTTCAAAATTTAACGAAAAAAAGATAATTTGTTTATAATTTCGGATAATAGAGGCAATTTAAATCAGTGCAAAAAAATGTTTGTTTTCCATTTTATTGAAGCTGCCGGTTAATCGAATGACGGGTAATCAAGGCCATACTGTAAAAAAAAAAAGACATGCAACCAAAAATCATCGTATGAACGCAAAGAGATTTTGGAAGTTGCTTTAAAAGGGAATCAAGATAAAACGACGTCGTAAAAGCCCTCATGTGAATTGAGTGTAAGTATGTAGTTTTAAGCAGAGTACCGAAACGCTCGCTCATTTTTCAGTCATGAGCGAGTGTGAAAAATTTTAAATTGTACTGCTTCTTCTCATTCATGGGGTGAGGAAAAAAAATATTTTTAATTTCCTCATTCATGAAAAGTGAGCAAACAAAAAAATTCATATATGAATTTGTCAGATATGAAAAATTTAAAAAAATTCACATTCAAATTCCTCATAATGAAAAAAACGCGGTTTGCCCGACCATTAACAGAGGGAAAATGAAGAAGCAAAGAGGCCTTATAGAAGCCCTTTTTACTGATATTAAGTTTCCAGTCGCACTCCAACTGTATTTCTAATTAATTAATTTTTAATTTAATTTTTAAAAAAAAAAAAAATAACTAAACTTGCTACACATTCCAACATTACTGCTAATAAAACTATATCGACAGGCCTTATCTCAGAAAAGTTAATTTGAATTTGTAAAATATTTCTTAAAACCCGTTCTAAAAGACCTTTTCGAAGAAAGCAGAGCGGAATAAGTAAAAGTTTATTGAAAATTTAGTTGTAAAACTTCTTTAAGGCCTGAAAAGTCAAAGCGTTTGCAATGTTTCCTGCAATGCGGCACGATAGCCTGTCTGTGCTTTGTAAAATTATTTGTTGGCTGGTAAACTAAAATGTGTTTTGATTTTGTAAAAAATTTGTTGATGCCTCTAACAGGGTCTGTTTTTTTCCTTTAAAAGACATATAGGCAACAAAATATTGAAAAAAACTACCTGCAAGAATTGAAGACATGTATTTGGTCTCCTGAAAAAAAATTTGTTTGTGGACCAAGCGCAACGGTGTTGAAAACACTACATTGAATTTACAATAACTGGCATAATTTGGCGCGAAACAATAAAATTACATTAATTCAACAATAAAAAAATGTTCTTACCCATTAACCATACTTACTGTCGCTTTGTTAGTGTTTTCCAAATAACTTTACCTACGTAAGAAAAATGTTTTCAGCAATAAAAACCCATCGTCGCGATTGGAACAGAAACCAAAATATTTTTACAATCACAAAATACCAACAACTTCTTGTGTCTATTTTTTTTCTCAATAATTTCTGCATAAAGGTAAGTCTTTTTAACGAAAGAAAAAGTGACCTTTTTTAAAGGAACCAAAGAATTGTTTACACAAAAAAAAAACATATCGTCAGCTTATATCCAAACATTATTAGAAAATTTTAAATTGATTTGTTTTGTTGGTTACAATTCACATTACATATTTTTATAAAATTCTAAACTGCTACCTAAAAAAATATCCAAGTTATTTACAAAATTAAAAATTACGTTTCATCAAAAATACAATTTTTTTTAACAAATAATGTATAATCACACTCAAGAAAAAAATTAGCAGAGTTTTCAATTCTTTTTATAAGAACACTTTAATATTTTTAAACGTCAAAACTGGGTAATTAGTTTTATAACTGTTACCAGGGTGTTAGTGGAATTAGTGATCAGACTTAAAATTATTGCAGAAGAAAAAGTAATAACAGTGCTGTAAAATGATAAAAGAATTTGCAGCCTACCCCATTGCACTTCCAAACGCTAAAAATGTCTAAGAAGGTCCTCAGATTTTTGTTTCCATCAGACTGTCATCATTATTATGATAGTATCCTTATGAGTTATAATATCTAGGTATGTATTTCCATTTAAATAAATTTAAATAAAGTCGAACTTCCCTATAATGAATTTGTATGGGACCATAAAATTTCTTAATTATAATATAAAAAGTTTATAATACAAAAGAAATATTTTTAATCCAAATTTTAATATTTTTAATCAGGCTTAAGTTCATCAAATTTAATTTTCCATTAAATTTTTTTTATGAAGAAAGGAATTTTACAACATGAAAATTAATTAAAGTTGTTATTAATGGGGGTATTCACGTCACAAGTTGCACCCTTGCAAAAAAGGAAAAGTGCAAAAATATAACAACAACCACAAAGACAATTATTTACACACAACTAATTGTCTGTGAGGTTGTTGTTTTATTTTTGCACTTTTGCTTTTTTGCAAGGGTGCAACTTGTGACGTGAATACCCTTAATAATTTTAATTAATTTTCATGTTGTAAAATTCCTTTCTTTATAAAAATAATTTAATGAAAAATTAAATTTGATGAACTTAAGCCTGATTAAAAATATTAAAATTTGGATTAAAAACCCATAAATAGTTCGACAAAAATAACCACAATACTAATTATTCAAAAGAAATATTTTTTATTAGTTTATTTAAAATAATCTGTTTTTTATTAGGATTGCATTCTTCCAAGTGGCCCTTCATCAATATCCTCAAAAAGACAGTTATTCTTAATTTTTGGAATAGTTGCCATTTGTATTTTAGAATTATTAAATTGTAATAATATCTTTCTTTGGAGAAGTACTACTTTGTCCAACATTTATGTTTACTTAATATGGGAGCTGCAATTAACACTACGCTTTCCTTCTTTTTATTATTTTTCAGAAATTACATAATTAAATATATACATGTTATGTTATATGAGTCAAATTTTTATTTCCTAAATTTGTTCATTGTAAAAAAAAATCGTTTTAAGGAGATCAAAATACTTTTTAATTAGAATGAAAAATATGGCTTTTTAAAATCAATTCGAAGCTAAATTAAATGAAGTTAAATTTTTTATTTTAAACCACTACTTATTATAAAAAAACCAATAAAAAATTATCATATATGTATCCAATTTTACCGGTAATTTAACACAAATATTTAATTATTTAATATTTTAAATGTTTGTTTCACTTAATACTTATATACTTTCGTTGATGATACGTCTTTTTGTTTCTGAAAATTACAAATTTATATAACGCAACATGCACAACTTGAAAAATAATAATAAATTCAATATTTTATTTAAAATTGCTTATAAATCCCATAAACATTTTACAAAGTTTTCTGCTTTGCATGTAAAATTATGAAATGTGATGTTACAATATTCTGCATTTAAGATGACGGACGATATGTGCAGTTCTTTTAATTTTTTTTCAATAATGTTTTCTTACAAAAAATCCAACAGACACTTTGGCTGGATGCCTATACCAAAAATATTTTACACAATCAAATACACACAGTCATTTCGAGCTGTGGTCATGCAAACTGTCAAGCAACAACAACATTACTAGTGAGGATCGTTTCTAAAACTTTTTTTTTTCCTCATTTTTCATGACTGAAGAAAGGCAAAAATGGATTTTTCCTCAAAAACATGAATGAATTTGGCGAAATATTAACAATTCATTCATGACTGTGAAAAAAAGTTACATATTTTACATTTTTCATTTATGAAAAAATTCAAGAATGGTTGAATATGAGCGATCACATTTGAATTTCTCTGAACTCTGGTTTTAAGTCAGTCGTAATAAATTACTTGACAATAGACTTGTGCCAAATCGTTCATTTCCGTGACCGGTAATTTTCGTTCAATCATTCAAAGTGAACCCGTTCGTTCAGTTCGTTCAATCGTTCGGTTTATGTACAGCAAGACAAAAACAACAGTCCAAATTGTTTTTGTACGGCAAAACATTCATTCACAACTGATTGAATACGGTAATGTGTTAAAAGACACAAGTATAGCATACTTGTGTGATGTTACACTCAAAATACTATGTAGGTAAATTCAAAAGAATATTAAGTTGAATAATTGAAAATTTGATAAGAAAACGGATCATTTCATTTAATAGAGAAATTTTACAGCTAATTTTTTAATGATAATTTTAAAACGGAGAAACGCTTTAAAAATAAATAAATTTTTCTGTTATTTTAAACTTAAAATATACAAACTACAAAAAATACATTCAAAGGTATTATCAGTTAATTTTAACTCGATTTGAATTACATACATATGTACTAAGACACCCCTACCAAATTAGCGAAACATTTTTGTATTTTTATTTACTATGTGCACATGTATGTAGGTATGTAACTAATAAAATAATTTAAAATAATAGGGAGGAAGCAGGCCTAAATCCGCCACTGTTTGTACTCAAAAGCTGGGTTATATGGTCCTGCACTAGGACATCGTTATGTTAAATAGACCATGTTTTCCAAACGTTTGGGTTTGGACTAGCCCTATTATTTGCAGGGTATGCATACATAGTAGTATACAGAGGGTGACAGAGAGCAGAGATGGCAAATGCAATTTTTAAAATTTTGTAACTAAGCAAAATTTTTTTGTGCTGTTATTCAGAAAAATATCGAGGTAATTTTAAAGCTTTTTGAGATTTGATAAAGGTGGTAAGCTTATATTTAAAGCTGTTTTATAACTCGAGAACTACTCAACCTATTTACAAACCAATACATGCGTTGGAAAGGTTCACTTTCACTGATGGTTTAAAAAGTAAGGACAACGAGGGGCAGTTGGGGGCAATTTCGGCTCTGTCGGCCATATTTATACAGACATATAAGCAATGTATTTTTAAAAAACATAGGAACACAAGGGCAAATAGGGGGCGATTTATACCTCTCCAAAATTTCTTAGAGATTTTAATGAAAACATTGATAGAACCATATATGTATATATTGACACATAAACTATATATTTTAAAAAATAGGATCACGAGGGCAAAAAGGGGGCAATTTCTGAACTCTAAAACTATCGTACAGTTTAAATGAAATTTAAAACACACAAAGGTTCCTACTTATATGGACACATAAGCTATACATTTTTTTAAAAAATAGGACCACGAGGGGTGGTAGGAGGCAATTTATGCCTCTCCAAAACTATCTAACAGATTTTAATGAATCTTAAAACATAGATAGATCCATATTTTTATGAACATATAAGCTATATATTTTGAAAAATAGGACTGGGAGGGAGATAGGGGACAATTTCTGCCATCTTAAACTATTTAAGAGATTTTAATGAAATTTGAAACATAGACAGATGTTTATTTATTTGGACACAGTAACTATGTATTTTTTATTAAATACTTTACTAAATTATTCAAGCTTAAGGTCACTTATTTATAAAAATTAATTTAAATATGTATGTATGTATTTTTTTCAAACTACGAGGGGCCAATTACATGTACGTTTTTGATCGAATAATAAAAAAGTGTTGTTAAACTGCAATTTTGACACACACGAACAATTTGAGACACAATTTAAATTACTTTTGGCGTTACGTTACAAAAAGTAGACTTTTCGCTTGAAATTACCTTATGTTGTTCATTTACCTCTGGTAATTAAAGTAATTAAATTGAGCAAACTATTTGATAGTTCCATATAAACCCCACTTATGGAAAATATTTTAATACAAATTTACCATAGGTCCAATATAAAATGCCCTCCCGAAAAGTACTTTAATGCGCCTAAAACCGCAAAGAATCATAATAGTTTTTTTTAAAAATGTGTCTCGAATATGTTGTACATTAAGGTGGGTCGAAAAAAAAGTTGTGCCAGTCACCCCAAAGATATATGCATATGTCAATAAATTTTCTTAAAAACGAAAAATCTGTTTTAGTAATTTAAAAAGTTTAAACTGTTTTGTAGAAACTAATGAAGATTACGAAAATAATGAAGATCAAAAAATTTAGATAATGTACATATGTAAGCATTAAACGTTATTGCTCAACATTTCGGAAAACTGGAATTACGTCAAAATTGCATTGGAGGCGCGATATGTACATACATATACACATGCTTTTGCGATTGTGTGTTTGTCTACTATATTAATGACATTGTCAACGAAGTGTCTACACTACATTTCATTTGCCACTGTGTTTGGCTTTATTACGAAAAAGATTTTTTCAATAACATCTGAGAAGTACAATTCCTATTAAAGTTAAAGAAATAATAAAAAAAAAAAAAATTGTTATGATTTCATATTCTTACAAAAAGTGTAGACTACTTTTACTAAAATGTACTAGCGATTCTCTGGTTCCAATGTCTACATATGTTCCCAAAGCAACTTCCTAATTAAACGTAAAAAATAAACCTTTGACATGTCAAAATTGTAAAAACCATTTGAACATTAAAACCACATAAAATAAGAGACAAAAATTTAATTTAAAAACTAAAATTAATTAGTTAATTGTGAAACCCTAAATTTATGGAAATAAAAAAGTAAAAATTATAACAAAATCAAAACAAATATAAGAACATTACGTTCACAATCAAAAAAAAAACAAGTTCGTTTTTTCTTCTATCTTTTTTCTTTCCAAAGTATTTCATATATTTTCCCTTCATTTTTAAAACAAAAATGTAACTTAATTTTTTTAAAAATGTAACTAAAGTAGAGTTAACTAGAACTTCAGTAAGTCTGAGTTCATACGGCTCATGTCTTATTGACAAGATTGCAACTTTGTAGGCGAGAGGGACGAGGGGAAAAGAAACGAGTACACATATGCATGTACTGTCTTTACGTTTTGCTTTTTCATTCGTTGTTTAATTTTGTTATTGTTTTCAATATCAAAAAAGCACACGTCGTCAACATGACATGAATCATTTGAATGCCAATTCATGTTCAAGAAAAAAAAGGAATAATCTTGTCAATAAGACATGAGCCGTATGAACTCAGACCAACAAATTGTATGAAATTGTTGCTGACGTATATCATATTTAATTATTAACTATAAAGAGCAAATTTTATGGGAATTTACTATTAATAGAAAGTTTTATGGAAATTTAATTTTATTTAGTTTTGAATGAAAATTTTAACAAACTGTCTACAAAAATAAAAATAAATGCATAATATTGCTGTGGCTAAAATTTGCGAACGGTTTCTTGATGCAAAATGTGTGTGGTTGCAAAAGAAATTGTTGCTCTATTATGAACACCAAATGAAAATGTTTTTTTGATTGTGATATTTAGTCAAAATTAGCGGTAATTAACTTATGACGATGTTGCAACAAATATCGACATATACGAAATATATATACATATTAGGTATATACATAGTGAACGATTTTTCGATTTTGAATCGCTACCGCCTCTTATTTTGTTAGGCTTGGAAAAAAATACATGTGGCAAAAAATGGGCGAGTTTGGTTAAGGGTAAATAGCTACTCATCGAGGTCAAAGTGCAAGGGAAATGTGAAAAAATTCATAAAATGTCCAACAACTGCTGCAGAGTCGCACCTAGAGTAGTAAAATTTAAGACTGACCTCCATTAATTTTTCCTCAACATTTTTGTAGAACAAACTTATACCCTATCTCCGTTTTTTAAGGGGCTTGCCCCACAAAAGTTAGTTTATTATGAATTTTACCCCCATCGTCTTAACAAGTTACAGGGCGCCTCTGGAGGATTCAAACGTATGACAAACCCCCATTAATAGAGGACTACAACAATATTTTGTGCCGCAACGAGGAAGAAAAAATATTTCTACTGCAAGTCGTTGCCGAAAATAGGAAAAAATATCCACTTTATTACAAAAATAAATTAATAAATTAAAATAATATACATACATACATATCGCACTCAAACTTGTAATTGAACTTAATTTAATAATAAAATTAAAGATATATAAAAATGGTTTTTTGTATGGGAACCACTTAGAACAATAAGGACAAAATTTATATATAAAAGATTTGTGTAGCAGGTACCCTAAAGAGCAGAGAAAGAGGTTCGAGCCACCTCCAGAGGTGCAATTAAAGTATTTAGGTCGAGAAGGCAAATTTATAAAACCTTATTCGAAGCGAAGTACCCTAAGAAGCAGATATGGAAGGTTGGTGTCTTCCACAAAAATATTGTGAGAAAAATCAATGGTCGATCATGCATTTGACCCCTCCAGAGGCGCCCTGAAAGTAGTTAGAACGAGGGGGCAAATTTGTTAATCTTTATTTGAAGGGAAAATACCCTAAGGAGCAAAGACAGAAGGTAAGAATGTTCTACAAAAGTGTTGGGGAGGAAAAATCAATGGGGGTTTATCATGCGTTTGAATCCTCCAGAGGCGCCCTGTAACTTGTTAAGACGATGGGGGTAAAATTCTCAAAAAACTAACTTTTGTAGCGCAAGCCCCTTAAAAAATGGAGATAGGGTATAAGTTTGTTCTACAAAAATGTTGGGGAGGAAAAATTAATGGGAGTCAGTCTTACACTCTGGTCAGTCTGCGACTCCGCAGCAGTTATTGGACATTTTATGAATTTTTTCACATTTCCCTTGCACTTTGACCTCGATGAGGAGCCATTTACTCTCAACAAAACTCGCCAATTTTTGGCCACATGTATTTTTTTCCCAAACCTAACAAAATAATTGGCGGTAGCACTTCAAAATCTTCTTGCAAAAATTTTCATATAACACTATGTCTTAGCTAAAACATATATGTAAATAATATGAGATTAATTAATTTAGAATAAGAAATGATGTTAAAATTACAACAAATCGTTTACAAAATATCGTAGGTATATCATTAATTATTACAAAATATTGTGATACATAAAATATTTTATCAATATTAATCAGCTTTTTAAGCATATTCGCAAAAATGTACTTACTTTACATTCCATTTCGCAATTTAACAGCAAGTCTTGAAATTTTGTAATTAGTACCTCATCCAAATACTCATTCAAATCAACTTGATCAAATTCCTCAGACAAAATAATTTCTAAACAAAATTAATGTCAATATTATTTAAATGTATGCTTTAGACAAGTTACGTACTCTCTATTAAATTATCTTCTTTCAATGAACATGTATCATCAGAAGTGCCTTCCTGTTCCATAATATCATCTGCACCAATGTGGTCTAAATTATTTAATTCTGTTATTTTAAGTTCTTCTAGTAATGAGTTTGAATCATCACTGTTAACAACTTGATTTGAACGATCATCGACTTCTTCAACAAATATATCTTTCTGATATTCATTTTCATAATGAGTTTTCTTTAGTGTGTACGCTTGTTCAGATTCATCTACTTCTTCGCGTACATTGACTATAACGTTTGTATAAGACTGTTTGTTTATTTCCACATTTTGGTTTTCATCATCACTTATAAACTCCATATGTTCATTCGATTCTAGTTCATCTGATTTTTCACATTTTATTGAACTTGACGAAAACGAAATATTGAAATTATGTGAAGCTTCCGGTTCTTTTATTTCTAATTTTTTAGAACCAAATATGATGTTTGTATTAGAGTGTTTGTTTATTCCCTCATTGTGGTTTTTATCATCGCTGATATATTCAATATGTTCATTAGATTGCAGTTCTTCTGCTTTTGCACTAAACAATAATGAGATATTACAATCTTGTGAAACTTCCCTTTTATCGACATGGTCAAAATCCACTTCTGCGCAATCCTCAGCAATAACATTACTACTTTGGTTAAAAAAATATCCTACATTTTCATATTCCGTACAACCTTCATATTCGGACTTGCTACGTTTATTTATTTCTATAGAACTGTCTCCTTGTGTTAAATCAAAAGTTTTAACGTTTGTATGTTCAAGGGAATTACTGTTGGTTAAATTAGCTTGAGTATTATTTTGATTAATGAGCAAAGGTTTATGAAAGTTTTCGCGTTCGTATTTAAAATTTCCACTTTCGTTTTGGAGGTGTTTACTACTTTCTTCCTTATAACTACATTCCAGCTTATTTTTTAACTTATTTGCCTTCCAGCTTTCCTCTTTGGCGTGCTCATCCAAATCATATAATTCTATTAAACGATTAACACAATCATCACAAAGATGTTGTTTGTCCCTTTTGTTTAAATTAATGTGAAGAAATGTTTCGACTAAGTAGGGTAATTGCAATTCTAGACCCACTTCATCAAAGATTTCATGAAATTCCTTTCCAGCATTAGCATCCGAGTTTATTTTGCAATTTAAACAAACTCTGGTGGTTGTTAAAACTCTTACCGCCATTATCAGCTTGTTGTTTATAAATTCTTAAAACTTTTATAATGTTAGTTAAACTTACTAATTATTTGTAAGAAATTCACAAATTTATTAAAAATATGTATTTTTTCATTATTTACTATTTGACAACAAGTCACATAGTAATGCCAGATTTTTGAAAAATGGGATGATGCGTAGGCAGGGTTACCGTTGGAAATTTTCGAAAAGGGTCACAAAAAGGCGATTTTCCAGAAAAAGGGGTCAAAAAAAGGGTATTTCAATAAAAAAAAGGGTCAAGATTTTTATAAGCAGTATTTCCCATTTAAATGAACATACTAAGACAAAGTTTTTTTTATAAGCAAACAAAAAAATAATATTTCAGGTAGGAAGAGCTCAAAAAACTTAATTTTTTTATGGAATGCTCTGTCCTGTTTTTAACACCCGACAAAAAGTTTATTTTTTATCATTATAGCTTTTCATACTTTATATGTTATTTTCCGATTTAGCGATGTCAAATAAATTTTAGTGTTTTTTTTCTTAATTTTTTTATTTATTCATATAATATTTACAATTTACATCTTAAAGTTCTATTCAAATAGTTCAAGTTTTGTACTTTTACTTCTTAAAAATTTATAGTTATAAACGAAATTATATATACACTTTTATATATTTATATTGTAGGCAAAAATTTAAAAAACCTATTTAAATATTTTCTAATTTTAATAAAAGCATCTATAAACTACTTAGGCTGATACTAACTCATTAACACAAGGGTTTTCAGATTCTGAACATCTTTCATAAAAATTTGTGGTGAGTTTATTTATTCTCAATATAACTAGATCAGTGTCAGAAATTGAATGGAGTCGCACTGTTGAGTAGTGCCAAGGAAGGTTGTATATAAGTTTTAATACTTTATTGTGTACAATTTGAAGTTTTTTAATATGACAAGAGGCGCTATTTGAATACATAGGCGCAGCATAAAATATTATGGCTTGGAAAATTAGCTTAAAAATAAATTTTTTATTTTCAATATTCAGGGCGGAGTTTCTGTTTAGAAAAGGATATAGTATTCTGGTGAAAATATTCACCCTGTTTGTTATGTACTGTATATGTTCCTTAAATTTCAGTTTTGGGTCAAGAACTACTCCTAGGTACTTTACTTTTGGTTCCCATTGAATTTCTGAATTTAAAAAAATAATGTTGCGTTGGGGAATGAAGCAAGCTTTGACTTTTCTTGTACTTTACTATTAAAAATCAAGGAGAAGAAAGCATGGAATTGTAGGTTTATACTTTGAGTCTGTTCCATATCAAGCAATGTTTATTTCGAAAACATTCGTTTAGCACTTCTGTTCCGCAGTGTTGACAAAAAACAAAATGTGAGAGATATTTCCAAAAAAGGGTAAAAAACAAAATGGGTGATAATGATACAAAAGTATAATTTAAAAGAAGGGTCATAAAAGGTATCAACACAGTCGAAAAAAGGTCAAATTGATACTTTAGTATCACAACGGTAACGCTGTGCGTAGGTATTCCCCAAATTGTACTAAATTCAATAAAAATTTTACTTTTTTACCCTTATTGTACTAAAACACAAACAATATTTGTTTAATTAGGGCTTTACTTGATCCAACGAGGAATTTTCAGGGCAGTTTTTAACGAATTTCTGCCTTTTAGGGCAAGTCAAGGCTTTTAGGTTGTCATCCCAGTCGACACTATCTTACCCAAGGCCTATCCAATAGGTCTGCTTACTACTACAACAATACAAAAAACAACAGGCATTTTGATTGTGTAAAATTCCTCGCCGTTGTCAAAATCTTACTACCACATAGGCAAAACAAAAGGAAAAATGTGTTTTGTGTGCATGTATGTGTGGCAAAAAACCAAAAAAGTAAAAAATATACACGTATGTATAAGGAAAATGTAAACAACTTTTGATATCGTTGAGGAATAAACCAAATAAACATCTGGCTTCTTAAGCAGACCTATTGGATAGACCTTGATCTTACCCAAGGTATATTTATAGCAGGTAGTCTCGGAAAGCCAGCTGGTTATTTTTTATTTGCTTGTTTTGTGATACAAACTGTCAAATGTTCCATAGTAAACAAGTTTTTGTCTTTATCTTTTGTTTCAACCCCTTTGCTGTTTGACAGTTCGTATTACAAAATAACAATAAAAAGCCCTGTTGTTTGTTTTATTGTACAATTGTAGTAATCTCGCGGCTACCTGCTATAAATATACCTTGATCTTACCAAATCTGTTGCATGATTAACCTAGCATTTACACATGCCACTGCCAGTTCGAAAAACTTTTTTTTAATTTGGGAAATATTTAAAAAATAAAATAGCTTCATCAAATCTCAAAAAGCAATAAACTGAAAATTTTTCATGCCGCTTCTCGTTCAATAATGTTTTATGCAGCACAAGTTTGGGGTTACTCAAAATTTGAAGAAGTAGAAAAGCTGCTCCGTTCTTTTATCAAAAAAATGTTATATTTACCATCTACGACACCTAATTATATGATTTACTTAGAAACTGGTTTAAACTCTTTATACCTCTCAACTTTAAAACTGCACTTTTGCTACATAAATAAAGTTTTAAATATGAATCAAAATAGGTTACCACGCATTCTAGCAGAAGCAATAATAACACGAAACGTCTACTGGGCAGATGAATGGACCAGTCTTTGTCAACGTCTTCAGTTTACTCCTGATAATACCAATTTACCACTTTGCAAACATTGGAAAACAATAGTAAAATTACTAGAAATAAAAGAACGTGAAGAAAATGTATTAAACGCAACAAATTTCCAACACCATGACCTTTACTGCCAACTGAACTATAATGTTACACCTCTTCTGGCGTCAAACTTTTCATCCCGCATTACCAGCATAATAATTGGAGCCAGAGGTGGGTTACTTGAATTAAATGCCAGATCCTTTAGTAATATCCCAATAGACAAGTGCTCTATCTGCAACTTAGAGGAATCTGAAAATAAGTACCACTTTATTGGTGTTTGTCCAATCTAAAGAACTAAGGTTAACATTGTTCGGAAAATCTCAACTTAGTGTTATTGAGGTGCTAAATATCTTAAATGGATCAAACTTTCTCTCCTTATACAAATACATAGAATCATCTTCAAAATATCGTAAATTAATAATGAATGAATTTAATTTCTAGTCTTCCTTTTATGTGCAAAAATATTTTAGCATGAATTTATAGATTTGTATAAACTTTATTGTAAATGAAATTAAATGAAATTAATAATCTTAAATTAAAATAATATCTAGTATTATGCCAATCTGGCTCACAACATTCATGTTATGCCAAATATAGATACCACAATTTTGTAAATTAATGAATATGTATATACAATTTGAATATCTATTAATAAATAATAATAATAATAATAATATTTAGCCAAATAAATGCTCCACAAACAAGTTTAATTATTTAATAGTTATTCACTTTTTGCATAATATATATAATATTTATTTCAACTTTTCTTTTATTTTACAATTTTTTCACAATTTGAATGCATTTTATTTGTTACTTTTGTTTGTTTACCTTTTGAAACATATGTTTCTTGATTTACTAAATTTTACTGCAAAAATTTCTGCAGTAAAAATTTGGAAATACTCAGACTGTGTACTCGAACGCAATTTCATAAAATGCAGTAAAGTTCAGTAAAAAATAGTAAAAAGTTTTGTGTTCTCGAACGCAGCTTATGTTTACAAAATTTTCTTTGAGGATAAGAATTAGCAGAATTAGTTTGGAAAACTTGTAAATAGATTGGAATGTAGAAACGAGTTGATCGATGAGGTACATAAAAATTTATGTTGCTGAGTAGGAAGCCAGAACAGACTGCACCATTTATTAGGTTAAATAAAAATGAAACGCTAAGCATAGTTCTTCTGCTCTCCAACATTGATAATTTTATAAATTCAAGCTTTGTAGTATAAGGAGGAATAATGACGTTAGGATTCCATGTTGAATTACCCAAGCAAAAAAGAAGGAATTGTTTTTGGACTGATTCAATTATGTTTTTGAGATAATCCGCATTCGGATCCCAAATAACAGATTCATTTTCCAAGATTGGTCTGACTAAAGATGTATATAACCGTTTAGTAATGATTGGTTCAGTAAACTCCTTAGCCCATCGTTTTATGAAGGCCAACACACCGCGAGCTTTGTTTACCATCATATACATACATACAGTGCTGATCAAAAAAATAGACCTTTTTATTTTTTTTAATTTTTTCGAAATTGCTAAAGGAATTAATTTTATTTCTAGTTTAGTTTTAATACACAATCTAAATACTAAAGTTGAAGCAAAATTTTTTTCTTTTTAATATCTTTATTAACATAAAAAAATAAATAATTCACTTTTTTGCTGCTCAAAAAAATAGACTTATTTTAATTATCGTAAGAGGTCTTACGTTTTTTTTATTAGAGTAAAGCACTAAATTAAAAGTATGTAATATAATATTTAAGACTTATTATTTTTTGCTATTTTAGTAACCAGAGTGACCACCATTGTTATCTAGCACAGCTCGAACCCGCTTGGGCATTGACTCAATTAATTTTCGACATTTTTCAATTGGAATGCCTTCCCAACTGCTTTTCACACTTTCCCAAAGTTGCGATTTTTTCGTAAAAACTTTTCCCTCTATGCTTCTCTTTAGTTCCGTCCACAAGTTCTCAATCGGGTTGAGATCAGGAGACTGAGAGGGCCATTCCAAAGAGGATACTTCGTGTTCACTAAGCCAAGATTTAACCAATTTTGACGAGTATTTAGGATCATTGTCCTGTTGGACGTACCAATTTGGTGGCATATGGTTGTCTGCATATGGTAGCATCACATCCTTTAAAATATCGCAGTAGATTTCTTTATTCATGATTTCAGTGATCTGGTGTAAAGGTCCTACACCATACCATGAAAATGCGCCCCACACCATAATATTGCCTCCACCATGTTTGACCGTTTTTTTTTGTATACCGGTCATCCAGCTCTTTACCTTTTGGTCTTCTGACGTTACGGCGACTATCTGAGCCAAATAAATTTATTTTAGTTTCATCGCTCCACAAAATTTTCTTGAAATCATCAAGAGACCGATTTTGGTATTTTTTAGCAAATTGAATACGAGCTTTTTTGTTCTTGGCACTTAATAGAGGAACCTTTCGGGCAACTCTTCCAGGCAAATTATTTTCAAGAAGTCTTCGGCGCACTAATTTCATTATTAATTTCAGCAGAAATTTTTTTTGATGATATAAATGGATTTTTTTTTTGCCAAGAGTACTATACGGAAATCAGTAGTTGACGACGTTTTTCGTGGTCTACCACGTGTTTCTTTGGTTTTTTTCCACTTTAAAGCATTTCTGATACAGTGTTCGGATCTTGCAAGTGCTCTAGCAATGAAATCTATACTTTTCCCTTCACTTCTTAGATTTTTAGCAACGCGGCGTTCCTCAATAGTGCAATGTTTTTTTCGACCCATCTTAAGCAAATATTTTAAATAAATTTAAATGTGTTTTGTTAAATATTTGTTTACTTACTTTTTATTAAGCTATCTTGCACATAACAAGAAAAAAGTTATAAAAAATTCCTTGATACAAGAAAGTTGTTCCAAAAAGGTCTATTATATTGAACAGTTACAATTGCACTAAATTATGTTTTTACCACCTACACTTAAAACTCAAAAAATAAATTCCACAAAAATGCAACAATTATTAGAGAAGACATATACAAATCTAACGGTTATATTTGATCTCAAGAGAAAAAATGTAAATAAGACCAATTTAAGAACAAACTTTTTCTCTTAGTAACCGCCTATTATATTGATCAGCACTGTATATGTGTTTCTTGAGATTTAATTTAGGATCCAATAGTATTCCAAGATCTGAAAATTCCGTACCCAGTTCAAGTTGATGTCCACCCAGTAAAAAGTTAAATAAAGCGTTATCGTTTCTTGAAAAACGCATATGTTTACATCTTTTTAAATTGAGTTCCATTAAATAGTTCATCCAAATCATGTTGCAGCAAATTTTTATCAATGTTATTGTCATAGCTATGAAATATCTTCACATCCAGCGTTACCGTTCAAAATTTTCAAAAAGGGGCACAAAAAGGGGATTTTCCAAAAAAAAAGTGTCACAAAAAGGGGAATTCTGAGAAAAAAAGGGGCAACTTTAAAAACAGGAAAATTTTCAACAAAAAAAAAAAACATATGTCTTTATTCAATTATTTTCATCGAAAACTAATCATAAAAAAATTAACTTCATATTTTAAAAAATACATAATATACTAGCTGGCCCGGCAAACGTTGTTTTGCCATATAATATATTTCTTTCAGATGTTACAGTGTCTGCATGCCAAATTTTAAGAAAACCGGTTGATTAGTGAAGAAGATATAGGGAAGGGAGCTTTTACCCCTCCTGCTTCACGCCCTTAATAATAAAAACTATAGGCTATAGTACTTTCCAGCTGTAACACTATTTGGCTGCGAAATTTCAAGAAAATATTGGGAGGCGGAGCTTTTACCCTTCTTGCCCTATTTAACATCCTATTCCCTATTTCCTTTCAGATGTTACAGTGTCTGCATGCCAAATTTTAGGAAAACCCGCTCATTAGGTTAAAAGATATAGGGAAGGAGAGCTTTTACCGCTATTGCCCTATCTCACGCCCTATTCCCTATTTCCTTTCAGATGTTACAGTGCATGCATGCCAAATGTTAAGAAAACAGGTTGATTAGCTAAGAAGATATTGGGAGGGGAAGGTAATGCCCTATTTTGCGCCCTCTAGCGATATAAAATATACTCTACGACCTATTCTCATATCTAACATATAAATGATTAAAATCTGTTAACAACTTTTGATTTTATGTATACACAAAAGATGTGGCGGTTTAATAAAATGCTTAAATTAATTAAAAATTTTCGTCTTTTGTGAATACATAACATCAAAAGTTGTTAACAGATTTTAATTATTTATAGCTTGTTTTGTTTGCAATGTTGTTTTTTATATGTCTGCATAAAATTAGAAGCATAGCTGCATTTTTCAATTTTTTATGAATTTTTAATAACAAAAATTCCGAAATTTTAATAAAAAAATTATTTTTTTTTCCAGAAAAAAAAATTATGTTTCTAAAACGACTGCGCATATAAGAAAAAAGTTTTACCTTTCTTAAAGTAAATTTTATTGCGGAATTTCGGTTTTTTTTAGTTTTTCAATAAACAAAAGCGTTTTTGAGTTACGCGAACATATGTTGTGCAACCTCCTTAATTTTCGAAATAACGGTATATCTCGAAAACCAAAGCCAACATAAAAAAAAGTTTCAACTTTCTTAAAGTAAAGTAAATAAGCTTAAGCGTTTTTGAGTTGCGCGAACATATGTTAATCTATCTATACAATATATAATTTCTTAGTATGTCAGGATGTTTGCATGCATGTCCTACCCTGTCCGCAACTTTCTGAAGCCATCTGATGACATAGGAAGCTGAAATTTGGCACACTTGAAGTACTTTCTCTGCGGACGATCGTAACGAAGCCATATTTTTGATTTTCCGCTTTTCAACTAGTATAACTATAAAGATCTGATAGAAAATATGTTTTTTTTTTTATAATATGGGGAACTTTGGGCCCCACCCGGCACGGCTAGGCACCGTCGGATTGACCTGAAAAATTAGATCATGATTTCTTACACCAAACCTCATATTTTAAGCAGCGCAAACAATTAAATTTAAAAAAAAAAAATTGCGACCAGCCTAATGTACATAAGTATATATGTAAGTATGTATGTATATGTACATAAATATTTGGCACTTGGATTATTTTACTTTTTTACCAAAAAAATTAATTTACGAAAAAAAACCTCGAGGAAAAAGCATATAAAATTGATAGGAGGAAAGTTAATATCAGGTTATTTTGAAAACGTAAATCTATATTTATCAAATCACTTGGAATCCAATCTTCCAAGGTATTTTGATACAAATTTAAAGCGGATAACATGGACTGATAGTTATCTACTTTCAGTCTATTTGACAATTTATTTTTTAATAATGCTAACTTAGAAAAAATCCGCTCAGTGGATGCACTACTATGTGGTAAAGTAAAAACATTTATATCCAAACATACACGTTTGGATATAAATTGTCACCCAGTTTTTTAAATTGCCAATTTCGTACCAAAATGTTTCAGGCCAAGATATTTTAAAAATTACTTCATAGCTTTTATCGTTTGATCTGTTTTCTAAAAGTTTTAACTCTTTTACAAAATCCTCTGGATTAGTAATTATATCAATAAAAACGGAAACCATTTCAAAGTAATAAATGTATTTAGCTGACTTAATAAATACTGGATCTAAAACCTCTAATGAACTCAGTCTCTTATCGCTAATATAAAAAGGGGCAAAAGGGGCACAAAAAACTACAAAATGATACAAAAGGGGATTTAAAACAAAGGGGCCAAAAAAGTGGCACAGCAGTCAAAAAGGGGCAAAAATGCGACTTTAGTCGCATAACGGTAACGCTGTTCACATCATCAGCATACATTATTAAGACGTAACAATATTTAATTACGCACGGCAAGTCATTGATGAATAAGGAAAATAAAATTGGACCAATGTGGCTACCTTGGGGCACTCCAGAACTTACGATAATGTTTTTTGATGCAGTATTATTAAAAACAACATTTTGCTTTCGGTTTGTTAAATATGATTTAAAACAATTTAAACTCCCGAGTGTAACCCCATAGCATGAAGCTTTATCAGAAGTAATTTATGATTGACTTTATCAAAATCTTTACTAAAGTCCGTGTAGATACAATCTGTAAGTTTCCTTTTAATAAGTCCACAATTCCTATAGTAGTCAGCTGCGTGAGATTAGTAATTGATGAACGAACTTTTCTAAAACCATGTTGATAGGAAGATAGCAGGGACAAGATTTGATAAAGGAGATTGTCGGTAACATACTTTTCAAAAAGTTTAGGGATTGCACTTACCTTTGCTATGCCTCTATAGTTTGTGACACATGACTTACTGCCAGATTTAAATAGTGGAATAATGAATGAGTCTTTCAACAACTGAGGAAAATAACCATATTTTAAGGATAAATTAAATATAATGCTTAATGGAGTAGCTGTTGCATGTGCGCAATTCTTCAGAACACAACTGGGAACACTATCAGGACCAATGTGGTATGAGGACTGAAAAGATTTTAAAGTGTCTCAAATCTGATTTGTGTGGATAGGATAAGTGTATCATTTGATGGCACACAATTGGATGTGCAAATAAACGTCACTAGATTCGTTAGCACCGTAGTTCAATGTTTTAGGGAAGCCACCAGATTTCTTTTTAGAATTAACAAATTTATAAAAGATTTCTGGTCACAGTTAAAATTTTGTTTCATATTAGATATATAGTTTTTGTACAGCTTTGTGTTTAATAAGTTATATTCAGCACGAGAAATCATAAATCTGCTATAATCAGACAGCAAGCCGGTTGTTTTTTATTTTTTAAAGCGTTTATTTTTTATGTTTTTAAGCCTTTATAATTTTTTTGTGCACCACGGAGGACCAGATTTGGCATTGCTAATTTGAGAACACATTCATTTAAAATTTTTTATAAAGTTTCATAAAATTTTGCTACCATGGAATCAATAGATGCTGGAGTATAATAAAAGTATATATAAAAGATGCTTTAAGTCATCGTAGTTACATTTTTTGAAACAGCAAAACCTTTTCGTGTTGATTTGTTGAGTAGGAGTTACTTTTAAATGAAAAATTAAGGCTGATATATAGAGTAGGATGATAGCGGTCCTCGGGTGCTGTAATTGGATCTGCGCGCCGCAAGGAAAAATTGGCTGGTTCATTTACAAAAACCAGATCTAGTTATTTACCATACGAATTGTAAACTCCGTTTATTTGATAAAACATAGATCATATAAGCTATTCAAAAATTTGAACACCCAGCCAGTGGCTTTTATAGGAGTAAACATATAACAGTCAGGTAAAAATTTCCATGTAACCCTAGGTAAGTTAAAATCACCAAAAGCAAGAATAGAGTCACCTGGTGCGGCTAGTGATACTACTGATTTAATCAACGAAGCATGCTCCGTGTAAAAAAGTTGATTATTATTTTGGCTTGGTGGGATGTAGGAGCAGGTCATAAATATTTTGCTGATATGGAGTTGTATACGTATTCGATGCCTTAAGGAATATTGCAGTTTATTTCTTCAGATGAAAACATGTTAGAAATAGCTATAAGTACACCTCCTCCAATTGTAGCAGTATCTCTGTCGAGTCTATAAATATTAAAATTACTGAAAAAATTTCGTTATTTGTATTCCCAAAAATAACTTTGAGCATATTTTTATTTAACCAAGTTTTAGTGAATATAATTACGTGGTGGTTAAATGTAAAACTATCTATGTAAAGTATGGACAATTTTATGTTTAACCCAAAAACGTTTTAATAGGTAATGAACAGTTGGTTATCGTTGTCAGTAATCAGTTTTTTTTTTTTTTTGATTTGATGACACAATTGAGGGAATCCGGGCCATATTATTTATGCTTGCTTTTGGTATAAATTCCCTTACCAATGTATTATCGGGGCAGAAACAAGGATCAATTATTTAATTTTATATATCTGATGAGACTGTTACCTTAAAAGAATACGAAAATTTACGAGTTAAAATTTCATCGTTAGAATTCAGCTTGGTTTTAATATAGTAGTTTAAATCATCAACAGTCGTTTCAGCAGCAAAACGGGATACAAATACATGTTTTTTGGTGGTATAACTCGAAGTTTACAGGGCGCGTTTTCGGTATTGTTTGTTATAATTGATGACTGTTAATCGCTTCCTAATTACTAGGAATTTTGATTTCCTTGGGTTTACACTAAGACCATTTGCCGAGGCCCATATAAAAATTCTGTACAGTTCACGATTTAGATTTTTTACGCATAAATCAATTGAATTTACTTTACAACTAACATGAAGTTGGACATCATCCGCATACATTCTAGATTTACATAGCTCAAGTGTATGCGGGAGATCATTTGAATAGACTGAGAACAGAAGATGACTCAACATATTGTGATCTACCCCCAAGATACGTTGAGATTAAATGCGTAGCTGTTCGAGAAAAATTAAAATTTTTTCTTAATTTAAAGCAAAAAATGCTATGATCGACTGTATCGAACGCTTTTGAATGATCCAAAAGTACTAAAAAAGTGATATTATTGCTTTCAATCTCATTTCTAATTTCTTCAGCAACATCTACCAAAGCATTTGTGCAACTATGGCCTTTACGAAAGTCGGATTGCCGCTTAGTTAACAAATTATTATTGTCCAAAAATTTATTTATTTGTGTATGAATAAGCCTTTCAAAAACTTTAGAAAGGTATGGTAGAATCGCGATTGGGCGGTATTCAGATTTCGTTTTAGGTATCGGAATTATCCTAGCATTTTTCCATTTTGTAGGATATAAGCTGAAAGTAAGAATGTTGTTGAAAATTAATGTAATAAAAGGAAGTAAGCTGGGAAGAAGGATTTTTATGAATCTTGGATGAATACCATCATCGCCAACAGCGTTGGACTTAATAGACAAACAACTATTAAGTACATCACATTGATCCACAGTTTTAAATACAAATTCGTCACTTTCATAAACAACATTGAAGTCATTGTAGTAGTTACAGTCTGCCCCAACCATGGGTATGTTCAAGAAATTCTTATTAACTAAATCAACATCCACAGTAATCGGCTCCTGTGCAGTAACTTTACCAATACCAATTTGGCGAATAGTTTGCCATGTTCTTTTAGAACCTAAGGCGGAAGTGAATTTGGCAGAAAAAAAATCGGATTTAGCTTTTTTAATCATCCTTTTCGTTACTCTTCTGGCAATACGATATTCTTCTGGTTTTCTCCGTTTACTAATAGTTTTGGTTCTTAGTGGAACAGATAGATTAAAAAGACTTTTAAGGTTTAATCAAAAAAGGAAAGTTGATCATCAACTGAAGCCATATTATGTAAACTATTCCAATTTATCTTGATGAATTCATTCTCAAGGATTTGACAGTTCAAATGTTTAACACAGCGTTTACATTTGCCAGTACTGGCAAGACAGTAACTATATACATATTAGTTGGCAAAACAATTCAAAAACAAAATAGCTGTAAAAGTGTTTATGTATTAGTGAAAAAGTTTGAATGAATTGCTACTGTCTTGCCAGTACTGGCAAATGTAAACGCTATGTAAAGTCACGGTAAGTTATCAATTGCTCAGGTACCTGTAATCTAAAATCATATAAGATTCACATTAGAGTTATTTGTGCTGAATATTATCTAGATACACCAAATATATGAGATATTTTTTCTTAAAGGGATTAAAGAAAAGGTCACTAAATTATATTAACATTTAAAACAACAGAATAGCTTGAATATTTTAGGGATTGATATTTGAATGTACAGCTTATATGTTTAAATCTGAACTAGGCTTGCCAACCGTACTTTATAATAAAGTATTGTACGTTATTTCCAGTAATTGTACTCTATACTTTATGAGAATAATAAAGTACGCGAAAATACTTTATTTCTCATGATGTTTTAATAAAAGTCGAAACAAATTTGTTTGAAATTTATTTTAAATTACACGATTTTTAAAACAAAAAAGACGATATTTTTCTCAGGAAATCGACGGTTTTGATACAAATTTATCTGGCAGCACTGAATAAAACCAAAACAAGGAAAGGCTAAAAAAAAATTTAAAATAACAAAATATAACAATTGCGTTTATTTTCATCATATAAATCACAAAGTATACAGAGATGAAAAAAGTGACGTATGAAAAATGCCTAAATCATTTGCGAGGGCAGCTTTCGAAGAAAGAGAAAGAAAACGATTTTGTTAGGGAAGTGACAATGCGTAAAAACAGGCCGCTACTATCTACACAAATTGCATAATCAAAACAAAAAACGCAAAAAGGGCAGCTTTCGAAGAAAAAGACAGAAAAAAACACAATATTTTCTGTCTCGTGACGCTTCTGTATACTCTGTGATATAAATTATGCATTCATCATTTAAATTCCTTACATTTTTTATTTATTTTAAAAAAATAGAATGTAAACATATTTTTAATTAAAAATATCTACATTTTGTTTTTCTCGCACCAATTTCAAATGCGACTAATTTTGACAGTTCTTGTAAGAAACTTTTCGCAAAATATTGTTACAGAAACACTTTTTCTCATATCCTTCCAATAAATGCTGGAAAATTATTTAAATGACAGATAATTCTCGCAAAGAAAAGATACAGAAACACTTGTGTGTTCATTTCACACTACATATTTTTGTTGCAATTCACACGTTTCATGCGAAAAGTTTTACGATGTGAGAAATACAGAAACGGGCTACAGGGTACCTTAATTAGGTTAAAGCGCCAGTTGCCCGGCTTGTCTCAAAAAAAGTGTCAGATTCTAGCACAGTGTGATTGTTTGATAAAACTTGCGAAAAGCAATAAAAAAGCGTTTTTAAATATAACAATAAAAATAAATTAATTGTACTTTATATTTATAATGTGTACTTTTTTTCTTAACCTTTAATGACCAATGTACTTTAATTGCAACAAAAAAAGTTGGGAACCCTAATCTGAACCGATTCAACAATGTTTAATTTTCAGTTAGATATTTTGGGCCAAGGCGAATTCATAAAGGTGACATTTTCACGTCATCTGTTTTTTGTTTATTTTTTTGTGTGTACACTGAATGTCAAGTTTTGTTTACATTTTGTGAAAAATTAATTCAAATTTTAAATTCAACAAAAATTTTAATTCCTTAAAAAAAACTTATATAAATTTTTTTTTATATTTATAAAATAAAAAAAGTGAATCTAAAAGATAAACACAAGGAAATAAAAATGCGTAAGGAATAAGTGGAGTCACCATTAATTTGCAATAGAGGAAAAAGATTTACTTTCTAAAGCAATTGTGTATGCATATTTTATAAACAAAAAATTTCCTTTTTTATATTTTCAGCAAATAATTTTGACAGTCACTCTAACTTTTTACAAAAACAAAATACATAGTATTTTTCAAAAAAAAAAAAAAAAAAAAAAGAAAAAGGGATAGCTAGCATAACTCTATCTCATGATGCGGTCACCTTTATGAATTCGCCTTGTTTTGGGCCAAATTCAATAATACGAACATAATTAAATAATTTATGGACATAAAGAAAGAAGTTTACATGGCAACTATGTGATAATTCTCACAATTTACATAGGTTTTGGTTCTTATGACAATTAAATCGTATTAACCAAATTTTATCAAATTTTCTAAAAACTACTACTTTTACTTTCCGCACAAGGGTTACATGGACAGACAACCAGTGAGATGGACGGACGGACACGTAAAGATCACTTTAAAAAGTGTTTTTAATTCGATCGGCTTACTAAACGATGCGTCAAATTTTTTTTTCATTTTTTCATACATCAAAGTTAAGGTATCTTGTAATACGTTTAATTACCTCGCTGAGGTATTTTAACGTATTCGCTTAATTACTTCAATGAGATAATTAAGCGTATTCGTTTAAATGCTTATCCCGCATAATTACCCAAAATTATTGGCATTTTTGGCGAGGTAATTATCCGTGGAATTGTAATTTGATAAATGAAATAAAAGGGAAATCCGATAAAACTACGAAATGGCAGATAACTTTAAGAAATTATGTTGTAATTTAAATGAAAAGTTTAACTTTATAGATTTTTCTTTATTTTTTCTTGATGTTTCTACATTTTGATTGAATTTGAAGATATCTACAAAATGTGTTTGTTTGATCGAATTATATAATGGTTAAAGGAAGGTTATAGGCGTATAGCGAAGTAATAAGTTGCATTTATCATTTATTTATTTAACATATGGTGTAGATATTTATTTATTTGATTAAATCTATGGATATGAATCCTTACAGACTTATGTATATTACAATGTTTTATATAAAGGTATTATTAACGAAAAAATTTTGTTAAGACATATTAAGTATTTAAAAACACGATAATATTGCGTTTAATTACATTTATATTAATAGAAAAATCGATTAAGCTATACAATTCATTGAAATTTTTGCATCTTCTCCTTAAAGGATCAGCATCAGCATAATTTGTTTGAACAACAGGAAGGTGCAAAGGTATTAGGTGTCCGGTAAAACGTCGTGGAATATCAAAATTTATGTTACGAAGAAGGAAGTCGGAGAGGACATCGCCATTAATCAAATTAATTAGAAATGCCACATTTAGCATAGTCCTTCGAATTTTTAAAGTAGGTTGTTTAATTATTGATAACCTCGCAGTATACGAAGGAAGATTCCCAGCATAA
Source organism: Pollenia angustigena (assembly GCA_930367215.1). Lineage (NCBI taxonomy): Eukaryota > Metazoa > Arthropoda > Insecta > Diptera > Polleniidae > Pollenia > Pollenia angustigena. The sequence goes on from OV884060.1 coordinate 201,422,328, forward strand.
CGACTAAATAAGCTCCTCAGGCAGAATAAATAAACTTCTTTTGAACAGATTCAATTCGGTCTTTGTGCATGTTAACTTCAGGATCCTAGACAATAGACTCATACTCCAAAATGGGCCTTACAAGGGATGTGTATAGTTGTTTCGTTACATTAGGATCTGTAAACTCTTTAGACCATCGTTTTATATAAGCAAGCACACCACGAGCTTTATTAATCGTCATTGTAATATGATTGTAGAAATCTAGCTTAGGATCATATTGATAACAACCGACAAATTTTCCTAACGATTAATAACCGGCCATTTGGTTTAATGTTTTGTGTTTTATATCGCTTAGATTTGTCATCAACTTCCTTTTTTGACACGAATTTAATTGTGAAAGTATAAGTAAATGGACACGGATCCCCATCCAAGGTGAGTTTCAGCTCTAACACCAGCGTGCCACTGTCCATCACAAAGCGAACTTTAAAATTTCATTCTTTACATGTTCACATACACGCTTCCTCTACTACACGTTACACAAGATTTTTTGCTAATTTTTTTTTAAGTAGCTTACTTTTTCGACTTACATTCATTCTGTTCATGTATATTTAATTGATGCTTATAAACATATCCCTTTTGGCAATGTTTACAAAAATATCGCATTTTACTATTATGAACGACAGTTATGTGTAATTCTAAATTGATTTGATTTTTGTATATCTTTAAACAGATATCACATTCAGCGGGTGTATGTTGTCTATCAATATGTTTTTGTAAACTATTTTGGGATACAAAATCTCTCTTGCAATGAGAACATTTGGGTTTTGCTAAAATTTAAAAAAATATATAAATAAGTTTTCTTTTTATTTAAGAAAAACAAAAAAATAACTTACCAATATTATGAGCTTTAGCTACATGAATAGCCAAAGTCCGATGGTTAAGGTATAGCTGCTGACATATTTCGCATTTTAAGTTGGGTTTTTCTTTAGTTTTTTCTTTATGAGGACGTTTTTTGTGGAAATGTAAAGCGGACCACTTGGAAAAAAAATCTTGACAATCCTTTGAAAATAAAAATTATATATTATTATTACTTCTTATAATATTAATAATTTATAAAATAACTTTTTTCGTGAAAGCATAGAAAATGAACATTTACAAAAGTACTAACTATGCTAAGTATAGTCGGTTAAGCCCGACTTTTTGATATACTACACAACAGTATGAACATTTATTTAAACGCGCTGAGTAATTCTAATGGCCAATTTTCAGGATTGATATTAAAAACATTTATTTTTAAAATAGTTTTAAATACAAAATTCTCTTCTTCACTAAAAACTTAAGTGAAACTTAAGTCACCGATGTGGTACACTTAATATGTGCGTTCGTTTACTTTTCCAGTAAAATCCAGTAGGTGAGTAATATGAAAATTTGTGTACGCGAACGCATTTCAGTAAAATCCAGTACAAATTTGCACAAGTTTGTACCAATTTTGGGGTAAACGAACGCAGCTAATTTCAACTTATGTTTCCATTGTAATATTTTAACAAGGTGGCCTCAATATCACAAGAATACAACAACAACAGGCAAAGCATTAACAGTCAGCTGTTTTTTCAGACCACCTTGTAAATAAATACACTTTTTTATATTTTTTTTTTTTTGTATTTAGTATAGGCCTGCCATACGTCCTGGTTTTCCAGGATTGTCCTGGTTTTAGACTACTTGTCCTGGTGTCCTGGTCCACTATTAAATTGTCCTGGTTTATTGTACAGGTCAAGAAAAACAAATTTGTTTTTTGCTTTAGTTGTTAACAAAGGTTAAAATTTTTGTTATAACATTGCTAACATAAGGTAATTGTATAAAGAACTTTCATTAAATTCAACTGTTATCTGGTGTAAAGCTGGTAAAAGCTTTCAATAATATTAGATGATAGTTAATCCTCTTTCAAATTTTGTTTCAACTAGTGGATGTAAAAAGTAATACCGTGTAAACAACTTTTTATAAGTAATCGAAAACCGACAAATTGCTTTCTCTAAGGCAGCCCATACACGTTTCAATTCAATTGCCAACTGAGTCGGTCGTTGTCCAAATCAAAGCGTGTATTGCTTTTTCAATTGATTAGTTTGACAGTTGTCGAGTTGGTTGATGAATAATCAAAAGAGTTTGATTTTTTCAAGTTGAGTACTTAGTCTGCTCAATGGACTAAAGAAACTCGTTAAAGACTGAAACACTGCAGAGTATTATTCAATGTAAGTTTGATTTTAATATGACATGCTACCTGTTTTATAACTATATCAAAGACCGAAATGAAGTTCTAGAAAAAGTGCAATCTTCTGAAAATTATTTTAGTTTAGAACATTTTAAGCTCAACATTTTATTATTTCTCATCGTTTTTATGTACATGAAGTACACGTTAATTTTTTTTTTCTATATATTGTTGGATTTTTTTTTAAAAATACTAAAAGGTAACAATTCTTAAATTCTCAGAAGAGCCAAAAAACTGTTTATGTAAAAATGGTGATATTAAAAAAAAAAATTGTTCCCTTATTAAATTTGAAGAAAGTTTTGCTATGCCTAATGAGAATTAATTTATGAAAAAAAAGTCATTTTTTAAAAATTTTGAGTTGGGACCCTTTAGTATTTAGGGTGCGATATACTACGATTTTTTTATCCATTTTTTCCATGTGTCCTGGTTGATAGGTTCAAACATCTGGCAGCCCTAATTTAGTAGTGCTACCATTCTTTTATCTTAATTAAATAAGACTTTTCAAATAAAACTCAAAAAACCAATCTGTTTTAAATATGATTTAAGTTTGTTATGAAAATTAACTTGATTTAAATACTATCCTGAAAATTGGGCATTAGTCGATTTAGCCAAGTCCTTTTGTCTGTCCGTCCGACTTTCTGTTGAAAACACGCTCAGTTTTGAATGACTCAAAAGAAAAGAGCAATGTTGATGTCAAATTGCTTCTAGTTATCCTACGCAGTTTGGGATTGAAATTCAGCAAAATCAGTTAAGTAGGATAAGAGTTCTGAATCCAAATGTGGAACTACCACTCTTAAAAATTTATAATTTTGTTACAAAAACTAACAAAAATGTGGAATAACGCATGGAATGATTAACACAAATTCGTTCTATATGACTAGAAATCATTATTTTAAATTTTGTGAAGATCGGTCCATAATTTACAATAAGGCCACTTATAAAGCATACTCCCGGAAAACAGCTTAAAACGCCTTAAACCGCAATAACAAATGCTATTGTAATACAATTTGGTACGTCACAGTTTTAAGGGACAAGAAATCACACTGTTAAGTTTCGTAATGATCGGCCTACAATTTACCAAAGGTCCCCTATAAAGCCTACTCTCGGAAAACAGTTAAGAACGCCAAAACCATAATAAATAAAACTACTGTAATAAAACTTGAAATCATATTGTCAAATTTGTGAAGATCGGTCCATCATTTACCAATAAAGACTACCCATTAATGCCTACTCTGGGAAATTATTTAAATACACTTTATATATATTGTGGTAAAATTTGGTTCAATTAAACTTCATGTGGCCGAAAACAATACCATGCTTTACCTTATGTATCATATTAAGCAGCCTTATAAAAACCACTATAAAACGCTATAACAAATTTCACTACCATATCAAAATTTCTTCTAATTTTAGTTTTTTAATGCCAGAAAACTCTTCGGAATTTTGTGATGATACGTTCATAATTTACCATGGGTCCAAGACAAATTCCTCTCTATAATTTGAATTCGGCTAAAACTGTAAAGAATCATTATATTTTACTAAAATTTTTCCAAATTGACATTTTTATGACTAGAAGTAAAAGCATAAAGCTTTCAGATTGTCGTTCAATATTTTAACATATGCAGGTCGAAGCCGCGACTTATTTTAATACATACTGTCGTCCGTTTCTAAAAAGATTAATAAATAATTTATAGACCTATATAGTGCACCCGCCCGAAATATTCTAACATTCGGCGGAGGGTACCGGACAAAAATGTTTCCCTTCTCGGTTTATGTTCACATCTAGAATCTCTTCGCCTTAGGCGAGTGTGGCCGGCAACATTTTAAATAATATTTTCAGCTAGTGGATTCGGATGCAATCCGAGCCTTTTTAAATATTTCACTGCATATTTCGTTATCATAGTTTTATCTAATGGCACATTGAGATCCTTGCGAATATTTGAGTTTTTAACATACCAAGGGGCAGCTGCAATTATTCGAAACAAATTTTTTTTTGGCGCTTTTGAATTTTTTCAATATGAGGCTGAGCCAGTGCCCCTTAGTTGAATACCGCAGCACTAGATTGGCTTTAGAATAGAGTTGTAGAGTAGAAGTATGCAATCGAGACTAAGGACAGAGTTTCTTCCAATAAGCCAATGAATTTGGATGGCTTTTAGTTTCATTTGAGTTAATTTTGCCTCTATATGGCGTTTCCACGTTAATCGCCGATCCAGATGTATTTTACATGCGAATTTTGAGGTATTATTTGATTATAGATTTTAATAGGGGTCATGATTCCCGACGCAAGGTGAATGTTATATGTACACATTTTTGCTCATTGACCTTTATCCTCCATTGTTTTAACCATATTTCTAGTTGAAATATATGATCCCGTAATTACGTTACTTAAGTAACGAGATTTTTCATGACGGTTCGTGCACGCTTAGAAAAGCTGTATCGTCTGCAATGTTAGCAGAAAGAACCACATATTTGGGATCTGGCTTTTGGACTACTGGTTGTTTGAGATTCTTCCCAAACTATTAAAAATAATAATAATAAGCTAATTATTAAGTGAGCCTTGCTAATGTTATATGATCTCAACATTCAAATTATGTTATCTTCTTATTTTCTTTAAATTTATCATTTGCTTACAAATTAAAATTAAATTCCTAACCGTTCTGTTTATTAATAAAAATGTTTGCATGATCAGCATTGTGTGCATATGTATGTACAAACATAAAAGTAACTAACAATACAAATACTGTAAACACGAGCATTTTTAAAATCATACGATTTTAGTTGCTTGTTTAAACTTCTAGTTTTTAAATAATAGGGTATTCATTCGGTTAACCGTCAATCGGTTAACCGATTAATTACTACCCGATTAACTGATCGGTTAATTTCAAATTGGCTTTTTTCGATTAACGATTAAACCGGTTAATTTCAGTCGATTAACCGATTAACCGATGTAACAAAATTTTCAATATTTTGTAGTATTATAACATATTTTTTTGTGTTTTTAATTATTTGTTTCGTCTTATATACAAAACTAGCTTAACCCGGTGCGCTTCGCAACACTGCTTTAACCACTTTATCGATTGAGAGATATTTAATATATGCATCCTATGGAAGGTATTTCTCCCCTGCGCCTACCCGCTTTATTTTTATATTTAAAAGTGTAGTATACCATAAGAGTGACTTCTACAAAGTTTGAACATTATCACTTTAACAGTTTTTAGGATATCCGATATTAAACATTGGCGTCCTATGGAGTGTAACACTTCCCCCGCTGCTATTTAAATTTTGGGACTCAGAGGATCCTACTACCATAAGTTCAACAAAATGCTTGCAGCGGCTCTTATTAATATTTCTATCTATGAGGGGAACTGCTCCTCCTCTTTCTACCCCGCCCATTACTATATTGAAATTTAAAGTTTGCCATAATAGTAGTTTTAACTACGTTTGAAGACTCGCCCTTTAATAGTTCTTCAGTTGAGCGATATTTAATATATACATCCTATGAGAGGTATTCCCCCCTGCGCCTACCCGCTTTATTTTTATTTTCAATAGTGTAGTATACCATATTAGTGACTTCTACAAAGTTTGAACATTCTCCCTATAACAGTTCTTAAGATATGCGATATTAAACATTGGCGTCCTATGGGGGATTCCAATACCCCCGCTGCTATTTTATTTCAATTTTGGGACTCAGAAGATCCTACTACAAAAAGTTCAGCAAAATGCGTCCAGCGGCTCTTAAGATATGCGATAATTAATATTGGCATTCTATGGGGGGTACCAATTCCCCTGCCCCTATCGAAAAAATAAGTAGCCTATTTTATTTTTAGGGCTGACGTGAAGTTACTGTAAAAATTTCAGGAAAATCGGTTCAGTAGTTTCGGAGTCTATAAGCCAACAAACAAACAAACATACAAACATTTTTCATTTTTATATATATAGATAATGGCTAGACCGATTTTGGATTTCAAAATCAACTAACCATCATCACTCCTCCCTGTACCTTCCCTAAAAATTTTATGGCAATCGTTCGAGCCGTTCTCGAGTTATGGAGTGACAATCAAAATGTACACTTCTTTTTATATATATAGATGTATGTGTTTAAAAAAGTGATCTTCATTTTAACCCATTTTCCGCCGACCGGCGACTAAAATTACGATGTTTTTTAATGATTTTTTATCTTCAACATCGATCAACAGGAATGTAGCGAAAAATGGGTTAAATGTTTGACTGCCAACACCTTTTTTTTGTTTCACGTACTTTTTATATGTATGTGTTTAGTTACTTGTTTCTTTTCATATCTTCTCACATCAGTCTTAACACTGAGTCTTCACCTGAGATAATATCTGATATAATATGTGAGATAACGTCGGCAGAATGAGAGAACAAATTCCTTCATGTTAATCTTAATCTTAAACAAGGGGAACACGTATCTTATAAGATTTCATAATCGAATGATTCTCGTACAGTAAACTTGTGCCGTTTTTATTATTTTTTTTAGTTTTTTAGTTAAAAATATTGTTTTTTTAAACAATTATCACAAGATTTTCACTATTTGCACAAAAAAATTAAACGTTTTAATGAATGCGTCTTATTTTTGTTTTATATGTATGTATGTATGTGTATTTTTGACAGCTCATCTTATAAGATAATTGTTATAAGATTTCTCATAACAACTGTCTCATAATATTTATTATAATATTAATACTAAAGGCCTAACCAGAATGTGAATAACGTGGCTTAAGCATCAGAGCGAATACATGTTAATCATATGTGTAAAACCATGTTGAACTTAAGGGAACTTTTTGTTAAATTTTATGAAACTGTAATTTGCTTAAGCAAAGTGCGAAACTAATCGCACATTCCGTACGGAATCAAATGTTTTTATTTTGTTTTTGTTTTTTTAAATGTATTTGAGAGGCTTTTTCGTTTATTTTTGACAGTAGCTTAAGTTTGTTTATGCACATTCTGGTTGGGCCTTAACACTATTTGAGAGCCCACACGTAAGATAATACTCTCTGCGATTGAATTTGACGTTTGCTGATATAAAAATCTTATATCTTATCTCAGGTGGAGACACTATGTTAAGCAGAATTTACAATTAGAAGCAGAGACCTGCGCCGTGGGATTTCATCGGCGGCGGCGGCTGACGCAAAAAAATGATCGGCTGCGGCTCGCTACGGCTGTTAGCCGATGTGGCTGTTAGTCGATGGGATATTGTATATTAAAATTATATGCATGTACATTTGCATATTTTTCGTACTATAATTCTGTTTAAACAAGAATCACATGTTTTCAATGACACAGGAAATAAAACATTAATTGAATAATTATCTATTCCAGAGTACAAAATTTAAAATTTTTACATATAAAACACACCATCGTTTTGAAAACGGTCTCCTAAAAAAGGACAAAATGTGGTACAGTGACATACCAAAATTTCGACCACGTTGAAGGTTAGTTGAAGGTGTTGATGCAAACAAACATATTTGCGTTTTAGTCTTAAATTCATTTTTCTTGTTAAGCATATTTTCGTAATGCACGAAATCTGAATTGAACTCGCTGATCTAGGCAACCGTATCGCTGGAATCTGTTTCATCTTTAATTTTGTTATTCTCACACATATTTATTTAATTTTGAATTGCAGCCAAATATATACATACAGGTATGTGATGGAAATAGATTTTAAAAACGGTACGATTTGAAACCGAAAATATCGTTTTCAGTATCTTTTGAAATGGATTTTAATTGCATATTCCTTTTATTTTCAGTCTTTATTCTTTCAAATTGTATATTATATACGTTAACTGAAGGGTATTCTGAACGAAAATTGAAGACTATAATTCAGAAATAGATTTTAAAATCCTTCGAAATTCATCACACCTTTTAAAAACGTTCGTTTTGAAATCGATCGATTTTCATCACATACCTGATAGTTTTGAAAACAATAAACACTTAAGGCTGTTTAACAAAAGTGATTTGGCCAAATTTTTACAGAGTTAAAACTTTTCGGCGGGAAAATACACAGAATAGTTATCACAAAAATAATCAACGATTGCACCAGTTCAATCATCTTCCTATATGTCGTTATTTTAAAAATTTTTATGAAATTTTGGTGCTTTATAAACAAGAAACTAAGAGTTACACTTTTTAAGGGTAGAAAAACAAAAGAATGTGGCAAGGTGTGAAAAAAGAGAATAAAAATTATTTACAAAGTAATCGGTGGCTAAGCTGCAGCCGATTTTTAGCCGAAGAAATTTCGGCGGCGGTGGCTACAAATATTTTCATCGGCGGCTGGCTAACAGCCGGCTAAGCCGCTTCGGCGCAGGTCTCTGATTAGAAGTGTTAAAATTTAAAAAAACTCCAATGGCATAATGCAGTATTTTAAAGGTTTAGAGAAATCCTGGAAAAGGACTGAGAAATTAGATATTCATCTATGATAAGTGAAAGAATTTTTTCCAAGTCAAGTTTTGTCAAAACTAATGAAAAGAATCGCTTTAATCCTAAAAATTTAAACCAAATTACTTTTCTAAAAGATTATTTTATAAGATCTCCTTTAACTATTGAAATAACTAAAAATTATCTGAGTTTATTTTTTTATTAATAACTCGACCAAATGATTCACAAGGTAGTCATAAAGTCTTATGTCTTAAAATAATTACAAGAAATATATATCGTCGGCTAAATCCACTTTTTATGTAAGTTTTTCTTCAATTTGAGTCTTGCAGTGTGTTAAATCAACTATATTTTTGGTTTTTCTCTTAATAAAAAAAAGTTTTTTGTCTCTCCTGAAAAATGTGCTGAAATTTAATTAGCATGCAAACTTGCCAACGATATGACTGTTGTGGGCTACCGCTTATAATTTAGATTTCTACTGTACAGTTATGACGAAACAATGAACACAGCATTAACATTTTTATTTTGTTTGAAACTCAGCAATATTTATTTTAAACAATTGTTTGCTCGTTTTGGTTCAAGAATTGTTATAAACAATAAACAATTAAGGCATTTTTATATATTGAAATTACTTCATTTATAAAAAAAACTTTATTAATCGGTTAACCGATCAAAAACAAAATTAACCGATTAAACCAAAACCTCGGTTAATTAATCGAGCGATTAACCGATTAAAGCAAAAGGTCGATTAATTGAATACCCTAATAAATAAGTTGAGTTGTTCTTTAAACACTGCAAGTGGCAGTTCGTCTTGTTCGAAAAGAATTATAATTAAAACCTAAATAATTTAGAATTAACAAACATGAATTAAAATAAATTTAAATTATACATAAAAGAGTTCTGCAATAAATATAATAAAACTATTTATTCGCATATTTTTATTCCTGGACTGATCATGAGGATCAGTATTCTTTGAAGAAAAATCTCCTACACTGGTACTTTCGGAAAAATTTCGCTGATGCTCTGGGTAGAGCGTTTTTTTTGCACGGGGGGCTCCGCTAGTATCGAATAGCGGTTATCCCCCAAATAGGGCGGTTCGTACATTATAACGACCCTATATCCTTGATTTTACGCCAAAAAACTTTGGTGGCATGTCATAACGTCCAGTCCAAAAAGTGTCATAACGTTTACGGACACTGTGACACTTTTGTGTCGTAATGTTCGTGGGCATTATGACATTTTGCAAATGGACATTATGACATTTTCAAAAGTGAAAAAGGTCCATAACTACCAAAAAAGTTAAATACAAAAAAAGATCTACATACACGCTGAGAAAAACATGTTTTATTATGGTTACAACCAACAAAACTTTTTTTAAAGAAACTAATTTAACCATAATATGGTTGTCGGTGACAATGATTTGGTTAAATTAAACATAATATGGTTAAAATTTTTTTAAAAATGGCTTTTTTGCTTTTTCTCTGGGCAGAGAAGCTTTAGTTAGCGAAACCTGTGTTTGTTATACCATAGAGGAGAAAGTCCTTGCGCCCGGCAGAAGGCCGGCTATACAGAGAAGCTTTAGTTAGCGAAGAAGGTGTTTGTTATACTACAGAGGAGAAAATCCTTGCGCCCGGCCGAAGGCCGTCTGTGCACAGATGCTTTAGTAAGTGAAGCCGGTAGTTGTTTTTACCATAGAACAGAAAATCCGTTCGCCCGGGCAAAGGTCGGCTATGCTTTCGAGTTTGTAAACATGTTTTGGACATTATGACACTCTACAAGTGTCATAACGTACACGGACGTTAAGACACTGCTCTGATGATCATTATGACACTTTTAAAAGTGTCATAAAGTCCATGGACACTGTGACACTTTTTGGAGTGTCTCGACGTTATGGCATGCCACCAAAACTTTAGCACAAAAAGTTTTACACTTCACTGTATGTAGGAAAAGAAAAAAATATTAAAGAAAACTGCTAGTAGATCGATCAAAGTGAACCGTACAGCGCAAAACTTAGTCGGAGACTGACAACATTTTAAATATTTATGTATATCCAATTTGAAATGTGCCTTATTTTGACAGTTCTTGTAGGAAACTTTTAGCAAAATATTGTTACAGAAACACTTTCTCTCATATCCTTTTAATAATTTCTGGAAAATTATTCACTCGTTTCATGTGAAAAGTTTTACGATGTGAGAAAAACAGATACGGGCTACAGTTTAAAAAACTTTGAACTTCTTTATCCAAAGTTAATTTTTTTTACTTACCCCTATATTGCATACAAAACGTCTAGTTATTGGAAATGATTCCTGCCATTCTTTTATGTCCTTATGTGCATTGGAATGATTACGCATGTGAATCAAAGAATTGAAGCTTTTTCTACACATTCCACAATAAAATAAATCATTTCTGTGACTATCACTTAAACGATGAGCTTTAAGATGTTCTATTGTACAAAAATCTAAGGAACAATTTTCACACGAATAACCAAAAGCTAACATTTTCTCGTCAATCGGCGATGAAAAACAAGGAGATTCACTGTCTGACTCGATATGTTCCTTAAATTGAAGAAAAAAGTTATAATAATAATTTTACATAAAAATTCCAAGTTGTAAACCGCGAATACCTTTGTCACTTCCATTTTATTACTTAATAAGCCACATATTGAGCATACAAATGTTTTTACTTTGGCATCTATAGCATGAGATTTAATATGAGCAAGATATGAATATTTATAACCATATATTTTTCGACAATATTCACATTGAAACTTCTTGGATTTCTTGTAATGATAAATATCCTTTAAAGGTATATAATTTAAATTTTAATTATTTTTAATTATCAGGGGTGTTCTGGAAATCGAAAACGCAAAACTCAAGAATTTTGGAATCTAATATAATTTTTTTAATTTTTGTTATAAAATTCTATTTAATAGAGAAATATTAATAAAAATTGTCATAAAATTTTTTTATTACGGAAATCTTATTAAAAAACGACGTTTAAAATTCTTGCGTTTTGCGTTTTCGATTTCAAAAACAACTGTATATATATTAGTTACCATATGTCGATTTAAACGAAATTTTTGATAATACATTTTTGGACAAAGTGTACATTTATACTTTGAATCTTTATGCAATTTCATATGAGTATTAAAAACTTTTATATCCTTAAAAAAGCGGTCACATCTAATAAGGGCAACATAATTATTTTTAATTTCCTAATACATGCTTTAAAAATATATGTATAACATAAAAAATAAATAATTACCTTTCACACACCAAAGCAGATTTAGGGTTATGTGTATAGTGGGTATGTTCAAAGAAATCATTTGAATTATTGAAAATATCACCACACAATAAGCAAATTTTTGGCCTGTGGTTTTTCAAATGGAACTGCATATGAAACCGATATCTAAGGTGGAAAAAACATTTTTAGTACATACATACATATATTGTTATTATAAGAAAAATACCTTATTAAAGATTGAAAATTTAAATCGCAATATTTACAATTTAGTACATCAGCTTTTCGTTTTATATTTCGGCAGCACGAATGTTTATTTAAATCTAAAACATTTGAAAATGTTTTTTGGCAATCTGTACATTTACCATAAATGGCGGTACTGAAATAAAAAAAAAAAAAAATTAATTAGGCAAGTTTTTTTATATTGCTCATATCCAATGTTGCCAAGTTTTAAAAATTTTCAACAAACATTAAATAATACTGCTGTAATTACCCTGCAAATAATAGCTCTGTTTCTTTACTTTTTGGGTAAAGTTCGTGAAAATGAGAGCAAGCATAAATTTCTCTCATAAAGAGACAAAATTACACAAAAGTACGGGAACAGAAAAAACCAAATTTTAAGCACGAAATAAAAAGTCATTGTTTTGATAGCTTTTACAAAACAATAAAAGTTTACTTTTGAAAAATTGTATATTGTCTGCAGAAATAAATTAATTTTACCAAAAATTAAACCAAACAAACACTTTTACAATAACTAACATTATGTATTCCTAATATTTCACAATAAAACTTTGGGGGGTGTGCTGGAAATCGCAAACGCAAAACGCAAGAATTTGGAGGCTTTTTATAATACACTTTTAATCAAATTTTTATAATTTTTGTTATAAAATTCTGTTTAATAGAGAAATGTTTGTATAATATTTGTCATAAAATTCTTTTATTAAAGAAATCTTACTAAAAAACGACTTTTAAAATTCTTGCGTTTTGTGTTTGCGATTTCCAGCACACCCCTGTTTAAATTTGAGTACATTGTTTTGCTCTACAACACTTTTTCCAAAATTTGGTTCATGATTGTTTTCCTTTGCAATTCATTGCTTTGTTTATGTTTTACAGCTGTTTGACAATTTACACAATTTGCACGAAGAAAAATTCTGGGCTGTTTCGTGCAAGAAGAAGAAGAATTTTATTCTCTCAAATCCGCTCTCATTTACACAAATTAAAAGTACGGGAACGCTTTTCGGGCAAAATGGGATCCCGAGGGATCGTTAAAAAACGAAGACATGTCGTCTCACTACAAACACTTTTTAACAATGACATGGTCCATTCTTGCATTACATCGGACCTAGGGTTGCCAGACGGGCCTGATTTGGCCTGATTTTCAAGTTTTTTAATGCGTGTCAAGTGAAAAAGTGATTTGTCAAGTTTTTTCATAAGTTAATTTTTTTAATCTCAAATGTTTCTATCTTTGTAATAATACTTAAAAAAAAGTAAGTTTATATTTCTGAAAAAATCTAAATCCCATATTTTTATTATCAGTACAACTAAGGAGTAATATGATGTATATTTTTAAATTATAGTTTAAAAAATATAGTTTTCTTTCAGTGCAATTATAATAAAAGTGCCGGCACTGATATTTAATTCATTACTCAATACTAGTAAATTGGCATCATTGAATAGCTGATTTGCAATACGTACATTTAAGTGAATATTTTTTGTTATTTTTACTTTTTATGATATTTTTGTTTGTATTCTAATAATTTTTATGAAACAAATTATAAAAATTAAATAAAAAAACAATAGTATAAGTGGCAAGCCTAATCGGAACAGTCCATGGAGTGGTCCATTTTATCAAAATGGATCAGGTGGTCCAATTTTATTTGCAGGGTAGGCGAATTGTAGCAATTAAGAGAAGTTGAATGTTCTCTGATTGCCATTCACTTGGGAATGGCCAGGAACGATTCTTTTGCTTAATTGCTGAAGCATCTCATACCCCCAGCTTTAGGCTGGCCATTCCCCGGGCAATGGTTTCTGATACCTTTCAGAACTAGCAAACGTGAGATGGCGTACTGTGTAACCTGATGGGGTAGATGACGTCTCAGGCAACTAGGTGATGATTCAGTCACTGGAGCACAGTAAAAAAAGCCGGTCTGACGGCTCAGGTGGCAGCCCCATCATCAGAATAGGATATCTTGTGCCGATTCCTCATTATATCCGAAACCTCACAAACAATTCCCAGAAACTCAATAAGAAAAAATCAAACTGAAAATAAACAATGATGACCCCCCGCAATGATAAAGGACTTCAATTCACCACATGGAACGTTAGAACACAAAATTAATCAGGCAAACTTGAGCAAGTTAGTAGAATTCTTAAAAATTATAATCTCGCCTTCCTTGGTATGAGCGTTGAGCGTTGGAAGCAAACTGGTACCATAAAAACTGATGATGGGCACCAACTGCTATGGTCTGGTATGCCTAACGAAAACGACATACACCAATATTTCGTAGGCATTCTATTACACTCAAACTTTTTTGAATTTCTACAAGATTACAAATTTGTGCAATGCTATGCCCCAACTGAAGGCGCTGATGAAGATCAAAAACTAAGTTTTATGATACACTGAATCAAACTTTGAAAGATATCCCTAACAAAGACTTTAAATTTGTAAAGGGCGATCTTTATGCAAAATTTGGTGCTGAAACGATGGAATGGAAGGAATAATGGGCAAACATGGTATTGGATCTGTCAATAGTAATGGTGACCTATTAGTAGAAATGTGTGGCATTAACGAACTGAAAATTGGCGGTACACTTTTTCCCCACAAACTTAACCATAAAACGACATGGAAATCTCCAGACTCCGAAACTCAAAACAAATTGACCACATCTGTGTAACAGCAAAATGGAGTAATTGTTTATGTGATGTTTAAAATAAACGTGGAGCAGACAAATGATCTGATCACTACATGCTTTTCGGTATATTACACTTGAAACTGCCAACAAGATATAAAAACTCAAAGACATGACGTATGAAATATAACGTAGATCGCCTAAAAATACCTCATTTCAAGATTCTATTCTGTGACTCTTTGAAAGATCGAGTAAACAGCCAACTTGCGGAATCAGATTTAAACCAGAAATGGTGCAAACTAAAAACTGCAATACAAGATACTTGCATAAATACACTTAGTAAAGCTCGAAAACAAAACGATATCTGCAAACACGTGGAATATGATAAATGAACGTGGAAAATTAAAAACAATGCAAATGCTGCTACAATTGCTATGAAACGGAAAAACGCTAAAAAGAATATAGCCAGTTCGATAAACTGGTCAGACGTGCAATTAGAAACGATAAAAGAGAGTTCATCCAACGCCTTGCTATGTATATCTGCTGATGAAGCAGCAAAGTCACACGACATGGAAAAGCTTTTTGATATTACGAAGAAATTCAATGGTTGTAGGAACGAAAAATCGATGCCAGTTAGAAGCAAAAACGGCGAAATTATAACAAATACACGAGCCCAGCTCTGCAGACAGAAAGAACACTTTTTGGAAACGATGAATAAACAGCGTTCCGGAATCGCAGCAACACATGATGAGCACGTCGAACAACTTCCCAAACAAACAACCCCCCCTACTAAATCAGAAAAAAAATATTTATTTATTTCTTCATTTTCAATAACCTAGCCTTTTGGCCTTAATCGGTTACAAACTTCTACTCAAAAAACAAACTTTTACACAAAAAACCAATGCTTATAAGAAAAATATTATATATGTACATATAAAAACAAGTAATACTTTCTTCGGTCAAGCCCGACCATATGATACCCTACACCACAGTATTTTAAAATACATCATGCTTATGTGTCTATATAAATATGGATTTATCTATGTTTATAAGCTTCATTAAAATAAGTTTGAAAGTTTGTGAGAGGCAAAAATTGCCGCCTACCTCCCCTTGTGGTCTTATTTTTGAAAAACTGTATAGCTTATGTGTCCATATAGATATGGATCTATCTATGTTTTAAATTTTATTAAAATCGGTTTGAGAGGCAGAAATTGCCCCTATCTCCCCTCGTGGTCCTATTTTTTTAAAAATGCGTACCTTTTGTGTCCATTCAGATATGGTTGCATCTATCGGTTTGATAGTTTCTAAGAGGAAGAAATTTCCCCCTATTTTCCCTCGTGGGCCTACGATTCGGCCCATTTTCAATAGGCTTGGTCCTTGTGCCAATAAGAACCTATGTCCCAAATTTTATCAAATTATCTAAATAAACGATTGTTGTGCTCTATTTTGTTCTCCAAAAATGTTTTTGGTTTCATTTTGCACTTGCAAACACACATGTATAAAAGTATTGTGACAGGGTTACCGTTAGAAATTTTGAAAAATAAAGTCGCGCAAAAACGTCGTTTAAGAAAATAAAAGTCGGAAACTTTGTTTAATGACTTTTACTTGGAGGCCACACGATCAAGTTTGGCCTTTCAATTTGCAATACACTCCCACTAACACAGTCACACTTTTTTAATTGACGACGAGATTGCTTTCAATTTTACCATTCCATTTGTTTGGCAATTTTACTTTCAATTTAACAGTTGATTACATTTTTGTTTTTATAAATTGTTTTCTTGATGACATCTTGAAAGTAAATTGCTTACAAATTGAGTGCAGCCTACATCACAGCTTTCAATTTATGTAAATTTTGAGAAGCAGTATATGTAAAAGACTATCAAGAAAAACTTGATCGTGTGGCCACAGGGTTAACGAAGATCTGTGTTTCTATTTTTTACTTTGATAACATTTCATGAAAATCTTATAAATTAAATACGGGGAAATGGACAATATATTTTTTTTTCTAAATTTTTGGAATTAAGGCCCTGAATTTGTAAAACGCAACGCAATCCCAAAAATAACATTGAAAGCAAAAACAATGTCAATAATTTTTCAAAATTTTGTTGTTGCTTTCTACAGAAATACATATTGCGTTTAAAAATATCAACGCCACAAGATATGCAGCGTTTAAAATTTAAAAATTCAATATTCATTTCAATAGAAAACAACAACAAAATTATGAAATATTTTCGATTTTGTTTTTGCTTTCAATATAATTTTTGGCGTTGCTTTTGCGTTTTACAAATTTAGGGCCTAAGTGTTTTAAAACCGTTTAAATTTATCTTGCAGACATAAGTACAAAGATAGATGAATAGTAAATTTTTCCGTTCTCTTAAAATGTGTACGTTTTTATTGTATAAGGCACAGGTTCTCTCGAAAGTAAATGTCAAGTGGTCGAGTTTCGGCCACCGGGCGATCCTAGTATTTATAAAACGCCTAAATCGACTACCCTTCGCCAACATATTTCCTTTAGCTTTACAAAAATGTTCAGCCAATTTTGGTAGTGTAAAACGGAAAACACAGCTCAAACCAGACTTTTTAGGAGAAAAGAAAATAAGTTAAAAATAAATATTTCCGTAACTAAACTTGTCTAGCGTAAAGTTATATTAAATAGTAATTATGTATATTTACCTTTCTAATTTATCATAATGTGTTAGTATTAAATGTCTTGCTAATGTTGGCAAATCTTTTGCATCTTCTTCGCAATTTTTAACGATACAAGACAATTGTTGCTCCTTTTCGAATTCAACCATGCACGTATGTTTTAATAATTCCCCAAAGGAGTAATATTTTTCAAGGCACAACTAAAAAAAAAAAAACTTTTTACTAGGGCAACAAAAAAAAAGCACTAACAAAACAGTTTTAGGCTCTTAACCATTTAAAAACATCAGAATAAGCTGTTAGTTATATAAAAAAAAAAAAGCAATTTAAATTTATTTTTTATTTTCCACTTTATTCGCTTAATACGTTGTTACAGTAAATTATAAGTTAACGCAATAAATTTTCGAAAAGAAAACTATGTCTATTTGAAGTCAGCAAGTTCTTGTACATAAAAAAGTTGTTCCTACGTCTACAGATGTTAAGGGAGCATATCGTTAGCTAAAATGCAAAAGGACGTAACTAACAAAAATATAATTTTACAGGAGAAGCAAAAAACTTTATTAAATGAAAACTATAAAGATGTCAGAAAACATGCGTTAATGGGTCATCCATGGAATTCTTTAAACAGTTTTCAAAGGAAACCATTTCATTATAATTTGTTGAAAAAAAATGAGTAATTACGTAGTTTTTCATTTATAAAATAAACACACTTGTAGTTACGTTCCTTTGTTTTTTGTTAATAAAAGCGCAATTTTTGATCCCAGAAGTGTAAAATTTTGTGAAGACATGTAGTTCAATGGCATTTATAATAATCAATCAAAAACACGATTTCGAATTTTTTGTTAGTTACGTCTTTAAGCATTTTAGCTAACTATATTTAATATTTAGTATTTGCTCTGAAGTATATTTTATATGATTGAACTTACAATTCCGCTTGCCAACCAAAATATCCCCAATATCTTTAAGTACCGAAAATTTTGTTTTTTTTTTATTAATTTTGTCTCCTATATCCCCTAGAACACCGGACATTTTTCTTACGGTGTCCATAACAATATTCACTTGGGAAACCAATGAAAGATTTTTTTTTTCCAATTTTGTTACAACTTCGCGTAAAACCCCAAAATTTGCAGAAATGAACAATATTTGGTTCCGCAAAGCACTTTCATTTCAATATATACAGAGAAATTCTTAAGAGCTAAAACTATATTAGAAAAGAGTAAAGGAACTAGCAGACGTAACTTTATACAAAAACTTTATTTGAAAAGAAATACGACGTTACAAACTATGATGCTAAAAAGACGTTACAGAAAGAATATATAATATATAACAAAACGATATCTGCAAACACGTGGAATATGATAAATGAACGTGGAAAATTAAAAACAATGCAAATGCTGCTACAATTGCTATGAAACGGAAAAACGCTAAAAAGAATATAGCCAGTTCGATAAACTGGTCAGACGTGCAATTAGAAACGATAAAAGAGAGTTCATCCAACGCCTTGCTATGTATATCTGCTGATGAAGCAGCAAAGTCACACGACATGGAAAAGCTTTTTGATATTACGAAGAAATTCAATGGTTGTAGGAACGAAAAATCGATGCCAGTTAGAAGCAAAAACGGCGAAATTATAACAAATACACGAGCCCAGCTCTGCAGACAGAAAGAACACTTTTTGGAAACGATGAATAAACAGCGTTCCGGAATCGCAGCAACACATGATGAGCACGTCGAACAACTTCCCAAACAAACAACCCCCCCTACTAAATCAGAAAAAAAATATTTATTTATTTCTTCATTTTCAATAACCTAGCCTTTTGGCCTTAATCGGTTACAAACTTCTACTCAAAAAACAAACTTTTACACAAAAAACCAATGCTTATAAGAAAAATATTATATATGTACATATAAAAACAAGTAATACTTTCTTCGGTCAAGCCCGACCATATGATACCCTACACCACAGTATTTTAAAATACATCATGCTTATGTGTCTATATAAATATGGATTTATCTATGTTTATAAGCTTCATTAAAATAAGTTTGAAAGTTTGTGAGAGGCAAAAATTGCCGCCTACCTCCCCTTGTGGTCTTATTTTTGAAAAACTGTATAGCTTATGTGTCCATATAGATATGGATCTATCTATGTTTTAAATTTTATTAAAATCGGTTTGAGAGGCAGAAATTGCCCCTATCTCCCCTCGTGGTCCTATTTTTTTAAAAATGCGTACCTTTTGTGTCCATTCAGATATGGTTGCATCTATCGGTTTGATAGTTTCTAAGAGGAAGAAATTTCCCCCTATTTTCCCTCGTGGGCCTACGATTCGGCCCATTTTCAATAGGCTTGGTCCTTGTGCCAATAAGAACCTATGTCCCAAATTTTATCAAATTATCTAAATAAACGATTGTTGTGCTCTATTTTGTTCTCCAAAAATGTTTTTGGTTTCATTTTGCACTTGCAAACACACATGTATAAAAGTATTGTGACAGGGTTACCGTTAGAAATTTTGAAAAATAAAGTCGCGCAAAAACGTCGTTTAAGAAAATAAAAGTCGGAAACTTTGTTTAATGACTTTTACTTGGAGGCCACACGATCAAGTTTGGCCTTTCAATTTGCAATACACTCCCACTAACACAGTCACACTTTTTTAATTGACGACGGATTGCTTTCAATTTTACCATTCCATTTGTTTGGCAATTTTACTTTCAATTTAACAGTTGATTACATTTTTGTTTTTATAAATTGTTTTCTTGATGACATCTTGAAAGTAAATTGCTTACAAATTGAGTGCAGCCTACATCACAGCTTTCAATTTATGTAAATTTTGAGAAGCAGTATATGTAAAAGACTATCAAGAAAAACTTGATCGTGTGGCCACAGGGTTAACGAAGATCTGTGTTTCTATTTTTTACTTTGATAACATTTCATGAAAATCTTATAAATTAAATACGGGGAAATGGACAATATATTTTTTTTTCTAAATTTTTGGAATTAAGGCCCTGAATTTGTAAAACGCAACGCAATCCCAAAAATAACATTGAAAGCAAAAACAATGTCAATAATTTTTCAAAATTTTGTTGTTGCTTTCTACAGAAATACATATTGCGTTTAAAAATATCAACGCCACAAGATATGCAGCGTTTAAAATTTAAAAATTCAATATTCATTTCAATAGAAAACAACAACAAAATTATGAAATATTTTCGATTTTGTTGTTGTTTTCAATATAATTTTTGGCGTTGCTTTTGCGTTTTACAAATTTAGGGCCTAAGTGTTTTAAAACCGTTTAAATTTATCTTGCAGACATAAGTACAAAGATAGATGAATAGTAAATTTTTCCGTTCTCTTAAAATGTGTACGTTTTTATTGTATAAGGCACAGGTTCTCTCGAAAGTAAATGTCAAGTGGTCGAGTTTCGGCCACCGGGCGATCCTAGTATTTATAAAACGCCTAAATCGACTACCCTTCGCCAACATATTTCCTTTAGCTTTACAAAAATGTTCAGCCAATTTTGGTAGTGTAAAACGGAAAACACAGCTCAAACCAGACTTTTTAGGAGAAAAGAAAATAAGTTAAAAATAAATATTTCCGTAACTAAACTTGTCTAGCGTAAAGTTATATTAAATAGTAATTATGTATATTTACCTTTCTAATTTATCATAATGTGTTAGTATTAAATGTCTTGCTAATGTTGGCAAATCTTTTGCATCTTCTTCGCAATTTTTAACGATACAAGACAATTGTTGCTCCTTTTCGAATTCAACCATGCACGTATGTTTTAATAATTCCCCAAAGGAGTAATATTTTTCAAGGCACAACTAAAAAAAAAAAAAACTTTTTACTAGGGCAACAAAAAAAAAGCACTAACAAAACAGTTTTAGGCTCTTAACCATTTAAAAACATCAGAATAAGCTGTTAGTTATATAAAAAAAAAAAGCAATTTAAATTTATTTTTTATTTTCCACTTTATTCGCTTAATACGTTGTTACAGTAAATTATAAGTTAACGCAATAAATTTTCGAAAAGAAAACTATGTCTATTTGAAGTCAGCAAGTTCTTGTACATAAAAAAGTTGTTCCTACGTCTACAGATGTTAAGGGAGCATATCGTTAGCTAAAATGCAAAAGGACGTAACTAACAAAAATATAATTTTACAGGAGAAGCAAAAAACTTTATTAAATGAAAACTATAAAGATGTCAGAAAACATGCGTTAATGGGTCATCCATGGAATTCTTTAAACAGTTTTCAAAGGAAACCATTTCATTATAATTTGTTGAAAAAAAATGAGTAATTACGTAGTTTTTCATTTATAAAATAAACACACTTGTAGTTACGTTCCTTTGTTTTTTGTTAATAAAAGCGCAATTTTTGATCCCAGAAGTGTAAAATTTTGTGAAGACATGTAGTTCAATGGCATTTATAATAATCAATCAAAAACACGATTTCGAATTTTTTGTTAGTTACGTCTTTAAGCATTTTAGCTAACTATATTTAATATTTAGTATTTGCTCTGAAGTATATTTTATATGATTGAACTTACAATTCCGCTTGCCAACCAAAATATCCCCAATATCTTTAAGTACCGAAAATTTTGTTTTTTTTTTATTAATTTTGTCTCCTATATCCCCTAGAACACCGGACATTTTTCTTACGGTGTCCATAACAATATTCACTTGGGAAACCAATGAAAGATTTTTTTTTTCCAATTTTGTTACAACTTCGCGTAAAACCCCAAAATTTGCAGAAATGAACAATATTTGGTTCCGCAAAGCACTTTCATTTCAATATATACAGAGAAATTCTTAAGAGCTAAAACTATATTAGAAAAGAGTAAAGGAACTAGCAGACGTAACTTTATACAAAAACTTTATTTGAAAAGAAATACGACGTTACAAACTATGATGCTAAAAAGACGTTACAGAAAGAATATTATTGTATGAAGTGAATGTGTAACCGAGGAATTCGATCGTTAGAATACAGCTATGGAATTTTCTAGAGAAAAGAACTTATGCAGGCAAATAATAAAATACGTTGATAAAAAGGCTTAATACTAAAAAATTAAACACATAAAAATTATATACAACACTATAAAAAGTACGTTACAGTGTTGTTAAGACAAAGTAACATAAAAATCAAGTAAGAAAGTATAGTCGGTCAAGCCCGACCATGTGAAACCCAAAACCACAGTATTTAATGGCTATATGAAAATTTCATTAAAATCGGTTTTATTGTTTCTGATAGGCAGAAATTACCCCCTATCTTCCCTCGTGGTCCTATTTTTTAAGAAAATTCATACCTTACGTGTCCATATACATAAATATGGATCTATCTACATATGTTTTAAATTTCATTAAAATTGGTTTGATAGTGGGCACAAAGACCCTATTCCGGAAAGCAGGGGGGTTATTATGTAATACGATTCGAAAGAAAAGATTTACGAATTCGTACAAATTGTATTATGTAGTACGTTTTTCGAAAATTGATTTTCGAACGTTCGGAAATATTTTATTTTTGTGGAATTTTTTTTACCCCTTTTCGTAAATTAAAAATTACCCTTTAACAATTGCAACTATGTAATACGAAAGCAAATGTCAGTTCATTTAAATTGTAAATTATTATATTTCGAATTATGCATGGCCCAATTAGTAGGTCTGCTCGAAACGCCTGCTGATTTATTGCAGAGTTGTGTTTTTAATAATAACACATAGGCATAAATGGGCAAGATGTCAAAAGTTGTTTACATTTTTAACGTCATTGTGTTCATTTGAAAATTGTTTACTTTTTTCAATATGATTTTTGATTTAAAAAAATTATTTTCTTATTATGAAAATAGAAATAAAATTTAATAATAGTGACAAAAATTGTGAACAAAAATAAAAAAATAAGTAATATATAAAAAAACTAAAAGGCGGACACAATGGAGAACATTTTTCGTCTCCTCCCCAGTGACGAAGAAAATGAAGAAAACAACATCAGTGTCCAACAATTTTATTTCAATAACAGAAGAGAAATTTCCACAGACGAACATGTTGACCTTCTGTATCTGGTTAAGCATTTCCGTTGTTTTCTTCACACCCATATGCAGCCGGAGGAAGAAAGTAAGCAGTCTTTAGTATGCTGTTCAAATGATTATCTCCAGATTAGTTTTTGTTTATTAATCCGTTCATACCAAAAAGAGTTTGTAACATGCTTTGAACCTGACACTTTCGGCATTAAATGATAAATGCATTGGCTCTGTTGTATCATCACTGGGGAGGAGACGATAAAAGTTCTCCATTCTGTCCGCATTTTATTTTTTATATTTTTTTTTTTTAAATTTTTAAACACAAACAGAAATTACTGGTAGTATTTTGCAAAATGTAAAAATATATTTTATTTTTATTGTCTCTATACATAAAATATAGAAAAAATCTTCCCATTGTCCTTTCTTTTTAATTTCCTTTATCGCCCAATTAGTTCTAAGCACTTTTTTTAGAACAAACTTATTTAACCAAAATTTCGATTGAAAATTTTTCATTTAACAAAATAAATACATATTGCTTGACAGCTGACAACTTTTTGACATTTTTACCATTTGTATATACAAACAAAACGCGTGTTGTTTTTTCTATTGTTGCATTGTTGTACTTGTGTGCAGACCTACTAATTGCGCCATGGAATTATGTATTATTATTCGAAGGTGGCTGTGCTTGCGAAAACGATAAAAAATTTAAAAATGTAAGTAAGTAAATAAAACTTTTTACAAAACTATTAAAACATAAGATATCCTCTATATTTAGAACTGTGAGTGACTTGAAATCACAATTTATACCATGTGTTTGTTGTCACAACTCTTTTTGTTTTAAGTCTGAAAATTTTAGTACATAGCATTTTTTTTAAATGCTTTAGGGAAAGCTCAAACAAAGCAGTGTTTACAAAACCAAGACAGTATGAGGTGATGGTTGATTTTATGCTTGCACATGCAGATTTAGCAAAGGGCCACCTAAATGTTGCAAATGCTAAAAGCAAGTCGAAGGATTTGTGGCAAAGACTGTCAAAGGATTAAGATGCGGTTGGTCCACCGTATAGTGAATTGGAAAAAAGTGAGTTTTCATTTAATTGATTTTGTGTTAACTAATTTTACAAATGTGCTTTGTTACTAGGTTTGGGAAGAATATAACAACACGTTTAAGTTAAATGTCTGTTTTCGGTTGAAGTATAAATGCTCATCGTTACTTGGCCTTATTACTTGAATGTGAGTGCCGTCTACTGCTCCAATTACTCCAAGTATTCTACATTAATTAAAAAAAAAATATCTTTTCGCCTCCTTTTTTCTTCAGTCATTTTAAAGATAATATGCTTCGGGCAAAGATTTGGTTCGATTGTTTCGCATACCTCAAATAAGCATATGGAAATTGATGGGTGTGAAAGTCCCACAAGGCGATCTTGGCCAATCTGATGTTGGTATCCAACTAGTGCCAAACATTTTAATGTGGAAGCTAATTTTTTCAAAGGTGCAATGACTGTCGATCTTTCAGGTGGCTTTAAATCGCCTTTTATTCAATTGTAGATATGGGTAATTCCAAAGTGTTGAACGTGACAGTCGTACGCATCAAAAATGCAATAACATTTTAAGCAAAAAATATTTTTACGTTTTCTTAACCCTTAAATTAAAGCACCAAGAAAGCACTGTTATCTATGCTAAAGTTTATGGAGGGCGCGATTCTAGGTCAAAGATAATGGCAAAAGAAGTAGCGGTTCGAACGTGAAAAAAACAGAAGTAGTTTTTTTGGCCATGTATAAAAAGGCGTAATTCAGCGGAACCTGGCACAATTTTTTAGTCAAACTACTTTCAGAATTTTATGTAGCAATGTAAAATTAAAATGTCTTGATTTGATTCCAAAATCTTCTGTATGTTCTTTTTTTTAAGCCAAAATCTGGGTCGATACGTGACATTTCGAACGTGAAATTTTTTCCGTAATAATTTAACTGAATAATGATCAAAATTAAATAAAAATTTATCGTTAATCCGAATAGCATATTGCTCTTTGAACTCTTCCTTAGATTACAGACCATGTAAGAAAATTTTTTTGGAACAATTTTTTATCAAATATCACCTCTTTTAAGGAAGATAAGATTAAAGAAAACATACAATAAAACATTCTCACATATAAGAAATTACGTTTGCACAAATTTGCAGTCTGATTGTTCATCTAAGTGAACAAATTTATGAGTAAGTTTATCAAATTAGTAAAATCTAAATATTTCTCTATAACAATATCGTAAAATAATCAGCTTTTAATAACTTTTAAATTTTCGGTCACGGTGGACCTTTTGACGGAAATGCCCATATACAATAAATGAATTTTTATTAAGCCAAAAGTTTTTCACGAAACTAAAAGTACTATTTTTATGATTAAATTTCATAATTAAAAAAATCTTTCTTACGTACTATTAGCAAGGCTAATAATCTCGGATGTATCTCTTATAATTTTCTGTTGAACTCTTTCTGCAATTGCATCACTTTATCGCTATCTTCCAACCACAATGCACAAGAATCCATGTTCTTAAACCGTTATTTTTTTATTAATAATTATTTGTTATATTTAGCAATATGCCAAGCTATTAATGCCGAATGATTTTTAATACTTCGGGGGTAGAGTCAAGTACCCTACTTGCTTATTAGAGTGCCCCTCACTTGTCCTAAAACGGATATTTAGGGTGGCCCTTAAAACTTGGATTTTTTGACTTTTTATGAATTTAACGCATTATTTATGTTGTTAGCACCAAAATCAATGATTTTATGCATTGAATAGTTAGTTTGGGTAGCAATATTTCATTTTTGGGTTTTGTTGGAATAATACACTGAAAAAAACAAAGTGGCAACAACAACACTTGAAAGTAAGAAAATACGACTTCTAACATTTAGCACGGCACAAATTGGGCTGAATATTATGGCTTTCCATGCAACACAGTTGTTAATGACATCCAAATCTAAAATTCTGCGGTGGTGCGTGGCGATCGCATTTTTCGTTTACAAGAAAATTAGGAAAATGTAAAAAAAAGGCGAAAAAAATGAAAAAAATTGGGTTTTTTGACCTTCATTCACTTATAACTTTTGAAGTAGGAGTGTTATCTTTAAGCACCACCGCAGAATTTTAGATATTTTAGTCATCAACAACTCTGTTGTCTTCCAAGGCATAATATTCAGTCGAATTTGTGCCGTAGTACAAACAGTACAGCCTATTTTCGACAAATTTTATTAATTGATTAAAAAAACAGGGTGAATTTAAAAAAAAACGTAAATTTATGCTACTAAAATTAGTTTTAAATTAGTTATTAAGAACATAGACACTGTTTTCACTTTGGGAAACAAAATTTCTTTCCATGTGATAAGTTAATATACTTGTAGGATCCCTTGGTTGGTTATCCAAATAAAACGCACACTTTTGATATTTTTTTAAAAAGTTTATTAAAATATAAAAGTTAAACAAAACATATGAACTTCAATTTCATTTAATAATAATAAAGAATAATAGTTTACGAATTAAAAATTAAACTGTCCGCACTTGTCTTTCACTTCAACCACTCAAGAACAACTAACTCATCTGTCCATAACGTCCGTCTGTCAATTACTTTCCCAATCCCACTCATCCCACACTCTGCCTAACTACTCTCTCTCTCCACCTCTGCCTGCCCTCTGCCTTGCCGACCTTCTTAACCCGTTCGGATCCACTCCCACATTCGGCCCTCCTGATATTGCATTCGCCCCGAATGCAGAATGCCAAGGCTTCATAAATTCAACCACCGTGGTACATCTCCTGGATCCTTCACACTCTCCCACCTTCTCAACCTCATAGCGCCCGTGGTTTAACCTCCTTATGATCTTATATGGTCCTAAGAACTTCGGTTTTAACTTCAAACCCGCTCCAAACTGAGTCCTTTTTATGGCGACCAAATCATCAGCATTATACACCGTTTCGGGCACGCGATTTTTATTAAAGGTGCGTTTATTCACCTGCTGCACTTTCAGAATTTTGTCCCGTGCTTCTTGTCTTATGGAGTTTCGTTCCCGGTGGAGTTCATTAACCGCCATTTCCTCTAACGCTTTTCCCAAATCAACATCATCGCTTGTTCTCATTTTGAGACCAGTCATCAGCTCGAAGGGTGAGTGGCCTACGCTCCTGCTAGGCGTATTGTTGATAACCCTTTGTACCCTATCAACATGACGATACCAATTTTGTGGGTTTTCCAGGCATAATTTAGTCAACATAGGGACGATAATTCGGTGTATTCTTTCCACCTGACCGTTCCCCCTTGGTACCCCTGTCGCAATCAGTAGATGCTGTACACCTTCTCCAGTACAATACTCACTAAACTCGTTGGATGTAAAGGCAGTACCCCTATCAGTGATTACACGAGGATTTCCAAATATTGCTGCCTGTTTGCGTAAGGCCTCAATCACCTCACCAGTACCTGTACTTTTTGTGGGATAAAGCCACACAAATTTCGAGAAAGCATCCACTATAACCAAGATGTGATTATATTGTTTCTTTGTCGTTTCCATAGGACCCACGTGGTCCAAATGATAAGTCGTCAATGGTTTGTCCGCTTTATCAATAGGATTCAAAAACCCCTCCTTTCTTCCGGCCTTTGCGTTAGCCATGATACACTCAACACAGCTTCGAACCACATTCTCGGCCTTTAGGCCCAACCCCGCAACATAAAATGTCCGCTCAACCAATTCAACAGTTCTCTTTGCCGCAAAGTGTCCTTGTCTGTGAGCCATTTCTATAATCTCACGCTCCATACTGGTTGGGATCACAACAAGTTCCTTAGTGGGATCTTTGTGTACAATACCATACTTTAAGAAATAGTCCTCATATCTTCCCGTTTCAAGGATTCTACTGACTGCTCTAATCCAGTCATCTTCCAATTGAGCCTTTCCAATTCGGTGGCGTAGTGAATCCTCCATCATTAAACAAGAAACTCTACTCAAGGCATCCACATGCTGCATCTTCGAGCCTGATCGATGTTCAATGACATACTCAAAATCTTGAAGGAAGAGCGCCCATCTTGCCACTCTTAGTGGTACGTCATCCTTCCTCATGGTCATAGCAAATGCGTTGCAATCAGTAATGATCTTCACCTTCAATCCCAACACGTATATACGCCACTTTTTCAACGCCTCTATAATGGACAATACCTCCAACTCGTAAGAATGGTATTTCTCCTCCGCAGGGGTTGTTTTCCGACTCATATATTGGATAGGATGTAATTGGAGATCCTCTGAGTCTCGCTGTAGAAGTACAGCACCATAACCATTCTTACAGGCGTCTGCATGTATTTCGGTCTCGACACGGGGATTGAATAATCTAAGAACACTAGCACCAACTAACGCAGTCTTCAACTGCTGAAAAGCCAAACATTCCCCATCGCCCATTTTGAAATCAACATTGTAGCACATCATCAATCATTACCATCGGAAAATTGTCCCGTACAATTTTCTCGTTCAACCGACGGTAATCACAACATAATCTTCTAGTGCCGTCCTTCTTGGACACCAAAACAACTGGTGATGAATACTCCGAACTGCTGCGTTTTACAATGCCCTCCTTCAACCACTCTGCGACTTGTTTGTCAACAGTTTGTTGGTCTGCATACGACATTCTTCTTGGGTTATGGCTCACTGGGATTTCATCTTTGAGTAATATTTTCATTTTCACTGGGAACTTTGTCTGCTTAATAGGCCTGTAACTATCCACCATACTCAAAATATTTTCACGAATGTTACGCTCCAAATGATGTACATCAAATTCATAACCCGGTGTTGCGATATAAATCTTACTCAGCTCCTGCACAGCTTCATCATAAATAGTTGCAAACTTCGCCTCGATCTCAGGTTTTGAAGACTTTCGTGAGAACTTCGCACCATCATCATTTATCAAGATATCGACATGCTCCAGAATATCATTCCCCAACACAGCCGAATATAAAATATCACGCTCGCGGGCTACATGGAATTTCACAGGTACAAGTACGCCATCTAAATCAACATTTGCCTCGAAAGCCCCAATAGTCTGTATCTCTTTCTCGCCAATTCCCACCATCCTTTTTCTCTCTGCGCTCACACTTGCATCCTTCATCATCATGAGGGAATCATATCTCACGCAACTAATATCACTGCCAGTGTCCACCAAAGCAGATATAACCAACCCCAATATTGTCACATCTTTGAAAACTCTATTAGGTCGAGATACTGCCATCCCGCGTACTTCTTGGCCCTCGATTGACGACAATGTATGCACACTACCACTTGGTCCTTTCTCCCTTTTCTCATCTTTTTTCACTTCACCCTTCTTACAGTTAAAAGACTTGTGACCCAGCTCGTGGCACTTAAAACACCTCGGCTGCTTCTCTGTGCAATTTTTTACCATATGATCAGTACCGCCACATTTAAAACAACGTTGGATCTTCTCCTCCTGCTTCTTCACAACCGGTAGTGGTTCTTGTCTTTGGCGCGGTTTATCAAAATTTGATGATCGAGCCGGTTTAGTTACCTTTTCGTACACCTTCAACTTCAATTTCAAATCCTCAATATTCATAGCCTGATAAAGAACCGTTTTATTTGCTTTGCTATCGGGTATCCCATCGATAAAATACTCCATTATACTGTCGTCATCCAAATCAATCGGAGAACCAATTTCCATAAGACAGTATAAATACTCCCGTAAACTCTCACTGGTACGTTTCACCCTATTTTTCAGCATACGATGGATTTCAATGGCCGAATACCTAACACCAAACTCTTTTCGCAAAGAAGCCTTCAATGATGACCAATCCCGAACACTGTGTTGACTTCTACAAAAAATTCTAGCTGCAACCGAAAGTAATTGCCGCGCGTAAATATATTTTTGTAGCTCATTCCACCCTACAGTTAAAGCACAATCTTCAAAATCGCTAAGCCACACTTCTACTTCGGGTTGACCCTCACCTGAGAATTTGGATAAAGTATCCTCGATATCCTTCAATGTGAATGTGGAAGGTCCATGACGTTCTGCACTCACTGGTTGTTGAATCACAGATGCCGCTTCATCATACTCCGAGTTACCACCATCAGCCTGCACCCCAAATCCATAAAACCTAATCACCCTCTCCTGTAAAACTGTCTTTGATCCGTCCGCATCCAAACCTAATTCACCACACTTCCCCTTCAACTCCTCAACAGTCAGTCCTAAAATCTCTAATAATTTCATGTCTTCCCCAAAAGTCAAATATTACAATAAAATAAAATTATTTCCAATATATCAATATTAATATTAATAAAATATAATTATCAAATAATTATCATAAATGTTCAAAAGAAATTCTAAATCAAATTAATATTCAATATTACTTCACAAATTTCAACCTCAAGTTGAACAAAACAATTCACATAAACGCCAACAATTAATATTTACTTTACTCTAAAATACCATTTGGCAATCTCAAACAAGTTTAATTTCAAAATAAACAACCGAAATTTACGTTAAATTTAAAATTTAATTCTCTTAAATTTAGCCCTGAAAGTTCACACCAAATTGATCGTGCC
This sequence comes from Pollenia angustigena, assembly GCA_930367215.1. Classification (NCBI taxonomy): domain Eukaryota; kingdom Metazoa; phylum Arthropoda; class Insecta; order Diptera; family Polleniidae; genus Pollenia; species Pollenia angustigena. The sequence continues at coordinate 201,453,267 of OV884060.1, forward strand.
CTAATGCACCAAACAACAACAATAAATATTAAGCACACCCACAAAATATTTATCGTCTCTCTTAACTAAATGAACATTTACCAACTTTCGTAAACATCCACTTCTTCTCTTCGACATAAAATAACCGCAATAAATATTAAGAACAAGTCATCAAAATATTTAATGCATCTCTTTACTAAATGAACGTTTATCAACTCCATAAACATTCACTTCTTCTCTTTAACATCAAAATAACCGCAATAAATATTAAGAACAACAACAATATCAGAATATTTACTGCATCTCTTTACTAAGTGAACATTTACCAACTCTATAAACATTCACTTCTTCTCTTTAACATCAAAATAACCGCAATAAATATTAAGAACAACAACAATATCAGAATATTTACTGCATCTCTTTACTAAGTGAACGTTTATCAACTCTATAAACATTCACTTCTTCACATAAAGCAACAAAACTTTACTTCTCAAAATCAACAATTAAATACATACATACATACATATACTTAAATACAAATACGTCAACGCATCTCTCCACTCAACAACAGCAACTTAAACTTTTCCTTTCTGCAGCCAATATTTCGTTGATTTGTTGTTTCAATCAATTAGAACATTCTGCACATTAGCTTACACATCAATTTGTTCTTCACATAGCAACTTCCACCGTATTTACATTTATACGATCTTGTTGTTGTTGTTAAGGTTGCAACGACTTTTCCGTTCTCACTGCGTTCCTCTACACAAGTTGATTTGATTGTTCACCCACAGAGATTTTTCTGACTCTCTGTTTCACTTCACTGTTCTTTTTCAAGTGGTTGTTTTTTCTTCTTCAACAAACAAAAGTGCGTCTCTTCTGTCATATGTTTGTGTGTGTGTGTTTTTTTTTCACAAAGCGACAGTTCTCAACAATTAGTTTTGTTTTCTTATATTTTTGTTTTGTTTTTATTAGTGTGTTTTTTCTTCTCACAAAACGACAGTTCACAACAATAAGTTTTTCTTATATCTGTGTTTTTTTTTCACAAAGCGACAGTTCACAACAATAACTTTTTCTTATATTTGTGTGTTGTTTTCTCTTTTCTCACAAACGACAGTTTACAACAATAAGTTTTGCTTATATTCGTGTGTTGTTTTTTCAAAAATTTTTTTTTTTGTATAAACGAATTTATTTTTGTATTTTTAAACAGCGTTTGCCTTATGCCTCTATGTACTAATTCCACAGTTTTTATTCTAATACGAAATTGTATTGTTTTATCCACAACTTATGACGACTTTACTTATTTAATGTTAACTTTTCCTTACACATTAAAATTCAATAAAAAAAAACACAGTTTAACACTATCAACTCCGTCTTCATGCGGTTGATCTCGGTCGAGCCCCCATTTGTAGGATCCCTTGGTTGGTTATCCAAATAAAACGCACACTTTTGATATTTTTTTAAAAAGTTTATTAAAATATAAAAGTTAAACAAAACTTCAATTTCATTTAATAATAATAAAGAATAATAGTTTACGAATTAAAAATTAAACTGTCCGCACTTGTCTTTCACTTCAACCACTCAAGAACAACTAACTCATCTGTCCATAACGTCCGTCTGTCAATTACTTTCCCAATCCCACTCATCCCACACTCTGCCTAACTACTCTCTCTCTCTCCACCTCTGCCTTGCCGACCTTCTTAACCCGTTCGGATCCACTCCCACATACTTATATTTCATTTACTATTGTAATAAAGCGGCAGCAGATATTTTAGCCTTCACCTTTGCGTGCTTATAAATTACACAGCCTCACAACAATATAAAAAGGTTCTGACCCAGAAACCAGACCCACCAATCCTTATGTATTATCACCTCCTGAATGAAATGCCGCCATAAGAATTGAATTCTATTGTTGGGTTTTCATGTAATTTACAAGGAAAGTCCGCAAAGTGACCTTACCTAATTTGTAAATTTGACCATGTTAAAAAGTGTTTGTTTAAATGCATGTAACTTTTAAAATTTTTGACAGATTTGATCTTACATAAAGAAATACAATTTTAAAAAATTTTAACTAACAATAAGTCAAATTTACAAAGAAACCGATTTGCTATTTCAGTTTGTGCAAAAATATCCTGAAGCGTACACGGATGCGAAAATGATTCATGATTATATTACAGACACACATTTTCTGTATAAAATTTTCTGTAGCAGCTTGCATTGAACCACTAAAACATATTAACACTTGTAAATCAATTGTTACTTGTGATCATCTTACTTTCAAGGACGTGCTGTATCAAATATTTGAATATTTAGAGTTCGAAGAAATAAATAAAAGATGGTTCTTGAATGCAATTCCCCACAAATTTCAATTTGCTTTTAACACAGACAAGCTTAATTTGCTTAAGGGGCATATAGACGACATGTTTTTGTCATCTGACATGTCAAATTTCCCACTGCAAAACACATACATGTCGTGTGTTACCTTTTTAACTTTGCTTCTGTAAAAGTCAGACGCAAAGTCATCTGACAAAATTTCAATTAGAGCGTGCTCTATTTTCTTCTGACAAACCATCTGACATCAGAAATCTATGCCGGGAAGAAACTGGCAGCGGCGTCATCTATTGAAGGAATCATTAGCCGGCTGAAGTTAATATTTTACAATACCAAGATATGTATGCTCATCTCACCATTGAATAGAATTTATGTAAATATATACATAAAAACCGTTTAATTATAAAATTCTAAATTATTATCTTTAAAATAAAAGAAAAAATTTTAAGATGGCTAAATTATTTTACGGCGCAAATAAATATTTTCGTGGCGGCAGCAAGTTATTTTGAAACCGGGAACTACTTTGGTTTCTGCAATTACAATGCGAAAAAAACAGAGACAATGTCAGAAGCAAATTACATGTACGTTTGTGACCGAATATTATAAACCTTATGTAAAACAGCAATTTTGACAGACATGAACAATTACATGTGACTTGAAAATTTGACATGTCAGATGACAAATACATGTCGTGTACGGGCGCCTTTACTGCAAATTTGAAAAAGATGTTAACATTTTCCAAACGGTTTTAGCGGATGCGAAAGATTCAATGTTAAAAAGATATACGATAGACCTGTGGATCATGTATACTCATTCCACAGTAATATCAATGTGGAGAGAGTGTTTGCGATGGCGAAGAGTAACGAGGATATGGAACCTCATAAAGAAATATACACCATGTGTCAGCAAATAAAGGCCCGGCAAAACAAATGCATTCACTTCCTTTTCGATATTTTGCAGTTCTATCCAACGAAGCAAGATATGGAAAATGGTGTGAAAATAATGAAAAAGGGTTTTCAGGAAAATGAAAAATGGAATGCTAAGGAACGAATAAAGAGATTGGAAGAGATGGAGCAAACAACAAGTAAAAAAACGACGTACGGAGAGTAAAGTCCTATTTCTAAATTTGCTTTATGTGAATGAGCCTATGGAATTATTTAATTTATGAAATAAACTATCTGATGTCGATGTACAGAGTAATCGGATAAAAATTCTTAAAAAGCAAATAAAAATGTTGAGAGGTTTAAATTATAAATATCACGGTGAAAAGTTTGGCAAACAACAAATTTGGATTTAGAGTCCCAACTCAAAGAAAAGCTAAAGAATTTGCACTATTATGTAGATCTCTAAAAATTTAAAAAATAAAATAACTTGATGTTTTTAAAAGTATAAATAATAAAGATTTCTGTTAAATACATTTCCAGTAAAATAACTAAACATTTTTTCGCAAAACTAAATATGTAAACTTTAATGATCATATTTTAATATAAATTTGATACTATTTCATTTTCTTATCCCATTAACGCCCAAATTAAAAGCGTGAACAATTTTACTGATTCAACTTTTTATTTCTATGTTAAAACACTATTTTTAACATACTATAAAAGAAAAATAAACCAAAAATAATTCAAAGTTGTGTTTTTAGAGATGTACTAAGTTTAGTACAATGGGCGCTTAGGAGGGGTATTTTGCAAAACATCCTATTTCCATACATAGCGTTTTCAGGCACTTTTCACATGATGTTTTAACTCGATTGGAGCATATAATACATCTAAGTTGGTTTGGTATTTTTTGGGGGTTATGACCATTGTTTTTTCTTGCTTCTCCTTCAATTCTAGATGACGATGGCCTAGTTTTATTGTTTTTTTTTCTTACTCAAATATGAGCGTGCTATATGCCTACGAAACGATAGTTAATCCATACGTTCATCAGGATTTGTAATGCAGTATAGTCTCCATGCGTTTGAAATACTCATGTCCACTATGTACGTAAATAAGACCCACCACCACTTCTTTCCTTTTATTGCAATTCGGTACAGACTTATAGACTGATCCATTTGATCTACTCCTCCCATCCCTTTATTATAACTTTGGAAAACGTGAGGTATATCTACATCAACTTTTTGTTTTCTCGTGGAACACCATCTTTTAACTTTACCAACTGGCTCTACAGTATCGAAATTAGTTCCAATCGTGCAAACATTATTATCTTTCCACCTAACCATTAGAATTTCATTTGTCTTATCAAACCTATGGTCATATTCAGCTCTAGACTTTTTACGCATATCCTTTGATGAAATCAATGGATATCGTTTCGTTCTGTTTTCGCGTAAGGTTCCAGTAGCTCTGTATCCAAGACTCTTGAGGTCTACAAGCAGTTTGTAGTTGGTAAAAAAGTTATCAAAATAAACGACGTGTTCCTTTGGATTTATTGGAGCTCTTGATAGTAAGCCCTTCACAACGCATGATTCCAGAGAATCCGTGGTAGCCTCAGATGTTTTTCCGCAATAAATATCAAATGTACAACAATAACCATCAAAGCTGGTCAATGCCCAATTACGATATCCGTATCGCACAGGCTTACCCATTATAAATTGTTTGGCAGAATGGTGAGCAAAAAAAACCCTGGATTCATCAATCGATAAGTTTTCATGTAACATTCCGAATTGACAAAACTTGTATTTTGAACATCTTATCAATAGAGCTTGTGGCCAAAGAGTTATCTGCAAAATGCAGGTTTGTTTTAATTTCCAAGAATCTGTTTCGTGACATGCAATCAGAAACCAACCACACTTAGATCTTCATCGACGCTCCAATATGACCTTTCACTGGGTAGTTTATGATATCCGGTAAAAATAAGAATGCCCAAGAATTTACGGAGTTTTTCTTTGGTAAAAATGTTGTCAACTGGAAAGAACAAAAAAGTTTCACCGCACTTATTTTTCTTACCTCAAGCGACCAGTGTACTAAAGTTAGTACAGCAACACTTTTTATATTACAGCACGAACAACTTAAAATGATTTAAGCTAGTATGTGATTTGTTTAATTACTTATGGTGTTATAGGTTAAAAAAAACTACTTTTTGGCACTTTGCAGAGGCAAATTTTATAAAATAAACTAAATAATCACTCACATGCCAACACAAAAAAATAATGCTTCTACAAAACGGGGATTACCCGCACTATTATTTCATTGCTTTGGTAATTTTTGCTTCATTCATATTGCATATACTCTTACTGGCAGATAAAAAGCGTTGCCAGAGTAAAAAATCGCATGAGGAGATTTTTACATCATTATTAAGTGGTGTACTATTTATAGTACAGAGGGCGTTAATGGGTTATAGATCTTTTCTTTCTCATTCGGTTATTTTTCATCCGATTTTCAAGTTTTTTTTTTGTTGGAAAGGTATTTAAATTACCTTTCTAAATGTAGAATATAGTTAGTAAAAATTATTGCCGCTAGATGGCGTAAAATTCATTTTTTGGAAAAATGCATTAAAACACCCTGTATTTGCAAATATTTTGAAATTATATGTTCCACAAAACTACTCGCCATACGACTTTTTACAAAGTTGCCAAACAACATTTGGTCGAATTCTGGAAAATTAACGGTCAAAATTTTATTTTCTTCAAGCACCTAAAAATAACGGTAATTTTGTAAATAACGGAATTATATAAAACAATAAAAAAGTTCTTTTACGCAAAAAGTCGATTTTGGCATATTGCTAGTTATATTATTTTGTTTGGAAGTTTTCATTTATATTTACGTTTTGCGGAAAATTTAACGCTTGTTTTTCAAAAAAAGTTTTGTCAATATTGATTATTGTGTATAAATTTGGCAGCACTTTGTTTTTCCCTTTTTTAACAAATAGAAATCTGTGGTGCTTTCGAACGGATTAGAAAATACCATTTCATTTTCGATACGGAAATTTCTTTCGAAAGTATTTTCGTTTCGAATCGAATTACATAATAACCCCCCAGCTTTTAAGGGGGCTATATGAAGTTATGGACCGATCCGCCCTTGTGCCAAATAGAACTTATGTATGTACTAAATTTCATTAAATTATCTTCAAAATTGCGACCTGTACTTAGCGCACAATGTTACGTGGACAGCCAGCCGTACGGACATCGTTAAATCGACTCAGAAAGCAATTCTGTGTCGATCGGTATTCTTAAGGACCAGTATTTTAAGTTGTTACACATATCAGCACAAATGCATGATACCCTCTCCACTCTTAAGGTGTGGGTATAATAACATACAGAGATAATATAGGTTGTTGGGATGATATATTATAAGGGAAACACAAAATATTACAATAATATTGAATGATTTTTTTTACAGCACAAAAAGAGTTGATTTTTTTAGTACATATTTATAAAAAAAAGTTGCACATCAAAAAAAATGATCTTAAAATGGCAAAATAAGTTTAAAAAAAGCCGATATTGCCAAAATAAGGAAAAAAAAGCCCTCACAAATACAGCTCATTTTCATTGTTTTTTATGATCGGAATTTGTTTTCAATCAAAATCATTCTATCTTGTAAACCAAAAAATAAGCATTTGCTTTTTTTTTTGGTTGGCCTAGTTATAACGCAAGGTCAATTTTAAAATATTATCACATATTGTGGAAAAACTCATTTTAAATTTATTATATATTAGAAAACAAGAACTTATTTAGTAGAAAACTTAAGAAATATTCGAATATAAAAAAATTTTAGTTTTTATTGAAAAGAAATGGGTCATTTAACGCAAAAAATTGTCAAGATACGGAAAATTTTGTTTATATTTATGTACAACTAGCTCAACTCAGTGGCCCTTCGCTATCATCATTAAAATAAAATATGAATAAATCTCTTTTGCCTTAAAATGCGAGGTATCACGCCCACTTATCCCCACCTTCTATTTTACAGATGTTTCGTATTGAAACCCAGCAATGTGTACAAAATTTGAAAAATGTTTCTCTTACCGTTCTTAAGATTTAAAAAACCCACATTTTGTCGAATGGTGTGGCCTGAAACTATTGATAGTCGACACTATCGATAATTTTTTAAAGCCTATCGATAACTATAGTTGCCGATAGTTTTTAAAACTTACAATATTTCCTACAAAATACAAGACATTTACAACAAATAAAACTTAATACCATAGAATACGTGAGTCCCAAGTAAATCGTCAGAAACCGAAGTCTACTAGATAAAGTTGTGCTTATTTTAGTGGTTGTCATTTCTTAGTCATCGTCAAGACTTGCAATTTCGGTTGCTGCAATTTTTTAAAATTCTGCTTTGAAATTTTATTATTGTCCAGATCATGAAATTTTAGTCTTGCAATATTTGTATTTTAATCTTGCCTTTCCCCTTCTCCTTTTTATATTTTACATATACATAAATATAATTACATCTACAGCCAATTTCAAGTTGAAAAGTGTGAGAATTACAAAACAAATTAGAATTGCAGAATACATGAAACTGAGAACCCCTTACCAATCTTCTCACCAATAAAATCAAGAATTTCTGCAACAAAAGTTGCAAGTCTGGACGATGACTTATACTAGCAAACGGAAAATTTTATAAGTTGAATTTACAGAAATGTTTTATAATTCTTTTATTATATGAATATCCAAAGCTGAATATTATTTATATTGTAGTGATATGCAATCTGGCATCTCCAAATGGACTCATGATCATCATATGTTTTTGACAGCTAGGGAATGCAACCGGCTTATGCATTTCCGGTGTAAAAGACTTTCTTGTAAAATAAAACTTTGTAAGAGCAAGGTTGTGTTATCTTTGTAACCCAATATTCTTGTACAAAATATAATAAAAGTTATAAATACAACCATTACAATATCAGGTGTGGGGTCCAACTGAATATTTAAAAAAAAAAATTCAACAAAATCTAAGGATTGCCAACGATTTAAAGTGATGGATTTGAGACCAAACCGCTATGGGTTGATGGAGACCTTGACCAAAGCCGGTATTGATTTTCCACCATCAGCCACACTTAGCCAGTTGCGTGCTCTATATGAGGCATTGGCAATGGATGAAACCGGTGGAGCTGCTGCGCTTGCAACTGAATGGGATGCCACAGATGATGTAGGTGATGACAAAGAGCTCCTACAAGAAAGTGCATCCGTAAACATTAATGCCAATAATATAGTCGCCAACATTGACACAACCCTTGGTGTGTATACAGCAGAAAACAATGATGAACAGCAAAAAGTTCTTCCGCAAAATAATAATGTACCTGATGTAGAATTGACCGATGCTAACACTATTACTGCTGCCATTTTGTATGCCGAAAATAATATGAATGAAACTGATGCCAACGTGCCCGATGCCCCCGAAGTAAATTTAACTGCAACAAATACAACTGCTGTCAATTTAGCTGCTGCAAAGACGCCCACTGCTAGTGTAACTGCAGCGAACCAGATGCTAAACATTTCCCGTGCCAAAAGTGCTGCCGCGGAACCCTCTGCCACAATGTCCGCGGAAGAAGAACTTAAAGATTTAAAACTTCGATTGGAGATGTTGCAATTAAAAGAACAAATCAGAGCCCTAGAATCAGAATACCGCTCACAACCAGTTGTACGTCGAATTGATATGCTCGAGCTGGATGCTGCTGTTCCACTGTTTAGTGGCGATGACCATCAAGACGTAAACAAGTGGTTCATAGAGTTCGAGGACTATACTAGTCAGTTCTCAGACAAGGAGAAATGTGTAGCTATCCGCCGCAGGTTGGAGGGCACAGCTAAAAAATATATTATTAATCGGGGACTTTTGAAATATGCCGACTTGAAATCGTGCTTAATTAAAATGTTTAAGCGAACAGTCTCTCGGCAAGAAGTCTACCGCCAGCTACAAATCAGAAAATTGAAAGCAGGTGAGTCCTGCCTTAGCTACGTTGTAACCATGCAGTCAATTGCAGCTATGGCTGACATCACTGAGCAGGAACTAGTGGATATAATTATTGACGGGATCCCTGATAGCAGTAACGCAATAAATTTGCTATATGGGGCAAACGGCATAGACGATTTAGTGCGCCGAATGGATCGCTATGAGTACCGTCGACAGCAGTCACGAGATGTAATTACGAAGACCGCTGGCAGCAAACAAAAACCCGCGGTATCCACTGAAAATAGTGCCGCTAAGTTGTCCGAAGCCGCAGTCCGATGCTACAATTGCTCGCAATACGGCCATTATCAAAGCCAGTGCCAGAAACCAAAACGTCCACCAAATTCGTGTTTTGTATGCGCCGAACTAGGACACTACCATCAAAACTGCCCGAAGAAGAAGAATATTACTGCCGCAGTGGTTGACGCCGACAGCAAAGAGCCTATGGATGCATTCCAAATGGTAAGTGTTGCCTTCATAAAAAAACAAAATAAGCGCACCGATGTTATACGTTTTTTTTCTTTATTTGATACCGGTAGCCCTATTAGCTGCATTAAAAAATCTTTAGTTCCGGTCCAAATTGATAATGGTGAAATTGTGTCTTCTTTTCGGGGCGTAGGAAACAAAATTATAAAAATGGAAGGTCGTATCGAATGTAAAATTTTTTTTGGAAATAAAAGTGTAATACATACTTTGTTTGTTTTACCAGACGAAGAAGCTGTAGTACCACTATTAATAGGACGTGATTTACTTTTAAAATTAAATATACATTTATGTCGCGTAAAGATTAGTTATAATAAAAATGAAATATTGAAAATGAATTCGGAAAATGTAAATAAATACTTTGACAACAAAATACACAGTGCGCTTATGTTGTTTGATTTGTACAAGTACCCTGAGATTCCAGCCACAAATAATGATTTATTTAGCATTTTACCATTTGATATAAGAAATAATAAAAAAAGTTCCGACGAGATGTGGGACAATTTTTCAAGCAAAGTCGAATATTTAGATGAGAAAAACACAACTGTTTCTGAATATATGGGACGTGGTATTAAAAATCTTAGCGAGTTAGAGATTACGGAGGAAAATAATGAATGTGAGGAAGTAATGGAAATTCTTGGCGTAGTGTCCGATGAAAATGTAAATATCGATGAAAATTTAAGTGTGGAAAAAGCATACACCCTTAAGTCGGTTGTAGAGAACGATTATTTAAGCAAATTAAATAATATCCCAGAGTCAACGGACTACTGTATGAAAATTAGGTTGGTGAATGACGTGCCTATCTATTGCGGCCCTAGGCGACTTTCGTACCGAGAGCGGTCCGAAGTAAAAATGAAACTGAATGAGCTTCTACAAAAGGGCATTATACGGCCCAGTGATTCACCTTATGCCTCCCCCATAGTGTTAGTAAAAAGGAAAAATGGGGAGTTACGAATGTGCGTTGACTATAGAGCGTTAAATAAAATTACTTTGAAGGATAACTATCCCTTGCCAATAATTGAAGATTGCCTGGACTATTTAGGTAACAAGAAATATTTTTCAACCCTCGATTTAGAAAATAGTTTCCATCAGGTACCGATGCATGAGGATTCAGTCAAATACACAGCATTTGTAACTCCTTTAGGGCAATTTGAGTACTGTTATATGCCTTTCGGCCTTAAAAACGCTGGTGCAGTATTTCAGCGCTTTATTAACAAAATTTTTAGGGAATTTATCGACGCGGGGAAAATTGTAGTATACTTGGATGACATAAGCATTGCAACGGAAACATTTGAGGCCCATTTGCAAATATTGTCGGATGTTTTGAGAGTTTTAAGTAAAGCGGGACTAAAACTTAATTTGAAGAAATGTAGATTTGCGTATCGTGAGCTAAATTATTTAGGATATAGGGTCAATGAAAGGGGCATTCACCCTAATGACGACCACATTAAAACAATAAGAGAATATCCAATGCCGTCAGATTACGAGGGGGTGGAACGATGCTTAGGTTTGTTTTCATTTTTTCGCAGATTTGTACCCGACTTTTCAAGAATAGCAAGACCATTAACGACTCTACAAAAAGACAAACAATTTAATTGGACAATTGAATGCAAGGACGCATTTTTGTCTTTGAAGAATAAATTGATGAATGCGCCTGTACTGGCAATATACAATCCAAGTTTCGAAACAGAGTTACACACCGACGCTAGCGCCAGAGGCTATGGGTCCGTCCTTCTACAAAAACAAACTGATAATAATTTTCACCCTGTGGCTTATTATTCAAAGTGTACTTCCTCAGCAGAATCTAGATATCATAGTTTTGAACTAGAAACCCTGGCCATAGTGTACGCTTTAAGAAGATTTCGGGTATATTTAGAGGGAATTCCTTTTACAATAGTTACAGATTGCAACTCACTCGCCCTTACTTTAAATAAAAAGTTAATAAACCCCAGAATAGCCAGATGGGCTCTGGAGTTAGAAAATTATAATTATTCTGTAAGACACCGTAAGGGAGAATTGATGACTCATGTTGACGCCCTAAGTCGCACACCAATCATTGCCATTATCGACGGCAGCGAAATTGATATGAATATTCAAATTACCCAATCTAGGGACCACAAAATAAAAGTTATTCGGGATAAGTTAGAGAAAGACGAACTTGAGGGTTATGTGTTAGAAAATGGATTAGTTTTTCATTTGGGTGCTCGTGGGCAAAAGCAGTTATACGTACCGACAGAATTAGAAGAAAACGTAATGCGCCTGATGCATGAAAAATATTGCCATGTTGGTGTCGAAAAGTGCGCGGAGCAAATTAAGAAGTATTATTGGTTTCCGAATATGAAAGAAAAAGTGAATCGCTTTATAAGGAATTGTCTGAAATGTATATACTATTCGGCACCTTATAGGAAAAACGAAAGAAACTTGTACAACATCGAAAAAAAGCCTGTCCCTTTTGACACTTTACACATTGATCACTTCGGACCTTTGCCCTCAATTAAATCTAAACGGAAGCACATTTTAGTAGTCGTAGATGCATTTACCAAATTTACAAAGCTTTACGCAGTTAATGCGCCGGGAACAAAAGAAGCATGCTGTGCTCTGCAAAGGTATTTTGAAAGCTACAGTCGTCCGAGAAGAATCATAAGCGACCGAGGCACATGTTTCACATCCAATGAATTTGACAAATTTATAAAAGATAGGAATATTGTACACGTGAAAACTTCTGTAGCATCGCCACAATCGAATGGTCAAGTAGAAAGAGTAAATAGGCATTTAAAAGGTATGTTGGCCAAATTAACCGAGCCCATCGAACATTCCGACTGGGTCGATAAATTGGTGCAAGTAGAGTTCGCCATTAACAATACAGTTCACAGTGCTACGAAACAATCTCCATGTAGATTACTATTTGGGGTTGAGCAGCGAGGGATAGTAGTAGACGAACTTACCGAACACTTGCAGGATGCGGTCGGCGAAGAAGGAGTCGATTTAGACCAAATAAGAAAAGAAGCTTCAGAAGCTATAATTAAGTCTCAAGATAGCAATTTAAAGTATTTCAATGATCGTCATAAGCCAGCAAAGTCCTTCGAACTCGGGGACTTAGTGGTCATGAAGAATGTTGATACAAGTGCAGGAATGAACAAGAAATTAATACCAAAGTTCCGCGGCCCATATGTTATTCAAAAACAGTTAGGTAACGATCGCTATGAAATATCCGATGTTGAAAATTGTCAAGTCACACAATTACCCTATAAGGGTGTAGTTGATTCTACTCGGTTAAGAAAATGGTTGGAATCAAAGGACAATGAAAATGATAACTTGTCGATTTCCGAGGGCAGCACTTGCGAATATGAGGATTATGAGTTTTTGGAAGACGAATTTTTGCAAGATTGATGACAATCGAGGTCGATTGTTCAGTCAGGTCGGCCGAGATTGTAGTGATATGCAATCTGGCATCTCCAAATGGACTCATGATCATCATATGTTTTTGACAGCTAGGGAATGCAACCGGCTTATGCATTTCCGGTGTAAAAGACTTTCTTGTAAAATAAAACTTTGTAAGAGCAAGGTTGTGTTATCTTTGTAACCCAATATTCTTGTACAAAATATAATAAAAGTTATAAATACAACCATTACAATATAAAAAAAATTGATTGGTATTTTTAGAGCTTTTTTTCAACAAAATTTGTAGAAAATAGAATTATTCACTTGTTCAACAAAAGTGTATTAAATTTTTTTATTTTCGATTTTTGGAAAATATCTACACGTTATATAACACTGTAAAAATTTAGTGTTATATTGTCTACTTTTAGGTAATGAAACGGTTGGTTTAAAAATTATTTTTTTATTTTTAATACGCCTTTAAAGTAAAATTAAAAATTGTTTTGCTTTTACTGAAAATTTTTAAATTTTGAGTTAATACAGTACTGTTGAAAAAGTGTGATATGTACATATCGTTCCCTCAATATAACAATAGCGTATAATTTTTTTGGGGTTTTGAGAAAATCGTGTTTAAAGTTTTTGTCAAACCGGATGTCTATTAAAACCTCAATATCGCGGTAAATAAAAATTCTTCATAGTGGATTTTTCGACGAATACATAATACCGTTTCTTGCCTTTAAATTGACCAATTTTTTTTATTCTACGTATCCTTTAAGACCATAATTATGTCATTCAAAGTGCAAGTCCTCCACATAGGCTATTTTATTTTTTAAGGAATTCGTATGATGTATCTGATACACTATTTTATTTTGTATGGTATACGCTGTTTTATTCAATAATTTTACGGTATTTTTATTAAAATATTTAATCTCAAAAATATCCATTTGTAACATTATAAAACAGTGATTAATTCATAGTTTTGTTAATTCAGTGTCACTTTCCAATTTGGGTAATTATAAACAAAAAACTATGACAAATTAAGGTATACATTGCGTAAATCAAAAATTACTAGAAGTTCATTCGTCTTCTTTCTCTTCCTGTGCTACATCTGGCTCATCTAAACAATTTCGCTTCTTTCCACCTTGTAAGTTAAAGAAAAATTACTGCGAGCCACGAGGAATTACATTCTTCTTGCAAAAATTTTGGAGATCATGCAGCTTTCAATGGTCGGAATGAAACTATTTCTCAAACAATTGGGTATATTGTTATAAGCTATTTTTTGAGTTAAAGTTTTCATAAATTGTATTTTTTTCTACAGGCTAAAATGGAGTATAATGCGTATACACTATTATTCTTTAACAACTTTGGAGTGGTAATTTCAAGTAAAATAGCGCATATGAGCTTACACACTTATTGAAGGAACATTTTGAACAAGAAATTATACACTATTTTTTCCAACGACATTTTGACTCACTTTTTGGAAATAGAATTTGACGAAATTTTGACCAGACATAAAATCAATGATAGAGATTCTAAATATGCAATAACAAAATAATAGCGTATGAGCATATACGCTATTGTTATATTAAGGGGACGATATCTTCTATATATAAATCGGCTAAGGCAAAACAGTTAAGAACACTTTCCTTCTCTGTATGCAAACCGATTTGAACAAAATATACACCATTTAAAAGAAATTTACTCACAGAAGTGCACAATATATATTTTATTACAATCTGTTCAATAATTTCAGAGTTATAAGCGTTTAAAATTGCTACTAACACAAATGCAAAATAAATAAATAAAAAATTTATTTTCAATTATCAAATAATAAAAAATTAGGGTGATCGATTAAACCGGTTTTCGAATATTTCGACTATATAAATCTCAAGGCCCATCTATCAGGTCTGCTTAAGGCCAGTTTACACGGTAATATAATGTATTACGACATGTCGAAAGATTATGTAGAATGAGAAAAATCTTATCATGTAAAAGCAAAATGTATTGAGTAAGAGAGAATACGGATACAAAATCTGACAAGCGGTCGGTAAATGGTTTTTTTCTAAACCATTTTAGAAACTTATGTATTCTCATCACACCAGAGGTGTATTTTAACGGAGTACATTAAAGGTGATAGCATTTTTTTACAATTACAAAAACAACTAAAATCAACTCAGGAAATTTTCATGTTGTTTTTGTAAATATTTAAAACTGCAACCATCTGCTTTTTTGTTATTATTTTTGATTTTACTTATACCATCCGTGTAAACATGAATTATACTTCCAAAAGATTTATATTTTTTTCTTTTAAACACGGAGAGAATTTCATAATATTTTGATTCTACAAAGTCGTAATACATTGTATTACCGTGTAAACTGACCTTTACTTGCACAAAAACAAAAAACGATTCTTTTTAGTTGTCAAAAATTTACTACCACATATACAAAGCAAAAGGAAAAAACGTGTATGTGTGGCATACCATGAACGTAAACAAACGTATCCATGCACATGTAAGCAATATGTAAACAATTTTTGACAACTAAAAAGAACATAACCCTAAGTCTACACTAAAGATAAATATCTCAGCCAATTGGCAATAACGTCGGCAGAATAACAAAGCAATATTTCTTATTGCTCAGCTTATGTTAAAGGCATGGGAAATCGTATTTATGTTAACTCATAATTTGAAAAAAATCAAGGAAGAAGGCGCAGTGTAAAAACTGGCGCTATCTTGCAAAAATTCTTTTTATTGATATAAATTCTTTCTTATTCGACTTTATTATTAAAATGTATATTAATTTATTTAAGCTTGAGGTCTTTTTTATATAAAAATATTAATTTTACTTAAAAAAAAAATTAATAAAATCAATATTTTTATATAAAAAAGAACTCAAACTTAAACAAATTTATATAAATTGAAATAATAAAAGTCGAATAAGAAAAAAATTATAATAATATAAATAATTTTTGCAATTTTATTTTAGTGTTTATTTAATTCTTTTACTGCAATTATAATTTGCTACCATTTCACAAAGTAAATTCGCCTTGCTATATTACTTTCTTCAGATTAAGCGAATTAACTACAGGTGGTGTCGAAACGACATCTGATTTTGGCAGTTCGAGCTTATTTGTGTTGATTTGTTAGTGTTTTGCTAATAATGTTTAACATTTCGAGCTAATGGCACTAACAATGCAATACAAAACCCTATGTTGTTTCTGTTGTTTTTGGATTGTTGTAGTTCCGACACCACCTGTAGTTGAATTCGCCTTGCTTCAGATATGCAATTATGCATTCAATGCCTTATTGATAAACAATATTTAAAGTTTACAAAGGGTTTATGAAACGAATTTTGTATGAAAATTTATTAAATGGACTTTTAAAATTTAAGAACTTAAATAAGAGAATTTCATTAGTATTATATATGTCTTGTACTTAACATGGATATTAAACTTATAATACATGTATAATTGGCCTTATAGGCTTTTTAAATATATAAATAAATTTAAAAAAATAAATAAAATTCCTAAAATATTTTTTACGAATAAGGGGGTTAATATTAAATTCAAATTTAGCAAATTAAGTTCTGATTAAATGATTTTTGTATTCTAGTTTAGGATTTGACTTTAGTTTGAAGCAATGCTAAAATCGGCCTACGCGTTTGGTTTTTTGGGCTCCACAAAGACATACATATGGGGCATTATTTGTGAAGCGGACAACCCAATAAAAAAATCTTTGCCCATATTGCGGTTCTCCACTCAACTCAGTTTGGTCGTGTAAGAGTAAACCCAACTTATGCACAACCAAACTCATTTTAGGTATTTTGATACCCAACTTATTTTAGTTGAGTTTGCTATAGAGTTGCCAACTTAAAATATCACGTTTGACAAGTGAAAATTTTATAAAATTAAATAATTTTTTTAAACGAGAAGTGTTTTTAACTGTTGTGTCGAATAAAAAGTATTTTTAATGGATATTAGTGTCGATTTATTTTATGATGATGAAAAGGAGAACTCTTGTATAGATGCGCTACGTACAAGAAGACGAATTCGGGATGATTCCAACCCTCTTGAACTTCCCAGTGCCAAGTAAGAACTTCTAATAACTAACGAAACTTTCTTGTGCCTGATAAGTTTTTCTTCTGGTTGGGGTAAAATTGTCACTTGATGGTGGAATATTTTCAACACCAAATACTTGGCCGGACTTGCAATAAAAGAGCTTCGAAACAGTATTCTCAAGGCTATTTAATGGAACTTCTTGTGATAGCCCTCCCCCTGTCGCTTGGCTGTTTCTTTTATTGTTGGCAAACTTTTTCTTTATACTAGCCTTGAAGTGCATCCACACCTGTACCAAGAATATTATAATTAGATTTGGAAGATTATAAGTGTTTAAGAGACGTTCTTGTCGTAGTCCCAAACTATTTAACTCCACTATAAACTCTTCCCATAACACCTTACATGAATTTTTCATCATACCACACTTTGGTATTTTCCGCGAGCAATTTCTAAGTTTCTCTAAATAAGCTGGACAAGCCGCTCAAATTGAGCTTTCGGTTTTATTTGCAAACTAATAAAAGTTTTTAAATTGGCAAAAATTTATTACAAAAATTTATACATACGATTTCTCCATTTTGTTTTCGATTTTCACCGAATTTAAAACAAACAAAAAAATAAACTTTAACTGCCAATAACCCAACAAACACGGAGGTTTGATTTCAAATTGAAAATGATTTGAAATCAAACGTTTTCTCAAACGACAAACGTTTGATAATGATTTGAAAATCATTTGAAAATCATAGCGTTCTCAACAAAAAGGGGAAATTATTTTCAAATTGAAAAATGCCTTTATTTTCAACTTGCTTTCAAACGTAATTCTCAAATGTTTTTGAAATGTGGATTATAATACAATGTGGAATATAAATAAAAATATTTTATTTTTTTTAATATAAATTTATTGTTTATTTAAATAAACTCTGAGATAAACATTCGGCACCATAGCTTAAAGATTAAATAATGTCCTCTAATTCTTGGCTCCTTTTTATTTTGAGGATTGTAGCACCGCGATCGTTCAACAAACCTTCTTCACTTTCCCGTTTTATTTTCCTTTTTTTCGTATTTTTAATCATTGAAATTACTCACAAATAATTTTTATTTTTCACAAGAAATAAGCTGTTCACTTTATATTAAAATTTATTTTTAATAGTAAAACACATGTAACCGCAAAGTAAAAAATTTAACTTTAATCGCCATTTTTAATGATTACATTTATTTTTCGCTTTAGTATTGCCAAGTTTATTTTTGATTTGATTTAACATTTGACAAACATTTGACATCAAATTGATAAAACACTTGATATCAAATGTTTATTTTCAAATCATTATCAATTTGAATTTAAATGTTAAATCAAACAATTGAAAAACGTTTGAGAATTTTGTTTGATGTCAAATGACAAGGTCATTTCATATCAAAGGTTTGACTTCGTGTTTGTTGGGTAACACAACAACATTTTAGCAGTTGTGTGTATTTAACATTTTTGTCGACCAAACTTTTACAAAGTTGAAAACGGCAATAACACGAAAATAAAAAAAGAAACACAACTGAATAGCCAACTGTCAGTTAAGTTGAGAATGGCAATGTGAATTTACCAAAGACAACCAAACTGTTACAAAAGTGGAGAACCGCAATAGGGGCATTTGTTGGGATTCCTTTATACTTATTTGGCATAACTATAGTTCTAGTAAATATGAATAACCCTACAAGAAATGGATGACCGAAACTAAAAAAAAAAAAATTGCAACAATTTTACATTAGTTGTACCACTCTAACATACCTGGCCTTTACACGTGAAAGTACTTTCTTGCAAGTAGAGTATACGTATTATCAACGAAAAATCGAAGAAGCAGCCGATTGGCTGAAAGTACCAAAATTATGTGTGTGTTAGTGAAAAAGTGTGAGTGTATTGCGACTTTCAAGAAATTTACTTTCACGTGTAAATGCTAGGTTATATGTTAGAGTAGAACAACTGAAAACACCACAAAAATGCCAATTTTTTTTAATTTTTGTTATACACACAAAGTATACAGAGATGAAAAAAGTGACGTATGAAAAATGCCTAAATCATTTGCGAGGGCAGCTTTCGAAGAAAGAGGAAGAAAACGTTTTTTGTTAGTGAAGTGACAATGCGTAAAAACAGGCCGCTACTATCTACACAAATTGCATAATCAAAACAAAAAACGCAAAAAGGGCAGCTTTCGAAGAAAAAGACAAAAAAAACACAATATTTTCTGTCTCGTGACACCTCTGTATACTCTGTGGTTATACATACGCTTTACTGGCTAATATTTGTGAAAATTTGTGAATTGTTTAAATTCAATACTGCAAAATATTTTAATAATTAGAAAATTATTAAAATAAATAAAGAAAATCCAAAGAATTTGGGTAAGTAAGTTTAAAACTGCGAAAAAGAAAAACGCGAAGCTGAAGATGCGGAAAAGCCTAAATAAAATTTGGATGAAGCCAAAAAGACTCATATCCGAAGATCCCAGTTGGCCAGCTGCATATTTGAATGTGTCGAAAATTAACAGAAACGTTAAAATCTATGGATGGGCACATCGTTTAAGACGTCAAGGCAAAGGTTTAATTTTTTATTTACATTACGGATTTTTACAATGTTTGGTACACTAAAACCTGTGCCAGAAGGCAAATCGGTAAGTTTCGTTTCGTGAACAATATTGTAGAACAGAGTCCGCCAAACACATACATTTACATTTCTTGTTTCTCTTGGTTGTTTATTTTTGAGCGTAATTGTTTTTGTTTGTTCAGTGTTTTCGAGTAAAAATACAAATTATTTTCTCATGCTCTCTTTATTTGTGTGAGAGCATTCGCACATGTGCGGTGTTTTGCAGATCTCTGTTGTAGAAACTCATATATTTGTTTTATGCACCAGGTGGACACGAATTGCATGTAGATTACTTTGAATTAATTGGTTTGGCTCCTGCTGGCGGTGCTGAAAGTATTCTCAATGAAGAGGCTCATCATAATCGTCATATTATGATTAGAGGCGAACACATTTTTCCGTGTTAATTCTTCCACCTGCAGTGAATGGTGTAAACGCATACGTACAGCAGTCAACTTGATTTGGTTGCATTGTAAGGAGCCAGAGTTGGTTATACGATATTCAGAGGTATGTTATCATGAAAATTTGTTTTTAAATAAAATTAAGTCGTCTTTTTTTTGTATTTTACAGTATTTTGCAAATTGTAGCGAAAACACACAAATCTAGCACTTCTTGATCGCACAGTGACCTCTTTAGTGTGTTCTCTTTACAATTGTGGGGAATCAGACACTCTTTATGGTTTTACAAATTGTCTAAAAAGTTTTTAGTAAAAACTAAACACGGCAAACGTTTCGAATGGATACAATATCGATACCTTCCCGTAAGAATGTATTAAGCGACATTTCTAAAATTGTGTAGGAAACGAAAAAACGTCTCATTTAGTTATTTATTTTTCGGATTTTATTGAAAGAAACATATTTAGAAAGCGATTTTCAGAATACAAAACATATTTAAAAATGTGGCTTAGCATAATTTCTTTGGCGGATAATACAAATTACAGGGTGCAACATTATTCCAGTGAGAAAACTTGACGGTTGATACAATTTTATTTTCACTCTAGTTTCCTTTGCATCCATGATAGGGCAGCGAAACCCAGGCCAAAATGTAGCGCTTAACTTCTAGTATAGTTCCACATCAAAAAGTCATTTTCGAAAAAAGTGTCGCTTAATACATTCTTACGGGAAAGTATCGATATGTAGCAGAATTGTACAATGATATTTAAAAACAGTTAAATGGTGTTTGATCTAGCCAAACGTTTTGCAAAAACCGAAAACTTTTTAATAAAACTATTGGTTACGAGCAACGTCTAATATTTATTAAAAAAACTGTTATCATCTGACGTTTATGAAAGGAGGAATAACTGTTACGGTCCCTGTTTTATTAAGCCTTTTTGCAATATTCCCATTCTTTAAATATTTCACTTGGTTTTTGCTTAGGCCAACCTTTGGTTAACATTGATGCTTTATAAGCTTTATAAAATTTAAATTACCTCATAGGACAAAAAATAATTATGCTAGAAACACAACTGGGTTGAACGACGAACTTCGCATAGTACGACGAATTCGTCGGCAAGAGTTCGTTGCGTAAATTCGTCAAATGAGACACAATAAGTGCGTGAACCTAAAATTTTTTTTAATTTTTAATCGGATATATCCAACAAATCCGTATCCACTCGAAATTAATTTCTTCAGCATTTAAGGTTTCTGCATTTCGATTTTGCGATC
The DNA here is from genome assembly GCA_930367215.1 of Pollenia angustigena. Lineage (NCBI taxonomy): Eukaryota > Metazoa > Arthropoda > Insecta > Diptera > Polleniidae > Pollenia > Pollenia angustigena. Next base: position 201,474,660 of record OV884060.1, read on the forward strand.
TCAAATTAGTTTTTGGGTTTGTTTAAAATTTTGCAATTTTTCGCGAATTTCAGCCATGTTCGCGATTTGTTTCTGTAAGTTTTTTAATTCTTTACAGCTTTCACGATTTATAATAAATAGTAGACTTTAGTATCATGCCGCTGTTAGCAAATTTTTGCGACTTTCCGCTAATTTAGCAATTTTTACCGAATTTTAGCCATTCCTTATAGTTTTAGGGACTTTTAATCAATTTTATGGCTGGTTTGAAATATTAAAAATTTTCGCGATTTTTGCAATTTTTTTTTTGCCATTTTCCGACATTTTGTTTTTTTCACCCATTTTGCGATTTCAAATAAATTTTAGTGTTTATTTAAAAGTTTGCAATTTTTTGCGAATTTTAGCCAAATTCGAAAAAGAAGCAATTTGTCTTTGTGATTCTTTACAGCTTTTACGATTTATAATAAATAGAAGACTTTAGTATCATGCCGCTGTTAGCAAATTTTTGCGAATTTCCGCTAATTTTGCAATTTTTACCGAATTTTTGCCATTCCTTGTAGTTTTAGGAACTTTTTATCAATTTTATGGCTTTTTTGAAATATAAAAATTTTTTGCGAATTTTAGCAATTTTTGCATATTTTTTTTCTTTTTTGTTATTTTCCGACATTTTCTTTCGTTTTTTCACTCATTTAGCGATTTCTAATAAATTTAAGTGTTTGTTTAAAATTTCGCAATTTTTTCGCGAATTTTAGCCAAGTTCGCAATAGAAGCGAATTGTCCCTGTAATTAATAATATTTCACGATTTTTAATAAATCTTGAACTTTGCTATCATGCTGCGCTGTCCCTTTCCTAATTTATTCGTCGTTCGTCTGCGTAAGAAATAGAAATAAACCTATCGCAGAGTTCGTTACGCACGACGAATTTCGGTCTACGCAATGATAGTGTGTACTTTCAATTACACCAATGTGTTTTATTTCTGGTGACGAATATTCGTTGCGAATAATTCGTCGTTCGTCCCAGTTGTGTTTCTAGCATTATTTATTTATTTAATTTATTGTGTATAACGAACAAATATTGAATTTTATTTTAAATAAAAAACAAAAATATGTATGAGAATTTAATAAAATGAATCGTGTTTTATTTAAGCTTAAAATTACGCCAACAGTGCCGAATATATTCATCAGTACTGACTAGTCAGCTGTGACCGGTATATGCATCAGTACTGACTAGTCAGCTGTGTCCGGTTTATACATCAGTACTGATATGTAAAGAGTATAAGAGTAAACAGCTCAGATATATGTTTTATCTACCACAAAATTCATAGGTAAAAGAAGGATGCAAAATCACACGTACACAAAAGTTTAGGTCATTTTTTTCACGTTGGCCTTAAGAAAATGATAGAAACTTTTTTCAACGCGATGACCGATATCTGTATCAGCAATGTCGGTCATATGATAGGTCAAATGACCGTCACTATTCTTGTAGGGAAGTGTGCGAAATATTTTTTTTGTATGATGTTTATTTGTCGAGTTACGGGGTGGTAACGTGTTGCCGGCTTCAAAAAAAAAATGTTTTTTTAATTATTTTTTCGAACCAAATAATTATCAAACAAAAAAAATTTTAAGTGATTCTTATAGAGAATTAATCTTTTTTTTTCACCGAAATTAGCCTATAGTGTCCTTATTATATTGAAAAAGTTTTATTATATGGGCAATTCCAGCGAAAAGTCTACTTTTAGTAACGTAACGCCAGAAATAATTTAAATTATTTCTCAAAAAATTGTATATGTATAGTTTACTTTTTTATATTGTGGTGTAAAGCGCAAGTAGCTCTACATTTAGTAACAAAAGGGATAACGGTTAAACAACATGGTCCTTAAATACAACCTTATTTGCATTCTGGCGTTACATTAAAAAAAAGTAGACTTTTCGCTCAAAATGCCCATATGTGCCTTTAAACGAGCAAATATTTGTAATTCTAATAGCTTGAAAAATAAATCTACTATATAAGTCCAAAGCTTACTAAAAAAGTTTTATTGAAAACGTCTTGCTCAATTCGCAGTCTTATTAAGTTTTGTAATGCAAGTCAAAATCCACTTCCGTTTTTTTAACGTCCCTCCCGCCAGCGCATATTTTTGCTTATATCTGCAAATCCTTACCGTCGATTGCTGTAATTTTTTTCCTGAATATAGTGCTACTTCATAACTTTATATATATAAAAACCCTTTTTACAAATTTGACTTCTTCATTTAAATTTTTTATATTTTGTGGTACGAATATCACGACACGTCAAAATGGAAATGCCCATATGACGTTAATTAGTTTGAAACTTATGCAAAATACTTTAAACCAGTACATTTGGTGTTTGCAATATTGTACCGAAAAAGTCAGGAAATGGCGAGTGCAAATATAAATTTTTCTCAAACTTATTTTTAGAATACAAAATGTAATATTAATACGATTTTTTTAACGTGCTAAATTCGAAATTTTTTTTTTTTTTGATAAATACACTGAAATTTATTGTTGAGGGAAAGCTAGTTTCTATACGCATTGCACTGGTTGCATAGGCCAGATCAACAGGAAACCCTTATTTAACTTCGACCTAATTTTTTAATTTTCTTTTTAACAGATAAAACTGCGGCGTACATATTATGTTGTTAAACTTTTATTTTGTGCTCTTCACAAGTTTAAAAGTTATGCAAATGATGATTTTAAGTGCTTGTTTGTATAGGCTGGTTAGTTAAGTTTGTACATTTATACAATTTATATACTTTCAATTTTTTTTAATTAAAATATGACGTTATTTTTTGTATACTTTAAATTAATCGGCTTAAATTAAATTGCTTATATGTATTTTCGTATTTTTAACGTTTGTAACTATGTATTTATTTTCTTAAAAATTGCCAACATTAGATATTCGCATATGGGCATTTCCATGAGAATGTCAACCAGGACTCAAAAAATTAAAACGCTTTAAACTTTTTTTCAAATATAGTAGAAAGGAAAAAAACACTCAAACTTTACTATGCCGGGGTACTTATAGCTTATTACAATTTTTAAAAAGCAAAAAATAATAGTTTTAACTCACTTTCTCGTTGATTAATTTTTAGTAACTGCAATTGACAATTTTAAATATTCTGCCAATTAAATACAAATACCGGTAATATTGCGATTATACTTTAAAATTAATGTTACAACAACAATGAACAAGATCCATGACGAAAGAACAAATTTATAGTTCGATTAGCGGTATATTTTTGTGTTTGTTTTGGATGCTTATCTAATGTCACGTACGTGGTGCGAAAACATCATTTATCTTTGTCATATAAAATTGGTAAGTCTTAGATACTTCAAAATAAAAGTTCAAAGCAAGATATTAGCTGCAAAAAAATATTGATCGATCAAATTTTATAAGCTTTTAAAGCTCGTCACGTACGATATTTTAAGTACTAAAATGCAACTAAATGCATCATCTTATTATGTTGTTATTTAGTTTACATGTGGTCAAACCTTATTTTTTTAAAATCAAAATCATCTTACAAAATTTTTCTGGAATCGGTCCATATTTGACCATAGCTCCCATACAAGTTATACTCCTGAAAATAGGTTTTAATGCCATAACTTCCTTTTAAATGTTGGTATTTACATAAAAATTTCCGACAATGACTTTTACGATAGTACTATGTCATGACAAAATGTTGTGCTGGTAGGTCAAAAATTAACCATAGGTCCCATATAAACCCCCTTCCTTAAATCGGCTAGGGGCAAACAAATCTCATATTGATGGAGATAACTAAAAAAATATAACCTCATAGCATAACTCTGCTCTGGCGATCTTGATTAGCCACGGGCCCCAAGTAGGGTACACTCTCAAAAATTTTTTTTTAAATATTATAGTGTAAGGTATCATATGGACGTGCTTAACCGACTATACATTCTTACTTGTTTGTTTTAAGTTTTTACATACATACCTATGTACATTTACAAAAAATATATATCATGTCATGTAAATACTATAAGAGAAAAATCTGTCACGTACGGTATGTCACGAACGATATTACATTTTGTTCATTATAAAACCATCCAAAAAAATTATTTTTTTTCCAATTACGGATTATAAAGAAAAAATATGTGGTTTAATGTATTAAATTAAAAAAAGGAGAAAAACCTCCCACAATTCGCAGATTTTCGTATTTTTTTACAATATCCCAAATATCACTTCCGTTTTAAGTCACGTACGATATGCACTTATTTTGCCCGTTATTTCGGACAACAAGGTTCCGAATTTGAAATTTTTTTTTCATATATAGTTCCCTCTAAATGAAACATAATGATACAAAAATTTTTCCAGTTAATACTATTTTTCCAAAATTTCTATCTCTCTGAAGGCGTACAAATGTCACGTATAATGACATGGAAATGCCCATATATTTTAGCACATAGCAAATATAAACGAATAGTTCGCAAATGCTACTGCAAAACCACATATTTGTCGCAACTCTAATACATACATTTTATGTATTTTATTAGTTTTTTAAAACATAAGGGCAAAAATTACATGTTTATATTGTACTTACTTTACATACCATTTCCCAATTTAACACCAATTCTTGAAATTTTGTTATTAGTACCTTATCCAAATACTCATTCAAATCAACTTGATCATATTCCTCACATAAAATAATTTCTAAAATTAATAATATTATTTCAATTATAGAATCTCTGCAATAGACAAATTACCTACTTTCTATTAAATTCTCTTCTTCCACTGAACATGTATCATCAGAAATGTCTTCCTGTTCATTAAAGTCATCTGCATCAATGTGTTCTTTTTTATTAAATTCTATTGCACTACTACTTGCATTTAATAAAAAAGCTTCCTTTTCCTCGGTTATTTTAAGTTCTACTAGTAATGAGTTTGAATCATTACTGTTAGAATCTTTACTGTTTAAAATTTGATTTGAACGATCATCAACACATAAATCTTTCTGACGTTCATTTTCATTATGAGTTTTCTCTGGCGTGTACGCTTGTTCAGCTTCATCTACTTCTTCGCGTACATTGACTATAATGTTTGTATTAGACTGTTTGTTTATTTCCACATTTTCTTCATCACTAATAAACTCCATATGTTCATTAGATTCTAGTTCATCTTTTATTACACTTAACGAAAACGAAATATCAAAATTTTGTGAAGCTTCCGGTTCTTTTATTTCAAATTGTTTAGAATCATCTATATTGTTTGCATTAGACTGTTTCTTTATTTTCACATTTTGGTTTTCATCATCGCTGATAAATTCCATATTTTCATTGGATCCCAGTTCATTTGATTTTTCATCTTTTATTGCACTAGACGATAATGAAATATTGAAATCTTGTAAAACTTTACTTTGATATTCCGTACTATCTTTATCTTCGGATTTGTTATGTTTTTTAATTTCTATAGAATTTTCTCCTTGTGTTAAAGCAAAAGTTTTATTTTCAAGAGAAATACTTTTGGTTAAATTAGCTTGAGTATTATTTTGGTCAATGAGCAAATGTTTATGAACGTTTTCGCGTTCGTACCTAAAATTTCCAGTTTCGTTTTTGAGGTGTTTACTGCTTTCTTCATTATAACTATATTCCTGCAAATTTTTTAAATTATTAGTCTTACAACTTTCCTCTTTGGCGAGCTCATCCAAATCATACAATTCTATTAAACGATTAACACAATCATCACAAAGATGTTGTTTATCCTTTTTGCTTAAATCAATGTGAAAAAATGTTTTCACTAAAAAGGGTAATTGCAATTCTAGACCCACTTCATCGAAGATTTCATGAAATTCCATTCCAGCATTCGCATCGGAGTTTATTTTACAATTTAAACAAACACTGGTGGTTGTTGGAACTCTTACCGCCATTATCAGCTATTTGTTAATAAATGTTTAAACTTTTCTAATGTGTTAGTTAAATTTACTAATTATTTGTAAGAAATATTGAAACAAATGAAAAATTTTTTTTAAGAAAACTATTATCAAAATGTATTAACCAGAGATCAAGGCGAATTTACACCAGGTGAACTTATCTTGCTACGTAAGCAACAGCTGATTACTACCCACGTACAAAATGTTACGTGCGCAAAGATAGCGTCGATAGTTATCCACGAAAACGCAAAATGGAGTTGGTGCTTTTCGGGGATGAGTAAAAAATGGGAATTTAATGCTATTGGGAGTTTTGCTTTTGGGAATTCAAAATTTAGGAATTAAAGAATTAGGGCGTTCAATTTAAAATGAGGAAGTATGATTTTAAGCAAATAATTACTCAGAAATGGAATAAAAAATTAATACACACAAAAAAATAATTTAGGTAATTTTACCAAGGCGTGCATAGGTAATTTATTTTTATATCAAAAGAAAAAACTAAGTTTTATTGTCTTAAATAATTGGTAATTTATACAATAAGTATTGCCTAAAATTTTTGTTAATATTACTAATTGGGTCAGGTATCTTCTTCGAATTTTTTTATAATATGTATGTATGTTTATTTTATTTTTCAATTGTGAAAAAAAACATTCAAATATAAATTTGAATGTTGAATTTTTGAATATAAAATTAAACAAATTAAATTAAAAACTATTCGGGGGTTGCTTTAAAATCATGTGAGATAAGGCCATTATGGCTTTATTGCTGAATTGAATGGGAGATAAAGCCATAATGGCCTTATTGCCCAATCATTGAGAGGTAAGGCCATATTTAAAATTTTGCCATATTTTTTCGCAAATGAGAGATAAAGACATATTTTTTCAGAATATTGTTATGCATGGTGTTAACATTCTGTAAAAGGGAAAATCCTTAGTTATCATTAAAAAACCTTTTTTTATTCTTGTGACGCACGCAGGAAAACTTTATTCAGCGAAGCCACCTGCCGCGCCCTACTGGAGGAAAAACCCCACGCAGAAAAAGTTTAGTATGCAAAGCCAGATTTCAATACTTAACTTTAGTGTTTCCGGAACTGAAATAAGAGATAAAGCCATTTTCTAATATTGCTAATGTGAGCTAAGGCCATGATGGCTTTATCTCCCATTCAAATGAAAAAATAATAAAAAAGCATTTATCTCCCTATTGAATGAGAGATAAAGCCATCATGGCCTTATCTCACATGGTATTAAAGCACCCCCAACTATTCAATAAAGGATAAAACTACAACGCATGCAAGTGAGCATTATTAACATAGGATAAAGAACTCCGCTGAACTTTAAAAAAAAAACAAGACAGAATATCGACCCTTTGCGCGAAATTATCGTATGTTACAAAAACCAAATTTTACAGGACAGCCACTTTTCTCTACTTTTCTCTGCTTTCGCTTGCAATATCAATATTAAAATATACATTCAATTTTTGGAGCAACGAAGTGGAATTCGCCTATAATATTTTGTCAGGTGACGTCTCTTTGAATGTAGAACAAGATTGCATCAAAAACTCAATTTCAAAAAAATTGGCATATACGATCATTTCGCACAAAGGGGTCGATATATTTACAATAAAACCAATAATTATTTATTACTTTTATTGAAGATTATTAATTAGGACGACACGATGCTGGATCAATATGGATTTCCAAGACAAGATTAGTTTTAATCCTTTGACCTCAAATGAGCCCAAAAAACAGCCCGGAACTTTAAGAAACAACAAAAAGTTTCAGTAAATTATTAAATTAATTGATACACATTATGAATTGATAAATAAAATACATATTATGAAATTAAAAAGGTTAAAAAAGTATATAGTTTTTTTAAAAATGCTTTTTTATTAAAAAAAAAGTATGTAGTAAATTTACCTAAAACCTATGTTCTTGTACAAAATTTAACTTACATAGATAACTTTTCTAAAATAAAAATATAAACTAACTTTGCTATCATTGGTAAATTTCCAAAGTTTCTTTGTAATTTTAACAAAATTATTAGATACTTTTTCGAACATAGAAATTACCTAAGTTAAACGTTTTATTACCTAAGAAACTTAGATACTGCCATGCTACCCTTGCGCTTAGTTAATTTTATACCATATTTTTAGGTAATTTTACCTATGAATTTTTTTGTGTGTAAACAAGAATAAAAATATAATATTTTTATTCAAATAATTATATAAGTTTATTTATATTTAAAAACAAACATTTTTACTTATAATAAAATTATTTATATTTAAAAACAAACATTTTTACTTATAATAAAAAAAAGACTTCTTTTATGATAAAAAAACAAATCGTAAATATTTAATAAAAATATAAAGTATGTATTAATAAAACCAAATTTGGTGTTTAATTTTTTTTTTTTTTGGTGAGAGGTAACGTCAAGGAAGAAATTCTAGTTTTCCAGACATCAGGTTTAGGGTAACGTCAAGGAAAAAACTGGATAGATTATGAAAGTAGACGTACTAAAGAATATAAATCGCTTTCCGTGCAAAAAATTGGCGGGCCAGTTTTCCAGAAATCTGGGTTCCTCCAAAATGGTCAGTAAAAACTGGGATTAATTTTTTAAGGGTGTTAGAGGTAACGTCAAGGAAAAAACTGGATAGATTATGAAAGTAGACGTACTTAAGAATATAAATCGCTTTCCGTGCAAAAAATTGCCGGGCCAGTTTTCCAGAAATCTGGGTTCATCCAAAATGGTCAGTAAAAACTGGGATTAATTTTTTATGGGCGTTAGAGGTAACGTCAAGGAAAAACCTGGATAGATTATGAAAGTAGACGTACTTAAGAATATAAATCGCTTTCCGTGCAAAAAATTTGCGGGCCAGTTTTCCAGAAATCTGGGTTCCTCCAAAATTGTCAGTAAAAACTGGGATTAATTTTTTAAGGGTGGTAGAGGTAACGTCAAGGAAAAAACTGGATAGATTATGAAAGTAGACGTACTAAAGAATATAAATCGCTTTCCGTGCAAAAAATTGGCGGGCCAGTTTTCCAGAAATCTGGGTTCCTCCAAAATGGTCAGTAAAAACTGGGATTAATTTTTTAAGGGTGTTAGAGGTAACGTCAAGGAAAAAACTGGATAGATTATGAAAGTAGACGTACTAAAGAATATAAATCGCTTTCCGTGCAAAAAATTGCCGGGCCAGTTTTCCAGAAATCTGGGTTCATCCAAAATGGTCAGTAAAAACTGGGATTAATTTTTTAAGGGTGTTAGAGGTAACGTCAAGGAAAAAACTGGATAGATTATGAAAGTAGACGTACTAAAGAATATAAGTCGCTTTCCGTGCAAAAAATTGGCGGGCCAGTTTTCCAGAAATCTGGGTTCCTCCAAAATGGTCAGTAAAAACTGGGATTAATTTTTTCTTTATATAGATATTTGGGTGCATCCAAAATGGTCAGTAAAAAGCGTTGCTGATTTATCCCATGGAACACAGGCTTTTGCACGCTATAAACTGTATATATTCTGAAAGTAAATCATTTTCCGCACAAAATAAGCGATGCGTGCAAAAAATCGTTCGTTTAGTTCCAGAGATATTTGGGTGCATCCAAAGTGGTCAGTAAAAAGCGTTGCTGATTTATCCCATGGAACACAGGCTTTTGCACGCTATAAACTGTATATATTCTGAAAGTAAATCATTTTCCGCACAAAATAAGCGATGCGTGCAAAAAATCGTTCGTTTAGTTCCAGAGATATTTGGGTGCATCCAAAATGGTCAGTAAAAAGCGTTGCTGATTTATCCCATGGAACACAGGCTTTTGCACGCTATGAACTGTAAATATTCTGAAAGTAAATCATTTTCCGCACAAAATAAGCGATGCGTGCAAAAAATCGTTCGTTTAGTTCCAGAGATATTTGGGTGCATCCAAAATGGTCAGTAAAAAGCGTTGCTGATTTATCCTATGGAACACAGGCTTTTGCACGCTATAAACTGTATATATTCTGAAAGTAAATCATTTTCCGCACAAAATAAGCGATGCGTGCAAAAAATCGTTCGTTTAGTTCCAGAGATATTTGGGTGCATCCAAAATGGTCAGTAAAAAGCGTTGCTGATTTTTTGCACGCATCGCTCATTTTGTGCGGAAAACGATTTACTTTCAGAATATATACAGTTTATAGCGTGCAAAAGCCTGTGTTCCATGGGATAAATCAGCAACGCTTTTTACTGTCCATTTTGGATGCACCCAAATATCTCTGGTACTAAACGAACGATTTTTTGCACGCATCGCTCATTTTGTGCGGAAAACGATTTACTTTCAGAATATATACAGTTTATAGCGTGCAAAAGCCTGTGTTCCATGGGATAAATCAGCAACGCTTTTTACTGACCATTTTGGATGCACCCAAATATCTCTGGAACTAAACGAACGATTTTTTGCACGCATCGCTTATTTTGTGCGGAAAATGATTTACTTTCAGAATATATACAGTTTATAGCGTGCAAAAGCCTGTGTTCCATGGGATAAATCAGCAACGCTTTTTACTGACCATTTTGGATGCACCCACATATTTTGGGAACTAACCGAAAGATTTTTTGCACGCATCACTCATTTTGTGCGGAAAACGATTTACTTTCAGAATATATACAGTTTATAGCGTGCTAAAGCCTGTGTTCCATGGGATAAAGCAGCAACGCTTTTTACTGACCATTTTGGATGCACCCACATATTTTGGGAACTAACCGAACGATTTTTTGCACGCATCGCTTATTTTGTGCGGAAAATGATTTACTTTCAGAATATATACAGTTTATAGCGTGCAAAAGCCTATGTTCCATGGGATAAATCAGCAACGCTTTTTACTGACCATTTTGGATGCACGCAAATATCTCGGGAACTAAGCGAAAGATTTTTTGCACGCATCGCTTATTTTGTTCCTAAATGTCTATTTTTTAATTTGTGTAAACTATTTTTTGTATTTTTATTAAAAATATTAGTTATTTTTACTTCCCCTTTTTAAATTCCTAAATTCGGCGCTAACTTTTTTTTACTTTGGAAATCCCCATAAATTCCTAAATTCGACGCTAACTTTTTGTTCTTATTCTGAAAAACACCATAATTTGGGTATTTTGTTTTCCCGGTTCTTAAATTCCCAAATTCGACGCTATTTCGTCGACGCTATCTTGGCCCACGTCAAAATGGTATACTGTCCTATTGGTCAAGGCGAATTCATACAAGGTGGTCTTATTTTAAAAACGTTTTACAACACTGTAAAGTATTTTAACGTTGTGTTAAAAATTCAAACAAATATTTGATTTTGTTTTTATATTAAATTGTGTTTTTTTGAAATATTATAACATAAAAAAGTTTTAAATTTCACAATTTTAATAGAAAATTATAAAATTTAGCTAAGATTACCCAGAACTAACAGGATGGTATACCATTTTTACACAAGGTTAGTAATCAGCTGTTGCCTATGTAGCAAGATATGTGTTTACAATTTTCAAGATCTACTGCAGCAACAGGAAAGACATTTTATAGGGTCGAGTATCAAGTTCGGATATAATAAAATTTAATTTAGCGCTTGTAAAATCTAATTCGGAGTAAAATAACAATGAAGTGGGCTCTTGACGTGACAAGTTATTAATTAATTAATTTCGAGCGCCGGATTTTTTAAAATAGTTTTCCACAATATTCATGAATAGAGGCAAACAAATTGTATTTGATCTAGCAGACCTGTATCATGCTGTTTTTAGGGTCGAGAAATCCATTAATTTTTATTTTTAATTGCCGCCAGAGAGCATTTTCATACACTTTAGAATTTATCGTCTTTTTTTTGTGGAAAATTGACGAATAATTCTCAAAATGCAATCTCGAATTTTAAACGAAAAAATAATTTTAAGCGTTCTAAAAATATGTGCATACGAACATCGTCGGATTGCATTTCCAAATTAATAGTGTTTAAAATTTTCAATATGTACTGCAGAAACAGGAAAGGAGAAGAAAGTCCGAATATAATAAAATTTAGTTTAGCGCTTGTAAAATCTCCTTCAAAATAATTCGGAGTAAAATAATAATGGGCTCCCACTGTTTCAGAATTCTGTTGATTACTTCTTGACGTGACAACCATCTTGTTGACGAATATTTGAAAATATTATGAGTTCGTATCAAAATAATCTTGAATTGAGAGGAATTCGTCTCTTCTACTGTGTAGAACTTTTGCAGAAGTGGTTTCCTATATCTTTTAAAAACTTGCCAATATCATCCGGAAATGCACAATTATATGCTGCCGCTGATACTTAATTTTGAATGTGGCATAAGCAATCGCTCAATGAACAAGTTCAAAAATCTATTCACAATAGCGGAGTTCAGTGTTTGGTGTAAATGACCTTGCAAAAGTGCAAATATAAAATATCATAGCTAGTTTGTTAAATCCAACAACAGCAAACAACAAGCATTTTGTTGCTAGAAAAGTATATTTATAGCAGGTATTACAACAATTGTACAATAAAACAAACAGCAGGGCTTTTTATTGTTGTTTTGTGATACGAACTGCCAAACAGCAAAGGGGTTGAAAAGAGATAAAAAAGACAAAAAACCTTGTTTACTTGTTTACTATACAACATTTGACAGTTCATATCACAAAACAAGCAAATAAAAAATAACCAGCTGACTTTCCGAGACTACCTGCTATAAATATACCTTGGTTGCTAGAATTGTGACGATAAATGTCAAAATAAGCCAATTCGCCTTTATTTCTCTTAGCCAGGGATAAAAATTGTACTTTTGTGGCATTAATTGTACTAAAACCCAAAAAAATATTTTCATTCCATTTCATTTATTTATTCATTTTGGATCACAAGCCCATTGGGCTTAATTAATCCGGAAGACACAATTGGCTTAGCTTAACTTAAGATAATACATTACTTTTTTAATATGTAAGTATATGTTAACATGTTACTAATTAGTATACATTCTAAAAAATTAACCATTTTTCTAATTGTAATGTATGTAAAACGTTTCTCCTCCCTCTTTTTTTTGGCACAATGATAATATTAAAGAATCTAAAACACCTAAAATAGTAGAAATAAGCAACGTTTTTTTTATAAATTAGAAAACAATATTTTTTTAAGACTTGATAATGACTTATTGAACCTACGGTCCTCGTATGGAATTAAGAGATTTCACATTCTTATCACACAAACAACGAAAGACCTATTCATAACAAGAGTTGAAAATCTTGGAAAATCGAATGAGTGCGTTCGGTAAGAGCGACCAAAACTAAATCTTTCAAGAAGATAGGATGGCGCTCCAAATTTAAATATTTTATAAAATTGTAACAAAGTTCTTAGTTTAATAAAATCTTCGAAATCACAACCCAGTACCTTAGCCACGTAGGAAGTCATATGTCTCTGATCCCTAAATGACAGACCAAAAATATATCGTACGACCTTATTAAAACGTTGTTTAAGTTTTAAAATATTGTGATACCCCAGAAAATATTTCCAATCCATACAAAAATATTGGAAGACATAGAGATAAAGCAACTTGCTTCCTTACCAAATGAGGCAAATACATTCCAATGCTATACAACCGTCTAATAACGTAATTCACTCTAGCTGTAATTTGATTAATTTGTGTATCGAAATTGAGCGCGTTATCAATATAAACATCTAAAGTCTTTTAATAAGACACAAAATCTATTTGTCCATTATTAAAAAATATGCAAGGTATGTTAATATTCTGAGAGAACCACATCGCTCGAGTTTTCGAAGGATTCAATTTTAAAAAATTTGTTCTGGACCAATCCACAATGCGCTGTAAGTCAAGGTTAACATTGCCCTGTAAGTACGAAGTTCCCATACCGCTGTCATCAGCTAGTATTTGTATGTCATCAGCGTATGTGTATAATTTACAGAATTGAATCTGCTGATACAAATCATTCACGTAAGCCGTAAATAGTATAGGGCTTAAAATTGACCCCTGAGGAACACCCCTGTGACTTCTTAAAATGGACGATACATTGCCCTTATGCTCAACATATTGGCATCTGCCATTAAGAAAAGAAAACATTAATTTACATGCCGATGTGCCGAGATTAAATTGATAAAACAGTTTGTTGCACAACATAATATGATTTACGGAGTCAAAAGCCATGCTAAAATCGAAGAACACTAAGACGGAACTGTTCCTAATATCTTAATTACTACTTATTTGTTCAACCAAATCAAGCACCAGCCCTGTAGTATTATAATGTTTCCTAAATCCAGATTGATACCTATTTATATAATTACCTGATAAAACGTGTTCTTGTAACTGATCCTTTAATAAAACCTCTAGAATTTTAGAACACGTATTTAAAACACTAATCGGCCTATAATCTGATACCGTACGGGGCGTCCTTATTTTCGGCACTGGTATAATCCTTTCTATTTTCCAGCAACTTGGAAAATATGAGGATGTGATAATGTTATTCATTATAGAGAGCAATGATATGCTCCAAAATATAAATTTTATAAACTTATACCATCCATACCATACCATCCGGACCAGCAGCATCACTTTTGATTTTCATCATTGCATTATAAATTTCGTATTCATCCACATTTCGAAACGTGAAGCCACTGCTATTAGAGTGATTCCAAACAGACATGCTGTCAGGACAATCCATATGAGAAAGAATTGAAATTTTGTTAAAATCCTCAATATCAATATCGTTTGTATCAACTTCAGCCCCAATAACACCATTAAACCTAAGCTTATCCCATATTTGCGATTGAAAGCATCCTTCAAAATTGTTAATGCAAACGCTTCTTCTTACCCGCCTTATAACAGATTTCACCTTATTACGATACTTCCTATATATTGCGCGGTTGCTCTCAGATCTTTCCTCACAATAAGCCCTCCAAGCCAAGTCTCTGCTAGTTCTTGCAGCTTTTATAATCTCTGATTGCATCCATTCATTACTTTTACGGGGTTGTGATTTTACTATTATTAAAACTTTCCGTTAAGACTCGGTTAAAAATTAATAATTGTTCATCCACACTTGGTGTAACGAGTAGGTCAGTGAAGTCAATATTATCCAACTGTAAAGTGCATTTATTTACATTAAAGTAAGCAAAATCGCTATATTAATATTCATGTTTATTTCTTTCAACTACTGAGCAATATGATAAGGAAACTAGAGCATGACCAGAATTTAACGCAGGTATCTGATATTGACTTGTATGGTTTACCCGGTTAATGTCGGTTACAAAAAAATAATCGAGTAATGATGTTCCATTATATGCCTGACTGTAATAAGTTGGAACGTTGTTATGCACGACTGTAAACCCAGCCCGCGAACAAAAATTTCTCACTAAGAAAGAATTCGTAAACAAGTCCGTATTGAAGTCTCCCATTATAATCGAATGCATGTAACTACTTGTCTGATCCATTATCAGTTCCTCGCAAACCCTAAAGTTACCATGTGGTAAATAAACAATGCCTACCAGTATCTTCTCAAAACCATTTGAGGATATTTCAACGAATAGACTCTCAACTTTGCCTTCTTCCATATGTTCACATACTACTACACCTAAGTTTGTTCGAAATGTAAAGACAAACTCCTCCGCCCCTTGACCATGCTCTGTCATTCCTAAAAACTTTAAACCCTCTTAAGTCAATTACGTTACTAGATATGTACTCCCTTAACCATGTTTCAGTAACTCCTATAACATCATAAAGACTGTCATCGAAAATAGTTGTAACCTCATCAAATTTCCCCGAGGTTCTAAACTCTGAGCGTTAAATTGGCATACATTTAAGTTATTCGCATCCAACATAGAGTTTTAAAACACGCTGCATTCTACCACAGGCCCCAGATTATTGATTATCATCAACACAGTAAGTCATTCCCAGTAAATGTGCAAAAAATATGAGTTTCCCTAATATCAAAAATGTACCTTTGGCAATTATCAAAAAAATAATTTAGTTAATAAATTAGAAATTAGACAAAGAAGTTTAGGTTGTGTTTTAGAGTTGATAGTGGAACAGGGAAAAATACGTTTAACTGAGTAACAATTTTAAAAGATATTGTCTTAAAATGTAAATTCCTTTGGATTTGGTATTCCTTTTAACGACCTAATACCCCGTTTTGTCATACTTTACAAGCTAAAAAGTCCGTGTACATTCCGTACAAAAGTATTTAAATAGTAAGCGAGCTACCTAAGAGTTACCTTAAGAGCGGCAAGCGTTTTTTGTATGTCAAAACTAAGCAACCATTAAGAATGCTAAACAATTTTAATTGACAGATCGATATGACGGTTTGTTTTATTCAAATTGTATTTAAAATGGATTTATCATGTTTATAAAACCGCTTACTGACTCTTATGACTTATGACACTCGCACCTTGCATTACAATTGTGCTTTGAACTCTCAAGGGAAGTGCTCCGTAAAACGAAATCGCAAAAATCTTAGCGAGTTCACATCGCAACAATATACTGAAGTGATTTGCCAAAATTTTAAGAAATTATTTTGTGTCAATAAATTTAATTTAACATATTTTCTTTTTATTTGAATTGATATTAGTAACATGTTCTTAATATTTTTTTTAGAAAAGGAAATTTAAAATAGGTTCTGTAGTTTAATCCATTGTGTTATTTTGCCTTGGCGATTTCAATAAACAGCTGATTAAGATAATATTCCAAAATTACATGGCAGTGTTCAGAATAATATTAACGAAGTACCAAATAACAAGCAAAACGCGTGAGATTCAGAACATGCTTTGCTTTGATTTACAACACTTGCGATTTGATAACTGTGTGAGTATCTGAACAAACCTGATTGTATGGAACAAAAAATGATTAGTTTCAAGGAGATCAAAGTTCGATTTATGTAGAAAAGAAGTTTTTTTGACAAATTTCTACATAATTTTTTTGTTAACTTAAACTATAGCAACAACATTCATTAGACTGTAGTAAATCTGAATTATATGCGATACAGTTTTTACATAAAGGTGACCTCCTTGCATTGTTTTTATCTTATTTTGGTATGAAAATATACCTTTGCCAGTTCTACCGATATGCGAAACATAAGTGCATTAAATTTCTTTTTAAATTCTGCAACCCTAGACCAAAAAATTTCATCGTTAAAGCGATTGATATTTTTAAATTGTACTAAGCAAGTCATTTGAGTACTTCAGTACTTTTGTAATGCTAATAGTACTGAAAAAACTACAATTTTAATAACTTTATCATTCTTGCTCTAAGCTGTACGGCGAAAATTAATGTAAGTAAACCAGTGTCACCACAGCGAAATTCAAAATTTCACTTAAAATGAAGCAAATTTACCCGATTTTAATAAAATTACACCTGATATAAAATGGAAGTTTTATTTAATAAAAAGACATTTGCAAAGAAGCAAAAACACAACAAGTTCATTGAAAGAAGATCAATATTAGTTAAACTGATAAGATTCTTAATGTAATTTTAAATAAATTACAACAAAAATGGAAGTTATATCACCGTTTAAGTCAAAAAATACTTTTAACAAAAACCAAAGCGTACCGCTGAACGTGATGAAATAAATAATTTTTTAGAAAATTTTTATTTAATTATGGTCAATATCTAATTTATTTTTATTTAAAACTATCAAAAACATCAATAAAATACAATAATCACAGCACAAAACGTGGACTTTTTGTAAACATAAACAAAACTTTGACATAAACCTAGACAAACAATGCAAGAGCAAAAAATCGTCATCTGACGTAGTGCTGCCACCTGTTTATTTCACCATGCTATAATCGAAATTGTTATTCGATCAACCGTGAAAATCGATTATCCGTAATGCTTCTGGTCCCGACCATCACGAATAATCGAGACCCGACTGTATTTAAAACTGAAAGAAAAGGCATGACATATCGCTCATTTGCTGCAAGACCGGCATAACTCAAAAAATGAAATTTTGGAGTTAGAGATGCAGAATTGTTCGCTTTTTTATACCCACACCACAATAGTGGAGAGGGTATTATGCATTTGTGCTGATGTGTGTAACGCCTTAAAATAGTGGTCCTAGACCTTAAAGTATACCGATCTACTCAGAATCACTTTCTGAGTCGAACTAACGATGTCCGTTCGGCTGGCTGGCTGGCTGTCCATGTAAACTTGTGCGCAAAGTACAGGTCGCAATTTTGCAGATAATTGGATAAAATTTGGGTCATAGGTTCTTCTTGGCACAAGGACCAAGCCTATTGAAAATGGGCCGAATCGTAGGACCAAGAGGGAAGATGGGGGGAAATTTCTTCCTCTCAGAAACTATCAAACCGATTTTAATGAAATTTAAAACATAGATAGAACCATATCTATATGCACACAAAATGTATAAATTTTTTTAAAAATCGGACCACGAGGGGAGATAGGGGCAATTCCTGCCTCTCAAACCGATTTTAATGAAATTTAAAACATAGAAAGATCCATATCTATAGGGACACAGTAGCTATACAGTTTTTAAAAAATAGGATCACAAGGGGAGGCAGGGGCAATTTCTGCCTCTCAGAAACTTTCAAACCGATTTTCATGAAGTTTATAAACATAGATAAATCCATATTTACATGGACACATAAGCATGATGTGTTTTTAAATACTGTGGTGTAGGGTATCATATGGTCGGGCTTGACCGACTATACATCTTACTTGTTTTCTTTATATTGTGTATTAAATTCATATTTATATCTTTTATACTTTCCCAGTTTGAAGAGAATGTGTCTTCTTTTTTTCTAAGAAGTTAGAGCAAATCAAAAACTTTAAATGCGTTTATCTCGAAATTGATTTTTTTGAGTTATGCCGGTCTTGCAGCAAATGAGCGATATGTACATATGTTACTATATTTTAGTTATTATGTTTTTTTTCTAAAACGACATATTAATTAATTTAACTTTGGTTTTTTTATAAGGAACACTATTTTTTTATTAAATAAACATTTTCTTCAAAATAACACTACATGCAAACTTAAGTCCTTCACCGTATACATATATATGTACATTAGGGGTATAACCAGTGATGTTAACTCTTATTTTTTCATTACCGTACGGCTCTCTTAAAATTACCTTTTCTGAAAAGAAATTACCGTACGCAAAGGTTTTTTAATTTATTAAAATTTTAAATGTGTTTTATTAAAAATTTTCATGAAAATCATTGTTTTAAAATTCATTTTAAACCAAAATTGTTGTATTTTTTATCAATACGAAAGTAAAAGCATAAAATTAATAAAATTCTTACGTTACTCAGCCTTAACGACTGAAGCTAAAAAGTTTAAATCAGGACCGGAGGTTAGTTTTTTTTGCCAAATCGTTCAACAAAGACAGAATTTTTTAAAATTCGAATATCGCAAGAGAATATTAACTCAAAATATTTTATTTTTTTACTTTTTGGAAAAAATTGACACGCAATATTCATATCTACCCGCTGTAAAACATAGTGATATCTTGTCATCTTCTTATGATGAAACCATTGGTTTAAAAGTTCTTTTTCATACGCCTTTAATACAAAATTAATATGTTATATATTTGCTTCTGCTGAAAGTTTTAATAACTACTATACTTCAATGTATCACATTACGGCTATTTTAAATGCTTAAAATATTGTTGATTTTGAAACCCAAAAGTTAAAAATACAGTTAATATACAATGAGTTATTTATTTTTCATATTTTATACTTATCGCTGTAACCTAAGCATTTGCAGAAACATAACATTCCTAATTTCTTGTATAACATTCATCTATTTCTAAACCTGCCGTGGAAAATCACCTCTCAAAAGTTAAAATCATAAATACTTCATATCGAGCCTTTGGTGCAATACCGTAGTAATTCAAAAAATCGTGAACTGAGAAAAATGCATTTGAAGTTTTCAGTCATCTTTTTGATAGTATTTTCGTTTACTAAAGTTATTTTTTTACAAGTTTTTTAATGAAGAGGAATGTTTTATAATTAAATTAGGTAAAAAATTACTAAAAATATGAAATATTTATTTATATTTAAGTATTTTGTATCAACCTATCAATAATGTATCGTTATTGTCACAAAATTAACGACAAAATTATTAATTAATTCGGAATATATCGATATAGCAAATAAACTTTTAAGATTTTTTAAATTATGCCGAAATTAATCCATATATTATAAAAATATAGATTTTTGGATTTTTATAAATTTTTCAGTTTAATTTGATTTTTATTTTCATAGTTTAAAAAAATATAAAAACTTAAAAGAAATTTCTAATTCATTATCCATAACTAAAAAGCGAAAAAAAAAAGATTTACAGAAAAACTACAAATTTGAGTAAAATGTCTTATAAAATGACGGTATTAAATTATTTTTAATTAAGTCCATAAGATCAGATTTTTTTTTATCTGAAATTCCTGGTTTTGTTCGGTAGGCCTTATTTAGTTGTATTTCGAATTTGTTTTTATTTTTAATCACAACGATCTCCTGAAACTCGGTCTCCGTATATGATGTTTTAATAAATATAGATCTTGGAGCAGTTGACAAAATTTTTATTACTTTTACATTACATTACATTACATTTGTTTTAATTTTGTTAAGTCGGAGGCAAGTAGTTATATATCTAGAAAATCTTCGTAAGACATTTCTACAACATGAAAAGGTTCTCCTTTCTTTTTTGCTGACTTGACAATAGAGATAAAAGATTCAGGAGAGTATATATGTAGGTCCACTTTTCAGCATTCGTCTGACTTCTTTTTCTATGACTGCATGACAGGAATCACCTTCATTTTGTGTGTGACCCTTAATGAGGTACTTATGTGTTATGGAATTAAAGCCAAACTTTTTAACTGCATATATGTACAAGGCCAGCATAAACTTATTTTTGTTGTTGGCCAGCGCAATTATCGGAGTAAAATATAATGTCGGATTCCTTAGGAAACTGTTCTAGATATTTAAGGATGCATGTTGCTAGTTCGTTTACACCACGATGAGCATTAGATTCATCCCAAATAAAGCATGTACATTTCTTGTTTTTTAAATCGTATACCGTAAAGTTAAATACATTTAATTTGCTTTTGTAGTAAAATGCTGATGTGTTCCCCTTCGGAATTTGAACTACTGCTTCCAAGTCATAAACACTTACAAAGGCATTGGTTTGGTTTTTATCATTTTCTTTTTCGGTTCTGGATAGTTGTTTTTCTAATTGGTGTTGCTCATATCTTAATTTCATGTCTTCTTTGTCTTCCCCAGTTACATTTTCAAAGGCTGTACACAGTTCACATACATCATTTTTTGGGGAAAAAAAGGAAATGTTGTAATCTTCATTAAATACTCTATAGAAAAAGTTATAGGACGAATATGACTCATTTGAATTTTTGCAACTTTCAACATAATCTCTATAAATACTTGAAACAGTTTTGCCACCATCAATATATCGTCTGGTACTTTTAGCTCTCGTATAATGACTATCAATTTGCGGAATTTTTTCAATGAATGACTTAACTCCGTCCTTGATTTTTTGATCTATAGTTGCGTGATTTGAATGCCTTCCTCTTTGATCTATTTCCATAACACATCCAGCTATCTTTTCTCTTTTTTCAACAACAGTCATAATGTTACGATCATTTATGCATAACGTATTTTTGAAAAATAACTTACACACTCTTATATCTTCAACATTCTTTTTTAAATAAAAGGAGTTGTCGTTTCTTCTTGGACCTCTCATTCCCCCAATTCGAATATATCGATAAGTGGGAACAACGTCTACCATGGAATTCGAAATGAATTGTCTCTGTTTTTCTATGTCACCGAGCTCCCAAAATGATAAAAACAACGCTTTTCGATCTTCATCCGTAAAGTTATCAGAACATTTTTGTTTGCATCGCTGTGAGCATGGAGCTTTAATTTCTTTTTTAGGACAGACCCTTTTATGCTTAGAATTTGAAATGTATTCTTGGCCGCTGTTCCTTAGTTTTTTTGTCATTGTCCTTTTCCATTTATCATTATTACGTTTTCGTTTTCTTCCACGTATCGGGCTTTGGAGTTCGTTGTTTGCTGATGAATTTTCACATGTATGTAGATTCTTGTAATATTTGTTCATTCAGAGAATTTATTATATCTTCATCGTCCAATCCTTCAGTATTAGCGGTTTCAATTTCTTGTAAACAGGCTTCCATTATTCATATTATTTTCTTCCTTAAGTTTTAATTTTATATTTTAAATATTATAAAAAATTAAATCAAAATGCACTTACCTGATACATATGTATGTAGTTTCCATTTTTTTTTTTTTTTTTTTTTGTTATAGAGGTTTTATTTATAATAATACAACCACTTTATTGACGAACAGTCGAGCTTTACATGAAATAGAGAAATAACTCGCCTTGAAACAAATCTTTAAAAATAACAAATCGCATTGCTCATTTGAAATAACGGTGTATTTGAAATTAACACAAAAAAAGTTGTAAATTCTTTTTCAATGACGTCATATTGCGAATTAGCATAAGAAGAAATGATAACTAATTTTTTTTCAACAAAGATGAATTGTGAAATAATACGATCAAGTAAAAAAGAACACAAATTATGCAGTTGTGTTTT
The DNA here is from genome assembly GCA_930367215.1 of Pollenia angustigena. Lineage (NCBI taxonomy): Eukaryota > Metazoa > Arthropoda > Insecta > Diptera > Polleniidae > Pollenia > Pollenia angustigena. The sequence goes on from OV884060.1 coordinate 201,497,099, forward strand.
TGTGCCTAAAACGTAGCAAAAAAAATTATTGCCTTATTGTTTTTTCACAATTAGTTTTCTGTTTGTAAGTTTCTTGTCATAAAGGAAATATTTCATTATTGCAAATAAAGTGCTGGTTCACACAGGTCAAGTTTACTTGAACAGTTTTATTTAAATTTTCTTTTGAACTTGCGTTCACGTTCATGCACAAAATGAATTTTTGTTTTCTTTTCCTTCAACTTTGTAGCTTTTTATTGTATTACGGATGAAAAAAGAAAAGAAAAATAAAAACTGACTGGTACGGTCAAGTATGTACCCCTTTCCATTCTCTTTACCCCTTTCTCCTAAAAGCTCAAGACTTGAAGAGTCAAACTTGACCTGTGTGAACCAGCACAAATATTGTTGGACAAAGCTAGAGGCAATAAAGCCATTTTAGCTGTAAAATCTGAACAGTTAGAGATAGAACCATAATCTTTTTTTCTTTAGATAGATATATCCCCAATCCCCAAAGATCATTACTGCATACCCAGTTCAAAAAATTCAAATTTTGAGTTACTACGGTCTTGCACCAAAGGCTCGATATGTATATGAATATCAAAAACCCAAATCTTGATATTACTGTTTTTAAAATGAAATTACCTTGCTATCTTTTGGGGCTCAAAATTACCGTAAAAAAGGGTAATTACCGTACGGTTAACATCACTGGGTATAACCAATTTTTTGGCATAGTACCATGAGTTCAACCATGTCCTAGTAACCACGAAAATCATTATCTTTTGTAATTTTTCTCAAAAAAGTTCACGCACCAATTATTCATAATTTTATACAGTGTATTTTATTCTTTTTTAATTTTTTTTTTTGTTATTAAAGGTTAAAAATACGTTTTAGTTTGCGGAAAAATCTCTTACCATCTCTAAATATTAATGAAATTTCATACTTGAGCTATTTTTGTTTTAAATAAACATATTATTAATTTTTCTTAAGCAAAAAGAAAATTTAAAATTTTCAAAACTTCATCGCGGTTGGTGCGTGAACTTTTTTGACCTTAGCGAAAAAATAAATATACGTTCCCTTATAGTTTTTTATGCTCTATCGGACTGTGCTATGCCAAATTTGATATTTTAAAAAATTGTTAAAAAGTTATATCCCTAATGTACACATATACCTATGTAAATATTATTATTTTAATAAACACAAATAAAAAAGCTTTATCGTAAAGTTATTTTTAGTCTTTCATTCAGTAGTGGCATGAATTAGTTTTCAAACTCCCCCTTTGTCCACTCCATTCAGTTGTGGCATGGAGTTGTTTTAAAACTAACCCTATTAGTTAATCCATGGAGTAGTGACATGGAATACTTTTGAAACTACCCCTTCAGTGTACTCCATACTGTAGTGTCATGGAGTACTTTTAAAACTAACCCACTTTAGTACTCCATGGAGTAGTTTAGAGACTACTTCGGTGGGTTATATGGTCCCCTCCTAGGACATCGTAATGTTATGTGGACCACCTTTTACCCATATATTTGGAGTACTCCTACTCCTTTATAGACTTCTCTTTGCATGCATGTATGGACTAGTCTCGTTATCTGCAGGGAAAATTATTATTTCACCATGTATGCAACTCTACAACCAAACCACAGAGTACAAACAAAACTACAATACAACAAGTAAGAGTGCTATATTCGGCTATGCCGAATCTTAAATACCCTTCACCATAGTGCGATAAAAACAGAAAGTTACATAAATAGGGTTCTTTGGATGTAAATAAATCTATTTTGAGCTATCCCCATATTTAATTTCGTCGTGCAGTAGTTTTTCACAGTATCAAAAAATTGAGATAAGTCTGTTTCCAGTTTTGCCAAAGGTTACGTCTTCAAATCGTCTTCCCTTGCAGAAGTTTTATAGAAATAACAGAGAACGGCTTTGTGCAATTGCAAAAAATCGCATTAAATGAACAGCAACAAATACACTCACTTGCGGTCATACAATCAAACTTGCGCAACCGCAAATATTCGCTGCTGGTTTGCAGTCATTCAAATAATGCACATCGTGCTTTGTTATTTATACCATCGTAAACTTCGTTTTTTAATAAAGATGTTTGTTCGGTGCGACAATGATTGTTTTGGTAAAGAAAAAAAAAAAAATACAAACAGAAATGCCAGAAATCAAGCAATCATTATAGCCACACCACAATAGTGGAGAGGGTATTATGCATTTGTGCTGATGTGTGTAACGCCTTAAAATATTGGTCCTAGACCCACCTTAAAGTATACCGATCGACTCAGAATCACTTTCTGAGTCGAACTAACGATGTCCGTCCGGCTGGCTGGCAGGCTGGCTGTCCATGTAACCTTGTGCGTAAAGTACAGGTCGCAATTTTGGAGATAATTTGTTTAAATTTGGGACATAGGTTCTTATTGGCACAAGGACCAAGCCTATTGAAAATGGGCCAAATCGTAGGACCACGAGGGAAGATAGGGGGAAATTTCTTCCTCTCAGAAACTATCAAACCGATTTTAATGAAATTTGAAACATACATAGAACCATATCTTTATAGATACAAAAGGGATGCATTTTTTAAAAAATAGGACCACGAGGGGAGATAGGGCCAATTTCTGCCTCTCAAACCGTTTTTAATGAATTTCAAAACACAGATAGATCCATATCTATATGGACACATAAGCTATACAGTTTTTCAAGAAAAGGACCACAAGGGGAGGTAGAGGGCAATTTCTGCATCTCACAAACTTTTAAACCGATTTTAATGACTTTTATAAACATAGATAAATCCATATTTATATGGACATATAAGCATGATGTCTGTTTTAATACAGTTGTGTAGGGTATCATATGGTCGGGCTTGACCGACTATACTTTCTTACTTGTTACTCATGTTTTCATTCAGCAGTTGCTATGCAGTACAAGAAAAAAAAAATTGAAATGAAACTAAACGCACATACTTATGTAGGTACAAACAATTTCCATAGAAACAGAATACTTTTTTTTATCATCTTAAAAAGTACAGTAGTTCTGTACCTATGTACAATGTATTCTTGTTATTGTTGTTTTTAGTGTTGTTAATTTTAACAAAGCGTCTCATCGAGTGGTTTATTGTTGTTAATGTTAACAAAGCGTCTCATCGAGTGGATAATGACTACTTGAATGCAAAAGTATAAGAATGTGTTCCTTTTGAATTTACACAGTTGTGTTGTATTGCGTGAGCAACAAAAATTCAAACAAAGCACTTTCAATAAAAAACGAATACATACATGCAAAATCAAATGTGTACGAAACGATGTAAAAATTACCAACGTTGAACTTTGTTTTGCAAGCAAAGAGTGAATGTAAAATTGAGCGTATGAATAAATCAAGAAAAATAGTGATTTTGCAGTTCTCTGAGAAATAAGCGGTATTCAGTATTGGTAGTAAAATACCCTTGCAGACTTTGTTAATCTTATTTTTTTTTTATATATCTCTCTCTCTTTTTAGCAAATTCATTACTTTACAATAAATACCAAAAAGACACTCACTTTGTAATATAAAATCGAATTAAGTAAAACAGACATTTACACTTACACAAGGGTAAAACCCGCTATTGTAAATAGGTACATATTCAATTTCTCAAAATATTTTTCTTATGATAAACCTACGTCAAGATAACTTTGGCACGACGATTTGCCTTTATAAAATGTTTTCGTGATGACATCTTTTGAATATAAAATAAGAAACCCAAAGCAAACGATGAAAACATCTTTTATATAAATTGATACATATGCAATGGTCTTGTAGCATTGGCGTGCTAAAAAAAAAAAATTCAAAATTCAAATCTTTGAATAGGTAATTGAATATTTAAATAAGAATTTAAGACAATTTGTTCCGATCTTTAAGATATGAAACGGAATTATTTAAATAAAATTAATTACCTATAAAAAGGTATAAACAAAATTAATTAAAAATCTATATATATAAAAATGAAAAATGTTTGTATGTTTGTGTGTTTGTTTGTTTGTTGGCTTATAGACTCCGAAACTACTGAACCGATTTTCCTGAAATTTTTACAGTAACATCACGTGAGCCCTAAAAATAAAATAGGCTACTTTTTTTTTCGATAGGGGCAGGGGAATTGGTACCCCCCATAGGATGCCAATATTTATTATCGCATATCTTAAGAGCCGCTGGACGCATTTTGCTAAACTTTTTGTAGTAGGATCTTCTGAGCCCCGAAATTGAAATAAAATAGCAGCGGGGGTATTTGAATCCCCCATAGGACGCCAATGTTTAACATCGCATATCTTAAGAACTGTTATAGTGAGAATGTTCAAACTTTCTTGAAGTCACTCTTATGGTATACTACACTTTTGAAAATAAAAATAAAGCGGGTAGGCGCAGGGGGGGAAATACCTCCCATAGGATGCATGCATTAAATATCGCTCAACTGAAGAACTATTAAAGGGAGAGTCTTCAAACGTGGTTTAAGCTACTATTATAGTAAACTATAAATTTTCAATATAAAAATGGGCGGGAGAGACAGGGGAGGAGCAGTACCCTCATAGATAGAAATATTAATAAGAGCCACTGCACGCATTTTGTTGAAATTTTGGTAGTAGGATCTTCTGAGTCCCAAAATTGAAATAAAGTAGCAGCGGGGAAGTGGTTTTCCCCATAGGACGCCAATGTTTAACATCGCATATCTTTAGAACTGTTATAGTGAGAATGTTCAAACTTTGTGGAAGTCACTCTTATGGTATACTTCACTTTTGAAAATAAAAATAAAGCGGGTAGGCGCATGGGGAAAACACCTCACATAGGATGCATATATTAAATATCGCTCAACTGAAAAACTATTAAAGGGCGAGTCTTCAAACGTAGTTAAAACTACTATTATGGCAAACTTTAAATTTCAATATAGTAATGGGCGGGGTAGACAGAGGAGGAGCAGTTCCCCTCATAGATAGAAATATTAATAAGAGTCGCTGCAAGCATTTTGTTGAACTTTTGGTAGTAGGATCCTCTGAGCCCCAAAATTGAAATAAAATAGCAGCGGGGGAAGTGTTACACCCTATAGGACGCCAATGCTTAATATCTGAAAAACTGTTAAAGTGAGAATGTTCAAACTTTGTAGAAGTCACTCTTATGGTATACTACACTTTTAAAAATAAAAATTAAGCGGGTAGGCGCAGGGGAGAAATACCTTCCATAGGATGCATATATTAAATATATCTCAATCGATAAAATGGTTAAAGCAGTGTTGCAAAGCGCACCGGGTTAAGCTAGTAGGGTATAAAAATAAAATAAACAAGCAATAGTGCTATATTCGGCTGTGCCGAATTTTATATACCCTTCACCATTTTGCGAGTAGAATATAGAGCAGGATGCTGTGTATTGATAACCTAAATGTGTGTACCTAATTTGAAAACTTTGGCTCTTGCCGTTCTCAACATATACATAAAAAAGTAATAAAAATTCAACAAGGGATTTTTGGAAAGAATTAGAGGTAGTCGTGGGTTTTTGCTCATATCTTAGCCATTTTTGGACTGATCTGGCTGAATTTCAATAGCAAGAAATGGTGGACTATATGTGACATAAATGTAAAACAACCTAGCCGCTATCATGTCTGGAGTCTCCGGAAAACACACATCAAACGTAAGACGGACATGGTTAAATCAAGTTCTCTTCTCATAAGGACCCATAATATATATACTTTATAAGGTCTTATATCAATATTGTAGAAATTACAAACGGAATGACAAACTTATATACTTCATAGGACATCGCAATGTTAAAATAGTTAGTTAATTTCATATAAAAGTAATGCAAGTGTTAACCACCACTACTTGAGAAATAATTAGCTTGCAGTTAATTTAAAGTTAACTGAATGTCCGACAGGGATGTTAAGGAAAAGGAGTACACCACACATATTTTCAATGAAAAAAAAACCTCAAACAAAAAAAAAAACACACATCTATTTTACAGGGCTACCATCACAAATTTTTAAACGTAAATGCGCAAAAACGGTCGTTTTGGTTAATACAAGTCGCGAACATATTTTAATGATTTTTATTTATCAAAAATGCAACATAAACAAACAATTGTTGTTGTTTTTCAATTAATAGGTCTGTCTGGGTACTTTTCCAGTAGCAAATACTCAGTAAATTTTTTTGGGAGAGTAAGATCAATATTACTCTATCGGCTGAAAAAATCTCAAAAAGTACGTAGACAGTATTCAGTGAAATCTTGCAAGAAAACAGCTGATCGGTGTGTAAACAATTGAAATAACAAAGCAAAAGAATTTTAGCATATGTGTACGCAAAATTGAATTCTCGAGGTAAATTAAAAAATTATTTATTAAAGTGAAGCTTAAAAAGTGTTGTAAATTAAAAAAACTTGTTTATTACACTGTTATTAATTTAGTAAGTTCAATTTCTTCTTAGTTTTTAGTTTTATTTGTCGGGTTTTTTATAAAAAAAAAAAAAAAAAAATGCCCAATACAGTGCCCTCCAACAGCTTGACAACGGAGAAAAATAATTTGGATGTGAAGTGCTCGCCAGGAACACAATTCCAAATACTCGCCTCTTCAATTGCAAAGTTTGTCCCACAAAGTTCTGCTGGTTCTATCGGTTCTGCCATCTCCACTCCACTTACGCCACGGTCGCACTATATATTTGGACGTTTCTAGCATGAAGTAAAATGTTTTGTTTATTATAATTTATTATAAACGTTAAAAATCAACACAATTCTAACTACTTACCTCTGCCATTGTTAAATTTCAATTTTTATTTTAATTTCACAAAAACTATTTCATTCAAACAGCTGTTCAAACTATTTGCAAAATCTTGCAAGCGGAAATTTCTCCAGTAACATTTTTCGAGTTCTCTAACTTCCAACTTCCAACAGACAGACCTAATATGCGATGATGGTCATACAGTATTTATCTTCTTTTTTCGAGTAATATCTTAAGCCTTCTTTTCTGTTTTCTTGGGCAAAAGTACAGCTTGAATGTTTGGCAAAGCGCCACCTTGAGCAATGGTGACACCAGACAACAGCTTGTTCAAGCTTACACTGAAAAAATTTTCGAAATTTGCTTTCCTGAATGATTATCCATTTTAATTGAAAAAACAGAAGTAAAGGAAAAAACATGTAAGATCAATTAAAATGGATAATCATTCAGGAAAGCAAATTTCGATCTACCAAATGTTAAAATACAATTTGGTTTAAGGATTGATGTTTGACTAGTGACGTCAGCAGTCGTCGATGGCTGCGAGTGTAAGACGGCAAATCCATCTGAGGAGATCGAGTGGTTGCGATCGAAACATGTCATGGTAACCTGCCGGCCAGGGTTCGAGCCCGAGCCACGTCAAGAATGAAATATTATCAATAACAATTTTAATTAATTTTCATGTTGTAAAATTCCTTTTTTCACAAAAATAATTTAATAAAAATTAAATTTCATGAACTTAAGCCTAATTAAAAATTTAGATTAAAAACCATAAATAGTTCAACAAAATAACCACAATACTAATTATTGTTAAAGCTAAGGCACGAGCTCTATGTGTACATTTGTCCTTCAAGTTGTGCTGAGAAAGGTCAACAGAAAAGAGAAAGACAAAGTGAAAAAACAAAAAATGTACTTGGACTTCAAGAAAAATTCTTGACGAAAGTACGAAAAAACAGAAGTAAAGGAAAAAACATGTAAGATCAATTAAAATGGATAATCATTCAGGAAAGCAAATTTCGATCTACCAAATGTTAAAATACAATTTGGTTTAAGGATTGATGTTTGACTAGTGACGTCAGCAGTCGTCGATGGCTGCGAGTGTAAGACGGCAAATCCATCTGAGGAGATCGAGTGGTTGCGATCGAAACATGTCATGGTAACCTGCCGGCCAGGGTTCGAGCCCGAGCCACGTCAAGAATGAAATATTATCAATAACAATTTTAATTAATTTTCATGTTGTAAAATTCCTTTCTTCACAAAAATAATTTAATAAAAATTAAATTTCATGAACTTAAGCCTAATTAAAAATATTAAAAATTTAGATTAAAAACCATAAATAGTTCAACAAAATAACCACAATACTAATTATTGTTCAAGCTAAGGCACGAGCTCTATGTGTACATTTGTCCTTCAAGTTGTGCTGAGAAAGGTCAACAGAAAAGAGAAAGACAAAGTGAAAAAACAAAAAATGTACTTGGACTTCAAGAAAAATTCTTGACGAAAGTACGAAAAAACAGAAGTAAAGGAAAAAACATGTAAGATCAATTAAAATGGATAATCATTCAGGAAAGCAAATTTCGATCTACCAAATGTTAAAATACAATTTGGTTTAAGGATTGATGTTTGACTAGTGACGTCAGCAGTCGTCGATGGCTGCGAGTGTAAGACGGCAAATCCATCTGAGGAGATCGAGTGGTTGCGATCGAAACATGTCATGGTAACCTGCCGGCCAGGGTTCGAGCCCGAGCCACGTCAAGAATGAAATATTATCAATAACAATTTTAATTAATTTTCATGTTGTAAAATTCCTTTCTTCACAAAAATAATTTAATAAAAATTAAATTTCATGAACTTAAGCCTAATTAAAAATATTAAAAATTTAGATTATATAAGATCTATGAATATTATTCATTGGATGAATACTTTCAATAAAGTAAAAAAAAAAATTTTTTTTATTTTTTTTTAATTATTTTTTTTCTTTTTTATTTTTTCTTATTTTATTTAACTTTATTTTATTTTTTATTTTTTTTTTCTGTTTCTGGCGGGATTCGATCGCGCAACCTCGGTGCTGATAGACTAGCTCACTACCAGCTAGTCTACCGGGGCAGTGTAGTTTTTGGATAAAAAAAACTTGTTTTTTACTCAATTAAGGGCGTAAATATGAGATTAAATTGTCCATAATAACAATAACAACGTTGATTGAAAGTGAATTGAAAGTTTTTGTTTCATTACTATAATGACATTTTTATTGTCATAATGAAAATTTAAATTTATGAAGGCAATTATTGAAATATGTTGCTTTTATAAAAACATTAGATGTATGAAATTATTAAATCTTACATTTTTTAATTAACAATTAAACATTTTTTTAGGGAAACTATAATTTTGTATTAATTTATGAATATAGTTATGTTTGTATATTGTTTTTTTATGTTCCCAATTAAATTTTTTTGTTTAACTTAGACAAACTTAAGTTTTCATATATCCAATGAAAATTTTTAACGTAATTACGAAATCCAATGAAGCGATTTTAACGAAAATAGTTCATTATAACTATGAAATTCCATTTTAACAATGAAAATTTTCATTTACCCAAGGAAAATTTTTTTATGAACATGATTCATTAAATATATGAAGCATTTTTCTTTCAGTGTAGAAGAAGATCTTAGCAGTTCAATAATTTTTGCCTCTTCTAATTCTCCCATCGATCGCCTTGGATATAAGCGCCATAAATATGTTGGAACTAGGGTGATCGATTATTCGAATATTCCGAATAGTTGCTATTTTAAAAAAAACCGGGTTTCGGTTAAGCCTTTAAAAAATAACCGGTTTTAATTCGAATACATAAAAATAAAAAAATAAAATTAGATTAGATTTAGTAATAAAAACTTATTAAAATAAAAACAAAGCAATTCACGAAGGTAAGGAACCAACAAAATACATGGATATGACTTAAGGTTTGTTCAGACCTAACAAATATTTGACAATAAATCCAAAAAAGCGTGAACAGTACATTGATCAAACTTTGGCTTTATTTTAAATAATTTATGTTTATTTACTGAACTTTATTCCAAAGATGATAATTGTATAATGTAATTTAGAAACTGTTGAATAATAAACATTTCTTTAAGAAAACTAGTGTTGACTTGTAAGACATCAAATATTTAATAGGTGTGAACATAGCTGTATAAGTTTTAAAACACTTTGATTTTAAGAAATTATAGGAATTTAATAAATTCATTATTTGAAATAATCCCCCAAATTTTTTTTAAATGAGTTTTAATTGATGGTGGTTAAGCATGTCTATATGAATCAGTAGACTTCAAACAATTTTTGAAAAGTTGCAAACAAAACCTCTTATCCAGGATTATATATTTTAAATTATTTTATTTCAGCAGTATAAAAACGAATAGTAATATGAATATACTTTTTGTATGAAATATCTGTCAATTCGTCGATCACAATTTAAACCCGTACCACAAAGAATACAGAGATGAAAAAAGTGCCGCGTGAAAAATGCCCAAATCATTTGCGAGGGCAGCTTTCAAAGAAAGAGAAAGAAAACGTTTTTTGGTGGTGAAGTGGCAATGTGTAAAAACAGGCCGATACTTTTAACACAAATTGCGTAATCAAAACAAAAAATGTTAAAAGGCCAGCTTTCGAAGGAAAAGGCAGGTTTTGACGTTTTCACCCGCTTACGCTGATAAGCCATACCCAAGGTATATTTATAGCAGGTAGTCTCGGAAAGCCAGCTGGTTATTTTTTATTTGCTTGTTTTGCGATACAAACTGTCAAAGTTGTATAGTAAACAAGTAAACAAGTTTTTTGTTTTATCTTTTGTCTCTTTTCAACCCCTTTGCTGTTTGACAGTTCGTATCATAAAACAACAATAAAAAGCCCTGTTGTTTGTTTTATTGTACAATTGTTGTAATCTCGCGGCTACCTGCTATAAATATACCTTGGCCATACCCAAACAAGATAATCAACGTTGTGCCCCAAACAGTAGTGTCACCTTTCTTGTTTAATAAAACCCACATAATAGAAATAAAAATAAGAGAAAACCCGATAGATTGACGAAAAAATAGCTAAATTGACATTATTTCTTAACAAAGCGGCCAACTTCACTATTAAACGCGCTGTCAAAATCGGATTTTTCAATTGTAAAGCGTTGACGCCGCGCTATTTAGGAATACTTCATATAAATTGTATGGGCATGCGAATTTTCAACAGCTCTTGTTTATGTTTGGCTATACGAGTTTTTCATTCATAGCAGGCAGCATATTTTAGTAAAGTATTATTTGGAGTCTTTTAAAAACTACTTAGAGCTGAGATAAGTTTTACTTGGCGTTTATTTATTTCAAGCTTGTGGACTAATTAAAGGTGATTAATAAGTCGTGACGTTGAAGAACCTTTGCAATTTATCATTTTATGTCCCTTTTAGCACCATTGTCTTTTAAATCAGTTCGAATATTAAGAATACTGTCAAATTGCTAATTATTTTTACGCTGGAACTCCACGTAGCAATTTTGATTGCTGAGTACAAGCAATAACGTCGGCAGAACAATGACAGAACAATGGAGCAATACTTGCTGATTATATTGCTGTAGAACACTTGTTATTGCTTTGCCATAAATTTGCAATTTTCACCGCGAGTAATTGTTAAAGTTTAGTGCCAGTATTTATAACAAATGTTTCGTGTTGTGTTTTGAAGTGATTGTGAAATTTTCTTTTTAAATTAATAAAATAATTAATTGTAATTTTCGTAGCTGTGTTTTGTATTACTTTTTTGTTTACTTGCGTATGAAAAAAAAGCCTAAAACTTGTATTGTTCTATTGAAAAAATAAAAATATACAAAAAAAAAACAAATTCGTCGTTTGTTTTTGGTAATATTGACGTTTATTTAAAAATATAATATATAAACACTTTTTCTGTATTTTGTTGAAGTATTTTTTCACTTGGCGGCTTTTTCTTAATTGCTTTTTTAATAAATAAACACACTAACAAATAAACAAACGTACAGAGAAATGAAATGTCAGATAAATTACAACTGATTTGACAGCAGATTGCTAAGCAATAATTGCTCAAGCAATAAGAAGAGCAATCATTGCGCAATGGATTGCCACTCATAGCAATATGTGGTCTATACGTCGCAAATTTTATGGAGCAATCAAAATCAAAAAATAAATATTGCTACGTGGAGACCCGGGGTTAAGCTGAATATTTTTTGTAGTATTTTGAATTGTTTTTGGTTTTTTTTTACAAGAACACACGCTTTTATAAGCGATTTGTATTTACATTGCTCATAATGTTTTTTTTTTTACTTTTGTTACACTTTGTTTTGACATTCTTTATAAAAAGTTCAAGTTTGCATAATATTCAAGTAGAAAAACACTTAAATTACGGGTAAATTTATAACAAAAGTAAGGAAAATGTATATAAAATTACACATTACAAAAATAACCGGTTTATTTTACCAAAATAACCGGTTTATTCGATATTCGAAAAATAGACATTTTAAACTATTCGACTTGGGCAAAACTAAAATTACCGGTTAAAACCGATCGAATACTATTCTCCCTAGTTGGAACCCATTATCTTTACATGGAGAAGTACATATTTTTACGTTGCTTTGATGATTTTGATGATGTTTCATAAGAGTTACAGGGTCTTCCTCGATTCGCCGTACATATTAAAGGTTTCACTATTGCTGGCAAAGTTCTGCAAAAGTCTCCATTTAACCACTCAGCATTTTTTTTAAATATTTTTATACCCTTCACCGAAGGTAAAAGGGTATATATAACTTTGTCATTCCGTTTGTAATTTCTACAATATTGATCCTACACCCTATAAAGTATATATATTCTGGGTCCTTATGAAAAGCGAAGTTCAAATCCGGTTGTCCGTCTGTCTGTTGAAATGGGTTTTCCGAAGCCCCCAGATATGATGGGGGCTTGGTTGGGATATCTTTCTGTCAGGTATTCTTATTATAATTTTGTTATTGAAATTCAGCCAGATCGGTCCACAAATGGCTGAGATATGAGCAAAAAACCACGACTACCTCTAATTTTTTCCAAAAATCCCTTGTGGTTGTTGTATTTTTATTACTTTTTGCTGTATATCTGGGGAACGGCAAAAGCCAAAGTTTCCAAATTAGGTACACACATTAAGGTTGCCAATACACACCATCCTACAAAATGTGGGCGGGATTGGAGAAGTGGGCGTGGTACCTCCCGTACAAAAAAAAATTAAAAATTTTATAAAAACCTAAATTTAAGGGCTGCCATATGTCCTATGGATATGACTTATATATCAAAATATATATATAATATTTTTAGTAGAACATATTTTATTAAAAACTCGGGAAAATCGGTTCAGATACAAAAAAGTTATGACCAAAATTTTTTTTTAAATACCCACTTTCGGGAACCATAGATCTCCCCGAGTCCAAGCTTTATAACTAAAGTAAATGGTAAATTTCTTCTTTAACACGTCGGTATATAAATCTGTCAAATCGGTTAAAAAATGGCTGAGTTATCAGCAAAAAACCACAACTACCTCTAATTTTTTTAAAAAATCCGTTGTTGTTGTATTTTTATTACCTTTTGCTGTATATCTGGTGAACGGAAAAAACCAAATCTTCCAAATTAGGTACACACAATTAGGTTGTCAATACACACCATCCTACAAAATGTGGGCGGGATTGGAGAAGTGGGCGTGGTACCTCTCATACAAAAAGTATTAAAAATTTTATAAAAAGCTGAATTTTTTGACTGTAATATGACCTATTGTTACGCCTTATATATCAGAAGATCGGAAATTTTTAATAGAAAATATTTTCTGAAAATTTCGGAAAAATCGGTTGAGATGCAAAAAAGTTATGGCCAAAATAAAAACTTTACAACTCAAGTAAATGGTAAATTTCTTCCTTAACACGTCGGTATTTAAATGTTTCAAATCGGTTTAAAAATGGCTAAATTATGATCAAAATACTGAAATCCCAAAAATTATTTTTTTTATACTCTTCACCGAAGGTAAAAGGGTATATATAACTTTGTCATTCCGTTTGTAATTTCTACAATATTGATCCTACAACATATAAAGTATATATATTCTGGGTCCTTATGAAAAGCGAAGTTCAAATCCGATTGTCCGTCTCTTCCCCCCCCACCCCTTCACATTTGTTTACATATACTAGCATAATGCTCAATATGATTTTCGTTATCATCCTTCTTTATTATTTCATCTATTTAACGAAATTATTTTAACAAATCGAAACTAGGAATTTTTGTGTTTTTTTGCTACTAAAAACTCCCCAAACAGATAAAAGAAAACAAACACGCATACTTACATGCCACAAACTATTTTGGTGAATCTATTTCCATATTTCGGTTCACAACTGAAATAAGTTGTATGGTTTACAACTTTGCTATTGTGGTGAACAATAACATCAAAAGTAATAACAACTCAACACAGTGAACATTAAACGCGCCATATTTCATTTTAATGATACTCAAACAACGTTCCTTCATGGTTTAGTTGTCTAGAGGGTGTGTCAAAATGGAAACTGTGAGTTCTCTGGTTCGAGTCTTGTTTTTTTAAAAAGAAAATTTTTTGTTAAATTTTTATGTTCTAAAAACGATTTAAAAAAAAATTTACCAGTTTTCGCTTTTTTTAAATTTAATTTATAATGAAGTTTAAAGTATTATAAATATGTATGTATACATATGTAAAAATTATTTAGTTTTTGTCTAGTTGCTCTGTATTCTGCTCCCACAATGGTGAAGGGTATATAAGATTCGGCACAGCCGAATATAGCACTCTAACTTGTTAAAGATCTGTTTGATTTCTTCCACCGATTATTAAAACTTGGTATGTCAGTTTTTTTTTTATATTATGCACTATATATTTTATATTTTTTTTCAATTCATAATTTTTTTCAAGAAAAAAGTTACTACTTTGTGTATTTCGCCCACTTTCAATATATGTATCAATTATTTGACGCGCTGAACACTTAAAATTATTAATTTTTAATTAATGTAATACTGATTTTTAATAATCTCTTCACAAAAAAAAAAAAAAAAAACACAGTATGTATAACCAAAAAACATACATATGTACATATATTAATTGTGACAATTCTTAAACTTTCTATCAATAGCCTTCTAGTCAAATTTTTATATAACGGGATTTTTATTTTTTGCTCAATTTTTTTTATTTTTTTTTAATCTAGCAAAAAAATGACATAACAATGCAAAGCTACTTTAACCAAAATCATTTGTTCAATTATCATAATAACTGAGTTTTTTAACATTATTGAATGTAACTTCTGTTTAGGCAGGAATACGCAGCTAATATGTTTATAGTATTTTACTAATATATTGGGCTTAACAATTTTTTACATATGAGCGCAGAGCTCCTAATTAAAAGCCTTACCGAAGTTTTTACATGCAGCCAAAACAACATTACATCATTCAGAAGCTAAAACGTCAAACGTTTTCACTAAAACCTGATCCGCTATTTATAAAATCGGAATCTATGTACATTAAATCACCTTTCCAATAAGGTATATAACTCCTTAATTGTAATGTGAATTATATTAAAAATATGCCCTGAAATACGTTTTATTTTTATAGTTATAAATCGTTGTCGTAAAAAGATGTGAATACGGTCTTTATTTCCGAGTATTGCTATTGACCAAATATCAAATATTTTCTTCAAATTATTAAGTTCGACATCTTAGCTTTTCGATAAAAAAAAATTTTGGTGTAATTCGAACCTTTTTAAAAATGAATTATGGGCTGGTCTTACTCTACGATTTTCCACTGTGCACGGTTAGCACGAACCACGTTTTGTATTGTCAGAAACGTGCCACCCAAAGCTGTTGGGCGCAAGTGTGTTTTCCTCTTCTTAACTCATACAGGTGTTCTTGGCGGTCAAAATTGGGGTTAGGTTAACTGATGTCTTACCTTGATCGCTGATAGTGCACATGGCGTTTAAAAATAACGCATAAAGGCGTTCAATACCCTTTTAACTCGATGACTCTCAGTTTTTGTGTTTCTTAGTTTTTCTTTTGTTTCCTTTAGAGAGTTTACTGCTGAAGGCTGCTGGCGTTGCTGGGCTTATTAGTTCTGGTTAAAATCTTTTAACGCCAAGTTGTATCCAATTTTTTGTAATTTAAAGCTTTTGAATATTTTAATTTGACTTACACCTGATTTTCACGATGATTTAAAAGACATGTCTTTTTTGTAGTTCTTTTTTAAATAAACTTCCAAAGACATGTTCAATTTTCACAATGTTTCTTATTTTGTTTGATTTTTTTTATTTTCCTTATAAATGTATGTATGTATTGAATTTTTTTGAATTAAATTTGTTTATTTTTTTATATTTTAATAAGCAATTGTAATTTTGAAATAAAAATACAACATAAATTTAAAAACAAAATTAAATGCAAAGAGGAATGTCAAAAAAAAAACAGAAAATACGATTCATGTCTTTTTTTCTACATGAATCGTATTTTCTGTGTTTTTTTGACATTTCTCTTTGCACTTAATTTTGTTTTTTAATTAATGTTGTATATTTCTTTCAAAATGACAATTGCTTATTAAAATATAGAAAAATAAAAAAAAAAATAATTTAAAAAAATTCAATACATACATACTTACATAAATAAGGAAAACAGAAAAAAATCAAACAAAAAAAGAAACATTGTGAAAATTTAACATGTTTTTGGAAGTTTCTTTAAAAGAGAACTACAAAAAAGACATGTCTTTTAAATCATCGTGAAAATTAGGTGTTTGAATTCACATTCGAAGAAAAATGTTTCGTCAAAATACTTATGCCAACTAGTGTACAAACATATCGATGGCTTAATATAAAAAAGTTGTAACTCGATTTTTTTGTTTGTTTACAGGGGAAGAAAAAAAACTTAATAAAATCCGTATAAGCTTTAAGACTTTAGATAAAAAATGTTGTAATGCAATTTTTAACAAAAATATTAAACAAATGTTGTACTACAGCACCTTCAAAATTTTAAATCAAGATACATATGTACATGTGGCATTAGCTACCAAAATAAACAAAAAAAGCTATTTTTAGACAAAATCGAGTTACGCCTTTTTTATATTAAGCCATCGATGTAAAACAATAATAAGACGCATTCATTAAATTTTAAGTGCAAATAGTGAAAATCTTGTGATAAGTGTCTAAAAATACAATATTTTTAACTAAAAAAAAAAGAAAAAACTAAAAAATAAAAACGTATGTCGTTCACTGAACGAGAATCATTCGATTATGAAATCTTATAAGATGTACGTGTTCCCCTTGTTTAAGATTAACATTAAGAAATGTGTTCTCTCAGTCTGCCGACGTTCTCTCACATACTTTATCAGATATTATCTTAGGTGAAGACCCCATGTAAGCATGTAACAAGATTTTTTTGTTTTTTTATTAAGTAGCTTTTACTTTTCACCTTACTTTCTTTTCATGTACATATATTTCTTTGATTCTTATGAAAATATCCCTTTTGGCAATGTTTACAAAAATAACTAAACTGAGTCGACCTTATTACAACAAGGTTCTATCTGCACACACATTACATGTAAGATAGATCCTTGTTGTCCTAAGGTCGCGATGTTTCTGTAAAATATTTTCGGAGTTACAATTTCTGCTGCAATGAGGACATTGAGTATGTACTTGCTAAAATTTTCAAAAAAAAAAAAAAAAAATATATAAATATATGTAAATATATAAATAAGTTTTCTTTTTATTAAACAAAAACCAAAAAACTTACCATTTTTATGATTTCTAGTTACATGAACAGCCAAACCTTGTTTTGAAGAGTAAAACTGGTGACAAAATTGGCATACAAACTTTCTTTCAGTTTTATGAGAACGAGCATTGTGGTGATATAGAGAGCTCCAAGTTGTATAAAACTTTTGACAATCCTTTGAAAATGAAAATTAGATATCACTCATATACATTAATAATTAAATATAACTTTTTTGAGGAAAGAACTTTTTTTTTAAGTATATTGTCAAACTATTTAAAAACAAGACTAGTGTCAATCTACTGAAAACTTAGCTTCCTAGGCTAAATGGCTCGGAGCTGGTATCCTCGAATAATGAAAAATACCTGGGCTTGATTCTCGATAGTAAGCTCGATAGTAAATTGGGAACGCAACATTGTTTTTAGGTTCGGCAGGGCCATTATGGCCATATTCAGCTGTAGGAGGTCTGTGGGTAGGGTTGCCATTCGTACTGATTTTACCAGTACACGTACTGGTTTTTATTTAATGTACTGGTTTATGCATAACACCCAAATCAGTACGTAAATGTACTATTTTTTTAAATTTTGCCTCCAAATAATTTTACTTGTTTAAAACTGGTTTACTTCCCTTATTACTTTTGATTTGTTATGAATTACCTAGTTAAAATTCAGTCTTACGTTTTATTTTTGTTTACTCTTAACTTACCATATACTTTGTATTAAAAAAAAGAAGTGTCATTATTGCATTTCAAAATTCAAAAACATAAAATTTTAAGTGGATTTAAAATTATAACCTATAACAATATGGCTAGATAGGAGACCTCCTGAATACCCTCATTATATTGACAATAATTTGTATGAATTAAGAATTTTTTGTGCATTTACAACAAATGTGCCGATCAATGACATTACTTCTATCTATATTTAATAATTTGACGTGATGTTTTTATTATATGTATTTTGTTAAGTTCTTGCCTTAAAAAATAGAAAAATGAATAATTTTTAATGTGTAATTTTTCTAAAACTAATGAATTCAATAAAATTTTGGGTAAAAATTTGTGTACTGGTTTTTTTTCGAATGTACTGGTATTTTTCTTACGATGTACTGATTTTTCTTATTTCAAAAATGGCAACCCTATCTGTGGGGAACTGGGTCTTAGATACCAGGGACGTTGAATGGATCTTTGAGGCTGTGGTAGAACCGATTCTTTTCTATGGAATCATAGTGTGTTCGTCTGCCAATAGTTATGGGGACTGTACTGCAGATTGCAGCCACTGGCTCAGCGGAGATAGAATTAAAAACTTTGTAAAACTGTGTTATATTATCAATTAAATGAATTTTTGTTAAATAAAAAAATAAGTATATCGGGGGTGTTCTGGAAAATGAAAACGCAAAAACTTTAAACGTCGTTTTTTAATAAGATTTCTGTAGTAAAAGAATTTAATTGAGAAATATTTATCTATTAAACAGAATTTTATAACAAAAATTATAAAAATTAGATTAAAAGCAGGGTTTAAAAGCACCCATCAGCTGGCTGCTTTTTATTTTTGCTTTTCCCACTGCTTTTGAAATTTTTAATTTTTTTCCCAATAGCCAATGTTTTGTTTTTCGTTTGTGCAAAAAAGCAAATCTCCTATTTTTAATATTTTTATTTTCTGACAACTGCTTTTTTACCAGCCAGCAACAAAAATGGACAACCACATAAAAAGCAAAAGCTAAAAAAAATTATTTCGCCTTTTGCTTTTTACTTTTTCCTGAAAGAAGAGAGTTAAAAAAGACAAACCAAAAAAAAAATCTAAAATTCAAAGAACAAAAATTCTTCTCTGGCTGGTAATAACAAAAAGCCGATTCAATAAAATGAAAAGCAGCTGAAGTGTGTGCTAAAAGCAGTCTGAGCAGAGCTATTAGCTCTGCAAAAAGGCAGATTACAACGAAAAAATACTGATCAGTGTACAAGCAACATGGTTTTTTTTCATGGTGGTGGGGAAAAATAAATTTTTGCCTTTCATCAGTAATGTTGTTGTTGCTCGACAGTTTGCATGACTATAGCATGAAATGTGTGTGTGTGTATTTTGGTTTTTTTAAATATTTTTAGTAAAGGCAACCAGCCAAAGTGTCTGTTGGATTTTTTATTGTATAGCAACAAAAACAAATTCTTGTTGTATTTGTTTTGCATGAAAAATATCACTTGTCGTCGTCGATCATGTGCCTTTCAGCAACCTTTGCGGTGCTTTTATCTCCTATTTTGCGGCTATTAGCATGCAGTGTTTTTTGATTTGGCGGCTGTTTGACAGAATCTTTTTGTTTCATTCTCTTTCCTACATATTTTTTCCTACAACAGAAAAGTTATTGCCGTTGCTTTTTGAGTTTCACCAAATAAGAAATTTTTGCTATTGTTAAAAAAGCAATACCTAGTTGGAAAAAGCCAGTGTCCATTAAAAGGTTACTTTTCAAAAAAGTGTGTTTATTTTGCTGCTGCTTTTCAAAAGTATCGGGTTTTTTTTAGCAGCGGAACTTGTCGGCTTTTTATTTTTGATTTTTTTTTTTTAATAGGAAAAAGGCAAAATTTGGCTGCTTTTGCTAATATGGCGATAGCATTTTAAACCCTAAATACTTTTTAATAAAAACAACTTTTAAATTCTTGCGTTTTCGATTTTCAGAACACACCGACGAAAAAGCTGTTCACTATGTTGCACTAATTGCCAGTTGAAATCATGGCCGAACACTTGGCTGCGAATTCCACGATTAGCCTGCAGGCAGTGAACCTTTGGTTTACGCGGCACTGTGGTCATGGGAGGATCACACTGCAAGCATCATGTTTCCTGGCGTGACTGGACTATTGCACTTCGAAACCCATTTTTTTATTCGCAGTTCATCACCGCAATGGTGATGGGCTTTTTGATGATACGCGACCTCTGATAGTACTTAGAGGGGCAGCAGGAGGGTAGGCGGAGGTTTCTTCATCGAGGAACTGGGTATAAAGGTCCCTTTTAGGCTGCCGGTTGATAGCAGTGTATTTCAGGCGGTAATCTCCGCCATAAAGCGCGCGGCAGAGGCATTTCGTGTATCCAGAGTTATACGCATATTTGTAGACAGAAAGGCTGCCATTGCAGCTCTGGCTTGTGTCTCCAAGACACTAAGATTAATTCTGGAATGCCGTATGTCTCTCAAGGCTAGTTTTCACTATCTCACAAGTCTTACGTATTCCATAATACGTTGTGAGATAGAAATCTAACGAGTTTAGTTGCGACTGTCAAAAAATCTAATTGAACATGACACTTTGTGTTCACACCATCGCACAAAGTATAAACACTCACACATGATATAAAATGCATCCCTGATCAAATGAAAATTATTATTCATATTACTTGAGTTTTTGTCATGTATTAATACAATGTATAATAGTGTAAACTAGTGGCATGTCAGAACGTCTAGTGTTAATGGACTTTATGACACTTTTAAAAGTGTCGTAATGTCCATCAGAGCAGTGTCATAACGTCCGTGGACTAAGCGAAACAGGTACTTGTTAAACCATAGAGGAGAAAATCCTTTCGCCCGTCCGAAGGCCGGCGGTGCAGAGAAGCTTTAGTTAGGCCTGTACTTGTTTTATCGTAGAGGAAAAAATCCTTGCTCTATCTCATTTGCACGGAGTCCAGGTGGTTCAAGGCTGCAGTGATGTCTTGGGAATAATCTGGTGGTTACTAGCTGACTCTGGTCACTGGCTCAGGGTATAATAAGGGACCGCTATAAGGATCCTAGTGAGCAGTCTACGTGTCGACTGCCCTTGGGACCCATGGCCAATCATGGGCCCGGCAAAACAAAATTATGGACGACTTCATAAATGAAGTATTTCAATGACACACTAAAAGCTTTTTAAGCTCTACTACTTTTCTGTAGATAATGGGTTTAATTAATTATTGCATGGTAACGGTATTCACTGCATAACGTTTGCGAAATTTGTGTATTGTTTTTATTTGTGATGCATTGTCAACGCATTTATAGGGGCCATGCGAAAGTATGGACCGATTCTCACCATTTTCAATAGAATTTGTCCTTTAAAATTAAGACGTATGTATATATACTGAATTTCATAAAATTATCTTTAAAATTGCGACGCATATTTTGAGGTTACATGGACAGATAACCAGGCAGCCTGAGGTACGGACATTGTTGTATCGACTGAGAAAGTGATTTTGTGTCGATTGGTACACTAAACAGTGTGTCTAGGACAAATATTTTTAAGTTACACACATCTTCACGATTGTAGTGCGGGTATCAAAACTAACAAAAAGCTTTTTTATCTTTTAAAAAACACATTTTTAAAAGTCCCTTTAAAAAATCGAGCCCATAGTGCCATTGTAATAATCAAATGTCTTTCAAAAAACTATGATATTCTTTATCCATGCTCAATTTATTTTTACTTACCCCTATATTGCATACAAAGTATCTAGTTTTTGGAAATGAGTTTTGCCATTCTTTACATTTGTTGTGATTAAAGCAATGATAACGCATGTGGCTTAAAGCGTTGAAACCTTTTCCGCAAGGAAATAAATCATCACTGTGACTATCACTTAAACGATGATCTTTAAGATGTTTTATTGTAAAAAAATCTAGGGAACAATTTTCACATGAATAACAAAAACTTAAAACTTTCTTGTCTACCGGCGATGAAAAACAAGGAGATTCATTGTCTGACCCAATATGATCCTTAAATTGAAGAAAAAAGAAAACCAAAATAATAATTTTACATAAATATTACAAGTTAAAAATCGGAAATACCTTTATCATCTCCTCATTACAACATATTAAACCACATGTTGAGCATATAAATGAATGTACTACATTGGTATCTGTAGTGTGAGTTTTAATATGATTAAAATATGAATTTCTATAACCAAATTTTTTTGGGCACAATTTACATTGTATGTATGTTAAATTATTGTTATGATAAATATCCTTTAAAAGTATATAGTTAAAACTCAAATTATTTTAAGATTTTAATTATGCATATTAGTTACCATATGTTGTTTTAAATCCAATTGAGTAGAGTAACGTTCTTGACAAAGCGCACATTCATGATATTTACAATATGCATACAATTCCAAATGATTATTAAAAGCTTGTATATCCCTAAAAAAGCGCTTACAACTAATGAGAGCAATATAATTATTGATAATTTCGTAAATACATAATCACCCTTATTGTGTTTGACGTATTTAAAATACGCCTACGACAGCTTGGTAATAGATTAAAGAGAACGTGAACTTTTTTCCTTTAATATATTACCAAACAGTCGTAGGCGTAATTTAAATACGCCAAACACAATAAGGGTGAATGTAAAAAAATATTTACCACAAAAAATAAACAATTACCTACCTTACACACGTCGAAGCAGTTGCAGGATTATGTTTATATTGAGTATGTTCAAAGAAGTCATTAGAATTATTAAATACATCACCACATAATAAGCAAACTTTTGGCCTGTGTTTTTTTAAATGGAACTGCATATGAAACAAATATCTAAAGTGAAAAAGCGATTGTTATACATTTATTATATTGTTATAATAAGAATAATACCTTTTAAGAGATGGAATATCCAAATCGCAATATTTACATTTAAAATCTGGTACATTATTTCTTCGTTTTATATTTCGGTAGCAACAATGCTTATTAAAATTTAAAACATTTGAAAACGATTTTTGGCAAGCTGTACATTTACTATAAATGGTGATTCTGAAATTAAAAAAAAAAAACAAGTAAGATTGCTATATTCGTCTTTTCCGAATATTTGATACCCTCCAACGACAGTTAAAATATTTCAGGAGTGGGCTTTATATGAGAACAACATTACATTTGCATTATTCGTTACGGTTTTACGCGGGCTAAAGTGTTTTCCGAGCGTAAGAACATAAAACTTAAAAAAAAAAACAAAATAATCGCGATTTATATTTTTATAAACAGCTTTAATTGGATATTTATGTGAAAAAGTGGCCAACATATTTTTTTTCATGTGCGTAGCTAACTTTAATGTTTTGTATGAAAATATTTTAAAGCTGTCCAAAAATATGAAAAATATGCAGGTATACAAAATGCACGTAAACAAGGATTTTGAAGAATTATTCCAGAAAATATGTTTTTTGCGCAGTTAAGTCAAAGTTAACTTTGATTTTTTGTATGAAAATAATTTTTAAATGCTACAAATTTTATGCATTTATCTTAAATGTGCAGGTATAAAAAGTGCACTTAAAAAAGGAATTTGTATGGAATTATAAAAAATTTATAATTTTTGTGGAGTAATAAAATGTCGCCATTTATTATCACATGCAAGTTTGTTGTTGTTAAAGATATTTCAAAGATTTTTATGAATCCTAACTCCCCGTCAACAACTGACATGATTTGATTAACAACCGTGTTATATCATGAGAATACCTCTATAAAGCGGCTCATACCACTTGCAATAAAATTGTTCAATTTTACGTATTGTACAATTATATCACCAATGTGTATGTGATATTCTAAGGTGGTACATTATATTGGCAACAATCAAAAGACTTTTGATTTTTATAGCACACCGAAAACAAAGTGAAATGTATTGGCAGCATTGTACAATGCTGTTTATGTTATTCCTATAGGTTATGTTCACTTTTTTATTGAATGAATGAAACTATTGTGCGACTTATTGCATAATATAGAACAAAATGGAAATAATATGGCGAATATCATATCCGATAATATGGCAAGTGTATGGGCCACTTAACATGATGAGTCTATACTTAACACTAACATCATTTTAGTGGTAATGTTAAGCAGCTCATGTCAGTTTTAGACTGTATGTAACGAATGTAATGAAACACGATGAAAAAATGTTCGTTTGTTAATTGAAAGGAGTATTTTAATGGGGATATTACATCCAATTTGAAGCAGTTTTTGCCAACATTTTAAAGCTGTAAGAAAACAGAAGATGTTCACCAATAATTTTTACTTTGTTCTAAATAAAAGTTAAACAATATATATCAGGTATGTGATGGAAATCGATTTTAAAAACGATATGATTTGAAACCGAAAATATCGTTTTCAGTTTCTTTTAAAATGGATTTTAAATGCTTATTCCTTTTATTTTCAGTCTTTATTCTTTCAAATTTTATATCATATACGTTAACTGAAGTGTATTCTGAACGAAAATTTAAGACTATGATTCAGAAATAGATTTTAAAATCCTTCGAAATTCATCACACCTTTTAAAAACGTTCGTTTTGAAATCGATCGATTTGCATCACATACCTGAATATCATGGCGACTTTATTGATTTTTGGCGGATTTGTAAAAAATATTTTCAATAATTTAAATATGTATTTTATTGTCAAAAACGAAAATATAAAGGCTTTGGCGAATTTTGACATTGAATTTGGCAAAGAAGGTCGAAATCAATTTGACAACCCTGGCTGCACGCCACAACGAGTAATCTGATTGTGGGGTTGCATCAAGTTCCTTAAGATATTTTTCCAGGGAACCCGTTTTCCGAGATTGCAGTAACTTTCTTAGTCTTTTTGTGCACTCTTTTAATAAATTCTACAGTTGAGGAGATCTGTGCAATTGTCACTCTCTTCGAACTATCCTTTTTTCAGTCAAAAGGCACTCGACATTTGTAGAATATATTTTATAATTTTTTGTTTTTTTTGGTATTATACTGGAATGTTGAAAAGCTAGGTTAGACAAGGTATTATTCCGGGCGACCTTCAAAAGAACGCTGGGCTTCTGATTCCTTGGCTGTCCGCTATTTATACGGAATGTATTAGATTCTCGTACGTTCCCATCCGATGGACTAGATGTAGGGTTGTTTTCATTCCAAAGGGAGGTAAAGCATCCCACACCAGACTTAAGGACTACAGGCCAATCAGCCTGTCATTGATATTCATCTGAGGATGTATATTCCTAGACATTTTCTCTCTTCATCGCAGCATGCCTACACCAAGGGCAAGTCTGTAGAGACTGCGCTCCACTCACTGGTCGGCTACATTGAGAAATCCCTTGAATTTCGGGAATACTCACTTGTGGCCTTTCTGGACATTGAGAGAGCTTTCAACAATGTCTAACCCAACTCCATCTTGGAGTCGATGAGGGAGGTGGGTGTTGACGATGTAATTTGTAGATTTATTGGTAATCTACTCAACAATAGGATCATTGAATCCACGATGGGTGCTACTAATGTTTGCAGATTTGTGCACAGGGGCACCCCGCAAGGTGGGGTTCTGTCCCCTCTACTATGGAACACTTTGCTGGGCCGGTTCGACGGATTAGGGATAAAAACCGTCGCGTATGCGGATGACGTGGCGGTGGCGGTCGCGGGTAAACACCTAGGCACACTGTCCCATTGTATGGAATCTGCATTACAGATTCTTAGCTCTTGGAGCATCTCCTGTGGCCTTGGTGTCAATCCTCAGAAAACTGAGTTAGTACTCTATACCAGGAAGTACAAGGTTGGCATCGTTAGGCTTCCTAGGCTAAACGGCACGGAGCTGAGGCTCTCAAACAGTGCCAAATATTTGGTCGTAATTTTCGATAGCAAACTATCACGGGAACTCAACGTTCGGACGAGGGTTGATAGGGCCATTGTGGCCTTATACACCTGCAAGAGATCCTTGGGCAGGAGCTGGGCCCCAGAGGCGTCGAATGGATCTTTGAGGCAGTGGTAAAACCTATCCTCTTCTATGGGGTCACAGTGTGGTGGCCTGCCATGGAAAGGGGACGGTACTGCAGGATGCTTGGGAAACTATATAGGATTGCTGCTCTGATGATCACGCGTTCACTCCGCTCGACACCGACGAAGGCACTGTTTACTATGCTGAACTGGTTGCCGGTTAACAGGCCGAACAACAGGCCCTGACTTCCGCTATGAAACTGGGGGCGGTGGGCCTATGGTCTACGCGGAACTATGGTCATGCCCGGGTCACACTTCACGCGTCATACGACCTGGCGGAGCTGGACTATTGCACTCCGGACCCTTTTTTCGGTGCTTTGTTCACGGTTCATCATGGTAATTATGATGCGCTGCTCGATAATACGCGATCTCTGGAACCGAACCTACGGGTCTACACCGATGGTTCCAAAATGGGCAATAGAGTGGGTGGAGGTTTCTTCATCGAGGAATTGGACATCAGGGTCTCTTTTGGGCTGCCAGATGGCAGTAGTGTGCTGCAGGCGGAAATCTTTGCCATAAAGCGGGCGGCAAACTGGCTGAAGTACTATCGTATATCGAGGGATATATGTACATATATTTACGGACAGCAAGGCTGCCATAGCAGCTCTGGCTGGTGTCTGTACGACATCTATGTTAACAGTGGAATGCCGGATGTCTCTAAATGAGTTCGCGAAACATTCCAGTGTAACGCTGACATGGGTACCAGGGCACAGTGGGTGCCTGGGTAACCATACTGCGGACAGTCTGGATAAACGGGGCTGTCTCTTGGACGACATGTTCGTCGACGGCCTGATTGGCACATCAATGGACCGCTGCAAGACTCTCATCGGAGCCGTACAGAAGAGCTCAGGGGAGATGGCAGGGCGAGCATACCTGCTTAATGGCTGACTCTTGTCGCTGGCTAGAGGTATCACAAAGGGACCGCTATAAGGACCCAAGTAAGTCGTCTTCGTGACGGCTACCCATTTAACCTAAGCTAACCTAGCTTAGATTTTTTTTTTTCTTCATTATTTATTTATTGAATCTTCATATATTAAATATGAACTAAAAATAATTAATCAAATCTTAACCTAATACGTTATTTTTTTTCCTGCCAGTGCCAGACAAAAATTTTCTTCATCGCGGGTTCTGTTCACTTTTATAGGTGTTTATCGCTCATCTAATTGGATAAGTGCTGCAGTGTCTCTTCTTCTTAAGCGAGTGTGGCCGCTATCATTTAAAATATTTCGTGCTAGTGGGTTCGGGTGCAATTCGAGCCTTTTTAAGTATTTTACTGCAAATTTCGTAATCATAGTTTTAACTAATGGAACATTGAGATCCTTTTAAATATTTGAGTTTTTAACATACCAAGGGGCAGCTGTGATTATTCGAAGTAGTTCATTTTGGCGCCTTTGAATTTTTTCGATATTAGAGGCCGAGGCAGTGCCCCATAACTGAATACCATAGCACCAGATTGGCTTTAAGATGGAGTTGTAAAGAAGAAGTTTGCAGTCGAGACTAAGGACAGAGTTTCTTCCAATAAGCCAATGAATTTGGATGGCTTTTAGTTTCATTTGAGTTAATTTTGCCTCTATATGGCTTTTCCACGTTAAACGGCGATCTAGATGAATACCGAGGTATTTTACATGCGAATTTTGAGGTATTATTTGATTATTGATTTTAATAGGGGGCATGATTCCCGACGCAAGGTGAATGTTATATGTACGCATTTTTGCTCATTGACCTCTATCCTCCATTGCTTTAACCATAGTTCGAGTTGAAATATATGATCCTGTAGGTATCGAGATGCTTCTTGACGGTTTTCGTGCACGCTCAAAAAAGCTGTATCATCAGCAAATGTTGAAGTTTGTGTGTAGTTGTTTGTTGGCATATCCGAGGTATATATTAAGTATAAAAGTGGGCCCAGGATGCTTCCCTGAGGGACTCCAGCGTCAATTTGCTGAGGAGAGCTTAAATAATCACCTTCTTTAATAATAAACTTTCGACCGACTAAGTAGCTTTCTAACAGCTTGTGTGTGTTTACTGGTAAGTTAAGCTTCAATTTATGTAATAAGCCTTCATGCCAGACTTTATCAAAAGCTTGAGAAACATCGATGAAGAGAGCGGAACAATATTTTTTTTTCTTCAAAGGCTTTTCTTATTGCGTTTACTATACGATGGGTTTGCTCAATTGTGCTGTGTTCTCTTCTAAAGCCGAATTGGTGGTTAGGAATACATCTATTTTCATTTAAAATTAGGGTTAATTTTGACGCTAACAGCTTCTCAAACAGCTTTGATATATTAGAAAGTAAGCTTATAGGCCTATATGACTCAACTTTTGTGTGATCCTTTCCAGGTTTAGGTATCATGGTGACTAAGGTGACCTTCCACATTAAAAATTAAAAGAATAATTTTCTTTGCTATGGTGGGTAGCTCCAAAAGCATTTTGTTGCTGATCTTGTCAAAATCAGGAGCCTTCTTGGGGTTTAAATCACAAATAGCCTTTTCGATTTCTCTTATCTCAAATCTTAGCGGAACAGCTGCTCTAGCAGCAACAGGTGGTAACTCGACCGCAATATCGTGAGATATATTTGGGTTAAATACGTTTTTTAAATGATTGACAAACAGATTTCCTTTTTCAACATTATTTCTTGCCCAACTTCCATTCAAGTTTCTTAATGGTGGTTTAGAGACAACTGGCCTTTTGAGATTTCTAGCTGCACGCCATAATGAGTAGTCTGATTGTGGGGTTGCATCAAGTTCCTTAAGATATTTTTCCAGAGAAGCCGTTTTCTTAGTCTGCAGTAACTTTCTTAGTCTTTTTGTACACTCTTTAAGTAAGTTCTTAAGTTGAGGGGATCTGTGCAATTGCCACTGTCTTCGAGCCCTCCTTTTTTCAGACAAAAGATGCTCGACATCTGTGGAATATATTTTAATAATTTTTGTTTTTTTGGGGGCAATATTGGAATGTTGAACAGCTAGTTTCAGAAAACTGTCAAAATTGTCAATAGAGCGATCTACATAATCCGGTGTATCCGGTGTAGCTTAGATAACTTTCAAAATTAACAATAGAGATCCACATTCTCTGGCATAGCTGGCGTAGCTAAGTAACCAGACGGAGATACAATTCTGTTGGGGTTCATTAAAGTAACAATTGTAGGTGTATGGTCGGAAGATAATTCTAACATACAGTCTACAACCGACATGAAATGCTTAACATTAACACTAAAATGATGTTAGTGTTAAGTATAGACTCTTCATGTTAGAGGTTTTCTCATGTTATAACACGGTTGTTAATGCAAATGTTTTAACAACGCTTTTATAACATCATGTTATAACAGCAAATCGTTGTAGACGGGCAGTAAGGAAGCTTCAACATGAATCGTTTTTATGGGGATGTTTTTAACTACGCGAAAATCGATGACCTTTGGAATTTTTTGCTGATCAGCAGGCCAATATATTGGTTGCCCGCTCGAGAGCACATTTAAATCCATTTTAGAAATTGTACTAAACAAAATACTTTCTGTTCTGTTACGAATCAGCTGATTTGTTTTTGTTATTAAAAAACCTGTGAAATCGATTAGTTTTTCTGTTCTGTTGCGGTTCAATTTGTTAAAATCAAAAACTTGTTAAGTAATTGTCAGTGACAGCAAAATAAATAATAAAAAATACATATTTATATTGAAATAAACTGTTTTTGATTATAAAAATTCATAAAAATTAATTTCTTCAAATTTAAGTGCATTAAAGTTATTAAAATAAAACAATGGACGGTGCATTTCTAATAAATTTGTCATAAATGGCTGATAAGTTGCAACAGAAAGAGTAACTATTACAATTTCGTAACAACACGGCACGGAACAGAAAGTAAAGTCTAATTCTGCCTTAATTCTGCCTTTATGAACATGTTCAGTCAATTTTAAACCAGGCAGTCGTGATCGAGTACTTTCTCCATTCACAAGCAATTTTATTTCTTATTCTTTCAGTCGATACTGAACGAATCGATTTTTTTTTTATTTTTGTATTGTGAAACTAAAATTAATTCTTTACAACACTGAAAAAATAATTCCGATTCCTGCAGTATTGACTGAAATAATTAGATATTAAATTGCTTTCGAATCGAGAAAGTACTCGATCACGACTGCCAGAATCAGGCCCCGGACTTTGTAGGAAAAGAAATTATAAAAATTAAATATTTCAAAAAAAACTTGTCTTACGTTAAGTTATATTAAAAAGTAATTAAAGGTATTCACGTCAAATGTAGCACCCTTGCGAAAAAGCAAAAGTGCAAAAACATAACAACGTACACATAGACAATTATGTCGCACAAACGATGCAAAATTGTCCGGGTCTAAGTAAGTGTAAGATTATCAGAGTAAAAGCATAAAATGTTTGCAACTTTTTATGGCATTGCCAAATTGAAAAAATGCTTCCAAAGTACTCATAAAATCAACTCTACACTAAACAACAACGCAGAAATACCATTTTGACGTACATTTTTTTCTTTAAATTGAAAAATATTAATTAAATTAAATTGTAGTGTTAAAAGATGAACTTTGTAAAAAATAAAACAATTAAAAAAGAAAAAGCGTCAACAAAATGGAAGAAGCAGAAATAATAAAAATATTGGAATACTTTTCTGAAATTTTTTTTAGGTAGATAAGTTATTAATTCGACTTGTAAATTAATTAAATTAATCATTTTGTGTATTTTTCAAGAAACTTACGATTGAAATTTATTAAAAAAATGTTTTTAAATAATCGCAAGTGCTTCATCTTTGAATTTTTTCAAATAGAAGGTGCGTTGTTTAAAAAATGATTTCGGAATTGCTCAAATGGAAGGTGCAAACAAAATGGGTTGCTCACGTCAAATAAGTGCAAGTATGCTTTTTATCACAGTTGCAAGGGTAAAAATATTGACGTGAATACCTTTATTATGTATATTTACCTTTCTAATTTATCATAATGTTTAAGTACTAAATGTCTTGCTAAAGTTGGTAAATCTTTTGCATCTTCTTCACAATCCTTCATGATACAAGACAATTGTTGCTTTTTTTCGAATTCTGCCACGCACGCATGATTTAACAATTTCCCAAAGCAGTTATATTTTTCAAGGCACAACTAAAAAAAATAATAGTGCTTGTTAAATTTTATAAAAGTATCAATCACACTTTGCGAAAAAAAATCATTTTAAATAAAGATTTTTAAAATTAAACATTTTTTTCATTTTTCGAATTTATTCTTATGAGTTAAATTTCAGGTCTGTATTTTATAAAGCTTTTTTGTAATAGTTCTATTCCTTTAATTTTTCAGAAATGACTTTATACACTATCAGACTATTATATTGTATTTTCTTTTTACATTTTACCTTAGCCTTCCTTTGGAAAGCAATGAAGTATATTGAATGTATAGAAAAATTTACAATTATTAGACACCAGCAGAATGTAATGCATTTTCTGGCCCGCTACGGCCTTCGTCAGCATTCTTTGTGTCTCACTGCATAGTGTTACTTTATAAATTGAATGTATTTAACTCAACTATTTTAACAATTAGAAACTGGGAATTATTTCCTTGTGAAGGTTACTTTATATTATATTAAACATTTTTTTCATTTTTCGAATTTATTCTTATGAGTTAAATTTCAGGTCTGTATTTTATAAAGCTTTTTTGTAATAGTTCTATTCCTTTAATTTTTCAGAAATGACTTTATACACTATCAGACTATTATATTGTATTTTCTTTTTACATTTTACCTTAGCCTTCCTTTGGAAAGCAATGAAGTATATTGAATGTATAGAAAAATTTACAATTATTAGACACCAGCAGAATGTAATGCATTTTCTGGCCCGCTACGGCCTTCGTCAGCATTCTTTGTGTCTCACTGGATAGTGTTACTTTATAAATTGAATGTATTTAACTCAACTATTTTAACAATTAGAAACTGGGAATTATTTCCTTGTGAAGGTTACTTTATATTATATTAAACATTTTTTTCATTTTTCGAATTTATTCTTATGAGTTAAATTTCAGGTCTGTATTTTATAAAGCTTTTTTGTAATAGTTCTATTCCTTTAATTTTTCAGAAATGACTTTATACACTATCAGACTATTATATTGTATTTTCTTTTTACATTTTACCTTAGCCTTCCTTTGGAAAGCAATGAAGTATATTGAATGTATAGAAAAATTTACAATTATTAGACACCAGCAGAATGTAATGCATTTTCTGGCCCGCTACGGCCTTCGTCAGCATTCTTTGTGTCTCACTGGATAGTGTTACTTTATAAATTGAATGTATTTAACTCATTTAACTCATAAGAATAAATTCGAAAAATGAAAAAAAAATGTTTAATATAATATAAAGTAACCTTCACAAGGAAATAATTCCCAGTTTCTAATTGTTAAAATAGTTGAGTTAAATACATTCAATTTATAAAGTAACACTATCCAGTGAGACACAAAGAATGCTGACGAAGGCCGTAGCGGGCCAGAAAATGCATTACATTCTGCTGGTGTCTAATAATTGTAAATTTTTCTATACATTCAATATACTTCATTGCTTTCCAAAGGAAGGCTAAGGTAAAATGTAAAAAGAAAATACAATATAATAGTCTGATAGTGTATAAAGTCATTTCTGAAAAATTAAAGGAATAGAACTATTACAAAAAAGCTTTATAAAATACAGACCTGAAATTTAACTCATAAGAATAAATTCGAAAAATGAAAAAAATGTTTAATATAATATAAAGTAACCTTCACAAGGAAATAATTCCCAGTTTCTAATTGTTAAAATAGTTGAGTTAAATACATTCAATTTATAAAGTAACACTATCCAGTGAGACACAAAGAATGCTGACGAAGGCCGTAGCGGGCCAGAAAATGCATTACATTCTGCTGGTGTCTAATAATTGTAAATTTTTCTATACATTCAATATACTTCATTGCTTTCCAAAGGAAGGCTAAGGTAAAATGTAAAAAGAAAATACAATATAATAGTCTGATAGTGTATAAAGTCATTTCTGAAAAATTAAAGGAATAGAACTATTACAAAAAAGCTTTATAAAATACAGACCTGAAATTTAACTCATAAGAATAAATTCGAAAAATGAAAAAAATGTTTAATATAATATAAAGTAACCTTCACAAGGAAATAATTCCCAGTTTCTAATTGTTAAAATAGTTGAGTTAAATACATTCAATTTATAAAGTAACACTATCCAGTGAGACACAAAGAATGCTGACGAAGGCCGTAGCGGGCCAGAAAATGCATTACATTCTGCTGGTGTCTAATAATTGTAAATTTTTCTATACATTCAATATACTTCATTGCTTTCCAACGGAAGGCTAAGGTAAAATGTAAAAAGAAAATACAATATAATAGTCTGATAGTGTATAAAGTCATTTCTGAAAAATTAAAGGAATAGAACTATTACAAAAAAGCTTTATAAAATACAGACCTGAAATTTAACTCATAAGAATAAATTCGAAAAATGAAAAAAAAAAATGTTTAATATAATATAAAGTAACCTTCACAAGGAAATAATTCCCAGTTTCTGATTTTTAAAATTATTATTAGGTTAAAAACTTAAGAAATTTTAAATGTTCGAATTTAAAAAAAGTGTTTTTATTGTTAGTCTGGGTTCACAACACCATGAAAGTTTTTTTTTTAGAAAGTCTGAGTTCTCTTTTTATTTCATTTTTCCCGACGTTTCGTGAATTTTATGTTCATTTCTTCAGGGGATTCGTCTTTTAATGTAAAATAAAACCATCAACATTTAATTATAAAATATATATGAATGCAACGAACTTACAGTGGAAATAAACAAATTTGTATTACATTAATATATTTTAAATAATAAAAACCAAAAATAGTGTCGTCATCTACTGTTTTCCTTACTTTTGTTATAAATGTACCAGAAATGAGAGTATTTTTCTAATTGAATATTTGGCAAACTTAAACTTTTAATAAAGAATGTCAATACAAAATTTAACAAAAGTCCAAAAAAACATTATGAGCAATGTAAATACAAATCGCTTATTTAAGCGTGTGTTCTTGTAACAAAAACCAAAAACAATTCAAAACACTGCAAAAAAAGTTCAGCTTAAAAAGTAATCAGCAATTTGACATTTGAAAGATGTCATCTCTGGTGATAATATAATATCGAACTGATATAAAAGACGATGGTGCTTAAACGGCCCTAAAATAATAAGTTGCAAAGCTTCTTCAACGTCACGACTTATTAATCACTTTAATGAGTCTACAATCTTGACATAAATATATGCCAAGTAAAACATGACTCTGTTCCAAGTAGTTTTTATGAGGCTGGAAATAATACTTTACTTAAATATGCTGCCAATAATTAATGAAAAACTCTTCAGTAGTTCTAGCATATCTTCATGCTTAAAACTACACCATACCGGCGAAATCAACGATATGGAAAAATTCTTCAGTTTTATTTATTAAATTACCAAGAACTTAAAACAAAATTGAAAGAATCAAACAATCTCATGGAAGGGTTTAAAAAGTGACCGACGAATTAACAGATGCCATACAAAAAGCATGTTCATATTACTATTCGTTTCTATAATGCTGAAACAAAAAAAATTGAAAAATATAATCCTGGATAAAAGGTTTTGTTTGCAACTTTTCAAAAATATGGCTCAAGTTTACTGATTCGTAAAGACATGCTTAACCATCAACAAATTAACTCATTTAAAATAAATTTCTGTGAATATCTCAAATAATAAATTTATTAAATTCCTATAATTTTTCTACAGCTATGTATGTTCTCACCTATTAAATATTTGATGTCCAACACGTAACCACTAATTTTCTTAAAGAATTCTTTGCTTTTGCAAAACGTTTGGCTAGAGCAAACATTATTTAACGGTTTCTTAACTACATTATACATAAGTACAATTATTATATTAGAAATAAATAGAAATTGTTAAAAATAAAGCCTAAGTTTAATCAATTTACTGGTCGCGCTTTTTTTATTTTATAGTTAAATATTTGTTAAGTTTGAACATACCTTAAGTCATATCTATGTATTTTGTATGTTCCTTACCTTCGTGAATTGTTTTGTTTTTATTCAAATTAACTTTTTATTACAAAAACTTAATTTGATTTTTGTATTTTTATGTATTCGAATTAAAACCGGTTAACCGGTTATTTTTAAAATGCTTAACCGAAAACCGGTTTTTTTAAAATAGCGACTATTCGGAATATTCAAAAACCGGTTATTGAAAAAAGTCGAATAATCGATCACCCTAGTCCTTTATTTGCAACTGAATTAAATTACATAGCATATAAAACAATTGTAAAAAGTTCAAAGTGAACATAGGGCATCGACAAGCTCTCTCCATCTAACTCTATCGTTGGCCAGTGTTTTTGCGTAATTCCAGGGTATTTGGACTGATTCTAGTTCTCCCTTAGTACAGCGTATCCAGGTGTTTCTTAGGCGGCCTCTTCTACGTTGCCCTTGAGGGTTCCAGTCTAAGAAGGTTCTGGCGATATCACTGTGTGGGCGGCGCTATATGTGACCTAACCAGGTCCATTTCCTTCTTCGGATTTCTATTTCGACAGGACTAGTATTTGTTCGTAGTAGCAGTTCTTCATTTGATATTTGGGTTGGCCTGAAAATTCTCAATAATTGGCGTAGACAGCGGTTGATAAAAACTTGGAGTTTGCGAGTTGTTGCCTTTGTCATACTCAAGTTGTGGAGCCATATAGTAAAATGGATTTGACACTGCAATTTTTTGAATTCATATTTTATTGATAAATATAACATGGTAAATACACAATAATTTTAATATTATATGTAAGTTAAGAGTTTAGTCTATTTTATATGACTTTTCTACTTAATTATGTTATATCTGTACAATGTGATAAATTTCTTAAAAATTAATTTAATAAGTTAAGGAACAATTTTACAAAAACCTTATAAAATAAAAAAAAAAAAAAAGTTTTATAAAAACGAAAAAAGTTGATAGTTAAAAATACACGATTTAAGAACATAAAGAACTGATGTGATCATGCGTGGACCCGGCACATCTGTTAAAAAAATTTTCTGTTATAACAGATATCTTATCCTTGACTAGCGGGATATTAGAAAGTGAATGAAGACGCGATGTTGAAAAATAAGGTGGTAAATTATAAATAGTTTTTAGAAGTTTATTTTGGCTAACTTGCAACCTTTTCAGATGACATGTTGATGTATCATACCATGCAGGAGCAGCATAAAAAAGAATTGCATGAAACACAACTTTTAAAATTAACAATTTATTCTCAATACTGAGTTTAGATTTCCGATTTATAAACGGGTATAATATCTTTTTAGTTATATCGATTTTATTTATAATGTGGCTAATATGTTCGTTAAATATCATTTTTTTATCGAGAATAACACCTAAATATTTGACATTGGTATCCCATGGTACATTAACACCGTCAACTGTAATATTATGTTGCGGTAAGAAGCAATTTTTCCTCTTTCTGGTAAAAAATATTGATTGGGTTTTTAAAGGGTTTACTAATATTTTCCATTTTTTGAAGTAATCAATTACAGTATTTACCGATATTTGTAAGTTACAAAGAGTATCATTAGATAATGTATTTGAGCTTAAGATTGCCGTGTCATCAGCAAAGATGGAGGACTCACAACCATTTAAAGAAGGAAAATCAGATGTAAAAATATTATAGAGAATTGGGGAGAGACACGAACCTTGGGGACATCCTGCCGGAATATCATATTCGGCAGAGAACTTATCGCCAATATGAACTCTAAATGATCGACTTGTCAGGTAGCTTTTGATTAGCAAGACTATATGATTATTTAAACCAATAGTTAATAGTTTGTGAACGAGAGCGTCATGCCAAACTGAATCGAATGCAGACTTTATATCTAACAATACCATGGCCGTAGATTTACCACTATTAAAGTTGTCTTTAACGATTTTTTTGATTCTGACTAATGGTTGTGTCGTGTTATGTTCAGATCTAAAACCGAATTGTTGAACCGGGAGGATATTGTTATCTTCAATAAAGTTTACAATTTCCTCCTTAATAATTTTTTCCAAAATTTTACTCATTGAGTTTAGTAAACTTATTGGTCTATATGAGTCAGGACTTGAGTGATTTTTTCCTGGTTTTGGGATAGCAATTATTTTTGCTTTTTTTCCAGACTAGTGGAAAGTGACAAAGCTTTATGCAGGCGTTAAATATACGTGAAAGAATATCCAATCCACTTTGGGGCAGAGCTTTGAGGCATTTGTTAGAAATACCGTCTATGCCTGGACTCTTCTTATTTTTAAGATTTTTTATAATGCTCTTAATTTTTATGGCACTAACAATATTTGGGGTATGCTGTGAAGAGCCTTCGGTGTTTAGTACATTTATAGAGTTAGAGACCATCTGAACTGTATTAATGTCACTCATATTAGTAGAAATAGAATGGTTCAA
This sequence comes from Pollenia angustigena, assembly GCA_930367215.1. Taxonomy (NCBI): domain Eukaryota; kingdom Metazoa; phylum Arthropoda; class Insecta; order Diptera; family Polleniidae; genus Pollenia; species Pollenia angustigena. The sequence goes on from OV884060.1 coordinate 201,534,696, forward strand.
AAGAAACTTTTGAGCAATTATTTCTGATTTTTGTAAATTTGTTGTGTACAAATTATCGTTTTGCTTGAGACTTGGAATACATTTAGTTTTCTTCCTAATAATTTTAGAAATGTTCCAAAATTTTGGAGAAGATTTATCCAGACTTTTAAGCATATTATTCCAATTGGAGTTTCTGAATTTGGATATATTCAGGCATGTTCTAAAAATCACTTTTTGAAAATTTGAAATCACTAAAAAGGTGTTCTGCCCACAAACATTTTTGAAATCTCGTGATTTAAAACCGGTTAGCTAACAGCATGACGATTTCAAATCACTTGAAGTTTTTTAAGCATTTTTGTTTTGAAATCTTTAATAAAATTATCACATACACATTAAATGATATGTCCTTGATTTGTTTTTGCATTAAAATTAATTATTTTACACGGAAGAACCTTTAAATTTACAAATTTAGGAAGCCGCTGTATTTTTTGCAAATGCTGTTTTAGTTTTGTTTACATTGGTCGTGATTTACTTTTTGTCAATGGTTGCCAGAGCAAAGAAGTCTTAAAGTCGTTTAGCATATGACTAATTTCTTCAATTAAATTAAACATTAAAAATAAAAATTGAATTAATTTGTTAAAAAAAAAACTAAGAGTAAACAATAATTATGAAGTTTGATTGGTTAAATTTTAATATACGAAGGTAAAAAATAAATGAAAATGGCAGCCATACATCCTAAATGAATGGCAACATTTTAAAAAGAAGCGCACAGTTGTTTTCTCGTGCTTTAGAACAATGAAAATCACGACTAAAAATTAAAAATCTCGTGATTTTCAGAACACCAAAATATTTCTCGGGTGATTTCAAAATCGTTCGTGATTTGAAATCACCGTGATTTCAGAACATGCCTGATTGTCACAAATAACAATATTTAAAAAGTTTGATTGTTGTTTATATAAGGGTAGCCTAAATCTAATCCATTTCCTTCTTGAATTGTTTCTTAGAGTTATCAGATTTAAAATATGTCTTGGTAAACGTTTTACATAAGAAGCTCGACATATTTTTCTTTGGTACGCTTGCCTCGATAGCATTTTGAACTAATAATGTAAAATTCGTAACAAGTTCTTCTACATCATCAACATTATTTAAGGGCACATTTGACAAATTTGAAACATTGTTATTAATGTACCTTTTAAATGTATTCCAATTTGTGTTTTTGTGATCATATTTTAGGTTTTCACTTGATTTATAACTCGAATTAAAAGTTAAAAACACTGGTAGATGATCAGAACTTAAACTGTTAAGAGTAGTTGCCGCAGAAAATTTTTCTGGTACATTTGAGAGAAAAAAGTCAAGTACAGAAGGATTTACATTTCTACTTGTTGGAATAAGTGTAGGTTCAGAGGGATAAACAATATTAAATTTGTTTGTTGTAATAAAATCATGTATTATATTTCCCCAACAGTTGGCTCGAAGGCAACCCCATGATTGATTTCTGCTGTTAAAATCACCTCCTAAAATATAATTTTCTTGAATCATTGAAAATTTTCTTTAGATCTGATTTAAACTTATTTTTTTTAATTTCCAAAGGACCCGCAGTTCCCCCTGGAAAATAACAACTAAAAATCTTAACAGTAGAGTTATCATTTAATTTAACTGTTATACCTACATTTTCAATTAACTCTGTATTAGTATCCGGTAATAGTTCATGACATATATTTCTACGTATTTCAATTGCTACCCCACCACCCTTTTTTCCTTCACGATCTTTACGATAACAGAAATAATCGGAACGATACATTGAGATATCTTTGTTTAGCCACGTTTCACTCACCAAACCTATATCAACTTTTTTCCTAACTAAGAAATCAAAAAATTCATAAATTTTAGTACGTATTCCTCTAGAATTCCATATTACTATCTTTAAATTAGCATTCATGGTAGAAATTTAAAAGCTAAGTTAGTAATAACATTAAACTGATCACTTTTAGTTTTACAATTTTTTAAGTTTTCGATTAACTCAAACGTTAATGTTTTAAGTACCTCTAAAGAGAAGAGATCATTTGAAGCATTATTTGGTGTTGCATTATTTGATGTTGTAATATTTTTTGTTGTATTATTTGCACGTACCACATTAGCAAATGAGATGCTAGTTGACGGATAATGGCTTTGAATATTTACATTCTGAGCGTTGTTAGCACGAGCTTGTGGGTTGGATTGACGAGTAGGCCTAGAATAACGTTCCTTTAATCCGATATAAGAAGATCTACTAGGGCAGGTATTATCGGTAGATTTATGATCTCCTCTACAGTTTGCACATTTGACAGTTGTCGATGTGCATTTAGAGGTTTCATGGTCACCAGCTCAGATAGCACAAAATGTTTTGATGTTGCAATTATTCGAACCATGCCCAAACATTTGGCAATTATGGCATTGTGTAATTTTGTTTGGCATTTTAGATTGATAACTCCATTTAACACGAATGTAGTTAATACTTTTAACATTGTTTCTCAACTCCGCCAAAGATGTAGTACCTTTTTTAAGGTAAACAATATAGAGTATGATTTCTCGGTTATTGTCTGTTTTACGGTAGACACTTTTGACGTCCGTACATTTTAAGCCAATTTTAATAAGCTCCAACTTAACCTTTACTGGATCTAGTTTGTCCAGACCTGATAATACGACCTTATAAGGTCTATTATTCTTTGAAGTGTAAGAGAAGTATTCCACTTTATTAGCTTTTAAGTACTTAACCGCAGATTCATAGTCATATTGATTTTCACAAAACAGTTTATACCCGATTGAAATTTTTCTAATCGAATATTTAATAATACGACTTTTCTTACAAAGTGTATGTATATTATCAGTACTGGTTTTTAAGATTGTTATAGGTGGTATATGAGTTTTAGGTGTAATGGATGGCCCCATATCATCATCTGTTTTTTCATCATCATTAAGTGTTTGTAATGGTTGGTAATAATTATTATTTACAGCACGTTTTGCATTGCTGTTAACATTATCAGCTGGTAGTCTCCTTTTCGAACTCATGTTCGATTGGGAGAGTTTTTGTTTACAACTCTCAATGTGAATCGTCTCTCAGAAAAATGTAAAGCAAAACACCAAAAAAAATTTGTAACACAAAAAATATAAAAAAAAAAAAAAAAAATTTTGTCAAATGGATTAATACTATTGTTGTTGGACAACAATAGTAATTTACCGAAATGTTTTAAAACGTTTATTATGCGCAATCTGACCTTGTATCGTCAGACAATCAAGAGAGACTGATTTGACACTGCAGTTTAAAATTCTTATTTTTGTTTTACGCGAGATGTTGTTGCATCTCCAAATTTTCTTTAGTGCAAGAAAAGCACATTTAGCCTTGTTAATACGATCGCGGATGGCTGCTTTTGATCCTCCGTCTTTGGTAATTTTACTGCCGAGGTAGCAAAAGCTGTCAACGTCTTCAATGGCCTGCCCGTCTACAGTAAGCGGATTAACATTTGTTGTGCCTATTCTCATTAGCTTGGTTTTTCTAATATTAATTTTCAGACCGACCTTTGCTGCATTTTCTGACAGGCATTTAAGCTTGGCTTGAATGTGTTCGAAAATGTGCGCGAAGAAACAGATGTCGTCAGCGTAGTCGATGTCACCAAGGAGGTCATTGATGTTCCAGCGAATGCCATAAGGTGCCTGACTATTTGTTGATTCTAAGGCAGAATCCAGGAGGATTAGGAAGAGGGTGGGTGAAAGGATGCATCCTTGCTTTACACCTTTGTGGGTCTCGAAGGGTAGACTTTCCGTTGAAGCGAACTGTAATTTCAGCATTTCTGTACAGCTCACTAATCAGTGTGACAATTTTTGAAGGTATGCCTTTGTTCATAAGAGCGTTCCACATAGCGTTGCGATAGACAGTATTAAAAGCTCGCTCAAAATCTATGAATAGAAGTTATCGATGTGTGTTAAGTTCTACTGACTGTTCAATGATTTTGCGCAACGAGTTAATGTGATCGGCACAACATCGCCCTGGACGGAAACCAGCTTGTTCCCTGCGTAAAATGGAATCAAGCGCAGGGGAGATGCGGCAGAGTAGCAAGCTTTCCATTACTTTGCTGATTACATTGAATATCATTGTTCCTTTCTTCCATTCCGTGGGAAAGGCGTTTGTATCCCATGCTTTTCTCATAATTGGGGTTATAGCTCGGGCAATGGGCTCTGATCCATATCGGAGCAGTTCTGCGGGGATGTTATCGGGACCGGCTGCTTTGCCATTTTTGAGCGACTTCAGGACTGCCTCAATCTCTTCACAAGAAGGTGTGGCCGTAGATATATCCTTTCTTGGGTTGCAGCGGATTGCGGTGGTTGCAGTGATTGACTGTGTCTCGTTGGTTATTGATCCTTCAGCACTAAAAAATGTTCGCCATCGGTCCAACTGTTGTTCGGGATTCGTAAGTTCGGATCCGTTATCATCTTTGATTGTTGCCGTAGGTCTTATATTATTACCACTCATTTGTTTTATCGTTTCGTATACGCCACGCAAATTTCCAATGTTTGCAGCAGTTTCAGCTTGTTGGGCTAGCTTATTGAAGTAATTGCACTTATCCCTGCGAACTTAACGCAGTAAAGCAGAAGCGCGGTAATTAGTTCTGGCTGTAGTTTTCGCTTCATCTGTTTTTTTCCTTAGGAGAGCGTTGTGAAGTCGTTTGCGGTGCTTTATATCCTCCAGAGTTTTATTGTTTATCCACGGTGTTGGACTTCGTTTCGCAGGACCTGTAACGGTGGTAGCTATTTCCGTACACGCTGTTTTTATTTCGGCCCAGGTGTTCATGTTGTTACTTTGTAATCTATCAGTTAAAGCCGACTTATACGCATGTGCAGTTTCTGGGTTTTGTAGTTGCCGGAGATTGAATTTTGTACGCTTTGACTGAGATCTATTTACGACATGGTCAATTTGATTGCGCGTGCGACCATTTGGTGATTCCCAAGTGTATTTGTGAATATGTTTGTGCGCAAATTTTGTGCCACCAATAAATAGCCGGTTTCTGGCACAGAAATCTACCAACCTATCGCCGTTGTCATTTCTCGTCTCGCCAAGTCCTTGCGTGCCCATGACCAAGTGTAGATTACTATTGTTACTACCCACTTTAGCATTAAAATCACCCATAATAATCTTTATATCTCCCATCAGAAGAGAGCGTACTACTGAATCATCTCACCGTTATGAAGCGCTCGGATATGGCATTATAACATAAAAGGGCACTCTTTGCTTTTGGTGATAACAGAAGACCGACCCCATTTATTCGATGTACTGCATTTCTAGAGAAAATAAAGTAATAGCCACCCTGGAGGCTTTTTGTTCCGGAGTTTGGTTAGCGTACTTCACTTAAACCAAGGACGTCAATGCTGTAGTTTGACATCTCGTTTTGGACTTGGTGAAGTCTCGATGGTTCTGAGAGAGTTCTTACGTTCCATGTTCCAATCATAAACCGGGGTTTGAATTCATAGGTCGTCATCGGAGAATTATCAGTTCTTATATTGCTTGTTGATGTTTCTGTAATCAAGTTATAATAAAGATGGGTGACTGATTAGGCCATCGCATCCGTACCTAGTGCTGGGGCTGCCAGCAACCCTCTAGGCTAGGGTTTGCTGATGGTAAATCTTTTGAAGACCTTGGGCGCCACCGCTGGCCATACTCTTCGCTCATCCGCTGCCATCCCTATTGAACGGTCCCATCGTAACCGTTCAAGGAGAAACACTCCATGTTGATGTGCTGCAGGTATTTACTCCATGCTGCGTCTAGGGTTATACCGCCTGCGATTTTTATTCATTGTTCTGTTTATTTTCTGTTGAATTCTTAAGCTTTCTGTTGTAAATCTTTTCCTCACTTTATTTACCTTGTCTAGAATTCTTATGTTGTCAAAATCAGGTTTATGTTTTGTTTGTAATATGTCTCCAAATTCCTTTTGGTCGTACCAATGTAAACTAAGTCACAGCTGTTGTTGTTGCCTTCATTGCATGGTATTTCATGCACTTCATTATTTTGTTGTAGTTTTTGTATTTGTTAATATTGCACGCAATGTTTTGTTTGGTTTGTTAGCAATGCTCATGTAATTTTTATCGATTGCACTTTTAACGTTTTTATTGTCCGTGAGGCCCGCTATGTATTTTACACTTTTATGTATGTAAATGTACACCATTTATGTTTATTGTTATAGGTTTATAGGCAGTTATTAAATTTTTAATAAAATTTGTAAGAAAAGCATTATCTGTAAGTACTTTCGTGATTAGCAGTTTATTTTTGTTGTGGTATTGTTCATCGCTAATATCAAGAACTCTACGTATAAACTTTTTTTGCAGTATTTATTTATTATTTGAGATTTAGGTTGAGTAGCGTTGAAATTGATTATTCTGCCAGACGATGTATTTGTAGCATACCAATCAAACGTTATTTTACTGTCCCCGAGGGGTGCTTTAAGTATATTTTAAAGTATATCTTATATATTATATGCATAGGTATATATATTATATCATATATATATACATATATATTATATAATAAAAATAAAAAGTTTTTTGTCGAGCTCGAGGTCAAACCTTTGACCGACTTTGACCAAAATTTGTGTGTTTGATGTATGAGGCATGAGGAGTGCTTCTGTGGAGTTTCGTATTTATCCGATAGATGGCACCACGTTTTTATATTTTTGTCATTTTCGTCGTAATCGCTAAACATAATGTTTTAAAATTTAGATGCATGGTATGTCACTAATGCCCGTTTTCACAACATACCGATAGCTAAAAGTAAACTTCAAAAGGCCTTATAAAAAGTGTTGCATTGTTAAAACTTTACTTTAACCTAAAGTGAGCCATAAAGTAAATTAATGTTCATCCTACCTGGTAGGTTAAAGTAAAATTGTAATATTGGAACACTTTTTATACGGCCGATAAAATCCTACATTTACCTATCAGTAAGTTGTAAAAACGGCCCTAAATCTTTATCAATACACATTTATCAATTCAGCGGTAATTCACTAAAATACGCTAAAATCACTTAAATGAAAAAAAAAACTTTATATGGTTTAATATCAGTTTTATTCCAAACATTTATGTTAATTTTAGTTTACATCTATCTATATCTATCTATTAGGGTATTCATTCGGTTAACCGTCAACCGGTTAACCGATTAATTACTACCCGATTAACTGATCGGTTAATTTGAAATTGGCTTTTTTCGATTAACGATTAAACCGGTTAATTTCAGTCGATTGACCGATTAACCGAAGTAACAAAATTTTGAATATTTTGTAGTATTATAACATATTTTTTTTGTGTTTTTAATTATTTGTTTCGTCTCATATACAAAATGTATTTGTTTAGAAAATATTTTTTAATACAAACAAAGAAGGTGTTCAGTTATCTTCATTTTAACCTATTTTCCGCCGACCGATGACTAAAATTACAATATTTTTCAATGTTTTTTTATCTTCATCATCGTTCAACATGAATGTGGCGAAAAATGGGTTAAATATTTGATTGCCAACACCTTTTTTTGTTTTACGTACTTTTTATGTGGATGTGTTTAGAGTATTTGTTTCTTCTCATATCAGTCTTTTAACAGAATTAACCGAAACAATTAGAAGTGTTAAAAATTTAAAACAACTTTAATTGCATAATGGAGTATTTTATATGTTTAGAGAAATCCTGGAAAAGGACTGAGAAATTAGACATTTATCTACAATAAGTGAAATAATATTTTCCTCCAAGTCAAATTTTGTTAAACGAAAGAAGAGTCGCTTTAATCCTAAACATTTAAAATAAATAACTTATTTAAAAGATTATATAAGATCTCCTTTAACTTTTGAAATAACTAATAAAATTATCTCAGTTTATTTTTGTATAAATATGTAAATATTTGGGGGATTCACAAGGTAGTCATAAATAATTACAGGAAATATATATCGTCGAATTAATATGCAAACCTTCTAAATCCACTTTTTATGTAAATTGAGATTTTGATGCCGTGTGGTAGAGAAAGATACGCCTCGTCGACCAGCATGTAGTTTTTCTTCTATTTAAGTCTTGAAGTGTGTAAAACGGACTGTAATTTTAATTTTCTATCAAGCTTCAAATAGGAAAAATAAAAAGTTTTTTTCTCTCCTGTAAAATGTGATGAAAGTGAGTTAGCAGGTTTGCATATTAAGCCAACGATATGACTGTTGTAAGCTACTGCTTATATTTTGAATTAAAATATACAGTTGTGCCGAATCAATGAACACAGCAATACAATTTTCATTTTGTTTGAAATATTTACTTTAAAAAATTTTAAATTTTATTTAGGATATTATGACGATATGACTTGATACCACACCTTGTGCATTAATTGGAATATGCTTATTACATATTTATGAATGGTTTTTTTTTGGCTTGCTCGTTTTAGTTCAAGAATTGTTATGTTTGGTATTTTATTGTTTTTTTTTTACTTATAAATTCCAAATAATAAGCAATTAATGCATTTTTATGTATTGAAATTACTTAATTTATAAAAAAAACTTTATTAATCGGTTAACCGATCAAAAACTAAATTAACTGATTATTAACCGGTTAAAACAAAACCTCGGTTAATTAATCGAGCGATTAACCGATTAAAGCAAAAGGTCGATTAAATGAATACCCTACTATCTATCTTCTATCTATATATCGAGGGTTATTTTTCAAATAGTGCTATCAGCAAAATCACAATTTTACAGGAGAGCGAAAAAACTGATTTTTTCGATAACTCTAAGGGCCATTATTACAACTGGAAGTTAGCTAAAGTTAAGATTAAATTGACAGATAGTAATGTGTTATTTGTCAAAAATCGTCTGTTATCTGCCGGTTAACAGCTAACGCCAAGTTATAATAATGGCCATAACAGTATTAACTAAACTTTATTTAACAATGTTTTTAAAAAACAATGTCTTAATCATACAGATGTTAATTTTGTTCTTAATTCCAGATATTCGCGCTTATGTCTGATAGCACTATTTACAAATTAAAATTTTATCGACTTGAACATTGAAATAAGCAGATAGCACTATTTGAACAAAAATAAAATGAGCTGTAATGAAAACTATTTGAGACTTTAGTTTAAGTTTCACGAATTTGTATTAAAACAATTAGTAAAATTTAAAACAATTAGTATATTTATTCTATATTTTAAAAACGGTTGGTCCGATTGGAATGCAGTTTGAGGTGACAATTGAAAAGTTGTAGTTGAGTTTAAGTCTTGGATTTGAGCTCTATAGACTTAGCAGGAGAAGTGCTACAGGTTCCCAAATTAGGACGTCTCGGGTATAACAAAAACTAAAAACGATCCGTAATTCTTAATTTTAGCTGGATGCTAAAAATAATTTTTTAGTGTAATGCGCTTGCCGGGTTCTTCATAATTTATAATTGGTCTAGTATTTTGGAAATATAAGACTCAAATTTATCATAATTTGTTTGAAATATTTTTTTGTGAATTATCAACAAGATTTTGTTTGTCGTGCTTAAGTTCCAATTTTTATTTTTGATAAAAACTCTGAAATTTATTATTGATGGGATAAGCTATTCCAATGGGCATTTCACTGGTTGCCTAGGCCAGATCATCAGGAAACTTCATCCAAAGATTTAAGAAAAACTAAAGATATTATACAAATAAATTCGCTTAACAGTTTTATTTGTATAATATGTATCATGTAAATGTTGGCCATGACTTTGTCTGAGGTGGTCCTTTCGGACGGTCCAATTTTGGGCGACTCGTTCAAGTTTGTATGCCCCGATATGTTTATAGTAATTGTGCAATACGAACACTAAGACCCGTGCTTGGTAGCCATTATATTTCTAAAAAACACAAATTTTTAAGAATTTTCGACAGTTCTTTTTGGGAATTGTGGATTCGTTTTGTAAGTTTAATAAAATTTTGATCTGGTTTGTATTAAGCATTAAAACATGTATGTATTTAATCTTAAATTTTCATTAAATAATATTAGCTAACAAAAATTTTATTGCATAAATTAAAATTTATATTGTTTACAAAAACCCATAAGCTAATTTCATGCAGTTATCTTGCAAAATTTCTACAACGAATTTTAAAATTATATTAATTTATGAAATCTAGACACAATTCCCAACCCTTTAATGTATAATATGTCTACTTTCTAATAACCATTTTTATCATTTTATTATATGAAGAAATATTTTTTATGTAGATAGCACTTTTTTACAAAGAAAAAAGAACGTGTGTGTTAGATAGCACAAACAATATTTATGAAAAAAAACGTTTTGGGAAAAATTTTTTTTTCCAAATTTAAATGACAGATGACCCTTCAGTTAGTGAACTCATTTCTATAAAAAACACATTTTTGAAAATTTGCAGATAGCACTATTTGAAAAATAACCCTCGATATATAAAAGAGACGTGTTTGTTTGTTATCGCTAAACTCAAAAACTACTGCACCGACTTTGACCAAAATTTGATGTTTGATGTATGAGGCATGAGGAGTGTTTCTGTGTAGTTTCGCGTTTGTTAAATAAATTTTGCGATTTTGAATAAAAATTATTATTGGTTTATTAAGTGTTTTTGCATATATTTGTTTTGAAAATCAATTAAACACGTTCATATTGTTACGAAAGTTAAATTATCTAAGAATTATTTATAGTTATAGTTATAAGTTATCTTGTAAGTTATAGTTTTGTAACTTAAAATTGTCATGTATAATTTTCCACACAACTGTTATTTTAAAATAAGTCCTATATAAACTTCCCAGTCATTTCTAGAAATGGTTATAGAACATAATAAATAGTTTTTACGGGAAGGTTCAGGAAAAATCTAGAAATAATTATGAAATATAAAAAGGGGTGACTCATGTAAAATTAGTTTAGTTTGTTTTGAAAAACGGTTCTGTTCGTTACTAACAATTGTGAACAAAATAATTAATTTTCAATAAAGTTTGTTAAGTTGAATAAGTGTGTTTTTTTATTCGGTTTTGCAATTAAAAAGAACTCAAACGCGTTTATTAAAGGAAAAACGTAACAATATTTTATAAAATTTTAAATCTTTACTAAGGGCCAGCAAAGCGGACCGGGTCCAGCTAGTATATATATATTTATATACATATATATATATGACGAATCAGTGAAGACACTGGGCCTTCAATGGGATCCAGTAAAGGATGAATTCATGTTCAATATTAATTTTATTCAAAAATATAAAATAACAAAAAGGCAAGCACTTTCAGATGTTGCCAGAATTTTTGATCCATTAGGCTGGTTGTCACCAGTTACATTGGTAGAAAAACTTTTTATACAGAAATTGTGGTTACAACAATCAACATGGGATGAAGTGTTGTCTAGTGAGCTAAAAGAAGAATGGGACGAATTTACGAAACACATAATGAGTCTTCAACAAATTATAGTCCCAAGATGGATTAAATCGGAAAACGATATGGAATTAGAGATGCACGGGTTCGCCGATGCTTCTGAAAAAGCGTATGCAGCAGTTGTATATACAAAGGTCAAGTCGTTTGTGACATTACTGACAGCTAAAAGCAAAGTTAATCCGATTAAGAATAGAAAAACTCTTCCAAAACTGGAGCTTAGCGCAGCACATCTTTTAGCGAGGCTATTGCGTAAAGTAGCAGACATCTTTAAACGCCAACAAAAAATATACGCTTGGAGTGATTCAACGATTACATTGGGTTGGATTCAGAACAACAGAAATAAGGATAAATTCATAAGAAACAGAGTGAACGAAATCATTACGCTAGTGCCTACAGCATTATGGCAGCATGTTAGCAGCAAAGATAACCCAGCAGATATTGCGTCTAGAGGAATACACGCCGACAAATTCAAGGACTATTTATTATGGTGGAATGGTCCCAATTGGCTGTCGAAACCAACAGAACATTGGCCAAAACATCAAGAAGAACAGCCAATAAAATCATGTTTCATGACAAACCCTGCAACAAAATTACATTTTTTGAATGAGCTTATGGGAAAGTATTCAAAGTTAAATAAGCTGACTATGGTTGTGGCCTATGTTTTACGATTCACGAACATAATAAAAGGTAAACGTAATAATCAAGAATACTTGACCGTTGCGGAATTAGAATTTAAAAATGAAGTTATAAGTTTAAAGAAAAACCGCATAGTCAGCTCTACTAGTAAAATCCAAAGTCTATACCCATTTATAGACAGCGACAACATTCTTCGGGTGGGCGGAAGGTTGAATAATTCAAGTCTGCCTTACAACCAAAAACATCCAATAATTTTACAAAATTCACATTTGGCATCGTTGATAATAGATAATGTACATACCTTAACACTTCATGGAGGCAATCGACTAGTAGAGGCAAATATAAAAAGAAAATATTGGATTGTAGGGGCAAAAGCAGCGGTGAAGAAACACATTAGAAATTGTACAAAATGCGTGCGCTATAGACAAGACTCAGCCAAACAGCTCATGGGGAATCTGCCCGAAGTACGTGTTACGCCATCTACCCCATTCATGCATACAGGTGTAGATAATGCAGGGCCAATTCAGATGAAATGTTCAAAAGGGAGAGGCTTAAAATCATTTAAAGGATATATTGCCGCGTTTGTCTGCATGGTAACTTAAGCAATACATTTAGAAGCTGTCAGCGATCTAACAACTGAAGCATTTTTAGCAGCGCTGAAAAGATTTTTTGCACGAAGAGGCTTTTGTAGTCATATATATTCGGATAATGGCACTAATTTCGTTGGCGCAAATAAAAAATTAGATGCAGAGTTCAAAAAAGCAATAAAAAGCAATGAATCCATTATACCAATTTCGGCAACACAAAAAATACAATGGCATTTCATTCCCCCCGCAGCCCCTCACTTTGGAGGGATTTGGGAAGCGGGTGTGAAATCTACAAAATATCATCTAAAAAGAATAATTGGAGATACAAAGCTGGCTTTTGAAGAAATGTGTACGCTGCTGACGCAAATAGAAGCAGTTCTGAATTCCAGACCTCTGGTAGAAGTGGATAGTCAGAGCAGCGATATTATAGATACATTGTCCCCAGGTCATTTTCTGATTGGTCGACCCCTAATCGACTGTCCGGAGCACATTGATGAGTCTAAGATAAGTTCACTCAATAGATGGAAGCTTATCCAAAAAGCAAAAAAAGATTTTTGGAATCGGTGGAAGAAGGAATACCTGGTGACATTGCAACAAAGAGCAAAGTGGAGGCAGCCTCGAGAGAACTTAAAGAAAGGTTCAGTGGTACTGATAAAAGGTGAACCAACTTACCCTGCGAAGTGGCCTCTGGGAAGGGTGACAGAGGTACATGAAGGTAAAGATGGCATGGTAAGAGTTGTGACTGTAAAACTTCCAAACGGCATACTCAAGCGTCCAATACATAAAGTATTGGACGCATTGCCGGTGTCAGATGAGCATGACGGTGAAGAGAATGGTTCTTCTGTTACAAGTTTTTGTACATTAAGAAAGCAACCAAAAGAAAATAAGATGTTTAGAATGTTAGGGTTCCTACTATTGCTGATTGTGATAATGAAGCAAGTTAAGACTGCGCCGTTAGAAGCCTATAAGCCATTTTCAATCAAGGAGATTTCTTCAAATACAGCATTATATCTAGACAACATAGGCCAAATAAATATGATCAATTCTAAATGGAGCTTAGTAATATATTTCGATCTTTCAACATATCAAAAAGAGATGTAACGTATACAAACGTTGATGAAAAAGGTTAAAAGGAATGTCCAAATCTTGGATATTACAAAGAAGCATGTGAAATGGTAATTTCAACAATGGATAGAAGAATCAATATACTAAATGAAAATAACGATATTTTATTAACCAAATCCCGAGAGAAGAGTTGCCTTCGAATTTGTGGGGTCTTTTTATCACATGCTTTTCGGGATGATGGATGCTGATGACCGAGATAAAATGGAGGAGAATATGAGAAATATGTTTGAAAATCAACAGGAATTGAACAACTTAATCCAAAAACAAACGTCCATTGTAGACTCAACTATAAATATACTGAAAAAGACTACAGACGATGTTAACGCAAACTTCAATAAAATGTATAACCAGCTGAAGCTGTTCAACGAAGAAGTTCAAAGTACTAGAAACACCGAGCGTTTGATTATATTATTCCAAGTTATGTTCACACAATTAAACCTAATGATTGATGATTGCAGCAGGGTTCAATCCTCAATTATTAACTTATTGATAGATATTAATTACGGGCATGTGAATCTTGATTAATTGAAGCCATCACAGCTCCATAAACAACTGTCAGAAATCAAGAAGATGTTGCCAAATAATTTAGTTCTTCCTGGAGAAACTACGGGAACAGAGCTGAAAGAGGTCTACCATTCAATGACTTCTAAAGGCATCATAATGGAATCACGGTTAGTAATTCAGTTGGAGATACCTTTATTGTATGAGCACAGTTCTGAAGTTTACGAAATAATAAAGCTGCCAGTTGGTAATAAGAACCATACGATGATGCCAAGAATTGGAAATGAATTGATTGCATACAACTTTGCTTCCAACATGTACTTTTTGATGTCGCTAGTGCAATTGAACGCATGTGAGAAGAATTTACAAGGTCAGTTTAATTGTATGGGTAATATGCCATGGAAGCCAGCAACTGAACGCTCTTGTGAAGTGTCAGCCTTAAAACAATCCAGGCACGCTGATTGCGAATTTGAGGAAATTTCAACTACAAGCTTTTGGAAGCAAACATCCACTGAAAATCATTGGATATTCGCCGTGTTTAGCAACATTATGATTACAGTGGATTGTGGTCAGGGAAAGCGCAGCTAGACAACTTTACCTTTTAAAGGAATTCTAACGTTATCACCAGGATGTATTGCAACATATGAAGGAGTGACATTAACAGCCTCACAACTATTTACATCACGTATGCAGTCACCTATCCAGACATCGTCATGGGGTCTAGAACTTCCGCAAGGCTGGTGAAACCTTTAGACGTGACCATTATCAACAACACAAAGGAGTTGAATTAAAAATAATTCAACTCCATACTGTATCAGGACACACATCTTTGATATTAATTATAATTGGTATTCTAATATTGTTTAGTATGTATATTAAATATCAGTGTTGCCGCAGTAATAATACTGTAGTAAAATTATATTTCTCGGCTTCAGCTCCTCTGGAGGCCCGGCAGAATGTTCAGAATTGAACATGTTTATTATTAAAAGATAATATTTATTAGTTCTAAGAATAAAAGACAATAAAAGTCATTAGAGTAAGAAAAAATTTAGTGGAGATGGAATTTCCCATAAAAAGAAATTTCCATTAGTTCTAAGAATAAAATATGAAAAAGGTCATTAGAGTAAGAGATAATTTAGTTTCCATATGTATGTAATTCTGTGTAATTGGTTATTTAGACAAACACTAACACAGATAATTAAACCTTTTGTTTTTATCACTAAAATACGCATGTGCCTAAACATGATCATAAAACACTTAACGAGTAATAAATTAAGGGTCGCTAGTGTGTGCATGTGTACAATCGTAGCTTATCAGTTCTAGTTAAGTTTAAGGTTTTCAATGTTAGTACTTAAGAATAATTTTGTAAATAAAATTTAGTATCCTACAAGTACTCAAGCGGGTAGTTATGCTCGCATGTTTTATTAATTTAACACCCCTGATTATTTTTTAAGTTGTGCGTGTTACGTTATATTAATTTGTAAATTTCAGAAACAAAAAGACGTATCATCAACGAAAATACATTAGTATTAAGTGAAACAAACATTTAAAATATTAAGGAACGCCGGCGAATAGCCCGTGGTTTCTGAAACACTCGCGTTGATGGCCAACATGATTTCTGGGATTTTGGTCAACATTTCACCCACCGGCGTCTGTTGACTCACCTTAAATTGTTGACAGGATTGGCAATGTCTTACGTGCTTTCTTACATCTCGGGACATTCCTGGCCAGTAGTATCGACTCGCAACCCGTAGGGTCGTCTTCCGCACCCCCAGATGGCCAGCTGTGGGATTATTGTGGTTTTCCTCTAGGACGCACGTCCTGTGTTGAGAGGCCACACATAGCTTCCACGGCATACTGTCCTCGTCGTTCATCTTTCGTGGGAAGTTCCGGTAGAGGCGGTTGTTGATAAGTGCGTAATCGACGTGCTTGTCCGGGTTCTCGTGCACCTCCCGAACCAGCCTGTCGAGCCATTTGCATTGGATGGCCAGGTTGGCGTTCTCACGTGGATGGCGAGACAACGCATCCGTTGTCGTTGGCTCTGTCTGTTGTTCATGGACAGCGATTACCTTTCCGTATGTTGCGGGACTATGCACGGGCAGAGGGCCGAGGGTTTGTGTTCCAGCTTCATCACTGGAGCAGTTTAGCGTCAGGCCGGCAATTTCTATGCTCGTATCGAACTTCCGAAGGAACTCAAGTCCTAAGATGACCTCTTCACTCGCATTGGGCATCACCAGGTACTGACAGTTCCTCGTCTGATTTCCAAATACTGTCGATAGCTCTATGGATCTTGAGACCCGGCACACGGTTCCATTGGCTAGCATTATTTCCAGTTCTTCCTGGTGATACGAGGGAAATGGTGTAAGACGTCGTATGATGTTTTGGTGGATGAAATTTCGACTAGCGCCGGTGTCCACCATAGCTATAATGGCAATGTTGTTTATTAGAATCGTGGCAATTAACTGCGTTTCCTCACGTTGTAGGCCGGTCACGTAGGTGGAGGATGTAATTTTTGTTGCGGGAAGGCCGACCATCCTCAATTGCATCGACTCCCGTTGGCATTTCCCAACTGTTGAGCTTCAACCCTAGGGCATCTATTAGCGAAGTGCCCCTGTTCTCCGCAATTGTGACAGAGAGTTGTCTGCTCGTTTCCGGACCTTCTTGTGGGAGTGGCTATATGCTCCGGGGTCGGTGGGGTTACGCCTGGTATACTATCCAGATCCTCTGCCATACGTATCAATTCGGCGAGGGACCCAAAATTATTTCGCCTAATGTATAATTTATATTTCGCCTGGGCGTTCTGAAAGATGCGTTGTAGCTTCTGGTCCGCTGTTAATCCTGAATGCCGCATCAAGGTTTGGGTAGGGAGGAAGGACAAAAAATATGTTCTGAAAGCAGACTATACCTCCCAGTGCGCGTTGTTGTTTCGGTACCATACAAGAGCTCGTTCACACACAAATTCTGCCATAACTCGGGGTAGGTGGTCCAACAAGACCTCATAAATTTCTGCCAGTTCCTCCACCCGCTCAATGAAAGCCAGAGGTTTGCCGCAGCCATTGAGGATAGGCCCCACTTCCTAGTCCATAAGGTTACTCATACTGCTTGTCAAATTCGCATTTGGGGTTGTAGTATTCCTTGTGGATTTGGGGATTTCTGGCAGGTTTTTTTCCGTTTCGTGACTCACGCGATTTCCGAATTTAACCGATAGTGTTTCTTTGAAGATGTCCCTGCTCGGGCGCCAACTGTAACGCACCTTCTTGGCTGGGGTATAACTCGCCGGATTCCCATGGTTCACTGACAGTGAATTTATTGATTGTTCGTGACCTCTTAAAGAAAACACCTCGCCAACTCGTTTAATTTCGAAACCACAACTTTATTTACGTATATACGTACAAGAAACCCCTGCAACGGCTTTTATGGTTTGACACGAACACGGGATGGCCGTACGGTTGGCCTGCTAGACTCTGCCGACAGTGGTAGGTTTATACTGCATGCACTCAACTAATGCCCAGTGAAGCCACCAACCGACAACGAATCTGCGGGAGGATCACCGACTCGCTGCGCTGAGTTGCTCGTAGTCGTATACCTGCGGGACAACAACACTACTACGCTCGACTTAAGGTGTTGGTGTACCACTAGATTGAAAACCTGCGGGATAACCACGGAATCTAGTAAATTAGTAGCTTTTATTAACCATAAAAGGCCCTAAGGGCTCGGTTATGTAATTGAAGAAAATAAATAAATAAATCTTCAATCTGCCCTACACACACACCACCTAAACTGAGGCCCAGTGAAGCCACCAGACACACACGAATCTGCGGGACGACCACGGAAACGCTGTGTCGAGTAACTCGTAGCAGGGTTGTCAGACTGATTTTGACCTTTTCGCCAAATTTAATGTCAAAAATCGCCAAAGCCTTTTTTTCAAGTTTTTGACAGTAAAATACATAATTTTAAAATCATTAAAAATATTTTTTATAAATCCTAAAAAATAAATCTGTTACGTATCGCCAAAATACGCCTAAAATTCCAAAAAAGTCGCCATGATATATATTTTGTTTAATTTTTATTAAGATAGAAGTAAAAATAGTTAGTGAGCATAAACCCTCGCGAATGGGTAGTCATCTTGCCGCGATGCGAGGGCTTAAGTACAAGGACGTTTAGAGTCATGCTGGCGGTAGTGACTTCAGTCAAGACCGGTAGGGCCTCCCATGCCAGAAGGGTCTAAACCGAGTACGAACCAATAACTACCCCCCCCCCCCCCCGGCTAATGACTATGCGTCCGCAATAAAATCCATCAGCGTCTGTTCTCATATTGAGCGGCTGATGGTCTGCGTCTGTCTCCAGAGGAGCGGCACGTATCCTTTCGCCTGGCAGTTAGGCGAAAGGAAAATTCATGCCCGAAATGTCCGAAAATTCATGCCCTACGTATCCGGCAATGAGCTTCATAATCCCCGGGGACTCTACTACTACTATAGCGTCGGTATCAGGCTGTAGTATGTTGAAACCTCGTCTAGCAAGGTGGCTGCGCCAGGCTCTGCTAGACGGTTAGCTACTAATGGGCAAAAACTCGTCACGACTAAGCCGTCAGGCGGTCGTAAACCAAGCTTGGTACAGGGTTCTTCGAAACCAGGTACCTCTAGGGCTTCCCAGGTCCGGACGGGAGAAAAACCTGTCAAAACCCCTTCCTCGGGTGCTGGCTTGACTGTACAGACTCAGTCTGCCAGAAATCCAGTTTCCATGTGCCGTAACCTGTGCAAAGAGAACACACGAAGAAAGATTCGATGCCCTCTGATGCACCTCCCTTAGCATCTACGGCACTTATTAATAAACCCCAAAGGCACATAAATGCATCCAAACGGGCCTTCACAACCAGGCGCTCCGCCTACAAAATCATTAGCCGACTTGGTGAAAAACCGGTTGGTGAGATCACTGAGCAGGAGAAAACTTCTCTTCAGTGGGCAAAAACCCATATTGAGGGATTTAAACGTGGATCTCCCTCTGCAGAGGAAGGCAGCGCCTAAACGGCAACGGTCAGGGGAGGACACACTTCCTGAGACTAAACGGTCCAAATATACGCCTCAACGGCCGCAAAACAGGTCGTACAAAGATGTGGCTAAAGACCACCTCATTTGGGCGATCATTGACCGCAACGCCAGTGACGGCATTATTTCATCCAAGAACTGGAAGCTGGTTGTCGTCGCACTTAGTAGGGCGTTCCTGAATGTCTTAAGGTGTAACCCTGGATCACCACCACAATGTGAAGATGGCGGCTGGTATCAAGGCCACATTAAACTGATAGCGTGTGCAGATGAGCGTTCAGTGCTGCTGTACAAGGATGCCGTGGAGTCCCTGGGGGAAGTTTGGCAGGGCGCTAAGATTGAGGCAATACCTCTGGCCGATGTTCCGCAAAGGCCCGGATCTATTGCCAAGATCCCCGCTGAGCCATCCGACCCCAGGAGATCCTGGAAATTATACAGATCAGTAACCCCAAGCTACCCACACAGGACTGGAAAGTAGTGAGGGTTTCTGAATCTGCTGAAGAGTCCAGGAAGGCCACTGTTATAATAAACAGTGACTCTCTGCCGTCACTTCGGAAGACACAGGGGAAGATATTCTATGGATTTGGAACTATCTTCCTCCGAGTCTACAAAGGGAAGCCTCAAGCTCCGGTGACTACCACCACAACAACAACATCAACGGAGCATATGGAAGACGATTCCGCTACGTCATCGGCCAATGAAGACACTCAATCGGTCAGTGGACTTGTGGGTAACTTCTTTGGCAAGATGGAAGTGGCAGACGATGAGGATTTGGAACTATCTTCCTCCGAGTCTACAAAGGGAAGCCTCAAGCTCCGGTGACTACCACCACAACAACAACATCAACGGAGCATATGGAAGACGATTCCGCTACGTCATCGGCCAATGAAGACACTCAATCGGCCAGTGGACTTGTGGGTAACTTCTTTGGCAAGATGGAAGTGGCAGACGATATGTATCCAAGAACCATTGTTGTATAGAGACAGGGTTTGCGGACTCAGTTTAGACGGCTATAGTGCTCTGTACGCAGCCGATCAAGGTAAGACCAGGGCTTGTGTTATGGTCAAAAACATCCTTAAAGCTTTCATTCTTTCTGATTTTAGCGATAAGGACACCTGCACTGTCGCAGTAGAATGCAATACCAGAACAGTTTGGTTTATGAGCTGCTACATGGCACATGACCAGGGTGCAAATCCTCCAAACTCCACAACCAGGAAGGCGATGTCGTATGCTAACAGGCGCAACATCCCCCTAATAATATGTGCTGATGCTAATGCACATCATACCGTCTGGGAAAGCTCGGATGTCAATCCACCTGGTGAGTCGCTTTTGGACTTTATAGTAGAAAACGAACTAACAGTAGTTAATAGGGGTAGTGAGTCCACCTTTATTGTGACTAACAGAAGGGAGGTTCTTGTTATTACGCTTATTAGTTATAAGTTCGCGGATATGATTAGCGATTGGAACGTGTCAAAGGACTGTTCCTTCTCTGATCACATGTATATTGATTTCAATTTTTCCTTTAGAGTTGAATAGAAGAAGGACCAATTGGTCTATCTATGCGAGTGTACTCGGGGACAAGCTGCCTATGAGCCCGGTTCTCATGTGTGCCCATGCTCGACTCCGCAGTGGAGTCATTGACTGGTGTCTTAATTGAGGCAGCAAACGCATCCTGTAAAAGAATCGATAGGAAGGGCAAAGCTAAGCCCATATGGTGGAATGCGGAGATTGCTGAAAAACGCAAAGAAAGCAGGAAACTCTTTAATGAGGCAAAACGTAATGGTGTTTGGAACAATTACAAGTCCTCAGTAAATGAATTAAAAAAATGTTATGAGGAAGGCCAAGAGACAGTCATGGAGGAAATTCTGCAGCGTCGTGGAAAACTCCTCGTAGACAAGTCGGCTACGTAAGATTTTATCCTCTTAACCAGCTATTCCATCGTATATACGGAAGATGGACGGATCCTGGACCACAAACAGTCGGGACACCCTTGAGGTCCTGATGAATACACACTTCCCAGGTTGCACTGATGATGTGCCTAGGGAGGTAACATTTAGTGGCACTCGGGATATCTCTAATATTCCGATAACTCGCCATCGTGTGGAATGGGCGGTCAAAAGCTTACATCCCTTTAAAACTCCAGGCATGGATGGCATTATCCCAGCGGACCTACAAAAGAACCTGGGAATATTGAGCCATATTTAGAGCCTGCCTGAGTCTCTCACATGTTCCATCAACTTGGACAACTTATAAGATCGTCTTCATCCCCAAGAGTAGGAAGACATCTCACACTATGGCTTAAGACTTTAGACCAATTAGTCTATCCTCCTTTCTTCTGAAAACACTGGAGAGGATTTTGGATATTCATATTAGATCATCGTAAGGACACAATTCCTAGTCACTGGCTCAACACGCCTAGACGAAGGGAAGGTCCACGGAAACTGCGCTTCACTCATTGGTGGGCCACATAAAGAGATCCCTGCACTACAAGGAATTTGCTTTAGTTGCATTCCTGGATATTGAGGGCGCTTTCAACAACGTTAGACCTGAATCGATTATTAACGCAATGAGACATTTGGAAATCGACCCGGCGATTATTCAATTTGTCAGCAGTATCCTGCACTTCAGGCGTATCGAATCCAACTTGGGCGCCTCGAACATCTCCAAGGTTGCGACTAGGGGCACCCCCCCTGGAGAATGTGTTCATCACATCGAAATCGTCCGAGAATGCCGGATGTCTCTGGAGGATATAGCGAGACATTCACTGGTCACCCTTAATTGGGTCCCCGGACACAGGGACATACTGGGGAACTGCATGGCGGATTCGTTGGCGTATGCATGCACCACCTTGAATCGAGACGGTTCAACATATAATGTAGGTGTTTCAATCCCAAGGAGTAAGCAACTCATGGCGCATAAGTTTCATATTATCGCCAGTCAGAGGTGGCACGATGAAACTACCTGTGGGGAAACCAGGAAAATCTGGCCCATCATAGATGAAAAAAGGACACGGCGGGCATTACAGCTGTCCAGACATCATCTTAGGAACCTGATTGCGGTTATAACTGGCCACTGTCCCATTGGGAGGCACGCCCAGAGGCTGGGGCTCCTCTGGGGCATCTTCTCTGTAATTGCCCGGCATTTGGAGATCTAAGACTCAAAATGGTTGGTCGAAGAACCCTTCGGGACAAAACTTGTCTCTCTGATGTTGATGTAAACAGGATCCACTCCTTTACTGAATCGACAGGATGGCTGCGTGGGAACACTAGCAGGCAGATAACATAGGACCCATGGGAGACGGTGTGACATGGTAACACAACGGGAACTACTTAATGAACCCACGTGAGCTGTGCTTGATCACGGCTGCCAATGGAACCTAACCTAACCTAGTGAACATAAAAAAGGTACGATGTTTACTATAAAATAGTTTATATAGTAGTCTAATAAAGCAAAAAAAAATAATTTTTGGGGCTAGTATTAACCAAATATTAGATATACCTTTGTATATAGTTCCAGTTTTATTATATACAAATCTAAAATGCTTCACCGGCAAGACACCCTATTTGTCTTTTTTTGGAATACATTGTGAGAGTATTAAATACATATATTCAACGAAAGTACAAAATAAGTGTAACATATACTATTCCCATTCTTATATCTTATAACTCCTAATAACTCGTCTACAAGTTTGTATTGCAATATACTTCGAATACGAGTTTTAGTGGAGTTCATAGTTTCAACGCAGGCATTATAATTGTAATTACCGCATATAAAAGATGGCCAAAGTCAATTAAAATTGTAGGTACCTGCCGGGTCCTTGTAGCATTAAAATGTTGACCAAACTTATTTATCTTTCCAATTAACCAACGCTAATTTATTCTATTGTGTTTCATAAACGTCCAAAGGTATGTTTGGATTCATAAAAATCTTTAAAATATCACTAACAACAATTTATGTATTTTATCTGTGAAAATAAATTCCCTTTTATTTACACATAATGAACAAATCTTTATATACATACTTAAAATATATTAATGTTTTAAGGAATTGTATTTATTGATGTTTTCAAGAGCGTTTTTAAATATGAAAAACAATTTTCTAATTTTTTTTCATTATCTTCATCGGTCATTTGAACATACTTTCAAATACATATCATGCATATGAATGCTTGAAATTTCATTTATAAATATACTATGTAGAATAAAAATAAAATTATTTCTAAGTATCGACAACAAATTAATAGCTCATCAAAAATAGCCAACAAAATCGCCAATTTTTTTTATAAATCGCCATGTCGCCAAATCAAAAATTAGGTCGCCAAGCAAGTTTGAAAATCGCCAGAATTTCGGCTTTTTAGTAATTTCAATAAACTTAACCGTTTTTGAGTAACACGAATATATGTTGTGCAACCTCCACCATTTTCGAAATAACGGTATCTCTCGAAAACAAGAGCTAACCTAAAAAAACGGCGAGCACCGAATTAGGCTCAAA
The DNA here is from genome assembly GCA_930367215.1 of Pollenia angustigena. NCBI lineage: Eukaryota > Metazoa > Arthropoda > Insecta > Diptera > Polleniidae > Pollenia > Pollenia angustigena. The sequence goes on from OV884060.1 coordinate 201,558,450, forward strand.
CGCCAAGTGCCCAGCTTGTCTAAAAAAAAGTGCCAACTTCGAGCACAGAGTTATTAACTTACTCACTTCGCATTATTAGCAACAACAATTACACTGGGAAAAAGCGTTATTCTTAATTATTTTTATAAGGCCTTTAAAGTAGATGCAAGAAGGCAAGAAGGCTTTGGTCTCCAATAACACATTGCGTAAATTAGAAACACAGTTGGAATGCGACTGGAAAACTTTAAATCGGCAAAAAGGGCTTCTATAAGGCCTCTTTACTACTTCATTTTCCCGCTGTTAATGGTCGGCCAAATCGAGTTTTTTTCCTTATGAGGAATTTTAGGAATTTCAGTTAAACTACTTTCAGAATGTTACATTAAAATGTCTTGGTTTGATTCCAAAATCTTCTGTATTTCCTTTTTTAAGCCAAAATCTGGGTCGATACGTGACATTTCGAACGTGAAATTTTTTCCGTAATAATTTAACTGAATAATGATCAAACAAAATAAAAATTTACCGTTAATCCGAATAACATATTTCTCTTTAAACTCTTCCTTAGATTACAGACCATGTAAGAAAATTTTTTTGGAAATATTTTTATCAAATATCACCTCTTTTAAGAAAGATAAATATTAAAGAAAACATACAATAAAACATTCTCACATATAAGAAATTACGTTTGCACAACTTAGTAGTCTGATTGTTCATCTAAGTGAACAAATTTATGAGTAAATTTATAAAATTAGTTAAATCTTTTTTATTCTTGTGTATAGTTGACCTGTTGTTTATGTTGTTTTATTATTTTGGCTTAAAACCCAGACTTGCAGCACATAAGTCAGATGAAAAGGCTACTTACAAACCATTAGAACAGAAAACTGCATTAGCAGCCCACTGTACTGTAACTGGACATAAACCAAATTTTAATAATGTAGACATATTGGTGGGAGAGCAGAACTACAAGAAGAGATTTACTCTTGAGATGCTACATATAATTGATCAAGAGACAGAAAAGATATTAAATTTTAAGAAAGACACAGAAAGATGTGCAAAAATTTATAAACATGCAATAGACAAACACAAATCAAAGAAAGCTTTATCAGTGAAGAGTTAAATTCGTCCGAGTTTTTAAACTTTTATTGTTTATTTATTTAAATGTAAATATTAAATTTGTTTTGTGTAAAATATTTTGTATTTTTAATGGTATTTTTGTTGTTTGTATTTTTTTGTATTTTTAAAAAGATTCCCCTGATGATGGTCAGAGATTTTGACCGAAATATTGGAAAAATATAAAAATAAATAAAAATAAAATAAAAAGTTTTTTGAATTTTATTTATTATTTATATAGGACCTCAAGCCAAAATAATAAAACAACATTAGTTAAATCTAAATATTTCTCTATAACAATATCGTAAAATAATCAGCTTTTAATATCTTTAAAATTTTCGGTCACGGCGGACCTTTTGACGGAAATGCCAATATGAATTTTTTTGTTTGCCAATTTTTCATGAATGAGGAAATTCAAAATGTTTTTTTTCATCACCCTCATGAGGATGAACAAGCAGTAAAATTTTAAATTTTTCACGCTCGCTCATGACTGAAAAATGAGCGAACGTTTCGGTACTCTGATTATAACAGTATTGCATACTTAATTTAAAGTAATTAACACAAGATATTTGTTTTCACTAGAATGAACATAGAATAGGTTATTGGTGCTAGTTTTTTGACTGGCACTGTATATACCCGTTTAATCGTTCAAATATAACAAATTTTAGTGGATATTGAAAATATGCAAAAATAATATGCCAAAAATATGAAAAATATATGCAAATATATGCAAAACATATGCAAACGAATTTCATCGAAAAACAATCACCATCAATTAAGAAAATTATTAAAAGACAGTATCAAATATCCGTCCAGTAACAAAAAGGTTGATATGTCGCAAATTTTATAGTTAGAGCATTAATATGTCGCAAATTTTATAGTTAGAGCATTGAGCGAAAATGAACCTCCATGCTAATTTTTATTGTTGTGCCAACATAAATTTTTTTATTCCAAAGTAATTTTTGGGAATACAAAATTTTAATTTAAAAGATTTTGTTATTCGTGCTTAATTCCCAATTTTTATTCTTGATAAAAACACTAAAATTTATTGTTGATGGGATAAGCTATTCCTATGCGCATTTCACTGGTTGCTTAAGCCAGATCGTCAGGAAACTTCATCCAAAGATTTTAGAAAAACTAAAGATATTAAACCAAATAAAACTGTTAAGCGTTTAAGAATTAAGCAACAGTTCTACTTGTAATAATATCAAAGCTTAAACAAAAACATCAACAATTAACATTGAGTTTATCTTTTCTAACATTCCCCACTACAATTGGTTGAAATTCTTCCAACATTAATTGTAGTTGTAAGTAGGTTAAGAAAAAACAAAATAAAAACCAAAACAACCTGCTTTAAATAATAAACTGTTGCCAGTTTTAGTTTTTTTAAGCCGTGCACTTGCCTGTCAACCAGCCTAAGCTACCAGTGAAATGCGCTTAGGAATAGCTTATCCCATCAACAATAAATTTCAGTGTTTTTATCAAGAATAAAAATTGGGAATTAAGCACGAATAACAAAATCTTTTAAATTAAAATTTTGTATTCCCAAAAATTACTTTGATAATAAACAGGCAAGTGCACGACTTAAAAAACTAAAACTGCCAACACTTTATTATTTATGGCAAGACTTTTGGAATGGTTTTAAAAGATAAATTTAAAGCCATTTTGAAAAGAAATCCAGATTTGAATATCACTTCGAAAACATATAATATTTTAAGTTTAAATTATAAATGAAAATAGCATTAAAAATAAATTTGCTCCAATTACTTCCTGTGATGTGGAAAGAAGCTTTTTCGCTTACAAAATGATTTTTGGAAAGAAACGTCAAAGTTTTTTAATTAAACAATAAGAGAAAATTAGTTTTATATTGTAACAACAATAATCTTGAATAATTTTAAGCCTATAAAGTATCGTATGTATTAAGTATCATTTGCTCTTCTATAACATCTGACAATAATTAACAAAATTTCAATATGTATACCATCTTCTGAATCGGTTCTGTATTATTAATTTGTTTAAAATAGGAAATTTTTGCATACTTCTCATATTTTTCGCATACTTTGCATATATTATGCATATACAAATATGCAAAAAAAAATTTATACATATAGTTTTCAACTCTATTTTCAATGGTGTCATCAGAAGAACTTACCCATCTTAATCCCTAAAAAATATGCAAAACCCGAGGTCTAATAATTAATATTACAAAATTTTGTAATACATAAAATATTTGATCAATAATAATCAGCAGGGAAACCAGAAATATGCTCAAAAAAAGTGTTTTATGCGCATTAATGCGGTAAAAAATTAAAAACATGCCCTAAAAATACTTAAAAATATGCCTTAAAAAACCAAAAAGGCTTATTTAAAAAGTAGATATTCAACAATTTAATAATATCTTTGGCATTCTGACAAAACTTTTAGCGTCATATTTAAAAAGCTGACAAAAATTTTGTTAATCGTACGAATTTTTTCATTTATTTATTTTATTTATTTATTTAAGAAAAAAAAATTGTAACTTCTACAACAAAATATCAGTCTTAAACAGTAGAAATCTTATGATGTTATTTTGGAAAATTAAAAATAATAAACTTAAGTCAAAAAACATTTTTCTTTACGTTTTTAAAATTTGGTATTATAAACGAAATTTTTCTTTAATTTTGGTTTATTTTATTATTTAATAAAAATGATTTTTTCACCCAGTTTTTTTTTTAACTTTTTTGCTATCTTATTTCGACTTTAGATGTTTTGTCCCTACAAATAAAATTGGACCACCTGATCCATTTTGATAAAATGGACTACTCCATCGACTGGTCCGATGTAATGCAAGCATGGACCATGTCATTGTTAAAAAGTGTTTGTAGTGAGACGACATGTCTTCGTTTTTTAACGACATGCTTTCCTTTTTAAACGACTTCAAAACTAATCCTCTTGAGTATACCATGGAGTAGTTTTAAAACTACTCCTTAGTGGTCCAAAGGTGGGTTATATGGTCCTCTCCTATGACATCGTAATTTTAAAAAGACCAGGTTTTTTTCCATACGTTTGGGTTACTTTTAGACTAGTCCTGGTCCCTTGAGGACTACTCTTTACACGCGTGTTTGTACTGGTCCTATTATTTGCAGGGGTCAAACTACCACAGATATACACGAAAATCGTGTTTTTCTGCAGTTGTTTTATGAATTTCGAAAAATCTCGAGAACTGTTCAACTGTTCAATAATTTATCTAAAGAAGGTATTTGTATTTTATTATCATTAAGCTAAGATCCCACTATCGGCTCAAAGAGCACAATCTGTGACGATTTTTATTGTGCTGTATCGGCGCACATTAAAAAACATTGCAAAATTTATTCTTGGGTGGTCCCATTATCGTCGCACATTGTGAGAATTTTTTCGGTTCATATCGGCCAAAACTCAATTGCGACAATAATCGGTACAATGCGGTCACACTATCTTGTTATTTGGGTCAATTTATTCATATGTTTTGTTTTATTTGTTTGTTGGCGACATAATTTTACTTTAAAAATTCGCAAAATTCTCCATTTGAATATTCCTTTATTAGTTACCTAACAATTTTAAATAATATATTAATATAAAATTAAAAATGTATTCAATTTTAATCAAACTTACTGCACATGTTTTTTTTTTTCTGTAATTGTTGTTCTGTAAACAGATGTTTACAAAGCAGGGATGGCAACATCGATAAAACAGCAATGTTTTCGTTAAAGCAAATAGTTTTCTTTCATTTAACAGTACAAATGTACTATTTAACTTTTTAATACATAAATAATAGATAAAACAAATGTAATTTTGGTACAATTAAGCTCAAAAAAGTAAAATTTTAGTAGCCAGTTGGTGCACTTTAAAAACAATTCGTTTTGCCATCCCTTGTATCGGCGCTGATTGGCGACTGTGATCGGCACACAAGTGGCCGATAAAAATCGGTACATATTAAACAATTTGATTGCTCCACATTGTGCAAAAGAGTGTTCACATTATCGGCGCATCAAGGTTAATTTTGATTGTCCACAGGCAGCACAATTTCGGCACAGATTATCGCAACTTAAAAAATATTGACCGTTCACACTATCGGCATATGAAATAAGACAAAAATTGGTACATTGCGCCGATAGTGGGATCTTAGCTTTAGACTTTACTAAGGCTTTTGATAGAGTAGATCATTATCTAATTGTTCAAAAATTGCACAGATATTATAACTTTTCAAGTTCTGCTTGCAAGTTAATATCTTCATATCTTTTTGGTAGAAGTCAATATGTTGTTAGTGGTAATCGATCTTCTAACTTGCTTCCAGTTCACAGCGGTGTGCCTCAGGGATCGGTCCTTGGGCCTTTACTTTTTATTATGTTTATTAATGACCTTTTTGATAACATTTCTAGCAATTCGTGTGTTCCATTTTCATTTGCTGATGATGTGCAGCTTTTGTTTAAGGGCACACCTGAATTTTCTGATGTATTGCAAAATGTGATCAATTATACAGTTCAGTTGTTAGATACTTGGGTTCTGGATAATGCGTTTGTAGTTAATACTGGTAAAACCAAGGCTATGTTGTTTGGCAAATGTAGTAGTTCTGAGTTCACTATTACGCTAAGTGGTGGTGAAATTGAGTTTGTTGATCGTCTTAATTGTCTAGGTGTAATACTTGATACAAAACTATCATTTGAAGGTCATGTTAATTTCATAATATCTAAAGTGAACTTTACTTTACGTAAATTGTACAATACAGATTTAATGTTGCCAACTTATGTTAAGAAACAAATTGTTTATGGGCTTATAATGCCAGTTTTTTTATATGGAGTGGAGGTGTATTCTGGAACAGTTGGCTATATTCTAAAAAAAATAAGATTGGTTTTTAATCGAGTTATGCGATATCTTTACTCGTTGAGAATAAGACAGCACGTCTCACCATTTGTTTTAAAATTTTTAGGTTTTCCATTTGTGGAGTTCATAAATTTTAGAAATCTTATTCACTTTTATAAGTCTTATAGGTTGCAAACTCCTGGGTATTTAATTCAGTTATTTGATTTTTGTAGATCAACGAGGAATAGACAGTTAAAGATACCGAAGTTATCTGCCGTATTGGAACGTTCTTTTTATGTTAGAGTTGCACGGTCTTATAATAAGTTGCCTAATTTTTTGAAAACTTTTGATGTTTCTGCTAACACATATAAAAAAAGACTGTTTCTGGAACTTTCACGAAATCAATCTTCTATGTAATTGTTTTATATTGTTGTGTTGAATATTCATTAAAGGTTCATATTCATGAGATCTAAAAATTTATTTCTATGAAGCTTGTTGTGTAGTATTTTCTTTATGAACATAAAATAAATCATTATTTGTACTCTAGAAGTTAATAAATATCCACTTTATATTTTTTTCTTCTGTGTAAACTTATTAATGTATTAATTCTTAGTATTTTCGATTTTTTTTTATTATTTTATTACTTATGCGTGTGTGTATGTATACACGCATATATGGGTATGCAAGTACATATGTGTGTATACATGTTTTTTTTTCATATAACTTTCTGAATCGTTCGTTTTGGGATTTTTCATAGCTAAAACTCTTACATTTTAATTAAGCTATCTAACCCTTTTGTAATTATATTTAACTTTAATATATTTTTAATTTTTATATAATACATTCATATATTAATTTATTTACAATTGTTAGTAGAAATTTGTAACCGATTATGGCCTTTAAAGGCTAGGTTATACGTAATGTAAAAATAAAATAAAAATAAAATAAAAAATAAATAAATAAATAAATAAATTGTACAAGATTTAACATTTTGCGTAGATATCTCTTTTCTTTTTCAGAACATATTCAAACTGTGTCGATCGGATAAAGATTTACTGAGTTACAGGACTTTAATCTTTAAAAAAAAAATTTATGTTTTTTCAAAATTTAACATTTTAATTCGCTCCAGTAAGGCAAAAAAAAAAATTTTTAAATTTTTTTGAACATGTATCTTAAATAATATTTTGTTCCAAACGTAGTAAGCGTAAAATTGTTATCGTCCAACAAAGAATTAAGAAATAACGGCATATTCAGTGAAAACATCCGAATTTGAATTTTAATAAACAATAGTTTTTTAAGAATGCTACTATTACACTAATTTGAGGTCACTGATTTCAAATCTAATCTCCATTTTTCTCTATCAGCTCTAGTTTTCGAGATATACTGTTAACCGATTTATCTTAGAAAACATCTCATTTTTGAGGTTATGGCAAAGAGTTAAAAATTTGTTAACCAGTGCTTTCAACAAAACTGCAACTTATAAATTGCCAGACGGACGTATCGACATCGTTAGATCACTTTAAAAAGATATTTTAAGTCTATCGGTATACTTAAAGCAGTGATAGCCACTCCATAGGCTCGCGAGTAAGTTAATAATCGTATTTTTTACACAGACACGGTCGGCAATTCACATGTATTCAACAACTTTGTTCGTTTCAAAACATCAGACTATCATCAGTCACTGCGACCGAACACAAGTACATAATATCTTTGGGTGCGTGCGTTCGGGGCTTGGTTAGTTCGGGGCTTGGTTAGTTCGGGGCTTGGTTATCACTGACTTAAAGACAGGTTAGATTTCCACGTTTTACACACATTGGCACACACGTATATAATTGTTTTTCCTCAATTTTTGCTTATGTATAAAATTTGTTAGTTTAAAATAACATTTATCTTTAAAGATAACCTGCTTTGGCTTACAATTCTAGAGTGAAAATTAAATGTATATGTTGAAATTGAGGCATAAGTTGGGTACACAGATATGTATGTACATAAGCATTTAAAACAGAAAATTCGTATGTTAACACGAAAAAAAAATGTTATTCCCCACGTAAGCATTTGATGGCATTTAAAAAAATTTAACATGTATCAAAATATGCTTCAAAAATGTGAAATATGGGCAATTCCAGCGAAAAGTCTACTTTTTGTAACGTAACGCCAGAAATAATTTAAATTACTTCTCAAAAAATTGTATATGTATAGTTTACTTTTTTATATTGTGGTGTAAAGCGCAACTAGCTCTACATTTAGTAACAAAAGGGATAACGGTTGAACCACATAGTCCTAAAATACAACATTATTTGCATTCTGGCGTTACATTAAAAAAAGTAGACTTTTCGCTCAAAATGCCCATATGTGCTTTAAACGAACAAATATTTTTAATTCTAACAGCTTGAAAAATAAATCTATATAAGTCCAAAGCTTACTAAAAAGGTTTTATTCAAAACGTCTTGCTCAATTCGCAGTCTTTTTAAGTTTTGTAATGCAAGTCAAAATCCACTTCCGTTTTTTTAACGTCCCTCCAGCGCATATTTTTGCTTATATCTGCAAATCCTTGCCGTCGATTGCTGTAATTTTTTTTCTGAATATAGTGCTACTTCATAACTTTATATATATAAAAACCCTTTTTACAAATTTGACTTCTTCATTTAATTTTTTTACATTTTGTGGTACGAATATCACGACACGTCAAAATGGAAATGACCATATGCGCTTTAAAACAAAAAATTCTGCAAAAATGCTCTTTTTACTAAAATATGCATAAAAATGCTGCAAAGGCTAAAATATGCAAAAATATGCACTAACAAATCGATGCCAAAATTCATAAAAATCTCTAAAACGGATAAATATATTGTTTGTGCCTTCAATAGTCGCACATGGAGACATGCAATTGCATATTTATGGTTTCCCTGTTAATCAGTTTTCAAAACATATTTGCAAAAATGTATATTGTAGGTACTTACTTTACATTCCATTTCACAAGTCAAATGCAAGTCTTGAAATTTTGTCTTTAGTACCTTATCCAAATAGTCATTTAAATCAACTTGATCATATCCCTCAGACAAAATAGTTTCTAAAGAAAATTAATGCCACATTAGACAAATTGCGGAACATTACATATATACAATAGGTAGCTACCATCAAATAAATTCTCTTCTTCCAGTGAACATGTATCCGCAGATATGCCTGCCTGTTCAATAAAATCATCTGCATCAATGTTTTTTATACTATTAAATTCCTTTTCACTGCTACTTACATTTAATAAAAAAGCTTCCTTTTCTTCGGTTGTTTTAAGTTCTTCTAGTAATGAGTTTGAATCACTTGATTCAAACTCTTGATTGGAACGATTATCGACTTCTTCAACATATAAATCTTTCTCACCTCCATTTTTATTATAAGTTTTCTTTGTTGTGTACGATTTTTCACCTACATCTACTTCTTCACGTACATTAACAATGATGTTTGAATTAGACTGTTCGTTTATTTCCACATTTTTGTTTTCATCATCGCTAATAAATTCCATATGTTCATTCGATTCTAGTTCATCAAATTTTTCATCTTTTATTCCAATAGACAAAATATTGAAATCTTGTGAATCTTCCTGTTCTTTTATTTCCAATTTTGTAGACCCAGCTATGATTTTTGCATTAGATTGTTTGTTTATTTCCACGTTTTGGTTTCCATCATCGCTGATACATTCCATATATTCAATGGATTCTAGTACATATGATTTTTCATCTTTTATTACACTAGACGATAACGAAATATTGAAATCTTGTGAAACTTCATTTTTATCCGTTTGGCCAAAATCCTCTTCTGGGTAATTCTCACCAATATCATTACTACTTTGGTTCTGTTGCTCGGCAAAGGGCGCAGATCCGTTTTTGTTAAAAATATATCCTTCACCTTCAATATTTTTATATTCCGTGCAATCATCAGATTTATTTTGGTTATGAATTTCTACAGCATTTTCTCTTTGTGTTGAAAAAAAAATTTCAAAGTTTGTGTATGCAATAGAATTACTTTTGGGTAAATTAATTTGAGTATTATTTTCATCAATTACAAAAGGTTTACGAAAGTTTTGAAGTGCGTATCTAAAATTTCCACTTTCGTTTTCTTCTTCATTACTAGAATCCGTGTTATTTTTTAAATTATTTGTCTTGCTCCTTTTATCTTTGTCGTGCTCATCTAAATCATACAATTCTATTAAACGATTAACACAATCATCACAAAGATGCTGTTTATCCTCTTTATTTAAATCAATGTAAAAAAATGTTTTCACTAAAAAAGGTAATTGCAATTCTAGACCGACTTCATCAAAGATTTCATGAAATTCCTTTCTAGCATTAGCATCCGAGTTAATTTTGCATTTCAAACAAACTCTGAAGGTTGTTGGAACTCTTACCGCCATAATAACCTGCTAATCAATTATTACACTTTAATAATATGTTAGTTAGATTTGGCTGAAGTGCACTTTACGGGGCGTACGAAAAAAAAATAAAAAAAATATGCAACCCGATTCAGAATAAAAAAAGAAAAAAACCATAATTAAAATTTAAGGGGGCTGAGGCACGTGGGCAGAAAAGAATTTTTTTTTTTAATCGAACATAAAATATTAAAAAGTACAAAATAAAACAACATATTTACAATCGTGAGCAAACTACCTTTAATTTGAGTACCTACACATAGATGTGAGTGGATGGGGGCACTTTTTTTTTGACCCAGAGGGCCCCAAAAGTCCGCCCCGCCCTAAATGTTACTATTTTCGTTTTTCTTATACAATTAACTTTGGCTTAAATCTAGTTTAACGACGCAGCTCCAAATAAAAAAAAAGTACCTAGATAGATAGAAAATTAAAAAATAAGAAGAAAAAATAAAATAAAAAAGTTGGCGGAAACGCTTAGTTTTCGAGTTATGGACGTTTTAAGTTTTTATATAAAAGCGTGATTTTCCACTACATTTTTATCTTTATATGGTCAATATTGGTATCATTTTAGAGCTTTTGACTTAGCGAAGCCGGTACTTACTATCCCAAAGAGGAGCAAAGTCTTGCGCCCGGCCGAAGGCCTGCTATGCAGAGAAGCTTTACTTAGCGAAGCCGGTTCTTGCTATACCATAGAGGAGAAAATCCTTGCGCACGGCCGAAGGCCGGCTATGTAGAGAAGCTTTAGTTAGCGAAGCCGGTATTTGTCATACCCAAGAGGAGCAAATCTTTGCGCCCGGCCGAAGGCCGGCTATGCAGAGAAGCTTTAGTTAGCGAAGCCGGTATTTGTCATACCAAAGAGGAGCAAATCTTTGCGCCCTGCCGAAGGACGGCTATGCAGAGAAGCTTTACTTAGCGAAGCCGGTTTTTGCTATACCATAGAGGAGAAAATCCTTGCGCCCGGCCGAAGGCCGGATATGCAGAGTAGTTTTACTTAGCGAAGCCGGTTCTTGCTATACCATAGAGGAGAAAATCCTTGCGCCCGGCCGAAGGCCGGCTATGCAGAGAAGCTTTAGTTAGCGAAGCCGGTATTTGTCATACCAAAGAGGAGCAAATCTTTGCGCCCGGCCGAAGGCCGGCTATGCAGAGAAGCTTTACTTAGCGAAGCCGGTTTTTGCTATACCATAGAGGAGAGAATCCTTGCGCCCGGCCGAAGGTCGGCTATGCAGGAGTGTTTTCGTTTGCGACGCCCATGTTTATAATTTGATTACGTTTGTATTACACTTTTATTTAAATAAACTACATACTTACCTGGTGCACTTCTGTAATATTTTGATGTAAAATGCAAAAAGAATGTAATGTGAGGTAAAGAGATAGTAATTTTCAAATAAATTTTGTATATCTAAAAAGATATGGTCAAAAGCTTTGAAATGATACCAATATTGGCCATATAACGATAAAAATGTAGTGGAAAATCGGACCTTTATATAAAAACTTAAAACGTCCATAACTTGAAAACTAAGCGTTTCCGCCAACTTTTTTATTTTATTTTTTCTTCTTATTTTTCAATTTTCTATCACCCTGTGTACTTTTTTTTTTATTTGGAGCTGCGTCGGTAAACTAGATTTGTTCCTTACCTTTAATTTGAGGGCTCAAGTCTAGTTTACCAACGCAGCTCCAAATAAAACGCATAGTTTCAGAGTTATGGACCTTTGAAGTTTTCATATAAATTTGCGATTTCCCACTACATTTTTGAACGTATGTATATAGCCAATATTGGTACCATTTAAAAGCTTTTGAATAAATTTTTCTAGATATAAACATTTTATTTAAATATTATTAATCCATTAAGGATTAAGGAGCCGGCTATGCGGAGAAGCTTTATTTTGCGAAGCCGGTGTTTGTTATACCATAGAGGAGAAAATCCTTGCGCCCGGCCGAAGGCCGGCTATGCAAAGAAGCTTTAGTTAGCGAAGCCGGTAATGTCATACCATAGAGGAGAAAATCATTGCGCCCGGCCGAAGGCCGGCTATGCAGAAAAGCTTTAGTTAGCGAAGCCGGTGTTTGTTATACCATAGAGGATAAAATCCTTGCGCCCGGCCGAAGGCCGGCTATGCAGTGAAGCTTTATTTAGAGAAGCTGGGGTTTATTTGATTACATTTTTATTACCTGGTACACTTCCGTAGCATTTTGATATAAATTTTGTAAAAACAGTATAAGGAGCTAAAGATTTAAAAAGTTTTAAATACATTTTACATTTACAGAAAGATATGTTCAAATGCTTTCAAATAATACCAATATTGGACATATACGTTCAGAAATGTAGAGGGAAATCGCAAGTTTATATGAAAACTTCCGCCATTTTATTTTTCAATTTTCTATCTCCCTATGTACTTTTTTTTTATTTAGAGCTGCGTTGGTAAGCTAGACTTGTTCCAATTTGAGTACCCACACATTCCACTAAGTGGGCGGCCCCACGGGTCTCAGCCCCCTTAAATTTTAATTAGGGTTTTTTCTTTTTTTATTCTGAATCGGGTAGCATATTTTTTTTTCGTACGCCCCGTAAAGTGCACTTTTGCCTTAGATTTACTTATTATGTATTTGTAAATTAACAACCGTATGCATAAATAAAACTTTTAGATATATTCACCGTTTTTAAGCAAAAATTGGTTAAGTTGTATTCATAAACGCAAAATAGTATATTAAACCTTCATAAAGTAAGCAAATTTATTGTTGGATTTAACCTTCTTTAAACCGAAAATAAAATTAAATTTTTATAAATGTTTGTGTTCTATGATATTTTTGTAAAATATTTAAGGCGAATTCATTACAGGGATGGTCAAATAAGTACGTTGCTCAAAACGCCAGCTGATTTATTACTGTGTTGTGTGCAAAGTTGACTTCGGCTTGGTTGTGTACAAAACAAATGCGGATGTTTTGACGCGTGTGAACAAATCAATAGTTGAAATCAACCGCAAAACAATATTTTGTTATGTGAACAAAAGAACTTTTTTCAACCGCAATTAACAACTTTTTTTTGTTTATGTAAATCAACCGCAACAATAACAATATTGCTGAGACGTGTAGAAATAAAAACAAACAGAAAAATTATGATAGTGTAAGATATTGTACCGAATTTAAAGTCAAAAACGGTTTATTTTACAACATTCGAAATATATTTTATTATTTAGAGAGTTACTTCATATATACAATGTACTAAACATTTTCCAAAAAGTTGTTATATGAATAAAATTTGTTAATTTTTGTGTTTATAAAATCTGATAAATGATTTCGAAAGCCCTCAACCAGGGCTATTAAGGCCACCAGCTGTCACTTTCCGGAAATTAAAAGTTTAGGGGGAGTTCTGTATTAAAGTCAAAAAATTTCCAAAAAGTTGTTGGTTGAATAAAATCTGTAAATTTGGGTGTTTATACAATCTGATAAATGATTTCAAAAGCCCTCAACCAGGGCTATTAAGGCCACCAGCTGTCACTTTCGGGAAATTAAAAGTTTAGGGGGCTTTATGTATTAAAGTCAAAAAATTTCCAAAAAGTTGTTAGTTGAATAAAATCTGTAAATTTATGTGTTTCTAAAATCTGATAAGTGAATTCGAAAGCCCTCAACCAGGGCTATTAAAGCCACCAGCTGTCACTTTCGGGAAATAAAAAGTTTAGGGGGCGTTCTGTATTAAAGTCAAAAAATTCAAAAATTGTCCAAAAAGTTATTAGTTGAATAAAATCTGTAAATTTATTTGTTTCTAAAATCTGATAAATGATTTCGAAAGCCCTCAACCAGGGCTATTAAGGCCACCAGCTGTCACTTTCGGGAAATTAAAAGTTTAGGGGGCGTTCTGTATTAAAGTCAAAAAATTCAACAAATTTCCAAAAAGTTGTTGGTTGAATAAAATCTGTAAATTTGTATGTTTCTAAAATCTGATAAGTGAATTCGAAAGCCCTCAATCATGGCTACTAAAGCCATCAGCTGTCACTTTCGTGAAATTAAAAGTTTAGGGAGCGTTCTGTATTAAAGTCAAAAAATTCAAAAATTTTCCAAATAGTTGTTAGTTGAATAAAATCTGTAAATTTATGTGTTTCTAAAATCTGATAAATGATTTCGAAAGCCCTCAACCATGGCTATTAAAGCCATCAGCTGTCACTTTCGGGAAATTAAAAGTTTAGGGGGCGTTCTGTATTAAAGTCAAAAAATTCAAAAATTTTCCAAAAAGTTATTAGTTGAATAAAATCTGCAAATTTATGTTTCTAAAATCTGATAAATGATTTCGAAAGCCCTCAACCAGGGCTATTAAGGCCACCAGCTGTCACTTTCGGGAAATTAAAAGTTTCTGTATTAAAGTCAAAAAATTTCCAAAAAGTTGTTAGTTGAATAATATCTGTAAATTTGAGTGTTTCTAAAATCTGATAAACTGTCAATACCCATATACTAATGCATTTAATTGTGATCACTTGTGTTTAAAAGTTCTATTTAATACATATGTTTTGAAATAAAAACAACATTTTAAAGTTTGATTTCTTTTATAATATTTATATTTTACATTTTTTTTTATTACCTAAATTAACAATTTTTCTTATCATTAAAAAAAAAAAACTTAAAATTAATTAAAAATCTATATTTTCGTTGAGAATAATGGTATCATCCTCTTCCATAAGTTCAGAATTGTTATTAATTCTATAATGACCCCATGCAAAAGTATCAACGCCATTTTCTTTAATAAATCTCTTATCATCTAAATAGTTTAATGTTAACTTAGTAATATTTTGTGTATAAATTTGATGTACCTTAGATCTAAATATATACATTGAATTATAATATAATTTTTTATCTAATAAACATTTTCTAAAATCATTTATACTTAATTTATTAGTTACACATTGTTTGACACCATTAATTTTCTTAATTTCTTTTTCAACTTGATCAATTTTCACTGAATACATTTTAGCTCTCATGCCAATGAATTCCTTGATAACTTTTCCATTACATTCATCTTTCATCATTCCTAATACTCTTTTGTTTGTTAATGGAAAGTTGTAAACATTTTCTGTTGCATATCCAGATGTATCGAAATGTGTGCTAATATCATTTCTAATCAGTTCCGTATAGGTCATCTGTTTTAATATTATAAATGAAAGAATCAGTATCCATATAATTAAGATTAATATTTTCACGATATTTTGGTTTCATATAATCATAATGAAAATTATACATTTTCCATTTTGATATTTCTAGAACGGAAAATCCAATATAAATAGGTTTATTATATAAAGTTTTAACGCTACTCATTTGAATGATCTGAATATGATCGTGAATTTTAAGTGAACTATGAAAATTAGGTTTAGCAATAAGAGCTCTAGCTCCTAATCGCTTACCTCTATTCTCCCATTCACATACTAATTTGATGTCTTTACGTTTGTCAACATTTTCCATAGTTTTTCCGTATACAGCGTTGTTCAATAATTTTAAGAAATTCCGTTTAAATAAATTTTTAGCTAATGTTCTATGATGATTGTTAACATCAATATATTTTTTTAACCAATTTGATTGACTAAATTGAAGAATTCGATGTATTTTTTTCAAAACTAACCCATGTTGAATACATTGCTGTAGATTACGATAATGTATTATATAATTTGTTTTATTATTTAAATCAGATATCAATTTTTGTTTTATACCTTCAATTTTCTTATTCTCAGCACAAAATGGTATGTCACTATGATAATGGTGTAGTGTTTTTGGATATTCTAGGTCAACTTCCAAGATATAACCTAATTCTGAATCATCCTTTATATTATTTACATTAAAATTTTCACAATTTTCAATCCATGCAAAATTTTTATAGGGAAGGTATTGAGACATTGCATAGCCATATAAATTATTTACATCCAAATATATTAGATAACACAGTACAACAGCCAATCTGGGGGGTGAGAAATTCCAAGTCAGGGTGATAGTACTAGGTCAGTATAGTAAAACCCTCAAAGGGTTTGGCGTTCGTATGTGTCAGTTTTTTTTTATGACATTTTAAATTTTTTCCTTATCTTGATGTTTTTTTGTTTAACATAACTCGAGAACGACTTGTCCGATTTTGCTAAAACAAACTCAAAAAAATTTAGAATTACAATTTTTAATCTTTACAAATCTTTAATCCGTTCATATAACGTTTTTCTTTATAATCAACAGTTTTGCTGGTAAAAATAAATTTGTGGAGAATTATAATTGATAAGTGCAAAAAAATGTTCAAGCCTGGATGTATGCAGCAGATTTGATCACAAACCTGCACTGCAATTTTTGTGACTTTTTTAAGCAATCGGCGAAAATCGTCGGACTTTTGTTTGTTATTTGAAAGAATACACCCACATTCAGTGATGCCAACAGTAGGGGATTTCCCCTTTTCTAGGTATTTTTTTCGGATCATTTTTATCTTCAATCGGATCTTAATAACTTCTTTTTATGGTGTAATCATAATATGATGGAGCTGAATCTTGTGAAATGCAAAAGCATGAGTTTGTTTTAGCAAAATCGGACAAGTGGTTCTCGAGTTATGTTAAACAAAAAAACATCAAGATAAGGAAAAAATTTAAAATGTCATAAAAAAAAACTGACACATACGAACGCCAAACCCTTTGAGGGTTTTACTATACTGACCTAGTACCATCACCCTGACTTGGAATTTCTCACCCCCCAGACAATAATCTCAAAAATGTTCCATAGTGTAATTAGATTCCTTGGTGGAGTCATAATCACTTATATATATTTGTTATTAGCTACTGAACGTCGTTTACTACATTGTACAATACCTCCCCTAATACCCCGAGCAACAAAATTATACATATTAATGCTAGTCAACAACTCCAGCTCTATTTCAGTTGTCTTCAACATAGCGTCCCATGACAGACCAGGAGTAGTAAAAAAATGGCAAGGGTCTAAATTATATATGTTTTTACAAACTTTACGGAAATTTTCAAAAACATCGCAAAGTAAAAAGACATCTACTTTTAAATATAAAATTAAATAATCCATTAGATTTGAACATTTAAATGTTTTCCATACTGTTTTGGCATGTTCATAATCCTCTACACTACACGACATATTAGTTAATTTATTGAAAAAGGCAGAACATGGTGGTAATTGATTTTCTTCAAGACGATTCACCGAATCTAAATAATCATACGGAAAGACGCCTTTACGTTTCATTAAATCGAATTCATTATCATTTGAATAAGCTGATTTGACTACCTTCAAATCATTATCGGACAAATAGCCTGCTAATTTTTCTAGACTCGATGGCATAAACCGAAATGAGTCTAGAAAGCGTAGTTCAATTGTATCTTTCTCATTAACCCTAATTCTTTTAGATATGGATACATATAGTTCCTTATTCAAAGGAATAATGTTGATATCCCCTTCAACAGATGATAATTCTCTCACAAACAAGTGGCAATCATATGCCGAAAGGTTGTGGGAAAAAATAGGAACGAAATTGGCAATTTGAAAATCTAAATTGCATTTGTTATGCGCTGAACCTCTATATTCACCAGTTAGATGGCAATGATCAGCTACCCTATCTTCATCAGATAAAGATTTCATACAAATATGACATATTTTACGATCATTGTGCTTTATCTGCTGAAGAGGTGTTAAGGGGTTCATTGGCTTGATTACACTTAAGAAATTAAGTTGTAAAAAAGTTTTTAGGGGCATCAATACCACTAAAAATTTTAAAAATATCTAAACTAGAATCATATGAACATTTAATATAATAACTATAAGCAAATGGAATATGCTTTTGTATTGTTTTTACATTTATTTATTTGAATGTTAACTGATTCAAGTATGCACTCAAAATCAACATTAACTACAAAAGGCACATCCATTTGCTTCTTAAAATTTTTAAAGCTGACTAAATTGTTATTTATATCGGGCATTTTAATAACCATTTTGTTGCATTCCTTTTTATGTTTTTGTAAAGATGATTCAGCATGAAAATGTATGAGACAGGTATTACATATATATATATATATTTGTTCTCTATGCTTAGTTAGTTGATTTTTTATCAATCTAAAATTAAATGAAGCATAAAATTAAAAACAATAATTATAATTATATATGTAATCTAATCACCTTCTTTATCACCTTCTTCCAACAATAATAAGTTAATGTGCTTGGACTTTTCCTCTGCAGTAAAGTAGAACGGTCCTATAACAGTATCACCTTCTAGTCCAAACATATTAACACTTATTTCTGGATTGTTGGTTTCAAAGACTTTTATGTTACTAGTCGGTAGTGGAAAGTTCAAACATTTAAAATTTAAAACAATTTTATTATCCATCTTCATCTTTCATCTTTTAAGTTTCTAAAGTTATAGGATGTACATCTATTTACATTTAGATCAATTGGGTATAACGCCGATATTATAGCCCACTTGAAACAATATACATCATTATTTTGTACATTTATACATGCATGCTTTCTCTGTATTGTTGGTGGTAAAGGAATATAGTGAGAACCTTTAATACATTCATATTTGTTTACATTAATTTCTAGGCGTAATATTTCAGATAATGTCCAACCACTATCACGCTCCTGAAATTCACCCATCTTTTTAATAACAACATCACATTGTTCATTATAAAGGTTTGTAATCTCATGTCTTGTAGCAGATATACCAAGAATAGACATTTTATTTTGATGAGATTTCACTTCGATTGTACATGAATGTTGCTCCTCCTTAACCAGCATGTATTCACAAAATAGTTCAATGTTAAATTTAATGAATTACATCATTAAATAAATCTACCACTTTATCTCTAATTGCAGATAAAAAGTTTTCAGGTATTAAATCGGTTTTATTGTTATTTTCAATAAAATATGGAGCAATGCGATTGTTGAACACTGATTTAATACATTTTAAATTATGATCACTATGAGTACTATCTTAACTTTCGGCACTGTTTATTTTATGTTCATTTGTCCTTATATGATAATGCCAATTGGTTTTTAAAATATTTTTTTTACAATCTTTACAATATATATTGATTGCGCTACCGCATCCTGTTATAGAGGATGAATGTCGTTGCCATTGCAAGCGATCTGAAAAATGTATATTACATGTTTTACATTTAAACGAAAAGCTTGGTTCAGTATGATATAACCGAATATGTCTTCTTAAATTTGTGTTCATAGTGAATACTTTTTGACAAATCTCGCAAATAAAGCCAGTCATTTTCTTATTTTGTTATATAGAACAGAGTGATTTAACTATCAGAACAAGAATGGTCCTGTGTCCTTAAAGAAGATGTATTTAAACTCCAAATTGTTGATGAGATGAGTATTGTTTATGAGGTATTGTTTATGAGGTGAATATAGTTTATGAGGTGAATATGGTTTATGAGGTGAGTATTGTTTATGAGTTGAGTATTGTTGATGAGGGGAGTATTGTTGACGGGGGGAGTATTGATGATGATTGGAGTATTGTTGATGAGGGGAGTAATAAGTTAGCGGTAAGTTTCACATAAGACTTGTTAAAAAAAATATTAAAACCATAACTATTTAGTAAAAAAAATTATAAATATTTTAATAATGAATTCTTACATTATATTCAATTTTTATATATGAAAAAAATCACAACTATTTAATGATAAAAAGAACGACATAAAATCCCTTCGCTTATAAATTAAAGTTTAAATAGCTAACACAAACCGAATTTCAACATTAGTATTTGGAAACTTGTTAATGTAATAACTAAACTTCCTTCAAGAGTGGAGAAATGAATGAGACATTGAGAAAGGAATATTCTGATTGATGAGAAGATTAAAATTATAAAATGTACAAGGGAAACAACAAAGTTTGGACTAAAAATTATGCTCGAATAAGAAAATTATGTTATTTTTCTATCGGATAAAAAAAAAAAAAAATATATATATATATATATATATATATATATATATATATATATATATATATATATATATATATATGTATATATTTATCAGAGGAAGTAATGACCGATGATCTATCGTCTGGAAAAAATATTTGTTAAGAAAAATTTAGGAGGGATTCTACTTCAGTTTCATTTTTGAATTGTAATTTTATTAAATAAAACATAATAAAGAAAAACTAGACAAGACAGTCCGTTTTTTTTATTATTTTATATCAGTTGGAGACAATGCAGCATAAAGTTTTATAGCCGTTGGTATGCAAAAAGAAGTATATATTTCAGTCACTGATTTCGAAGTCCGAACTTTTCTCATTGAATCACCATTAAAAATATTCGGAATTAACTTATAAGGATAGGATAACAAACAAATGGAATACTGGCGACTCTACATTAAAAAGAGTTACTGCCTGTTTGTAGAACGCGAGTACAAAATTGACTCGCTTAACTTTCATTTAAAACAAAAACAAATTTTGAAATATTGTTTTTGTTTTAAATGTAAGTTGAACGAGTCACTTTTGCGCTCGCCTTCTACAAACAGGCAGTTAAACTTAATATAAAAATCATGTTAATATAAATATTTGTAAAAATCATAAAAAAATTTAGGTAAATATGCGCCAAAAAGACTGTAATTTTATTGAGAAATTTTATTAATTTACGTTTAAATAAAAAAACCTTATTCCAAACAATTAAAATACAAAAAAAATATCCTATAAAATCATGCCAGTTGTTAATTTTATTTAATTGTAAAAGTATAAACAATTAAATAAACATTATATTCTAATCATCTCAAAGAACCACAAATTCATAACCGATGCACACACATACACATATACATGTTAGCGATGAAATCTTAGAAAAAACTAACATTAGTTTGTAATCTGAATTTCAGATTGAACTTTTTATTTCTTAAAGAAGCTAATCAGATTATCATTTACACTTTACTTTTTCAAACTTAAAAGTTACTATAAAGTTTTATGTCTGACATTTATGAAATATTTTCAATACAAAAATTCATAAATAACTACATTTAAAGCACAGCTCGCGGACTATGACTTCGATAAACAGACGAATATATATATATATATATATATATATATATATATATATATATATATATATATATATATATATATATATATATATATATATATATATATATATAAATTACTTTTTAAGCATAAAAACGAATCATTTTCGAATCCTTTTTAAAGCGCGCAAGTGATTAATCAGTTTTTAATCGTCAAAAGTACTCGAGGAAGACTTAGTTAGGTGATTTTTGATAAAACAATCTTCCAAATGCTATTAGGGAAGCCATAAAATGTTGCCCTACACTAACACTACTATCACTAAACAGTTGAAACTTTTCGATCTCATCTCATGGAAAAGTTTCAACTGTTTAGTGATAGTAGTGTTAGTGTAGGGCAACATTTTATGGCTTCCCTAATAGCATTTGGAAGATTGTTTTATCAAAAATCACCTAACTAAGTCTTCCTCGAGTACTTTTGACGATTAAAAACTGATTAATCACTTGCGCGCTTTAAAAAGGATTCGAAAATGATTCGTTCTTATGCTTAAAAAGTAATTTATTGAAAATGCAATAACAAAACATTCAGCAATCGAAAATGGATCATACAGGTGTTTGAAATATGACTGTTTTGACTTTAAAACTACTATAAATTTATTTAAATATTCAAAAATCTGCCAAATGGAAAATAATTGTTTTCTTTAAACTTAATATTTTTTCTAATTGTATCGCATCTACGCCATTTTAGAGCATTGTACATATTAAAAAAAAAAAATAAAAAAACTGCCTAGTGTGAAAGCTCAAGCAGACTTTTGGGTTTATTCAAATGTTCAAGAGTGCACGTAGGTGTGAGTTCAAAAGAGAAAAGAGCACGGTGCAGTAGTTTTGCCGCGGTCTGTTTTAAAGTAAATTATGTATAAACATATGTATTTTTCATATAATAAAACGTAAGTTTATTTTCTTTATACATTTAATTTTTATAAACAAACTTATTGTATTTTTACTTATATTTTTATGTGCGGTTGGTTGCAAATTGTCCATTGAACTAATCGAAAAACGTTCAACAACTGCCGGAATTAAATTAATAAAGAAAACATCTTTTTCTTAGACGACAAGTTATCACTTTGACGTTAATTTGGTATTTTCCAAGAATAAATGAATTTTATGTACACGGGCATTTGTTAAAATTTGGAGGAGTAATTCAAACATTAAATTTTAGCCATTATTACGTATTTAATAAAAACTTTAATATATTTACTTTTTACTAAAATTTCTTTAACTTTCATTTGAGTCGTCGCAGTACTTTCTGTTGACTTAAACCGAGTCAATTCTACTCAACGCCACACAGAGGGGTATTTTGCCAATCTGGCCGGACATTCCTGTTTTTAGTTTATATTGCTTCTTAAAAATTATAGATCTAGGGGCAGATCTATGAAATTTGGAAGAAATATGTGTTATGGTCATAGGCTAGTAGAGCTCGTAAATCATTCGCAAACGATTAGAATTAGGACTGAAAAATGAGTCGAAAAAGACTCGAAAACAATCAGAAATACGACTAAAAAAAGACTCGCAAATCATTAAAAATATGAGTCATAAATGAGTCGAAATTGATCAGAAAAGCGGGTAATAAAAGACTCCTCAAGAAGAGTCCCGGGTAGGGTACCGTTTCCTCCCGAGAAAATAATTATTTATGATCAGAAAATGAGCTCATATATGCCTATTTTAATCGCGCAGAGGAATCATAAATGACTCGAATATGATCAATTTTTTCATAAAATGCTTGCAGGGTTATGAATAAGATAAACAGACGGCAGATTTAAAGTTTCATCTTTTTTCAGTGCTGTTAGATCAAAAATCTTATGGAATAGAGCTTGTGGCTTATAACTTGGATAAACAGATGGTCAAAGGACATAAAAAGAGAAAACTATCAGATTGAAAAGTTTCATCTTTAAGCAGAGCTGTTAGATCAGAAAACCTATGGAAGATAACTTTTGGCTTATGACTTAGATAAACAAAGTTACCAGATTGAGAAGTTTCATCTTTATCAGTGCTGTTAGATCAGAAAACCTATGGAATATAACTTTTGGCTTATGACTTAGATAAACAAAGTTACCAGATTGAGAAGTTTCATCTTTATCAGTGCTGTTAGATCAGAAAACCTATGGAATATAACTTTTGGCTTATGACTTAGATAAACAAAGTTACCAGATTGAAAAGTTTCATCTTTAATCAGTGCTGATAGATCAGAAAACCTATGGAATAGAACTTTTGGCTTATGACTTAGATTAACAGACAACCATAATAAATTAAAGAAAAAGAACGGTTCAGTGTAGCATATCAATCGATGAATTTAAATGCCGTGTAGCGTAGGCATGATCCGACACTTTGTATGGAAATCATGATCTAGAAGGAACATAAACATACTACTGATATTTATCTTTAGTGTTGACCTAGGGTAACAAATTGTAATATTTTGTTTAAAGCCAGAAAAATTGGTTTTAATAAATAGTTTTTAAAAAGGAATGCATTTTTGACACACAACATTAGTTTGTTATGTTTTACGAAAAGTGTTTTTACAACTTCAATTTTTATTTTTATAAAGCGGCTGATTCCTTTCACAGAAAAAGTAATTAAAAAATATTTCCTACAGAAAATAACGACACAGAACAGTTACAGAAAGTAAAAACTAATGATGCCTTTAGATTTGTCTTCAACTTACTTTTTTGGCACGAACCTCAGCGCACACAGGGACAAATTGAATATTTAGTGCGACAAAATTCCTCAAGATTTTTAGGGTCGCTGATTACGAATCTGATATCAGTATTTAAGAATTTAAAATGGCGGATCCAATATGGCGGACAATTTTTAAAAATTGATCGAATTCGCTTAAAACTTATTACAAATTTTATGTTTAAAATAGCTTACATACGTACAAAGTGTAATGGTACTTTACTTTTATTTAACAATTTATTGTACAGGTTTCCTTAATGCTATATTACAGTACACGTTTTGGTTGTTCACCCTTCTTTCTAACAAATGATAATGCCGGAAATTGCATGTCTGCCAAAACCCTAACAAAGTTGGTTGCAGTTTTCAACAGCCAAAATGTCATTGACACATTTCAGTGCTGCCAACTCGCACATCACTACAAAAGATATATTCATATGTATATGTGTAAACAAAAACAAAATCCTAAATTTAAAATTTACAAAAAAAGCAAATTAAGAAAACAAACAAAATTCTATATGTAAAATTTACAAAAAAAATATACAAGCCACAAATTAACCCTTCGTCTTAATCATGAGCCAGACCTTTTTCAATCCATTTTTAATGAAAAAACATGTGTAACACGGGTGGTTAAGAACAATTTCATTTGTTTTTATTTTATTCTCTTTTGTGCTTTTTGTTTTTTTTTACATTTTGTAGACAGAGATGTTAAAAAAATACAGCTGTTACAAGCAGAGTTGCCAATTTAGCGCCTTTGGCGCTAGATTTAGCGCTTTTTAACTGTCGAAAAGGCGCATAGTTTTTACTTAGCGCTTTTTTTAAAAAGAGCGCTAAAATAGCGCTTTTATTGATACCAACATTTTTTCACTTTTATTTGCATACATTAAAATCAACAAGACACATTAAAAAAAATTTGTTTCCGTTTTGTAAATACGTTACTCTGAAAAGCATTCTAAACAATTAAAGAAGTTTATTTTCTAAAGAAATCCATTTCGTTTCTTAAAACAAGAAAATCCAAAAATAAATAACTGATTTTAACTTGTTTTGTTCGTATTAAGTAAAAGTTTCTTAAATAAAGAAACATTTTCTTTAGAATAAGAAATTTTTGGCTTGGACGAGAAAAGTGCAAAATTTTCGTAGTTCAAGACATATTTTCTGGTGATTTAGTAAATAATTCTTTCTGTGTATATTTGAAATTATATTTCTTTAATTTTCCTGAAATATCAGAAAAAGCTTTTTAAAAATATTAATGTTTTATTAACACTGCTCGGCAAAAGACAAAAAAAAAAAAAAAAAGTCGATCTAGAGAACTTGATTATGTGATTTTAATTCACTTTAGAGTGCTGAATCCAAATAGTTTATTCAATCAAGTCTAGTTAACATTTTGTTTACTGATTTCTTGTCTTATTTTACTCACAATATACCTGGATTTCTAATAAATGATAAAAAAAAACTAATTTGCATGGAAAAATGGTCACCACTATTTAAGAAATAATTTAGAAAATAATTATTTGTAAAAGACAAAGGCTAGACATGATAGAAAAAACTGAAAACGGATATGAATTTAGCGCAGTAGCATTTTTGGTTTTTCATATATTTTTATTTAAAACGATTTTTTTTTGACAGCCAGTGTAATTAATAAAACTTGGTTCTTAAACATTTCATTAAGTTTTTTATTTAAATTTTATTTAGCGCTTTTTGATTGGGGACAAGGCGCTTTTTGATTAGAAATAGTTCACAACCCTGGTTACAAGCGGACATTTATGTTCACAAATATTACGATTGTCGGTTCCTTAAAAGTTTTAAAAATTCAAAATGGTGGATCCAATATGGCGTACAATTTTTAAAAAAATTTATCGAATTCCCTTAAAATTTATTACACCTAATTTTTTGGGGTCGCTGATTACGAATCTGATGTTAAGGCCCAACCAGAATGAGCTTAAGTTGGCTTAAGCAAATGTGCGAATACATGTTAATTATATGAGGCAAACCATATTGAGCTTAAGGAAACTATTTGCTAAGTTTAATGAAACTTTCATTTGCTTAAGCAAGGTGCGAATCTAATCGCACATTCCGTACGGAATCAAATGTTTTATTATTTTGTTTTTATAAATAAATTTGAGAGACTTTTTAATTTTTGGCAGTAGGTGTAGCACGCCTATGCCACAGAATACGCTATGCATATTATGGTTAGGCCTTTAGTTTTTAAAAATTCAAAATGGCGGATCCAATATGGAGTAAAATTTTAAAAAATTGATCAAATTCCCTTTAAACTTATTACACGCGATTTTTTATGTCAGTTTTTAAAAATTAAAAATTTAAATTTCAAAACATTAGGCCTAATTAAGAACTTAAAACGAGAATACTTATAAAAAGCGAAATTAAATATTTTCGTTCATACAAATATTTTGTAAGAAGACGGCACTAAATGAAAAATTTGGCCTAAATCTAGTTTACCGACGCAGCTCCAAATTAAAAAAAAGGGCCTTGGGGAAAGAAAGTTGAAAAATAAGAAGAAAACATTAAATAAAAAAATTGGGGCAAACGCCTAGTTTTCGAGTTATGGACGTTTTTAGTTTTCATAGAAATATGTGATTTGGCTGAAGTGCACTTTACGGGGCTACGGAAAAAAATTAAAAAAATATGCCAATCGATTCAGAATAAAAAAAGAAAAAACCAAAATTAAAATTTAAGGGGCTGAGGAACATGAGGCCCCCTATAACCAAAAAACTGCCCTGCCCCCTTAGTGTTATGTGTGGGTACTCAAATTAAAGGTAATTTGCTCACGATTGCAAATATGTATTTTGTATTCGCATATTATTTTCCTCTTTAGATCAATTTAAGTATTTCTGCAGAAAAGTTTTAGTTAGCGAAGCCGGTGTCTGTTATACCATAGAGGAGAAAATCCTTGCGACCAGCCGTAGGCCGGATATGCAGAGAAGCTTTAGTTAGCAAAGCCGGTATTTGTTATATCATAGAGGAGAAAATCCTTGCGCCCGGCCGAAGGCCGTCTATGCACAGAAGCTTAAGTTAGCGAAGCCGGTGTTTTTTATACCATAGAGGAGAAAATCCTTGCGACCAGTCGAAGGCCGGCTATGTAGAGAAGAAAATCTTTGCGTCCGACCGAAGGCCGGCTAAGCATGAAGTATGGGTGAATTCCAAAACGTCAGTTGCAAAGCAACTCACTTTTTTAAATGCGTTCCACAATGCAACCGTGTAGAATCTTACAATGCTATCTGTCCCAAAGTGCACCAAAAAAGTTATCGATGCATTCACTATAACCGAACTGTGCATCGTTAAGCTTAATCATACATTTTTGAAGTTGACTGCAAAGTATTTTGATGTTTTGGACACAGCCTATTTGTTGGCGACATTGGTGTTTGTTATTTTAAAAAATTTGTATTACACTTTTATTTAAATAAATTATATACTTAGTACACAAAAACTGTAATGTGAGCTTAAGAGTTAAAAATTTCAAAACGTTCAATATGATACCAATATTGGCCATATACTTTTAGAAATGTAATGGAAAAATAACATATTTCGATGAAAACTAAAAACGTCCATAACTCGCAAACTAAGCGTTTGCGTTATTTAATTTTTCTAATTTTTCAATTATCTATCACCCTACGTACTTTTTTTTTATTTGGAGCTGCGTCGGTGAACTAGATTTGTTCCAAAAATTTTGCTATTGCGGTTCTGTTAGTTACAATTTAGTTACAGAATTCCCTTATTTTATTTTTTGAAGCAGTTTAAGTATACATGAGTGGTGCACACATGTATTTTGTGAGGAGACTGCACAGAATGTAAAATTTAGCGATTTAAAAAAAAATCAGAAAAAATTTTCAGAATTAGGTGTACTACTACTAGAAAAATAGGCTCTATTTCTTGAAAGTGGCAAGAGGTGGACCTTCACTTGACTTTTTTACACTTAAGGCCAGTTTACACGGTAATACATTGTAATTAGTATTGTGGTTATTTTGTTGAACTATTTATGGTTTTTAATCCAAATTTTTAATATTTTTAATCATGAAATTTAATTTTTCATTAAATTTCATTATTTTCATGTATTACGACATAATGTAGAATGAGAGAAATCATATCATGTAAAAGCAAAATGCATTGAGTAAGAGAGAATAGGAATTCAAAATCTGATAAGCGGTCGGTAAATGGTTTTTTTCTAAACCATTTTAGAAACTTATGTATTTTCATCACACCAGAGGTGCATTTTCGTCCTCTCAATATAACAATAGCGTATGTGCTCATACGCTATTATTTTTTTATTGCATATTTAGAATCTCCCTCATTGATTTTATGTCTGGTCAAAATTTCGTCAAATTCTACTTCCAAAAAGTGGGTCAAAATGTCGTTTGAAAAAATAGTGTATAATTTCTTGTTCAAAATTTTCCTTCAATAAGTGTGTAAGCTCATATGCGCTATTATACTTCTAATTGCCACTCCAAAGTTGTTGAAAGAATAATAGTGTATACGCATTATACTCCATTTTAGCCTGTAGAAAAAAATACAATTTATGAAAACTTTAACTCATAAAATAGCTTATAACAATATACACTTTTGTTTGAGAAATAGTTTCATTCCGACCATCGAAAGCTGCATGATCTCCAAAATTTGTGCAAGAAGAATGTAATTCCTCGCAGTCATTTTTCTTTAACTTACGAGGTGGAAAGAAGCGAAATTGTTTAGATGAGCCAGATGTTGCAGAGGAAGAGAAAGAAGACGAATGAATTTCTAGTTATTTTTCATTTACGCAATGTAGTCCTTAAGTTGTCATAATTTTTTGTTTATAATAACCCAAATTGGAAAGTAATGAACATGTGCCACTGAATTAACAAAACTATGATTTAAGCACTGTTTTATAGTGTTACAAAAATGATATTTTTGAGATCCAATATTTTAATAAAAATACCGTAAAATTATTGAATAAAACAGCGTATACCATACAAAATAAAACAGTGTATGAGATACATCATACGAATTCCTTAAAAAATAAAACAGCCTATATGGAGGACTTGCACTTTGAATGACATAATAATGGTCTTAAAGGATGCGTCCTAACAAACACGAAGTCAAACCTTTGATATGAAATGACTTTGTCATTTGACATCAAACACAATTCTCAAACGTATTTCAATTGTTTGATTTAACATTTAAATTCAAATTGATAATGATTTGAAAATAAACATTTGATAGCAAATGTTTTATCAATTTGATGTCAAATGTTAAATCAAATCAAAAATAAACTTGGCAATACTAAAGCGAAAAATAAATGTAATCATTAAAAATGGCGATTAAAGTTAAATTTTTTACTTTGCGGTTACATGTGTTTTACTATTAAAAATAAATTTTAATATAAAGTGAACAGCTTATTTCTTGTAAAAATTAAAAATTATTTGTGAGTAATTTCAATGATTAAAAATACGAAAAAAAGGAAAATAAAACGGGAAAGTGAAGAAAGTTTGTTGAACGATCGTGGTGCTACAATCCTCAAAATAAAAGGGAGCCAAGTAGTTTGTCTTTCCAAGAATTAGAGGACATTATTTAATCTTTAAGCTTTGGTGCCGAATGTTTATCTCACAGTTTATTTAAATAAATAATAAATGTTTAAAGTTATAAATTGTTGACCTTTAGTTTTGTTGTTTGTTAATTTTGTTCGGCATAAGGTCATGAGTTAAAACAAATTTTTAAATAAAAAATATAAACATATTTTGTTTTAAAAATTCTATTTTATTTTATCATTGGGTCCCAAATATGCTCTGCCTATCACAAGAACTGCATTCCCACTTTTCAATTGTATAGCGGAGGGAGAGGACTGTATACAAACATTCGAGAACAAGGAACAACAGGAAACATCAAGAACAAAACTTATAACATTAATAGACGATCACTTGAACAAAACAAAATTAAACCAAAGAGAGAAAATAATACTGGACACAGTGGGACAAACAAGAAAATTTTTGAAAGAAAATAATGACATACTCATACTTAGTGCCGATAAGGGGAATAAAACGGTTGCAATGAATAAAAGTGACTATGATATAAAAATGAAGGATATATTAAAGGACTTTTGCACGTATAGAAGAATGAAGAAAGACCCAACCTCAGGGTTACAAACAAAAAACAATATTTTAATAGACAAACTATTTAATCAAAACCTCATAACCGAAGCAGAGAAAAATAGAATGATTAATAGAATAGCCACTTCACCACGGATTTATGGACTTCCAAAAATCCATAAGGCTGAAATGCCTTTACGACCAATTTGTTCGTCAATAAATTCACCATCGTATGGACTATGTAAATATATTATCAATATTCTGAAGAATTTGACTACTGACTCACAATACAATGTTAAAGACGCTAAGGAATTCAAATCTAAAATAAACAATACGCCCATAGAAAACGATGAAATTCTCATATCTTTTGACGTAATTTCGCTGTTTCCCAGCATACCAGTTAACTTAGCTTTAAGGACGATTGAAAGAAAATGGGACATACTGGAGAAACATACAACAATACCTAAAGATTTATTTATTCAAATACTTAGTTTTTGTATAAAGGACACCAGATATTTTAAATTTGAAGAACAATTTTATGAACAATTAAAAGGAATGCCAATGGGATCTCCGGCATCACCTGTGATTGCAGACATAGTTATGGAGGAGCTATTGGACACGACTATGGAGCTAATGGATGCAAAGCCTAGATGTCTTACCAAATATGTTGACGATTTATTTGGAATCATAAAAAAGGACAAAGTTGATGAAACACTAAAAATCTTAAACTCATATAACCGACAAATTCAATTTACCATGGAGACAGTAAACTACCGTACTTGGACTCAATAATAATAAGACAAGGAAATCTGCTAAACTGGATTGGTACCAGAAACCATCGTCGTCGGGTAGATTAATAAATTTCTATTCGAAACATCCAAAACGAATTATTATAAATACGGCAACCAATTTCATCAACAGGGTTATAGATATAAGTGACAATCAGTTTCACAAGAAAAATTTTTATAAAATCAAGAAAACTTTAAGAATGAATGACTTCCCTAAAAAGACGATTAACGATTTGATAAAACGCGTAAGAAATAAGCGTCCCATGGTCAATACTAGAGAATCAGACGACAAAATCTTTAAATCAATCAGTTATATACCGAACTTTTCTGAAAGAATGAAAAATTCTAATATATATAATAAGGACAAGTTCCAGTTGGCCTTTAAATGTAACAATACTGTTAATAAATTATTTAGCAAAACCAAATCAAAATTGAAAACTGAGGAAAAACCAAACGTAGTATACAAAATCAATTGTAAGGGTGACAATACCAACATATGTCAGAAGGCATACGTAGGTACAACTAAAACGAAACTAAAAACCAGACTCTCATCACATAAATCGGATTTAAAAGCAATTTAAATGCAATGACTGGACATACACCAAAATTATTATAGGAGATTTACTTTGGAGATGCTACACATACTTAACTTAGACACAAATGAGAGATTAAACTACAAACTTGATACAGAAAACATCTCAGCTCTCACATACAAACACACGATACACAAGAACAGAAAGAAACCAAAATAGAATGTGGAAAACATTAGTTGACAAAAGCTTACGGTTGAACAACAGCTCGAGTGAATTTATTTATTGTTTACATTTTTTGTTTTCGTTTATTTATTTTTAAATGTAATTATATTGTATTTGTTTTGAAATGATTTGTGTAATTTTTTTTTTTTTTAATAATTTTTGTAATACATATATTTTTGTATTTTTTATATAGAACCCCTGAAGATGGTCAACAAAGTTGACCGAAATATTGGGATATAAAATAAAATAAAATAAAATAGAATTTTTAAAACAAAATATGTTTATATTTTTTATTTAAAAATTTGTTTTAACTCATGACCTTATGCCGAACAAAATTAACAAACATAAATAATAAATTTATATTAAAAAAAACATTGTATTATAATCCACATTTGAAAAACATTTGAGAATTACGTTTGAAAGCAAGTTGAAAATAAAGGCATTTTTCAATTTGAAAATAATTTCCCCTTTTTGTTGAGAACGCTTTGATTTTCAAATGATTTTCAAATCATTATCAAACGTTTGTCGTTTGAGAAAACGTTTGATTTCAAATCATTTTCAATTTGAAATCAAACCTTCGTGTTTGTTGGGGTAGAATAAAAAAATTGGTCAATTTAAAGACAAGAAACCGTATTATGTATTCGTTGAAAAATCCAATATGAAGAATTTTTATTTACCGCGATAGATTTGACAAAAACTTTAAACACGATTTTCTCAAAACCCCAAAAAAAATATACGCTATTGTTATATTGAGGGGACGTTTTAACGGAGTATATTGAAGGTAGTAGCATTTTTATACAATTACATTACCATGTAAACTGGCCTTTACTAGCAGTTGTTTATTTATAACTTATAAGAAAAAGTCGTGGAGCTTTTTGGAACTTTTTTTGTAGCTCTAGCTAAAGTAAATTTTTCAATATACATATTTCATAATAAAAACAGTACACTACACCTTTACTACATATAATTGTTATTTTAATAATAACTGCAAATTAAGTAAGATATGTGATGCTTAAAAATATATTTAAACTACTTTTAACTGTAAATTTACAAAAAATTGTCGAGTGTACCAACAATAAACGCTAAAGATGCTACTGACAGGTATAAGTGCGTGTAACAGATAATAATACTTTTCACGCACGTACAGACTAGTGTGATGCGTTAAAAAATAAAAGATTTATAGGTTGATTGCGTACTGGTATATAGAACATATTAAGTGCAATAGTGGTTACATTTAACAATATAAACAATTCCATTTTTGTCGTCGTAATTCGGCTATTTTCCCCTGTGTGCAGCGTGTCACTGTCCATTGCGAAGAGAATTTTAAATTTAGATTTCTTTATGAAGCTAAGCATGAAACAAGATTTTTGTTCATTTTTATTAAGTAGCTTTTACTTTTTCGCCTTACTTTCTTCTCATGTATATTTCTTAGCTTCTTATGAAAATGTCACTTTTGGCAATGTATACAAAAATAACGCTTTATATAATTATGTACGGGCATTCATGTGTATTTCTAACCTGGGTCGTTTTTTAATCAATATCGCGGACTAAGGACAGCAAGGTTCTATTTCCACCTAAATTATGTACATGTAAGATAGAACCTTGTAGTCCTAAGGTCGCGATATGTTTCTATAAAATATTTTGGGAATTAAAATATCTGCTGCAATGAGGACATTTAGTTTGTACTTGCTAAAATTTTCAATAAAAATATAAATAAGTTTTCTTTTTATTTAACAGAAACCAAAAAACTTACCATTTTTATTTTTATGAATTCTACGTTCATGAGCAACCAAAGCCTGTTTTGAAGAGTACAACTTCTGACAAATTTGGCAATTTAAATCTATGGGTGGATTTTTTTTTCTTCCAGTTCTATGGACAGGATGAGAGTGGTGATACAGAGAGGCCCAAATTGTATAAAACTTTTGACAATCCTTTGAAAAAAAAATTAGTTATTACTTCATATACATTAATAATTTAATAATATAACTTTTTTCAAGAAAGCAAATTTGTTTAAGTGCATTGACAAACTATTTAAAAACAAGCAATAAAGTATAGTCTTGGGGTCAATCTACTGACAAATAAATTGACAGTTTTACAGTACAAGGTTCGCAACTTTAGGCTTCCTAGGCTGAATGGCACGGAGCTGATAACCTCGAAACGTGATTCTTTATATTAAACTATATTGGGAACTAAACATTGTTTTTAGTTTTGATAGAGGCGTTATGGCCATATTCATCTGTAGGAGAACTGTGGGGAACTGAGAACTGGGTCTAAGGCCCCATGGATTTTCGAGGCTGTGGTAGAACCGATTCTTTTCTATGGGATCATATGGTGTCAATGGTTATGGGAACGGTACTGCAGATAGCAGCCACTGGCTTAGCGGGGTTGGAATTAAAAACTTTGTTTTTATTATCAATTAAATGAATTTTTATTAAATAAAAAAAAAATAAGTATAAGTAGGTTTGTTGTGATGATAATCAATTCGGTCCACACCGATGAATACACTGTTCACTGTGTTGAAGTGGTTGCCTGTTGACATCAACAGTTGGCTGCGAGTTCCGTGATTAGCCAGGAGGCGGTGGGCGTTTGGTCTTCGTGGGACTGTGGTTATGGCAGGATCACGCTGCACGCATCATGTTCTTCGGTGCTTTATTCGCAGTTCATCACCGCAATCATCAACATTGTAGTTTTGAGAAACGGCCCTGATTGTACTAAGAGGAGCAGCAGGGTAGGTTGAGGTTTCTGCATCCAGGAACTAAGTATAAAGGTCCATTTAAAGCTGACGGCTAATAGCAGTGTATTTCAGGTGGTAATCTCCGCCATAAAGCGCGCAGCTGAGCTATTTCGTAAATCCAGAGATATGCATATTTTTAGACAGAAAAGCTGCCATTTCAGCTCTGGCTTGTGTCTCCAAGACACTTAGACTAATTGTGGAATGCCGTATGTCTCTAAATGGGATTGTGGAACATTGTAGGGTAACGCAGGCATGGGTTTTAGAGCAGTGTGTATCTATGGAACCAAGTCGCAGATGTTCTGGGCAAACAGGGCTGTCTCATGGTCGAAATGTTCGTCAACCGCCTGATCGGCATTTGAGTGGCTCAGTGAAGATGTCAAGGTGATACCTGCTTGATGGCCTGGAGTCTATGGTCAGGATATGAAGCGGGGAAAATGCAAGTACTACTTGGGCTCGGTAGGGAATATATTAGAACAGTGATATCGTGACAGGGACCTATGCGAGGAGGATGGGTCTGGGTTAAATTGATCGCTGTAGACGTTGTCATGACGAGGAGGATTAGGAAACGGTGTTTCACTTGGTCTCTGGGCTATTAGGATGAGGTATTTTGAGATAAGAGAATTGCCGTTGTATCGAGTGTAGGACCGAGGTTAATTTCTATATCTTTTCACGGAGTCGAGGTGGTTCAATGCTGCAGTGATGTCTTAAGAATAATTTGGTGGTAACCAGCTGACTCTGGTTACTGGCGCGGGATATAATAAAGGGAACGCTATAAGAATCCTAGTGAGCAGTCCACGTGTCGAATGCCCATTGACTACACCACAGTTTTTAAGGAAAAATTTTGAGAGTGAACTCTATTTGGGACCCATGGCCATGGCATGGACCCGGCAAAACAAGATTTTGTACGACTTCTAAATGCTGTGTTTCAATGTCACACTAAAAAGCTAATTAATTTATTTATTAACCCATAGTGTAATACAAAGCCATTTGGGCCAGAAAACGTATTACATAGCAATACAATCCCGAGTATGTATAGTATTTGAACTAATCTATAAAAATAACTTACATATCGAGTCATAACCGCAAAAAAAGCTTAAGTGACAAAAACAAAATTTTACAGGAGAAGGTTTTTTTTATTTTATTTCATAAAAATTTTGTATGAATATTGTCGCTTGAGATAAAATTGTTTTTGCTTTAAATCGTAACGGTTCTTAATGTGACCATGACATTTTAGGAGATGATGCAAGTGTTGCCAATAAAGTCGTTTATTAAAAAAAAACGAAAATGGAAAATGGTGTTACTTAAGCTTTTTTTGCGGTTATGACTCGATATATAAATATAACTGCACCCATTAATTTAACTCATTGGCCCCCAGCCGTAAAAAATTATAAAAAGTACCTACTATTAAAAAGAGAAAGTAAAAGACAATTTGAAAGCTACTTTACAGAAAACATTAAAAACTATCGAAAGAAACTTGAGAAATGCTTCAAAAGCTTATGACGGAACACATTTTTGGATTGCGAAAAAATACGCAATTCATGCGGTAAACTATTCCAGCAGCGAGCAACCCTCACAATAAAAGACCTCTCAAACAAAGAACACCTAATTCTAGGTATAAGAATTTGCTTATTCCTAATCGACTGCGAAAAATCAATTCTTTACATAACTGGACAGGTATGCCACTTTTAATAATGCGATGAAATGGAAGAATATTACGGTACGTTATGAATTTATCAAAGTGACAACTTAAACATTTCTTTACAAATATATCGGATATATGTTCACGTTTACGGATATTAAGCACATAACGAGTCATAGCATTAACAACCCGCTCCAATTCTTGAAGTTCATGGCAATGGTCCCTGACACTAACTCAAGTCCATATTAGATCTGCGGCATAAGAAGCGCATGAGCTAGTCCACATTTAACCCGAAAAGGCTGGAAAATATTTGTGGAATATATTTTACGTAAAGTTCAAGAAATCTTGCCATGCACAGATACGAAATGGGACTCATAACTAAGCCTATTACTAATAATGATAACCAAACATCTATGTTGGCTTACAAAATCGATTTTAGAAACCCGAATAAAAATCTCAAAACCAGTCACAAAGTTCTCAGACGATCCCCACAAAAAAGCCTTAGATTAAGACGTGTTAACAACCAATGAATTACTGGAAGCTTACAGGTCGATCCTATTAAGGCAGTAGTTAATACTATACTCTAATACATCAGACAAATCTCGACCAGTACTAAACAAAATCAAAATATCATCTGCAAATAAAAACGGCTTACACATACTAGAACTTAGAACTTCAGGCAAATCATAAATGTAATGTATAAAAAAGAGGGGGCCAAAAACCGACCATTGAGGAACACCAGATGTAGTTGAAAGAATACTAGAAAGCCAAAAACTGTGTCATATCACATAAATAAGACAAGATAAGTTTACAAGCCGACTTTGAAAAGTTAAAGAAATTCCTAAGTTTCATAATCATAGTAGAGTAACATATAAAATTAAAAGCTTTAGTTAAGTCCAGGGAAACTAGCTCACTTAATTTTCCGTCATTCTCACAACTTCTAACAGCATCAGTTAGATTTAGCAAAAGCGATGTAGTATTAAATCCTCGGCGCAAAGAATACTGAGAATCAACAATATTATTCCTAGTAGAGATAAGCATTTGATCCGTAATTAGATGCTCCACCAACACAGACAGCGCAAGAAGAATGTTTGGTCTGAAGTAATCAGGACCGCGAACAGTACCAGGGGCATTATTCTGGCAGTCGTGATCGAATACTTTCTCGATTCCAGTCCAATCAATGTTGTTAAAGTCACGGTACTCAACAGATGAATCCATATGTTCTAAATTCATTTTAAAAGATGAAAAAATAAGAGCATGATGGGAAATAGAGGGACACTGCACTTGCCCAGAAATATTAGCTAAAGAGCGATCACTCACTTACATTAAATCAATAAATGAGGTAGATTGGTATTGCACATCAAAGTGAGAAGGCCTAAAATTGTGACAAATGGACAAGTTAGCCCTAGTACAAAAAGAATGTTCTAAATTAGACTTGGCTGCATCAAAAAGGTTGCAATTAAAATCGCCAACCACGATTACATTCAATAATTTAGAAAAAGTTCATAATAAAGTTTCCAAAATCAGCAGGCAGTGACAAGTACACTACACCAAATAAAACTTTGCAACTCCCAAAATACAGCTCTAAAAAGAGTGACTTACATTTATCATTAATTGAAACATTACGGCACAATCCTTAACTTAAGTTTGCTAGAAATATAAATTCCGACACCACCAGCCCTTGCACCCACACGATCATTACGGAAAAACTTGCACCCGGGTATCTCAACCGAACGACTCAGTTAACCAAGTCTCAGAAATGGTCGGGTTTTAAAGTATTCATACATAATTTTATCCCGAAGGAAAACATTATTAAATTTTGCCTTATTATAAATTTTTTTTCCATTAATATAGCATTCGTAATTAATTTCATAACCAGCAATAGGTACGCTATAAAAAGCACCCAAGGCCACAACAACTGCAACTAAGTCCTTCAACCCCTTTGGTAAACCTCGGATGACGATGTAGGCCCGATTAAAACTTCGGTGCAAAACATGGTTCTCAACTTCCAGAGAAGATATTTTGGAGTTGGTGGACAACTCTACAATATTAATTCGCGTATTACACGACAGCAAATCAGCCTTGATTTCCTTGACACTGCAAGTCATTTCATTACCATCATTACCCTTCGCTAAAAAGCAGTGAAATTTACTATTCAAGTTCCGAACCTCATCAGCAAGGGTGCTATTACGCACAGTGCCCTCCAAACACACTGCACAGACATAGAAAAGTGTCTTGTTTGCCCTGAGTACCACAATTTCATCATCTGAAATCAGGGCACAAGCTGTATGTATCCACAGTGCACACATTTTGCATTGGATACTGCTCTGCTTACCCTGTCAATCTACTGACAAATATATTGGTACTTTAATAGTACAAGTTTGGAAACTTTAGGCTTCCTAGGCTGAATGGCACGGAGCTGATATTTTGCATAGTGAAAAATACGTGATTCTCGATAGTAAACTATATTGGGAACTTAACGTTGTTTTTAGATTTGCTAGGGCCATTATGACCATATTCATCTGTAGGAGAACTTTGATGAACTGAGAACTGGGTCTTAGGCCCCAGGGGCGTTGAATAGATTTTCGAGGCTGTGGTAGAGCCGATTCTTTTCTATGGGACCATAGTGTTTTGCGTGCCAATGGTTATGGGAACGGTACTGCAGATAGCAGCCACTGGCTTAGCGGGGTTACTTTAAAAACTTTGTTTTTTATTATCAATTAAATGAATTTTTATTAAATAAAAGAAAAAAATAAGTATATATGTAGGTTTGTTGCGTTGATGATAACTTCGGTCCACAACGACGAAGACGCTCTGAAGACTGGTTGCCTGTTGACATCATGACGTCAACAGTTGGCTGCGAGTTCCGTGATTAGCCAGGAGGCAGTGGGCGTTTGGTATTCGCTGGCCTGTGGTCATGGGAGCATCATGTGACCTGGCATGACTGGACTAATGCACTCCGAAAGCATTCTTTGGTGCTTTATTCGCAGTTCATCACCGCAAAGGTGATGGACTTGTAGTTTTGAGAAACAGGGCCCTGATAGTACTAAGAGGGGCCGCAGTGTAGGTTGAGGTTTCTTCATCGAGGAACTGGATATAAAGGTCCCTTTTAGGCTGCCGGTTGATAGCATTGTATTGCAGACGGTAATATCTGCCAAAAAGCGCGCGGCTGAGGTATTTCGTAAGCCGAGAGATATATCCATATTTGTAAGCAGCAAAGCTGCCATTGCAGCTCTGGCTTGTGTCTCAAAGACACCAAGATTAATTGTGGAATGCCGGATGTATTTAAATGGGATTTCGGAACATTGTAGGGTAACGCTGGTATGGTTATCAGGGCACGGTTTGTATCTGTGGAGCCAAACTGCAGACGTTCTGGGCAAACAGGGGCCTGATTCTGGCAATCGTAGTCGAGTACTTCCTCGATTCGAAAGCAATTTTATATCTAATTATTTCAGTCAATACTGAACGAATCGAAATTATGTTTTTAGTGTTGTAAAGCATTCATTTGAGTTTCACAATGCTGAAAAATTATTTCAATTCGCTCATTATCGACTGAAAGAATTAGAAATAAAATTGCTTTCGAATCGAGAAAGTACTCGATCACGACTGTCAGAATTAGGCATGTTTGTCAACGGCCTGATCGGCATTTCAATGGCTCAGTGAAGATGGCAGGGTGATACCTGCTTGATGACCAGGATGTTAGAGCAGATAATGAAAAACGACTTTATTGTATTTTAATTGAGCACTTATTTATTTATTTAATAATATTTGTGTTTTAATAAAGATAATTTGTAAAACAACTTTTTGAAGAACTACCACGATGTTTAAAGTTTACAAGCAAAAAGGGAAGATAAAAAGGAAGTAGCAATAGTTGACAGCTTTAAGATTGACATTTCAAAACAAGTGCATTAAGTATATTTATCGATAGCAATACATATAAGGATGTGAAAATGTAAATAATACCTAATAGTCTCCTCCTTTATTTACAATTTCAATTTACGTTAAGTTTAATTTACCCCTTAATAGAATAAATCTATCCTTTGGTAAAGCTTTAGTGAAAAGATCAGCTAACATCTCCTCAGATGGGCAGAATCCCACTTGAACTATTTACTTAAGCCTAGATTACACTATCTCACAAGTCTTACGTATTCCATAATACTTTGTGAGATAGAAATCTAATGAGTTTTGTTGCGACTGTCAAAAAATCTAATGTAACATGACAGTTTGTGTTCACACCATCACACAAAGTATAAACACTCACACATGAAATAAAATGCAACCCTGATCCAATGAAAAGTATTATTGTTTAGAAATTTTTCAAAAAACGATGAAGTCGTATGGGATGTCAAACTTTTTTCATAATACTTGTCATTTTCGTGACACATTGCATTCACACTATCACACTTTGTCATATTACTTGAGTTTTTGACATGTATTAATACAAAGTATAATAGTGTAATCTAGCCTTTATCAACATAGTCCTTTACAAAATGCCTTTTTGTATCAATGTGCTTCGAGCGTTTACTGAGTTTTTCATCTGCTGTCAACTTTATAGCACTTTGGTTGTCTTCATATATAGTGGTTGGGTGGTTAAAACTCCAATTAAGATCTTGTAGAATACTTTGAATCCATACTGCTTCTTTACATGCTTCAGACAGGGCAATAAATTCTGCCTCAGTAGATGAAAGAGCAACGCAAACTTGGCGCTTACAAGTCCAGCTAATAACACCGTTTAAAAAGAAAACATAACTGGAATTTGACTTACGTGTTTGACGATCTTCAGCCCAACTGGCGTCTGCGTATCCAATTAGATCACCGTTTGACGAAATTTCTCAAATCTTTAATTTTAGGTTATATGTTCCTTTAAGATACCTGATCAGCCTTTTCACCTCGTTCCAATCTGTGTATGTTTACGGCAGCCGAAATATCAGGACGAGTATTAGTTGGGATATATAACAAACATCCAATCGCGGCTCGGTATTTATTGTTATTTGTTAATTTATCTCCCTCTGGTTGTTTATAATACGCCGGACTAATAGGTGAAGACGATTCCTTCGCATCCTGTAAGTTGAATTTTTTAATCACTTCGAGAATATATTTTGTTTGATCCAAGAAATAAATGTTGTTTTTTCTTGTAACATGGATACCCAAGTAATTAGATATTAAACCAAATTCTCGAGACAAAAATGTTTACTAAGAATATTTTGAATACGTTCGATTTCATTTCTGTTGTCCGAAAAAATCAGTATATCGTCTACATAGACTAATATGAATAAATTATTTGCGTAGGTATAACATTGCAGTATAGACATTGCATGCTTCTTTAATTTGTACACCCACTTGCAGCCTATTAAATTTGTACCTTTAGGTAAGTTTACCAATGTCCAAGTGTTATTTCCAATAAGCGACTTGTACTCCTCCTCCATAGCACCGATCCAATTACTTCGTTCTTGACCTTTAACTGCTTCATTATAATTTGTTGGTTCATAATTTATACCACACAGGTATTGGGACATTTTAGGATGTGGTAAACGAGTTAGTTTGGCTTTGATGCAGACATCACAATCAGTACAACGGTTGCAGTCTTCATTGCATTCAGCTAATTTTAAACCAGAGACCATATTCTCCTTCGCCATATTACGAATTGTATCCATACTACGATGGCCCAAAATACGGTGCCAGTCGTGGATGCAAAGTTTCGTTCCGTCCGTTATATAATCTACAGAATTATTTACTCGGAGTTTGTACAAGTTGTTTTTGATATCCCCAACTGCTATTTGTTTATTATTTTGTGTCCGTATATCACACATATTATTACAAAATGTGACTTTTATTCCGTCTTCAGCCAATCGCTTTACGGAAATTAAATTACCCCCAATTTGAGGCACGAATAAAACATTTTTAATGTGTATTTTACTGCAAAGGCCGTCCTCATTTAACAGGTAAATACTCACACTACATTTTCCGGATGCAGATATCGTCTCACCATTTGCCACAGACACTTTCTCGGTATGAGAACCGTCGAAATCATCAAACAAGTCACGATTACTTGCAATGTGACAAGTAGCCCCGGAGTCTACTATCCAATCCTCGTTATCTTTTGTACCAACGAAAAAAAGATGTTCGGATGATTCTTCTTTTTCATCTTGTTCTATAACATTTGCCCTCGATCTGCCTTGTTCTTTGTTCACCTTGTTAGCTTTCCACGTAGAGTATTCTATGCATTTACTTCGAACATGGCCTTTCCTTTTGCAAAAGAAACAAGTAATGCTGCTCCCACTCTTACGCTTAAAATTTGATACACGCAGTACATCGGAACCTTCATTAGCAACGGTTTTGTCCCTTTCTTGCCATGGGCAAAACTCTTCTATAATTTTTGCGCTTACTAAAGCCGGTGTTAAATTTTTTTCACCATGTGCTTCCATTGCTGTTATAAGTCCATCATAACTACTTGGTAGTGAACCCAACATAGAAGCTGTCTTCAAGAATTCCCACGTTATAGAGCTGCCGAATGCCACAAGCTTCTGAAATATTTCATTTATTTGACTGACATGCGTCTCCATATCGGTATCCTCATTTGCCCTTTTCGCCATAACCTCACGAAGCAACCTTACTTTTACACCAGGTGAGTCACGCTCATAAAATTCCTTTAACGCATCCCATGCCTCCTTTGCATTTGAGGTATTTCTAATGTGATGAATTTGGTCATCTCCAATACACAAAGCAATAGTAGCATGCGCCTTTTGGTCGATCTTCCGCCAAATAGTATCATTAGTCGCATTAGATACTTCGGTAATGGCTGTCCATAGGCCCTCGCGTTTTAAGAGCATTTCAATTTTAAACCGCCAATTGAAATAATTTGTAGACGTCAATTTTGGTACTTGAAAACTTCCATGCAGATCAGCCATTTTAATAAAGTCTTGTGATTATAGATAATGAACGTTAGAAATCTGGGTAATCGCTGGGTCCATAACCATTTGTTAGAGCAGATAATGAAAAACGACTTTATTGTATTTTAATTGAGCACTTATTTATTTATTTAATAATATTTGTGTTTTAATAAAGATAATTTATAAAACAACATGTTGAAGTACTACCACGATGTTTAAAGTTTACAAGCAAAAAGGGAAGATAAAAAGGAAGTAGCAATAATTGACAGCTTTAAGATTGACATTTCAAAACAAGTGCATTAAGTATATTTATCGATAGCAATACATAGAAGGATGTGAACATGTAAATAAAACCTAACACAGGAGGTATGGTCAGGCTATGACGCGGGGAATACGCAAGTACTACTTGGGCTCAGTAGGGAATAGATAAGTACAGTGATATCTTAATAGGCACCCATGCGACAAGGATGGGTCTCAGTTATATTGACCACTGTAGAAGTTGTCATGATGAGGAGGAGGAGGAGCAGAAGGAAACAGTGTTTCTCTTGGTCCCGGGGCTATTATGGAATGGACGTTGTGTCTAGTGAAGGACTGAGGTTAATCTCTATCTCTTTTGCGGAGGAAGAGGAGAAGGAAACTGTGTTTCACTTGGTCGCGGGGCTATTAGGATTAGGTATTTTGAGATAAAAGAATTGCTCTATCTCTTTTGCACGGAGTCGAGGTGGTTCAAGGCTGCAGTGATGTCTTGCGCATAATTTGGTGTTACCAGCTGACTCTGGTCACTGGCTCAGGGTATAATAAAGGGACCGCTTTAAAGATCCTAGTGAGCAGTCCAGTTTTTAAAGACAAAATTTCGAGAGTGAACCCTATTTAGGACCCATTGCCAATCATGGACCCGGCAAAACAAGATTATGGAAGACTTCATAAATGCAGTGTTTCAATGCGACACTAAAAGGAACAGCATTATAAGCACTACTACTTTTCTGTAGATAATCACCCTTTTAGTGGTTGGCTAATTTAAAATACGCCTGCGACTGTTTCGTAATAGATTAAAGAGAACGTTAACTTATTTCCTTTAATCTTTTACGAAATAGTCGCAGGCGTTTTTTAAATTCGCAAACCACTATAACGTTGAATGTCTTGAAATAATTACTGTATGGCAACCGTATTTACTGCACAACGTTTGCGAAATTTGTGTATGGTTTTTATTTGTGATGCTTTGTCAACGCATTTATAGGGGTCATGTGAAAGTATGGACCGATCCTCACCATTTTCAATAGGATTTGTCCTTTAAAATTAAGACGTATATACATAAAAAATATATACATATAAAATAAATGAATAAAATAAATATATACCGAATTTCATCTTTAAAATTGCGACGTATACTTTGCGTACAAGGTTAGATGAACGGATAACCAGCCAGCCTGACGTATAGACATTGTAATATCGACTGTAGTGTGGGTATCAAAACTAACAAAAAGCTTTTTTATCTTTTAAAAAAGCACATTTTCAAAAGTCCCTTTAAAAAATCGAACCCATAGTGCCATTGTAATAATCAAATCAGTCTTTCAAAAAACTATGAATTTCTTTATCCATACAAAATTTTTTTTACTTACCCCTATATTGCATACAAAACGTCTAGTTAATGGAA
Organism: Pollenia angustigena; assembly: GCA_930367215.1. Taxonomy (NCBI): domain Eukaryota; kingdom Metazoa; phylum Arthropoda; class Insecta; order Diptera; family Polleniidae; genus Pollenia; species Pollenia angustigena. The sequence goes on from OV884060.1 coordinate 201,603,011, forward strand.
ATGATTCCCGCCGTTCTTTTAAATTCTTGTGCGCATTGCAATGATTACGCATGTAACTCAAAGAATTGAAGCTTTTTTTGCACATAGCACAATGAAATAAATCATTACTGTGACTATCACTTAAACGATGATCTTTAAGATGTTTTATTGTTAAAAAATCTAAGGAACAATTTTCACATGAATAACAAAAACTTAAAATTTTCTCGTCTACCGGCGATGAAAAACAAGGAGATTCATTGTCTGACTCAATATGATCCTTAAATTGAAGAAAAAAAAAAAAAAAAATAATTTTACATAAATTTTACATACAAGTTACAAATCGGGACTACCTTTATCATCTCCTTATCTAAACGTATCAAACCACATGTTGAGCATATAAATGACGGTACTACGTTGGTATCTGTAGTATGAGTTTTAATATGATTAAGATATGACGACTCATCATAAAATTTTTTTTGGCACAATTTACATTGTTTTATGAAATTAGACTTCTTGGTATGACAATTATTCTTTAAAAGTATAACGTATAAATTAAAATTATTTTTTTATTTTTAATTATGCATATAAGTTACCGTTGTCTGTGTGGTTGTTGTTATATTTTTGCACTTTTGCTTTTTCGCAAGGGTGCAACTTGTGACGTGAAACCCCTTCATATGTTGTTTTAGGTCCAATTTAGTAGAGTATCTTTTTGGGCAAAGCGCACATTCAAAGTGATATTTACAATATTCGTACAATTCCATATGTTTATTAAAAGCTTGTATATCCCTAAAAGGGCGCTTACATCTAATAAGAGCAATATAATTATTGATAGTTTCCTAATACATAATGTAAAAATATTTAACACAAAAAATAAACAAATACCTTACACACGTCGAAGCAGTTTCGGGATTATGTTTATATTGAGTATGTTCAAAGAAGTCATAAGAATTATTAAATACATCACCACATAATATGCAAATTTTTGGTCTGTGTTTTTTTAAATGGAACTGCATATGAAACAAATATCTAAAGTGGAAAAACGTTTTTTTAACATTTATTATATTGTTATCATAAGAATAATACCTTTTAAAAGATGGAATATCCAAATCGCAATATTTACATTTATATTCTGGTATACTTTTTTTTAGTATTCTATTTCGCCAGCAAGAATGCATATTAAAATCTAAAACATTCGAAAATGTTTGTTTGCAAGCTGTACATTTACTATCAATGACGGTTCTGAAATTAAAAAGAAAAAAAGAACAAGTTAGATTGCTTTATTCGGCTGTGCCGAATCTTTGATCCCCTTCACCGACAGTTAGAATATTTCAGAAGTGTGCTTTATATGCAGTGTTGCCAAAACTTTGTGACCAAAATTGGCTAAATTTACGGGGAAAAATGTCAAAAAAAAGGCTAAAAACTTTTTTAAATTAAAACACATTAAAATTCAATAACAAAACAGAAATAATTCCTAAAAAATTTTTATAATGAAATTGTAAGTTGAGATCTATTTGTTACATAAGAATAAACGTAAATTAATATTTTAGCATTTAAAAAATAAATCCTCGATTAATTCGATGTCTTTATTGTTCATCTCATAGGAATGACTCGTGTCTATTAGTTTTAAATATGTTGAAGGTAAATCCTAATCATGACAACATGGACCCAACCTTTTGAATCCAAATATACAAGAAACAAGTAAGAGTGCTATATTCCACTGTGGCGAACCGACAGCTAGGATCTTTACGATATTTGACAGTGTGATTTACTTTATATGGGGTCTATCGTAAATTATGGACCGATCTTTACGAAATTTCGTGGTATCATTTATATTCATACGAATTTGTGCAAATCTCATATCAAAATGTGTATTCCGCCACCATGTATGCTAGCTTTTGTAACAAAATTGTCAATTGTTAAGGGTGGTTGTTCCACTTTTTTAATCATAACTACAGATCATAGATTGGGGTAGTGCACTCATTTTGCAGATTCAACTCACAGTTAGTAATAGTGCAAAAATATTGCAATCATTTTGTTGATGTTGAGTGATGAATTGAAAATTTGCAGCCTCACTAAACATGAGTGATAGTGATGTTAAAACATTTTTCACTCAAAAAAAAATAGTTTGATTTAAAAAAAAGCAATCATCAGCTTATTGCAACTTTTTTTCTTCACTCATTTGAGTGCAACTTAAATTTTTTTGCACTTATTTTAAAATTAAAAACTTGTTTTTTCATGATTAAAGCCAATAATTAAACCGTTTTTGACAAAATTTTATTTTGTTTAATGTTCTTTACTTATGCATATCCTCAAAAGAAATCTAAAACCAAGCACATACAAAGTTACATTTTTTTAAATTTAAGTGACACAATATTTGTATGCAGCTTTTCTGATTACATGTCTAAATTTTGCACTATTTGATTTGATTGCAGATTTTTGCATTCAATCTGCGTTTAGTGATAGTGAAAAAATTTGCACTATCACTAAATTTTTTAGTGGAAGTTAAAAAAATAGCAATCATCACTAAAGTTGGAGGCTTATTCTGAATTGCGATGCGAAAATCAATGCGAATGCAAATGAAAAGCGATGCGAAAGAAAATTGGTATTCTGTTAGACTTTCGCAATCGCATTCGCAATTTATTTCAAATCGTGGCAACGCTGCTCAAATATACGTCAGTGTCAATAAACGTCAAATTAAAAATAAATAAATTGTTTGTGTTTGGCTGTGAAAATTGTTTAAATAATTTATTTAGGACATTCTGTAATAAAAAAAAATAATAAAAATTTTGTGGCACTGTGGTTCGACGACGAAGAAAATGAAAATGTTTTGTGTGTACTTTCAAATCGGCCCAAACCTATTAAAATTTAAGTCCAAGTCAAATATTTTTGAACTGGTTTATATATTTCATACTTTTTCATCCTGCAGCTTCTCTAATAGGTGGTCCATTGATATTTAGTTCTTCAGTTAAAGTTTGCCACAAAGTTTTTGCCGACTGATGTGCATTTGGTGTTTTCAAATGGCCTCTTGCCAATTGGCTGTGCTTATTCATAAATTCTATCATTAATTCAAATTGACGCGGTCTTATGCTTGCTTCCCTGAATTAAACAATTAATATATGATGAATAAATAAATAAAATATTATCTTTCACTAACATGTTTGTACTTTGCGAATGCTATTTCGTTGTCGAATAAATTTTGCGAATTTGACATTTGTTTTCGCAATGTAGAATACCGACTTGTCACCTTTTCGCATTTGAAATGCGATTAAAAGAAGTTCGATTTTGTTTGTCATGAGTAACGGACGTCTTGCGGATATTGAAACAATTTTGCATTATTACATATTTACAATACTTAAAACTTCATTATAAATAAAATTTAAAAAGCGAAATCGTTTTTAGAACATAAAAAAATAAAAATATTAAAAAAAAAAATTTTCTTTTTAAAAAACCAAGATTCGAACCAGGGAACTCTCAGTTTCAAACACACCCTCTAGACAACTGAACCATGAAGGAACGTTAATCGAATATCATTAAAATGAAATATGGCACGTTTACTGTTCACAAAATTCAACAAAGTTGAGTTGTAATTACTTCTGATGTTTTTGTTCACCACAATAGCAAAGTTGGGAAATATATTCACCAAAATAGTTTATGCCATGTATGTGTGTTTGTTTGTTTGTTTTCTTTTATATTTTTTGGCGAGTTTTTAAGTAGCAAAAAAAAAAACACAAAAATTCCTAGTTTCTATTTGTAAAAATATTTTCGTTAAATAGATGAAATAATAAAGAAGGGTGATAACGAAAATCATAATGGGCGTTATGCTAGTATATGTAAACAATTGAAAGGGGGGTGTAGAGGGACATCATATGGTTAAATCAAGTTCTCTCCTCATAAGGACCCAGAATATATATACCTTATAGGGTCTTAGATCAATATTGCAGAAATTACAAACGGAATGACAAACTTATATATACCCTTTTCCACCTGAGGTCAAGGGTATAAAAATCAACTAAAGAAAATTATTCTTTACCAATTTATTTAGTACAAATTAGTGCTGACAGCAATCCTAATAAAAGCAAAGTTTTCAACAGAGAAGATAAAAAAATACAGCATACACACCATACACTGTTAACCAAAATATAAACTTTTCAGATACTGTAAAAAATAATAATCCACAAAATGCACATTATATTAAGCCAATACAAATAGCCTTAGAAGAGTTTAAAAACTCCATGCAAAATCTATTTAACCAAATTGTAAGCTTACATAAGCAACTACAAATTCAAACATGGAGAATCGACTCGATCTTCTCGATGTTAAAAAATTAAATTGTCATCATGGATAATACTTTTGTAAAAAATTTAAATATTATTCATATTAACGTTAATTCTTTAATTAGTTTAAGCAGAAGATACGATTTGTATGACTTTATAAATACACATAAACCTAACTTAGTACTTTTAAATGAGACTAAATTAAATATACGACATAAGATTAACTTCAATGGTTACCAAGTCATACGTAAAGACCGTATTAATAATAGGGGAGTTGGAACAGGTATATTAATAAAAGATGTTATTAAATATAAAACATTTTCCAATAACATTTTAAATTCCTTTAAAGTATTAGAAACGTGCATTTTGAAAATACCGCTATTTTCAAATAAAACACTATTTATAACAGTGATAACCAAGCCCCGAACTAACCAAGCCCCGAACGCACGCACACAATGATATTATGTACTTGTGTGCGGTCGCAGAGACTGATGATAGTCTGATGTTTTGAAACGAACAAAGTTGTTGTATACATGTGAATCGCCGACCGTGTCTGTGTAAAAAATACGATTATTGACTGACTCGCGAGCCTATGGAGTGGCTATCACTGATTTATAATATCGTGTTATTATCCCTCTGAAAATAATAATGACCACTTAAAATTAGAGCTACTTCAGCTTTTTCAATCCCTAAACCTACAAAATCCCAATAAGTTTTACATATTGGTGGGAGATCTAAATTGCAAACACTCTGATTGGGGAAATCCCTCCAATAACACAAAAGGCAATATACTAAAGGAATGGCTATCAGTAAATTAAATTCAAAATAGATGCAACTTATATGGCTCAACCGTTCCTTCGTACCCCCGTTGCGGTTCTTATTTAGACATATGCATAGCTGACTCTCGCTTGACTATACATAGGGAGAACGATACAATAAATTGCCTCAAGAACTTAGATTATGATAGCGATCATAACGCAATACAAATTATAGTTTTAAAACAGGAAGATGATAGCCCAATTACTCTATTTAAAGCAGTGATAACCAAGCCCCGAACGCACGCACACAAAGATATTATGTGCTTGTGTGCGGTCGCAGAGACTGATGATAGTCTGATGTTTTGAAACGAACAAAGTTGTAATATACATGTGAATTGCCGACCGTGTCTGTTTGAAAAATATGATTATTGACTGGCTCGCGAGTCTATGGAGTGGTTATCACTGATTTAAAGACATACAAAATGTCCAATTTAATTACAAAAAAACTAACTGGAGGAAATTTAATAACTGTATATGGGACAAGCATGTCACTATTGAACCCATACCCAATAATAGAAATCTTACCAATTCTGAAATAGAGGTTTACTTAATCGAATTAAACAAAATAATTAAGCATTCAATTGAAAAAGCAGTTCCAAAATTTCAGAATAGAGACTCAATAGGAAAATTCACCAATTCAGTCATAAAAAAATTGCAAAAAGAAAAAAGCAAAATACTAACTGCTATCAAAAAACATAATAGATTTGAATTTTTGCTAACACCACAAGAACTTAATTTTCTAAAATGCAAAATAAGGTTAATAAAAAAGTTAATAAATGAAAACTTTACCCTTGCTGTTAATAAACATATACAAGAAAAACTTGAAAGTATTGATAACAAAGATTTATCTAACATATTTTTTGAAGCAAAAAAAAAACAATTCAGAAAAATACAACCCTTGCATATCAATACCATAGAGATACCTCAAAGTGAAGACTTTTTGCTAAGAAATGCAGGTATTAGTATCGTTGACCTTAAAAAAAACGATGAAAGTCAGAAGTTTATAATTAGAGATCAAGAACAAATATTAAACGCAATTGGTGCTTACCTGTAATCAATTCATTCTTTTAAAGAGATCGATGCCCAAAATAGCGTGCATATCGACGTTGATACTTGTTTCAGCAGTTTTTTGGGAACAAAAGACGAATATGAGACTAGTCGGTCATGCTATAAAATATTTTCAGATAATCATAAAGCTAATAATATTAGGAGTTCTTTAAATGAAAACTATTTCATAACATTTGAATCACTGTTACACATTTTCCGAAATCTAAAGAAAAAACTCTCCTCAGGAATTGATAATATTCCAAATATTATTTTAAAAAATATTCCTGAAATAATCATTTAAGAATATGTTACTCTTTTCAATAATATGCTTAATAATTCCTACTTCCCTCGAGCCTGGAAAGTAGCGAAAGTTGTGATCGTACCAAAAAAAGATAGAGATTCAACTAACCCCAAAAACTTACGTGCCATAAGTTTGTAACCAAATATAAGTAAGGTTTTTGAAATTTGCGTTAACAACCACATAACAAAATTCTGTGAGAGAAACCAATTAATAAATGAAAGGCAATTCGGATTCAAATACAATCATTCAACAATTTATGCAACGCATCTTCTTGTATCAGAGATTCATTGGAACCTAAATGAATCCTTGTATACCGGAGCTTGTTTGATTGATTTTGAAAAAGCTTTTGATAGTTTATGGATACCGGCTTTAATATATAAACTTTTAAAATATGAATTTCCTATACGCATAGTTATACTTATTTATAACATGTTAAGTAACAAAACATTCTCAGTTTATAATAGAGAACAAGTAAGTTCAAAAAAATTCGTTATAGTCAACGGTCTTCAACAAGGCACGGTGAACTCCCCAATTCTTTTCAACATATATTTGTATGATCTGTTAACCAAAATTGATAATATTATTGCTTTCGCTGATGATGTTATAATTTACCATGCCGATAATACAGTAGAAAAAATTAACCAGCAGTTGCAAGCACATTTTGACACAGTTGCGCAATACGCTTTAGACTGGAAAATGAAAATCAATCTTAACAAATGCGAAACAATTCTTTTTCGCCCTCCTGTGGGAAGATGTAACTATAACATTAAAGCTAAGATCCCACTATCGGCGCAATGTACCAATTTTTGGCGTATTTCATGTGCCGATAGTGTGAACGGTCAAAATGTTTTAATATGCGACAATCTGTGCCGAAATTGTGCTGACTGTGGACAATCAAAATTAACCTAGATGCGCCGTGAATGTGAACACTATTTTGCACAATGTGGAGCAATCAAATTGTTTAATATGTACCGATTTTTATCGGCCACTTGTGTGCCGATCACAGTCGCCAATCAGCGCACTGCAGCGCCGATACAAGGGATGGCAAAACGAAATTTTTAAATTGCACAAGCTGGCTATAAAAAAAATTTTACTTTTTTGAGCTTAATTGTACCAAAATTACATTTGTTTTATCTATTATTTATGTATTGAAACGTTAAATAGTACATTTGTACTACTAAATGAAAGAAAACAATTCGCTTTAACCAAAACATTGCAGTTGTATCGATGTTGCCATCCCTGGTTTGTAAACATCTGTTTACAAAACAACAATTACAAAAAAAAAGAACAAGTGCAGTAAGTTTGAATGAAATTGAATATATTTTTTATTATACATATATTTATATATTATTTAAAATTTTTAGGAAACATAATTTAATATTCGGACGGAGAATTTTGCGAATTTCTAAAGTAAAATTATGTCTGCCAACAAGTGAATAAACAAAAACATTTGATTTAATTTGCCCAAATAGCACGATAGTGTGACCGCATTGTACCGATTATTGTCGCAATTGAGTTTTGGCCGATATGAACCGAAAAAAATTGTCACAATGTGCGACGATAATGGGACCACCTAAGAATAAATTGTGCAATGTTTTTAAATGTGCGCCGATATAGCACGATTAAAATCATCACAGATTGTGCTATTTGAGCCGATAGTGGGATCTCAGCTTAAGACAAGATGAAAAGAATTTGGCATTAAATCAAATTCAAATATAAGTATACCCAATAAACAAATCGTTAGATATTTGGGAATTAATTTACAGGGGTGTGCTGGAAATCGCAAACGCAAAACGCAAGAATTTGGAGGCTGTTTTAAATAAACTTTTAATCTACTTTTTATAATTTTTGTTATAAAATTCTGTTTAATAGAGATATGTTTGTATAATATTTGTCATAAAATTCTTTTATTACAGAAATCTTACTAAAAAACGACTTTTAAAATTCTTGCGTTTTGCGTTTGCGATTTCCAGCACACCCCTGTTAGATAAATTTTTGTACTTTAATAACCATATAAATGCGCAATTAGTAAAAGCAAAAAATGCCTTTTTCATGTATAAAAAACTATTTTATTCACAACTCATCAAAACTAGTGTTAAAATTACCTTATACCAATCATTAGTTAGACCAACTCTAACATACGGTTGCCAAATATGGTTTAACATTTCCCCTGCATACATGGAGAAAATTAGAGTTTTTGAAAGGAAATGTCTAAGAGCATGCACATCACTCTATAGATCATCGAATAGCGGTTATATGAAATATATATGAAACAAAAACTTGTATAATACGGCTCAAATAGGCAGAATTGATAATTTTATTATCCACTTAATTAGAAACCATGTTGCCAAGAGTTCAGAATGCACCGTGAATAATATAATTATGGCACCTTTTTATGCCAATGAAGAATATATTCATAAAACCATGCAAAGTGGATTTGTACCACCTGAGGCATTTGTTTACCTCGATAGTAAAGGTTATATCCAAAACGAAATAGGCGTACCTATATTTTACCATATACATATGTAGGTATATAGAAGAGCCAATACAATTGATAATACTAGATTTGACAAAAGTATATATTTAGATGATCAGAACATACTTTCAAATATAAATAAAAATAAATATTGGTGGCTAACCTAAGAACCTCCCTTTTTTTTTTGCTTTTTACCCATTGACTTTCTATTTAACCCTTTTAGATACAATATAAAAGTAATATTTTTTTAGAAGTATCTTTTCGTTACATAAAATTTAATTGATTGCATAGAAGCAATAAATTATATGTACATAAAATTTCAAAAAAAAAAAAAAAAAAATGTAAATATCTTAAGTATACTAGAGGGCTCGACTATGGGACTGTGTATAAATATTATTGTATAAATACTATTTGTTTATTTGTAGTTTAAGTAGATGCATTTAACTTAAATAAACATTAAAAAAATTAAAAAAAAAAAAAAAAAATGCGATTAAAAAAAACTTTGCGAATATCGCAATACAGAATAGCAATTGTTCGTATTTATGCATTTTCACATCGCATTGATTTTCGCATCGCAATTCATAATAAGACTCGTGGTAAAAAAGAGTGCAAACTAATTTTTTTTGCAGTTTTATTTAGTGATAGTGCACTGCTGATTTAAATCAATATCACTGGTTTACAGCAAAAAAAAAACCAAGAACACCACATGCCTAGATAAGTTAATTGGGACCTCCTGAACACGAAAATCGCTGTAATTTTAAGTACCGTTTTTTAGATAACGGTACATTTGTGTTTTTCGGTGTAAGGTCCCACTCAAACCCTTGTGGAGCCCAACCAAAAATAAATGGCATATCGTTGGAAAGGTAATCTTTTCCATCGATATGCTACAAATTTCTATCTGTTAGAAATGGCTGAGCAATGGCATCTCAAAGTTCAAAAAATGTCTATTTTTTACGTTTTTTTCAAAATTTTTCATTTTTATATCGTTTTTTTACTACGTTATATTAAATATCTGGAATGTTTTATTTCTTAACCAAATAGTATATTTAATTACACAGAAAAAATTATTGCCGAATTATTTTCAAACAAACGCTTGTTTGAAAATTTTTTTAATATCTATAAATTTTTTTACTGATTCAATTAATATTTTTGTTTGTTTTTTATTTAACCAACAAAAATGTGGACAACTCTTCAAAAATATAATAACCGCGTTATTGGTTTCAAGTTTTCATAATTTTGTATGAAATATTTTACGCTCCCTAATGTTGTCGTCTTTTTGCATTTTTTTATTTGATCGTAAGCAGCACTTCTTTATGTGAAATATAAGAACAACAACAAAAAACACACACAGTCTATTTTTGGACGCTTTAAAAAAGTGCAACTATAAGAAAAACAATAGCAGAAACAACATTATAAGAAACAAAATCCCGTATTCAATTTTTTCAAACTGTTTGGTTAAATACATCAAACACAAAAATAGAATGATGACGAAAAACATATCGAGTCGGTCTGCCGCCGTTTTTGGTTACATTTCTTCTTCATTAGTAAAGGAAAGGATGCAGCAACAGTGAGTGAGTGATAAAGAAAAGCATTGTGGGTGTTGTGTGTATAAATAAGACTTCGTTCAAAAATTATTCCAACAAAAAAATGTGTCTCAAAGCCAGCCGCTCTGCCGTCATCTTCTCATACAGTGCTTACTTGTGTGCGCGTCATTGCTTGTGCAAAAACTTTTTTTTTTTTGATTTTGAAATTTTATATATGAATTTCAGTAAACTTTTTGTTTGATTCAGGACGGGTTTTTGAGATGGGGATTAAGTTTAAACTTAGTTTAACGTTCTCGATTTTTTGTTCTATTATTTCATTAAAGACCCACATTTTAAGCAAGACTGCGCTGTTCCGGCAACATTTTGTTTTAAAACTTGGTATTGTCGGCACAAATAAATTTTCAGATTAACTAAACCTAGTTTAACTGAGATCTCAAAAACCCAGCCTCAGTTAAATTATTTGTTTGAAAAAATCAGTGTTTTTTTTCAATAAACAATATGCAAATAAATTGTTTGAATATGCAAATTTGTTTATAGGACCAATTTCAGACAAAAAATTGTTTGATTCTACAAATTTTTTGTTTGAATTGGAAAAATAATTTTTTCTGTGTACCAACATTTTAAGCGTAATTTGAAAAAATGGGATGAAAAATAAAGTTTTTATTAAGGATTTTGTGGAACGACAATATTTTCATCTCATATAAAATTCCGTGTTTTTTAAATACGATAAAACTGATAAATTTAAAAACACCGAAAAACACAAAAGTACCGTTATCTAAAAAACGGTACTTAGAAAAAAAAAAAAATTACAGCGGTTTTCGTGTTCAGGAAGTACCAATTAACTTATCTAGGCTTATCAAATTAAAAATTTGTAAAGCAGTGTATTTAGTGCACTACCCCTAACTATGCTACAGATCTTGCTTGTTTCAATTTCTAACTGCTTAGGGGAACTAGAAATAATTTGATATTTTTTTCGTTGTTGTCGCTTTTAGACTTATCGCAAGGAACTACACCATGCACTTCTCCACATACGACACAAACAGGGGCTAAATAGCAGCTTGTATGATCAAATTCTTGGGAGTTTAAACATTGAACGGGACCATTTCTTTTGTGCGGCTCCTCTATCGTTTTTCTTCTATTCTTTTTTTCTTCGTATTCTTCTTTACAGTTTTGTTTCGTTTTTTTTTAAGCTTAACGTCGCCGGGTTTTAACTCCAACCGAACGTTTTTATTTCATCTGGGTGCACCTTTACTGCTCTTCAGTTGGTATGTATAAAAGTTTTTTTAATTTAATTAATTTACGAAAATCGTCTTCAATATTAACCTGTATTTTTGTCTCGTTTATAATACTTCGCTTTATTGCAGCTACATAAAAAAAATTTTCATTGAGATCAATCTCTTTATTTACTCATTTGAGTTTTGCTCTCTAAGATATATCGGGGGTGGCTTAGACAATTAGATGACATTTGATGCTTCAGTGGATTCATTATCCAGAATTGCAAAACGATTTTTTTTATTCCATCAGTTTCTCCATCTTTTAAAACTTTTGGGACCGAAGCAACTGCTGAAGAGGTAGCGCTGCGAGTCCGTTTAAGCACTGTAATGTACTTATCAACACTAGCTTGTACATGAGGCTTTTGACAACTTTTTACTTGTGGTACCGAGTTTTCCGTTGTGTCTGTTTTTGGGTTTATCGCTTCATCACTTATTAAAATTGGTTTTGCCACTGCGGCAACAAGTAATAGTTAAATTTTTGTTGGTGTATTGCAGTCAACCGTATTTGTAAACACAGAGGGTGGGGAGGCTCACGTTAACTAGTGCAAAACTTTTCATTTTCGCATTTTTCCAAGGCAAAAAATTGTGACGAGAATAACTCTTATAAGAACAAAATTTTTTTGCACAGTATATGAGTATGTACATATGTACATCAGGGATGATAAGTGACACTTTCAAAATTGTACCTCGTTCAGTAAAAAATTGTACGTTTATAAAATGTTGATAATCATCTTCCCTTATTGTTTATTATTATAAAAAAAGTCTATGTTTTCATAAAAGAATAGTTTCATAGCATATCTCAGCTGTTTTACTTGGGGAAATTGGGCTGGAAACTGGAAAATTTTATATTTTCTACTTCTTACGACATTTTTATATACTTATTTTACATGAAAAACATATGCTATGTTCACACTCTTTCTTCATAATTTCTCCATTACAATCAATTGTAAAAGGAGTATTAAGTTTTTTTGTTAAGGAAATTTAAAGATATTTATGAAAAAAATGCATGGTGATAATAATAAAAACACATATGGAAAAATCGTACGTTCGCGACCGGTACATAAGCCAATTAAACAAAAACCAAGAGAGATATTTTATTTTGTAAATACTGGATGGAGACCTACATTAATACACTTTTAAAATAAGTTAATCACTTTTGAATATTTCGTTTCATTACGCAGATTTTTACTTTTCACTACTGTCAGCCAAAGTTGACTTCTATTTTGCATACGTTCGTGACCACATGTTTATTACTATCATTATGAAAACGTAAACTCGATGAAATCCATCTTTTGCACTAAACATAGAGCTACCCAAATGCTATCGAATCGCCAAAAAAAAATGCTAGGATAAGTTTTGTCTTCTATATTATTTGTACATCAAAAGCGTACGAACGTGAAACCAGGAAATGCCCATATAAGTTTTAACTTTATTTTTTATTTTTATGCCCTTCACCACAGGTGGAAAAGAGTATATATAAGTTTGTCATTCCGTTTGTAATTTCTACAATATTGATCTTAGACCCTATAAAGTATACATATATATTCTGGGTCCTTATGAGGAGAAAAGTTGATTTAACGATATCCGCCCGCCTTACGTTTGATATGTGTTTTCCGGCGACTCCAGACATGATAGCGGCTAGGTTGTTTTACATTTATGTCACATATAGTCCACCATTTCTTGCTTTTGAAATTCAGCCAGATCGGTCCAACAATGGCTGAGGTATGACCAAAAAACCACGACTGCCTCTAATTTTTCCAAAAAATCCCTTGTGGTTGTTGTAGTTTTATTACTTTTTTCTGTATATCTGGAGAACGTCAAAAGCCAAAGTTTTCAAATTAGGTACAAACATTTAGGTTATAAATACACACCATCCCACAAAATGTGGGCGGGATTGGAGAAGTGGGGGTGGTACCTCCCATACAAAAAGTATTAAAAATTGTATAAAAACATGAATTTTTTGACCGTAATATGACCTATGGTTACGCCTTATATATCAAAAGATCGGAAATTTTTAATAGAAAATATTTTCTAAAAAACTCGGGAAAATCGGTTCAGATACGAAAAAATTATGACCAAAATATTAATTTACTTGAAAAATACCCATTTTCGGGAACCATAGATCTTGTCGAGTCCAAGTTTTATAACCAAAATAACTGGCAAATTTTTTCTTTAAGAAGTCGGTATATAAATCTGTCAAATCGGTTAAGAAATAGCAGAGTTATGACCAAAATACTGAAATCCCAAAAATTGCTCTTTTTATACCCTTCACCTCAGGTGGAAAGGGTATATATAAGTTTGTCATTCCGTTTGTAATTTCTACAATATTGATCTTATTATTATGATTATGGGTCCTTATGAGAGAGAGAGAACTTGATTTAACCATGTGATGTCCCTCTACCCCCCTTCAATTTTTTACATATACTAGCATAATGCCTAATATGATTTTCGTTATCACCCTTCTTTATTATTTCATCTATTTAACGAAATAATTTTTACAAATAGAAGCTAGAAATTTTTGTGTTTCTTTGCTACTTAAAAACTTGCCAAAAAAGATAAAAGATGTACCGGTTCAACTCGGTTTGGACATGGCAATACTTAAGCACCGAACGAGGAAAGCACTAAAGTGGTCAACACAGCACCATTATCTACAACTCTGAAGTGAACAGCTGTAGTTTACGGCGAATATGAAGAGAATTAGTTGCCGGATGGATAAAAAGGACAATTGGAAAAAAATTGGTATGAGACACTACCATTTTAATCAACCCTGTATGGCAAAGTTGGCTGCAGTTAAACAGTTGACAGAACAGTAGAGGGCGGATGCGAAATGGACTAAACATAAAGTGGATCCGGTCTTTTGTGGCTCGAACGTGAACAGGTGAAAACAGGAAAATTGGCAGCGGGAGAGATCAACTTCCCCAAGGGACGCTAAAAGAAAAGTTTTGTGACAAAGGCACTTAGAGTAAGTTATATTGGTAAATATGGAAATATTTAGTTTTAATAGAATACACTTAGGGAACACGCTGGAACAGGACAATACACCATCGATTTGTCCCGCTACCCAAAGGAGTTGACAGGACTGTAAACCGGACTACACCAGCCACCACCTAATGGGGCTTTGATCTGCCCGAGGCTGGGACACAATACACCATAAATGGGAATTTCTGGGTAAGAAAAAAAAACAACAGTTCGTGCGTACATCTGCCGGGGTAAGCTAAAACCCGGTCAAATAAGTTATTACCAACTCACATGGCGATTAACAAAACCCACATTGACCAAAACCGGTGTTAATACGTCGTGTATAAAAAAAAAAATATCAGCTCCAGTGCCAAACCGAGGGGCTACCTCTCTACTTCCATTTCGCCCAAAACTTAAAACATCCTTTGGGTCAAGAAAGAGCATATATCCCTCTTATAAGAAAAGCCAAAAAGTGTTCTGAACAACCATCCACAACCACCATCGTTATTACCAGTCATAGTGGCAAATAAAAAGTGTTTAAACAACCATCCACAATCACCATCGTTATTACCAGTCATAGTGGCAAATAAAAAGTGTTTAGAACAACCATCCACAGTGGCAAATAAAAAGTGTTAGCCAACAATTCACAACAGAAAAAAGTTTTACCAGCTATAATAACAACCAAAAAAAAAAAACTGTTTTTACATCCTTAGTATCAGCAAAAAGGGGTTTGATACAACCACTGATATTCACAAAAACCTAAGACAACGGCAGCAACAGCAAAACTTAAACCACACATTGTGGCAACAAAATGAAAAGTTTTGACCACCACCTGTAGTGACAGCGAAAAGTTTTTTTACAACACAAATTTCAACGTTGTAAACCACCTGTAGTGACAGCGAAAAGTTTTTTTACAACACAAAGAGCAACGTTGGAAACCACCTGTAGTGACAGCAAAAGGGGGTAGCTACCTATTCTCGTATCCACAATAAGTCGTTTTACCACCTATAGTGACAACTAGTTTTAAACTATCATCAGCAACAACAAAAGTTGTCGCCATCTGTAGTGATAACCAAAAAAAAAAAAACAAAGAAAGTGTTTTGAGACCAGCATACACAACAACAATCGGTTTTAACAACTATAGCAACAACAAAAGTTTTAAACCATATCCCAACAACCCTACAATTTACCGGACAAATCTCAAATTCCCTAGAAGCTCGTAGAAGTGAAGCAACCACCACACCGAACAGCAGCGACAATAGCAGCAGACACTATTATGGATTCCTGCTAGGTCAGCCCGACCGGTAGGGTAAGATAAGTGAAAACAAAATAAATAGTAGTTTTTGTAAAATTTAATTTCTTTATTCTCGGTTTCGGAGAGGGCGGTTTAGGGTAATGTTAGAGAAATATTAAGTTGGCTTAGGTCGTAAGAAAAGAAAAAGTTTAATGTTTGAACACTCGATTTGTAACAAAATTAAGGGATAATTAACAACAACAAAAAAAAAACCCCCATATCCAGAAGCCTTTGTGAAAAGGACTGTCAAAATCACTTTCTGTTTAAAATAGTATCTCCCATACGAGGGTAGTTTCAGTTTTACAATACATGTAAAACGAGTTTAGAGTCGATGCTTAATATTTCTCTAGACATTAATGATGTAATATAATGATACACAGAGTGGTGCAATAGTTACTTGCAAATTTAGTAAGGCCCTAAACATAAAGAAATAAAATTGTATAAATAAAATAAGATAATCAATGACCAAAAATAAACCCAAATTACAAAAGAAATAAGATTAACGTAAAATTTATCTGTTTAGAGAAGGTTAGCAAATAAATTAAAAAAAAAAAAAAAAACTGAAATGAAAGAATAGATTCAGAAAGTAGTGTGGAGAGAAAATTTTATTTGCAAACCAATCTAATAGATGATGAGCATTAAGCTAGCATTTGCATTGTTAAAAAAAAAAAAAAATTGTAGCAACGGATAAAACTTTAACCAGTGAAAACATTAAATGAGTTTGCTGTGTGAATTTCTCCTTTTGCAAGTCCTGGGAAAATTTATGAAGTTTATTATTATATTGTTTAAAGTTTAAAGAATAAAAATTATCAAATTATCAATTAAATTAAATTAAAAAGGAAAAATGTAATAAATATTTCTAGAATAAGAAACAAATCGAATTTATAAATAAACAAAAGACGTCATAGCCTATAAGTTAGGAGGATAGGGAACTGATTTAGGAAACCAAAACGGGTGTAAAATCCGGTGTATGCAAATTATAAACTTAAGGAAGAATAATGATTTTGAATAAAACGAAATTTGAATTTGGATATGAAAATAACGATTTTAGTAATTTCAAATAATGGAATAATTTATCTTTGAGGTATGAGGTAAGTGTGTGGTGGTGAGATTATGTAGGTAGGTTTGGGATTCCGCGAACACTGGTTCAACTTTTATGTCATCCTTGTTTTTTGTATTGTAAGAACCTTCACCCATGCCGCGAGCCATAGCCGAGCATTAATTACCAAGTAGCCAGTGTACAATACAGGAACAAGTCCGAGTGGAACGGTTGAGGATGGGATGATAGGGTTGGTGGTTAAACACCCGACCGCTTGTGCAATTTTTTTTAAATTTTTTTAGTTCAAATCTCGGGGAAGAAACATGACAGAAAATGGCGCCCAACGTGGGGCCCCGACGATCACTTGTGGTACGGTACTCACATGATTTTGAAGTTAGGGATAGACTGTAGGATTATAGGTTACTTTGGGTCGATTTCGGAATGTATGGGAGGTACGTAGTGACGAGTTGAAGACGCGGTGAGTCGAGGCAGGGAATTAATTACCAACCGTTAGCCACTGTGTTTGTGTCCGCACAGCGGGAGTTCTCGCGAATTTGGTAAGGCTCAGGGGCGAATTAGTGGGCTTTCTGATGGCGACTTAAATTGTGGGATTTTGTTTTTGTGTGGTAGTTTAGTTTAGTGAGTCCTGGGGTTAGGTTGTACTGGCACCGGTAGCCACTAGTAGGTACGTTTATTCCTGAAATCGTTACATGGGAATCTGTAGTCCAAGGGTTTATTTAGGCTCGTTGCGGGATTGAAACCGATACGTAGAGTTTCACCACCTTACACACCTCTAACCACTTAAGATCGCATATATATCCTAAATAAAATAGCGAATTCAAGTCATTTGGAGTTTTAATTAAAATTTTGACAGCAAATCGTTTCTTCATGTTTGGATTCGATTCATATTTTGTAAACAATTTTGGCTCATTCCTTTTGAAAATTAAACATAGGTATAACTCCTGCTATAAATTATATTTAACAGTATTATTATTATTATTACTATTTACCCTTACTTTATTTTGTAGTTGGTATTTACTCTAATGGTATGTAGATTTAAACCTTATTATTTCCCAGTAAACGTTTAATTTCGATCCACTTCCATTTTTATTTTTGATATCTCTTGCATATATTTTTTAGTTGATTTTCATAAATTGCATTTTTGTTTTTATTTATCCGTGCGCTTTCCTTAAATCTTAATTGGATTGATTTTTATTGGTTAATTTACAAGTTGACAGATAAATTTTATCTCTAATCTTTGGATTTATAATTGCGTACTTTGTAACTTTGGACCATTTAATTTAAACTATATTTTGAGTGGCTTATTATTTTTATTTTTTTTTTGATTTTTTAAATTTTATTTTTGGTTGTTTGATTTTTCCATTTTTATTTTGTATTTTTGAAATTCTTTTTCTCGGGTAACTTTGGCTTTATTTTTATTGTTTGAATTTTTTTATTTTAAAATTTTTTTGATCTCTAAATAGTAATCTTATTTTTTTGATTTCTTTTTATTTTAAATTTTTTTAACTCAGATTAACTTCCATTCAATTCTAGAATTTTATTTTGATTAAAATTTGATTTTTATAATCGTTAAATTTTTAGTCTAATTTTAAAGTTTAGAATCTGTTTGTTTTTTTATATTTTTGAATTGTCATTCGATTCTGGAATTTTATTTTGATTAGAATTTGATTTTTATAATCGTTAAATTTTTAGTCTAATCCTAAAATTTAGAATCTGTTTGTTTTTTTATATTTTTTTTGAATTGTCATTCGACTTCTGGAATTTTCATTTGATACCTTGTTATCAGTTTACTTTGATTACATTTAAGTTTTTAAATTGGATCAGGTTGGGATGAAGTCTATTCAAATTGAACTTTGACTTTAACGATCCATTGATTTTTGGGGTTCATCCTGTTGATTGCTTAGTATTGGCAAACTTTATTTGAATTTTTTAAGTTTTGCTTGTACCTTATTACTTCAGTAGGTGAAATTTTTACTTTCGAGTATTAATCCCAGTTTCAAATTAATTTTTATCCTAGTGTTTAGGGGTTGTTATTGGTCGTTGTTCGTTAACACAGTAAGTTCATCAACTTGTTGTTGTGTTTTGATTTGGACTGAGTTCTCTTAGTTGCCTGAATTGCAGTAGTAAGTTTTTGAATTTTCGACATTCGTTATTGAGGGTGGCGACAAAAGTCGGCTGTATATTTTGCGGAATATCTGGTGAAGTAGGGTGATTTTTTTTGACCATCGAGTTTCGGAAGAAGCTTTAAATAAATTTCGTCGCGTGTTGTTTGGGACCGTTGTAGCACCAAAATGTATGTGACAAGATCTAAGGCTAGATCGGAGAATGAGGAGCCGATAGCACCGACGACTACAGCAGCTAACACGTCAGCAGTAAATGCGGCAACTACGTCTAGAGCGGGGTCATTGGAAAACGCACCACAAACAGACCAGGATAGAACTCTTATGGAAGGCCATCTAGGAGATGACTTAGACACTAGTGAAGAAAGTCAAGCCCAGCAAAGCTCGATAACATCACCGGCGTTTAGCAGCCTAACCGCTAGAGGAGTGAGAGAGGCGTTCCGACAACACAACGAACCAGTAAGGCCAACGGGACAGAGGATGGGCGGAGGCAACCGACAGGTGACACAAGCCGGCTTACGTAGTTTTGAGGAGAGACTGCTGGATTTAGTTCCACGTATTATCCAACAAAGCCTGGAGGGCCGAAGTCAACCCCAGGGAAGGGAAGTTTTAAATAGAAGCAGTAATATTTCACTACCTGATGTTAGACAACCACCACCCAGACTTGGTCAAAATATGCAGATACAGCCATGGTCGGACCCTATGCGCAATCATTTGCCAAATCACAGACAGGAGGAAAATAATTTTAGGATGGGAATACCAGCACCTTATGGAAATAGCCAGCGTTCAGCAGGACCCGGGTTGAGAATTGATAAATGGGGAATAACTTTCGATGGCACGTATAAAGGACCTAGTGTGGAGGATTTTGTATTTCAAGTCGAAACTTTGCAAGCAGACTTTGGAGGAGATTGGCAAGATATTTTACGCTCATTTCAGCTACTTTTAAGCGGACCAGCTAAGGAATGGTACTGGGATCACCGTAGATTTAATAACGTAACTAGATGGGGAGATTTAAAGGCAGCTTTGCTGGCTCAGTTTCATCGGTTTGATAGTGATTTCGATATACAACGGAAAATTCTGGATAGGCGTCAAAACGATCGGGAATCATTTGAGGATTTTTACAATTCTATAATTAAGCTTAGGAATCAGTTACGTAGTCCTTTAGGTGAGAGAGAATTAATCACCGTCATGAAAGGAAACTTGAAAGCACCGATGGCCCAGTTACTATTTCCGTTTCAAACAACCAGTTTGGCACATTTTGTAAAGGAATGCAGGCGCGCAGAAAATTTACTTGCCAGTCAGCGACAATTTAGCGGGAGGCAACCCATGAGATCCTTACATGCGATAGAAACTGAACCAGCGATAGTGGAGAATGTTGTTGAAGTCGACGCGATTCAAACCGCACGACGCCTACAGTGTTGGAATTGCCAAGAGGAAGGCCATATTTTCGTAGACTGTCCAGCCGAACAGAGGACATTATTTTGTTACAAGTGTGGTTTGGGAAACACCGTTACCCCAAGATGCCCGAATTGTCAGGGAAACCGAGGACAGAACGTGTTTCGACAAGGGATGGAGGCTCGTTCGAACAGGCAATATCCCACAACACAAAACCAATAAACATAGAAATTAATAGCCCATTGCAGTATGCCGCAGAACACCAGAAGGGAAAATCTATTCAAATTTTAAAACGGGAAAACTTACCAACAGTAAAAAAATCGGAGAGACTGAGCGCAGGCCATCGACAACCATCACTTGAAGAAAGAGAAGCAGCATACGAGGCAACAAGAGCCAGAATCTTTACACCGTCAAAGAAAATTTTAAAAGCCCGTGAAAGGTATGCAGATAGGAAAAGGATAAGATGGGAGATTTCATCAGCTAGCATTTATGAAGGCCCGGATTCGCGTATATACACCACAATGGAGATCAATGGTCATTCCATTGAAGGCTTACTGGATAGTGGAGCCACTGTCACGTGTTTAGGAAAGGATTGTTTGGACTTTGTTGAGAAAGCCATGTTAGTAATATACCCATTTCAGGCCGATATAAGAACAGCAGATGGTCGCGTTAACAAAATAATCGGGAAAGTAAGAGCGGATATCAAATTTAACGGAAGGGAACAGCCCATTGATTTCTATCTAGTGCCTACGTTGCGTCAAAAGCTTTTCTTAGGGGTCGATTTTATGAAGCGTTTCAATTTAATAAGGTTTAATTTAGATAGTTTGCACACACTAGGAGGGAAGAGCGGTGAAGAACCCGAGGTAGATTTTCCAAGGATGCATAGTTCAACGGATCAGCAACAGAAAATTTTGGATAATGTTATTGGGGCATTCCCGTGTTTCATTAAAAAAGGTCTTGGCAAAACGACACTTGAAGAGCACTACATCGAAACAGGAGAAGCCGTGCCGGTAAAGGAGAAGTTTTACCCAGTGTCGCCCGCGGTGCAAAAGCTTATGTACGGGGAGCTAGATCGGATGCTCTCATTAGGGGTTATCGAGCCCAGCGAAAGCCCTTGGAACAATCGGGTTACTATGGTACTTAAGGGGGAAAAGGTGAGGATTTGCTTAGATGCGCGGAAGTTGAATGAACACACGGTTAAGGATGCATATCCGCTTCCTCATATTGAGGGTCTGCTGAGTCGTTTAGGGGATACACATTTCATTTCAAGCATAGATCTGAAAGACGCATTCTGGCAGATACCATTGGCTAGATCGTCCAGGGAAAAGACAGCTTTTACTGTGCCTGGAAGACCCTTGTACCATTTTACGGTCATGCCTTTTGGGTTGTGCAACGCGGCCCAAAGGTTGTGCCGTTTAATGGACAAGGTTATTCCGGCACGATTGCGGGAAAAGGTTTTCGTTTACCTGGATGACTTGCTAGTGGTATCAGCTGGTTTTGCGGAACATGTAGATCTGTTGCGGGAAGTAGCATTTTGTTTGGATAATGCTGGTCTTACGATAAATGTTGAAAAATCTAAATTTTGCTGCCGCGAATTGCGATACTTAGGTTATATAGTGGGTGAAGGACAATTGAGGCCTGATCCCGAGAAAATTATGGCGATTGTTAAATTGGATTATCCGAAAACCGTGAAACAGGTACGAAGCTTTATGGGAACCACAGGATGGTACCGTAGGTTCATCCACGACTATGCCACGTTAACAGCACCCATAACCGAAACCCTTAAGAAGAGTAAGACTTTCACATTTGGAGAGGAGGACAGGAACGCGTTTGATAAGCTTAAGAATTGTTTAACCCACAGTCCCGTCTTAACCCAGCCCGATTTTAATAAAACCTTTTTTATCCAGTGTGATGCATCAGATGTAGGAATAGGCGCAGTACTTTTTCAGAGGGACCCTGAAGGGGCCGAACACCCAATAGTATATTTTTCTAGGAAATTATCAACCTCCCAAAAGAATTATTCGGTGACAGAACGCGAGTGTCTAGCCGTCGTAATGGCTGTCAAACGTTTTCGTCCATATGTAGAGTTAATGAGTTTTGTAGTGATAACAGATCACTCCAGCCTGAAATGGCTTATGGGTCAACGTGATCTTAGTGGACGCTTGGCTAGATGGAGCCTAAATTTGCAAGCTTTTTCTTTCCAAATACAGCATCGCAAAGGTTCGCAGAACGTCGTACCCGACACCCTCTCTAGATATGACATGGACGAGTTTGACATGGCCCCAGTATGCGATTTAAATTCGCCCGAATTTCAGGCAGATGACTACCAAGAATTGGTGAAGGCAATTGAAAGCAACCGAAATAGTTTACCAGACATTAAAATCGTTGAGGGACGGATTTATAAGCGCACTGTGCCATTTGATGGGAACGGAATACAAGAGGAACATACATGGAAACTTTGGGTTCCAATCAGATTGACACGGAAATTAATAGAGAAAGCTCATGAACCACCCACAGCAGCGCATGGCGGCATCGGTAAAACCATTCGGCGGTTGCGCGAATATTATTATTGGCCACATTTAATCATACACGTCCGCGATTTTATCAGTCAATGTGACATCTGTAAGGAAAGCAAACCTACAAATAAGATACTCAGACCAGCAATGGGACGTGAAACAGATGCTAGCAGACCATTTCAGCGAATCTATATCTATATTAGGCCCGTATGTGCGTTCAAAAAGGGGTAATTCGTTCATTTTTATTGTGCTAGATTATCTTTCTAAATATGTTCTATTGAAGGCAATGGCAAAGGCCAATTCGAAGAATGTTATTGAATTTTTGGTAAAGGAAGTATTTTATAAGTTCGGTGTCCCTGAAACCTTAGTGTCAGATAATGGGCAGCAATTCGTTGGTAAAGATTTTTCGGCTTTCTTGGAATCTTTTGGAGTTAAGCATATGAAAACTGCTAGCTATGCACCTCAGGCAAATGCCTCCGAGAGGGTCAACCAGTCGGTTTTGGCGGCTATACGCTCTTACCTGAAAGACAATCAAACGGAGTGGGAGAAATATTTATGCGAAATTGAGTGTGCACTTAGGTCAGCTGTTCACAGCGCTACGGGGGTAACCCCCTATTTCTTGTTGTTTGGAACTAATATGGTAACGCACGCCTCGGCGTATAAAATAGCTAGAACATTGGATACTTTGGAAGATTCCGAAAACAGGATTGAAAGTCAGGGAGGTTTTATGGAACTGGTTCGCGATCAAGTTAAGAAACAATTGCATAAGAGCTATGAGGATAACGCGAAACGCTACAACACCAGGTGTAAGGACACTAGCTTTAAAGCGGGTCAGGAGGTATATCGGAGAAATTTCCAATTGTCGGATTTTTCAAAACAAATTTCCGCTAAACTCTGTAAAAAGTTTGTGAAGTGTAGGATCGTCAAGCCAGTAGGTAATAGCCTCTATGAAATCGAAAACCTACAAGGAAAAAGCCTTGGTATTTTCCATGCCAAAGACCTTAAGCCGTGAGCACACTAATGAGCTTTATCATATTAGCAAACTTGGTGGTCAACACAGCACCATTATCTACAACTCTGAAGTGAACAGCTGTAGTTTACGGCGAATATGAAGAGAATTAGTTGCCGGATGGATAAAAAGGACAATTGGAAAAAAATTGGTATGAGACACTACCATTTTAATCAACCCTGTATGGCAAAGTTGGCTGCAGTTAAACAGTTGACAGAACAGTAGAGGGCGGATGCGAAATGGACTAAACATAAAGTGGATCCGGTCTTTTGTGGCTCGAACGTGAACAGGTGAAAACAGGAAAATTGGCAGCGGGAGAGATCAACTTCCCCAAGGGACGCTAAAAGAAAAGTTTTGTGACAAAGGCACTTAGAGTAAGTTATATTGGTAAATATGGAAATATTTAGTTTTAATAGAATACACTTAGGGAACACGCTGGAACAGGACAATACACCATCGATTTGTCCCGCTACCCAAAGGAGTTGACAGGACTGTAAACCGGACTACACCAGCCACCACCTAATGGGGCTTTGATCTGCCCGAGGCTGGGACACACAAAAACAACAGTTCGTGCGTACATCTGCCGGGGTAAGCTAAAACCCGGTCAAATAAGTTATTACCAACTCACATGGCGATTAACAAAACCCACATTGACCAAAACCGGTGTTAATACGTCGTGTATAAAAAAAAAATATCAGCTCCAGTGCCAAACCGAGGGGCTACCTCTCTACTTCCATTTCGCCCAAAACTTAAAACATCCTTTGGGTCAAGAAAGAGCATATATCCCTCTTATAAGAAAAGCCAAAAAGTGTTCTGAACAACCATCCACAACCACCATCGTTATTACCAGTCATAGTGGCAAATAAAAAGTGTTTAAACAACCATCCACAATCACCATCGTTATTACCAGTCATAGTGGCAAATAAAAAGTGTTTAGAACAACCATCCACAGTGGCAAATAAAAAGTGTTAGCCAACAATTCACAACAGAAAAAAGTTTTACCAGCTATAATAACAACCAAAAAAAAAAAACTGTTTTTACATCCTTAGTATCAGCAAAAAGGGGTTTGATACAACCACTGATATTCACAAAAACCTAAGACAACGGCAGCAACAGCAAAACTTAAACCACACATTGTGGCAACAAAATGAAAAGTTTTGACCACCACCTGTAGTGACAGCGAAAAGTTTTTTTACAACACAAAGAGCAACGTTGGAAACCACCTGTAGTGACAGCAAAAGGGGGTAGCTACCTATTCTCGTATCCACAATAAGTCGTTTTACCACCTATAGTGACAACTAGTTTTAAACTATCATCAGCAACAACAAAAGTTGTCGCCATCTGTAGTGATAACCAAAAAAAAAAAAACAAAGAAAGTGTTTTGAGACCAGCATACACAACAACAATCGGTTTTAACAACTATAGCAACAACAAAAGTTTTAAACCATATCCCAACAACCCTACAATTTACCGGACAAATCTCAAATTCCCTAGAAGCTCGTAGAAGTGAAGCAACCACCACACCGAACAGCAGCGACAATAGCAGCAGACACTATTATGGATTCCTGCTAGGTCAGCCCGACCGGTAGGGTAAGATAAGTGAAAACAAAATAAATAGTAGTTTTTGTAAAATTTAATTTCTTTATTCTCGGTTTCGGAGAGGGCGGTTTAGGGTAATGTTAGAGAAATATTAAGTTGGCTTAGGTCGTAAGAAAAGAAAAAGTTTAATGTTTGAACACTCGATTTGTAACAAAATTAAGGGATAATTAACAACAACAAAAAAAAAACCCCCATATCCAGAAGCCTTTGTGAAAAGGACTGTCAAAATCACTTTCTGTTTAAAATAGTATCTCCCATACGAGGGTAGTTTCAGTTTTACAATACATGTAAAACGAGTTTAGAGTCGATGCTTAATATTTCTCTAGACATTAATGATGTAATATAATGATACACAGAGTGGTGCAATAGTTACTTGCAAATTTAGTAAGGCCCTAAACATAAAGAAATAAAATTGTATAAATAAAATAAGATAATCAATGACCAAAAATAAACCCAAATTACAAAAGAAATAAGATTAACGTAAAATTTATCTGTTTAGAGAAGGTTAGCAAATAAATTAAAAAAAAAAAAAAAACTGAAATGAAAGAATAGATTCAGAAAGTAGTGTGGAGAGAAAATTTTATTTGCAAACCAATCTAATAGATGATGAGCATTAAGCTAGCATTTGCATTGTTAAAAAAAAAAAAAAAATTGTAGCAACGGATAAAACTTTAACCAGTGAAAACATTAAATGAGTTTGCTGTGTGAATTTCTCCTTTTGCAAGTCCTGGGAAAATTTATGAAGTTTATTATTATATTGTTTAAAGTTTAAAGAATAAAAATTATCAAATTATCAATTAAATTAAATTAAAAAGGAAAAATGTAATAAATATTTCTAGAATAAGAAACAAATCGAATTTATAAATAAACAAAAGACGTCATAGCCTATAAGTTAGGAGGATAGGGAACTGATTTAGGAAACCAAAACGGGTGTAAAATCCGGTGTATGCAAATTATAAACTTAAGGAAGAATAATGATTTTGAATAAAACGAAATTTGAATTTGGATATGAAAATAACGATTTTAGTAATTTCAAATAATGGAATAATTTATCTTTGAGGTATGAGGTAAGTGTGTGGTGGTGAGATTATGTAGGTAGGTTTGGGATTCCGCGAACACTGGTTCAACTTTTATGTCATCCTTGTTTTTTGTATTGTAAGAACCTTCACCCATGCCGCGAGCCATAGCCGAGCATTAATTACCAAGTAGCCAGTGTACAATACAGGAACAAGTCCGAGTGGAACGGTTGAGGATGGGATGATAGGGTTGGTGGTTAAACACCCGACCGCTTGTGCAATTTTTTTTAAATTTTTTTAGTTCAAATCTCGGGGAAGAAACATGACAAAGAAAACAAACAAACAAACACACAAACTATTTTGGTGAATATATTTCCCAACTTTGCTATTGCGGTGAACAAAAACATCAAAAGTAATTACAACTCAACAGTGTTGAATTTTGTGAACATTAAACGTGCCATATTTCATTTAAATGAGATTCGATTAATGTTCCTTCATGGTTCAGTTGTCTAGGGGGTGTGTTAAGTTAGAAACTAAGAGTTCCCTGGTTTGAATCTTGGTTTTTTAAAAAGAAAATTTTTTTTAATATTATTATTCTTTTTATGTTCTATAAGCGATTTAAAAAAAATATATTTACCAGTTTTCGCTTTTTAAATTTTATTTATAATGAAGTTTTAAGTATTGTAAATATCGTCGTTCCGGAGTTATCTTGTCGTATATCACAAAATCGAAAAAAATGAGATAAGACCGTTTGCTTTGGTAAATTTAATAGATCTATCGATCTGCGCAATCCTCACGTCTCTATCTCTTATGGTTAATGAGATATTACGAAGCCATTTTGTTGTATATCCACTTTTGCGAAAAATTTAATGCGTTATATTATCGTATGTAGCATAATTGTGGATATACGACAAAAAATGTATGAACATTTTCAATTAAAAAAATCTTGCGTTATCTTGTTGTATGTAAACAAAGTATTTTAGGCATGTTACAAAAAAGCGACTATCTTGTTAATATTACTGTTATTTTAACATTTTTCTTTTTATATGTAAAGATATTTTACGGACGAAGTACACAACGGCTATTTATATTGATGAAATATTGCCTAAATTCACTTAATTGTTAAGCAGTAAAAGGTTAAATATTCACACGCAGAGAAAAAACATGTTTAAATATGGTCACCTCCAACAATACTATGTTTAAAGAAAATTTAAACCATATTATGTTTAATTTAACCATATTTTTGTCACCGACAACCATGTTATGGTTAAATTAGTCCCCTATCAAAAAGCCACAACCAAATTATGGTTACTTCTAAACATGTTATGGTTAAATATGACAATAATTTGTTTTTAAATTGACAATAGTATTTTCCTCTTTTTCAAGAGCAACATGCTATGGTTGAAAACCAACCATGCTATTATAAGTGTTAAACATATTTTAGTTATTATTAACCATAATGTGTTCGGAGGCAACCATATCATGGTTGTGGCTTTTTGATAATATGGTTGTCGTTGACAATAATATGGTTAAATTAAACATAATGTGGTTAAAATTTTCTTCAAACATAGCTTTGTTGGAGGTGACCATATTTAAACATGTTTTTTCTCTGGGTGCAGGATGGTCCAACCATAGTGCACAATGTTAATTGTGAATAAAACAAAAAGTTTTTAGAGAATTATCTGAATTTTTTATTATTATAGAAGGATCTATGATAACAAGGTGTGAGTCAAAATATCGGTCAAATGCTCGTCGCGGCTTCCGTAGCATACCTTTGTCCTATGGTCCATATTTACAATGCCTCCTCTGAGACCTAATTGATGTTCAATGCCCTTAATGTGACAAATTATCTAATCCTTCAGCTCTTGAATTGTTCTTGTCTTATTGACGTGCACTTTTTATTTTAAATTTTACCAAAGAAAGAAGGCCAACGTCGTCAAATCATATGATCGTGACGGCGAGTTAACATGGCCATTGAATTTCTCGTGCAGAAGAGCCATTGTTTCGTTGGCCGTGCGACACATTCTTTTGGAACTAGGTACTTATCGCCCAGGTCCATATCCTCAATTTCTGGCAAAAAGAAATCCGTTATCAGCTCGCGATAGCGAACACCATTCACATTAACTGCTTGGCATACCTCATTTTCGAAGAAGTAAGGCCCGATGATGCCGCCTGGCCATAAACCGCACCAAGCATGCATGCACAGGCGTTTTCACATTTTCTACAGAGCCGGTTTGCAACAATTTGCCCACAATTATCCCGATTGTGGACACATTTAATCGATTTTGTTGACCAAAAAAATCAAGATGTGCACAAAATGTATTTTTGATTTGAACGCCCATTTTCGTAAAAGGCTTCAGCAATCTTAACGCGCTGCTCAATGCTGCACCTCTCCATGGTTGAATTTGGCACTGATACCAAGAAATGCCAAATTAAGTTGGACAAAAATTTGACGTTACGGTGTGACACACAGTTTTCATCGTGCAATATGGTTGGACCACCCTTAAGTAGTAATAAACCTTAAAATTATTCATACATAAGGAAATTCGATAATATAAAAACTATAAATATTCGAAATTTGTCACTTGCATAAATTTTCGTTTCGAAAATTGTTATAACTTTATTTTCAATATTGGTAAAACACGTGAATGTAGGTTTTTAATACCTCATTTTGACTTATATCCCACAAACTAAAAAATATATCGCAAAAAGTGGCGTATACGACAAAATTGAGAAATTTTTTCAAACGTGATAATGGCTATAACTTAAATAATTTTTTCCATGACTTTGGATATTTTTACATAAATCGATAAAGAACTTCAAACACAATATCTGACAAAAATATTGGACGACTTTTTTCACGTAAATTTTTGTGTATAAAAATTTGAACCTTAAGATTCGATTTCCCAAAAAAAAATTTTTGTGATATACGGCAAGATAACTTCGGCACGACGATATGTAAATATGTATTTAGTTTTTGTCTAGTTGCTCTGTATTCTGCTCCCACAATGGTGAAGGGTATATAAGATTCGGCACAGCCGAATATAGCACTCTTACTTGTTTTTTTTTATTTTTTTGCCAACTCGCCTCTAAAATGTCTTCAAGACGCAGAGGCACTAAGCTAAGAGATTCGAATATGACACAAAATGCAAGCTGGGTGAGAATATATGACAAAAAATAGCAAAAGGTGATTCGTTAACAGCTGTTTAGTTATTAAAAATGAATCTATGAAAATATTGCGAAGGTTCAGTAAATTAAAAGTCAATATGTGGATAACTGTAGTTTAATGTTACGGTAAATATGGAAAAAATTTAGTCTCCTGCAGACAAGCATAAAGCTTCGCGGAATTAGCTTAGAGGGGGCGGGGGTGGAATTCTGTTCCTAAATTATTTGATAGTGAAAAGGAAAACTCAGTTTAAAGTCCATTAGGTATGCCCTATTTAAGTAAAGAATATTTATTAATCCCCTACAACGACTTCCTTAATACATCGCATACATATTTCCTTAAGCCTTACGAACATGTTCATACAATTTCAAACCAGTTATGAATTATTCATAATTTTTACACGTATATTTTATTTACGGGTTAAACTGTAGTGTATTTTACACCATTGATTCTTGACACTTATGGCGATTTCTTTTCTGAAAACAATATGCTACAGTATATACATGTAACATTTTCTAATGTTACCTATAATCACTGGAAGTGTTACATGTTGTGCAATTTTAATAGAACACAATTAGCTGCTTTTATTTACAACTATTACACTTTCATAATTAATGTACTTCATGAGCGATTTTTAATGCTATTTGAGCGGTTTCTGAACGCAATTATGGCTTGAAAACAAATATTGACATCACTAATGCCTTAGAAAAATTTAAACGATTATAATATAAATAGACTTTTTTTGATTTTAATGTGTAAATATATTTATATTTTCTTTTAAAATAATTTTTTTTACAAAATTATGAGCTGTATGAGTTATGACAAGCAAAATAAAACATTGGTTGTACAAACAAAGTAGTAAGTACCAAAGTTGTAAGACAGGGCAGTATGAACACCTTAAGTAAAAGTAAGGGTAAAACATGCAACATGTTTTGCATGTTTTTTATCAACATATTCACAAAAGAACTTGAAAATTTTTCCCACAGTTGTATTTTATGTACAAACGAACACAAAAATGTAGAACATGTAACATTAATGCAACATTTTTCTCAGAAAAGAAATCGCCATTAATTCAAAAAATTATTAAAAATGCAAATGTTGCCATATTTGAACAGAAAACTTAAAGGAAAAAACACGTAGGCAAAATAAACGTTGAAATTACTAAAATAGTTTTACCGGATAGGTAGAGATAACTGTTAGGTACGAACACGACTAAATATCTGTTTGTAGAAATTACGGGCATTAGTAGAAGAAAAAATTATTAAAAATAAATATTTCAAAAAAAAAACTTGTCTTACGTTAAGTTATATTAAAAAGTAATTAAGTATAGTTACCTTTCTAGTTTATCATAATGATTTAGTACTAAATGTCTTGCTAACGTTCGTAAATTTTTTGCATCTTCTTCACAATCTTTAATGATACAAGACAATTGGTGCTTCTTTTTTAATTCTGCCATGCACGCATGATTTAACAATTTCCCAAAGCAGTCATATTTTTCAAGGCACAACTAAAAAAAAAATAATAATGCTCTTTAAGTTTTAAAAAAGTATCACAACATTTTGCGAAAAAAATCATTTTAAATAACGATTAAAAAATATTATTAGAAAAAAAGAAATTATCTATTTATAAATCGGCAAAGGCAAAACAGTTAAGAACACTTTCCTCTTCTGTACGATTTGAGCAAAATTTACACCTTTTGAAATGTATTTTCTTACAGAAGTACAATATATAATTTATTATAATCTGTTCAATATTTTCAAAGTTATAATCGATTAAATTTGCTACTAAAAAATATGCAACACAGATGTAAATACAAATTTTTTTTTCAATTATCAAATAATAACAAAAATAGGGTAGTCGATTATTCGACCGGTTTTCGGATATTTCGACTATAAAAATCGGCACAGGCATAACAGTTAAGAAACCTTTCTTCCTCTGTTTGCCAACCGAACCTCAGTGGGGAGAAAAAAGTATCAAAAACGGAAAATAAGGGCAAATTAAATTTCTTTCTTTTACTTTTCCGTGCTGGATGTGATAATTTTTAAATTTTCTATAATCAGGTATGTGATGGAAAACGATTTTGAAAACAAAACGATTTGAAAACGATAATATCGTTTTCAGTATCTTTAAAAATTGATTTCTAACATATCGAGCCCTAATAGCAAAAATGATGTAACCAACAAAACTAAAATTTTACAGGAGTGTTTTTTTTATTTTATTTCATATAAATTTTGTATGAAATTTGCCTAATACCTCAAAATTGTTCTTGCTATAAAATCGTAAAGGTGCCTTATGTGACCACGACATTTTAGGTGATGATGCAAGTGTTGCCAATAAAGTCATTTATTAAAAAAAATCTAAAATTTTCCTCTGCTTTCCTGCATATATTATCTTAAATTCTGTATTATATATGTTAATTGAACTGTGTTTTGAACAAAAACTGAAGACTTTAATTTAGAAATGGATTTTAAAATCTCTCGAAATTCATCACACCTTCTAAAAACGATCGTTTTGAAATCGTTCGATTCTCATCACATACCTGAACATTGAGCTTAGAAATAGAGCTGGCAAACAAACGATAGTACTATCGATACTATAGTTTTTTTCCATAGGACTTTCGATAGTTTTTTTCCATCGGACTATCGATTGTTTCTTTTCGATAGCGATACTATCGTTAAATTTTTTTTTTTTTTAATGTTTAATACATTCTTGTTTCTATCTGGCAACACTAAGCCTAACCCTATTTGTCAGTGGCGGCGCCCTAAAACGAGTGTTTCACATTTTCTACATCTTTGATGGTAGATGTTGATCAGTGTAAAAAGCCTATTAGGGGAAAAAAAACGTCGCAAAAAATATACGTGAAAATTTATTTGTCGTGGAACCGCTTTCCGCAAAATACGTTTTGCTTAAAAAATTATTAAATACGTATTAATAACTGTAAACACCTTCAATTAAAATATTCATTGTAAAACAATAAGTCAAAATATGTTTTTCTTTGAAAAGCACGCACTAGAAATTAACTTTATTAGCACTGCTGAAAAAGATAAGGAAAGTTGTTTTGATTTGTTCACTTCCGATGCACAAAAGTAAATGTGAAAAACAACTGATTGCAAATCTTTATGCATGTTTTAGTAGTATCACTAATAGTGAGTATTAGAGCGAACTAACGGTGAAAAAATCAAACATCGTCATTCGACCACTATGTCCTACTACTGAACCACTGTGCGGAGTCGAAGTCGTAGTACCCACAAAAACTCGCGACTCCGACTACAAAATAAAATAGTCAATACAGATTATAAATATATTGAATTGAAGTATGTTTTCTTAAAACATACTTGCCATATACTATCTCCACCCTTTAGGGCTCCCATACAAATATGGCCGTTTTTTTAAATTTTTTGCCAAACAAATAAATTTTTGAAAAAATAGCTTTTTCTAAGTCTAGAGGCGCGGATTAGGATTTTATTTTAGACCCATGGTTTCTTCGGAGAATTTTTTTTTAATTTTATGTAGATCACGTTTATGCTATACGATTTAAAAAAAACTCAATTTTTTTTTGGTTTCTG
Source organism: Pollenia angustigena (assembly GCA_930367215.1). Classification (NCBI taxonomy): domain Eukaryota; kingdom Metazoa; phylum Arthropoda; class Insecta; order Diptera; family Polleniidae; genus Pollenia; species Pollenia angustigena. Next base: position 201,636,423 of record OV884060.1, read on the forward strand.
AGATATAAAGAATTAATTTTGCTTCATATCAACTATTTTTAAATTTATTAAGTATTGTTTTGCTCTACACGCTACTATTAGACAAATGCTGCAAATTTCTCAGTCGAAAACGTACAAAATAAATTTTATTCTTGCTTTGCTTGAGTGCCTTAAAAAAGTAGAAAAGGAAAATAAAATGTTTAAAACTCAATACTAGGGTATTCATTCGGTTAACCGGTTGATTAATTACTACCCGATTAACTGATCGGTTAATTTCAAATTGGCTTTTTTCGATTAACGATTAAACCGATTAATTTCAGTCGATTAACGATTAAACCGATTAATTTCAGTCGATTAACCGATTAACCGAAGTAATAAAACTTTCAATACTTTGTAGTATTATAACATAATTTTTTTGTATTTGTTTAGAAAATATTTTTTCATACAAACAAAAAAGGTGTTCAGTGATCTTCATTTTAACCCATTTCCCGCCGACCGATGACTAAAATTACAATGTTTTTCAATGCTTTTTTATCTTCATCATCGATCAACAGGAATGTGGCGAAAAGTGGGTTAAATATTTGATTGCCAACACCTTTTTTTCGTTTCACGTACTTTTTATATGTATGTGTTTAGTTATTTGTTTCTTCTCATATATTCTCATATCAGTCTTTTAACAGAACTAACCGAAACAATTAGAAGTGTTAATTTTTAAATTAAATTTTAAAAAACTCAAATGGCATAATCCTGGAAAAGGACTAAGAAATTAGATATTCATCTACGATAAGTGAAAGAATTTTTTCCAAGTCAACTTTTGCCAAAACTAAAGAAAAGAATCGCTTTAATCCTAAACATTTAAACCAAATTACTTTTCTAAAAGATTATTTTATAAGATGTCCTTTAACTACCCAGTAAAAACTTCGCCTACAAGATAATGTGTTGAGTAATCAGAAAAACATAAGAGCACTACTTACAATTCTACTGAAAGAACCAATGAATTTTACAAGGGATGTCCCAAAATGAACGCGTTAAAAAGTAAGTCATTATATTTTTACCTGCAGACATCCAGAAAAAAGTAGTTATGGAAGTTGTTATAGATGTAGTTATAGAAGAAAGCTACAAAATAATGAGTTAAAGAAGCTATTCATTTTGAAAAAGTAGGCGAAGTTTTTATTGGGTATTGAAATGACTAATAAAATTATTGCAGTTTTACTTTGTATACATATGTAAATATTTGGGGGATTCACATGGTAGCAAATATAAAGCCTTATGTCTTAAAATAATTACAGGAATATATATCGTCGGCTTAATATGCAAACCGGCTAAATCCACTTTTTATGTAAATTGAGATTTTGATGCCGTGTGGTAAAAAAGATACGCCTCGTCGACCAGCATGTAGTTTTTCTTCTATTTAAGTCTTGAAGTGTGTAAAACTGACTGTAATTTTATTTTCTATCAAGCTTCAAATAACAAAAATAAAAAGTTTATTTTTCTCTCCTGTAAAATGTGCTGAAAGTGAGTTAGCAGGTTTGCATATTAAGCCAACGATATGACTGTTTCCAGCAAAAACTTTGCTTACAATCCTACTTTTAATGACTTCAAGAATTCATTAGTTTGTAGCTTTATTCGCCACTTTTTGGATTATTAGTTATATATTAAATAATAACTTTATTATTATATCTTAAATATACAGAAAAATTTAAATTTTCATTATGACAATAAAAATGTCATTATAGTCAAAAAAGATTGTTTTTAATACAAAAACTACACTGCCCCGGTAGACTAGCTGGTAGCGAGCTAGTCTATCAGCACCGAGGTTGCGCGATCGAATCCCGCCAGAGACAGAAAAAAAAATTAAAAATAAAATAAGAAAAAAAAAAAAATAAAATTAAATTAAAAATAATAAAAAAAAAAAAAAAAATTTTTACTTTATTGACTTTGTGTAACTATATATTTTTATAAAAATTTTAAGTATAAAAAAAAACATATTATTTTTTAGATTATAATAGGCTAAATTATAAAGGATTACTTTTGGGACATCTCGAACAAAAATAAGTACTTTTTCTAGTAGAAAAGTAAGTAGTCGGCTCGTCAAATTCTCATTATTTTTCTGCTTATTTTGTAAGCAAAGTTTTTGCTGGGTTGTAAGATACCGCTTATAATTTATTCTACTATACAGTCATGACGAATCAATGAACGCAGCATTACAATTTTTATTTTGTTTGAAACACAACAATATTTACTTTAAACAATCTAAAATTTTATTTAGGATATTATGACGATATGACTTTGTGCATTAATTAAAAAATGCATATTACATACATATTTGTGAATTGTTTTTTTTTTACTTTCTCGTTTTAGTTCAAGAATTGTGACGTTTGTTACCTATGTTATTGTTTTCGTATTTACTTATAAACTCCAAGAAATAAGCAATTAATGCATTTTTATATACTGAAATTACTTAATTTATAAAAAAAACTTTATTAATCGGTTAACCGATTAAAAACAAAATTAACCGATTATGAACCGATTAAACCAAAACCTCGGTTAATTAATCGAGCGATTAACCGATTAAAGCAAAAGGTCGATTAAATGAATACCCTACTCAATACACAGCAGTAAGTTTACGTGTGCAGCACAAAAAGTTACTTTTTAAAAATCAAATTAGAAAAGTGGTGTATGCAGCACAATACAATTATTTTCACTTTCAAAAAATAAATTCGTTAAAATTTACATTTTTCTTCAAAACATACTTATGCCAGAAGCAGTGATTTAAATAATAACAAAAAAAACTTCGATTATATTTTCAGAAAACTTCATATAATCCTTCATTGTCGTTTTTCTCTACGAATTCACTACGAGTTTTTGGCATATGCTCCAAACCAATAATGAACTGACGATATCCACCACCTGGATAACTATCTTGCCGCGATGTGGTGGCTTAAATGCCGGCTGTAGTGTATGTCTTACAACTTGAATCGGTAAAGTCTAGCCGGAACAAGTTGGAAGGCATTAGCTCTAAGGCCAGCATGACGAAGGGTTATCCATCCATCCATCCCCTATCCCACTACCTATAATCCTATCTATCCCCCTTTTTCCCCACATCCACCACTTTTAAGGTCAAGGTGGTTGATAGCAGCGTCGAGAACCTGAATGGCTAGTTAGTGGTTAAAGAAACTGGTCGTGAACAGCTTCCCTCTGATGCCGATGGCAAGGGTCAGTTGTAACTCTAGCCTAGTCCGTGCAAGCCGTCACTGCGCGAGACGGTCCTTTTTCGTACGTGCAAACTCGTGGGACCAAAAATTGGAAAACTTAAAAAAACAAAACAACGACGCGACTTTAGGATGCGGTGCAGCAGAGATTCTGCTGCAAGAGGGTCAGTTGACAACAGAACTGACAGAGACGGACGTGATGGACTCCCCAGTCGGCTCCCCGTCTTGAACAGGGGCCTCGGAAAGACTCGGTGGTCTAACTCTGGGCTCTGATGATGAGCACGAAGTCAAAATGATTTCGGCTGATGATCAGGAGTAAAGGGCTGAACCAGCAGCTTCTGAGGTCACGCTAGAGATGGGAAGAGGATTGGCGAGTGCATCAAAACCCATTGTTCGGCAGGATGCGACAGAACAGGTCACATCAGAAAGCCGAACGAACTACGAAAAAAACCAAGAGTGGTGTGAGAGTCTCCTTAGCCTTTCTAGAAAAGATAGTTAAGAAAGACTCCTCACTGCACGATGGGCGGTATAGGCATTTGCTGAGGAAGCACCGAAAGAACGTTGCTAGATTCGAACGAATCCACGGCTCTGTCGGTGATATCCTAGGCATTCCCTATCCTGCGGGATACACAGCAAGGGCTGCTGAGGACAGGGTTGTCAGATTTTTTTGAGCTCCATCGCCAAACCGGATGTCAGAAATCGCCAAAAATCGCCAAACGTCAATTTTGTTCAGTTTTTGTAAATTTTTTTTTTTTTTAATTAAATTTTGCACACAAAAAACGCTAGTATAATATTTCAATCAAAAATCGCCAAAAACTGAGAAAAATACAAAAAAGTCGCCGAAAGTAAATTTTGTGTTGTTTCTGTAATTTTTTTCTAAATAACATAAAATGGAGATCATATATATGTATTCAGTTGCAAAACTTTAACTAAGTACACATGTCTATAAGATCATACACTTCAGCCTCATCGATTTCATTACTGGAGTTTTGATCTGCATACATACTACATATTTGAATTAAATAGTGACTGAATTATAAAATTCACTTAATATGGTAACAAAACTCATGTGAAAAAAAGTTACAAGTTCTTTTGTGTTACTTGGTGGCCACACGATCAAGTTTTGCCTTTCAATTCCTTTCAATTTGCAATACACTCTCAGTTTTTTACTAACACACTCACACTTTTTAAATTGACGACGAGATGGCTTTCAATTTCACCTTTCCATTTGTTTGGCAATTTACTTTCAATTTAACAGCTGAGTACAAGTTTGTCTCTGTTGTTGTTGACATCTTGGAAGTAAATTGCTTACAAATTGAGTGCAGCCTACGTCACAGCTTCCAATTTATGTAAATTTTGACAAGCAGTATATGTAAAAGACTATCAAGAACAACTTGAACGTGTGGCCGCAGGGTTAGTAATGATAACAAAAAATGCAAGCTGTTAAACAAAATCGCCGAAATAATATAAATGGTAAAAATAGCCAAGTTAATCGCCAGCTATATCAGAAATCGCCATACAAATCGCCAGTCGCCAAATGGAAAATCCCATCGCCAAACACGTTTCAAAATCGCCACGTTTGGCGAGAAATCGCCATATCTGACAGCCCTGGCTGAGGACTCAAATGTTGTCAGTAAAGACATCGAATCCTCAACAGCCCCAGCTGAGGAATCCTCAAACAAAGGAGCGGACAAAAAAAGGAGGGTAAAGAGTCAACAAATGGCCCTCTTATCGGTGACAGCATGGTCACTGCTAAGGGAGCTGAGCCTGTGGACGAATTACCCAATACTAGTCGCGCGATGAGGACTGGGAAGGTCTTGATAATCTCCGACAGTCACTCCCAAAAAGGAGTCACTAAAAGAATAACCGGGACAAACCAGTCAACATCCGCAAGGAAATCGAGTGATCACGGACAGAGCTCTGCTAAGGCCCCCAATAAGGAGGCAGTTAAGAGAGTTAGATCTGGTGATGACCAGAAATCCCCAGCTGCTTAGAGGACAGGTCAGACTGGTGTCGGCACTCTTAAGAATTTTCGACGGTATTCTGGCGGCTGTCATTGATCGTGTGGATCCCGATGGAAGGATCAGTGTCGAGAAATGGCAGGTGCTAGAGAACAAACTACTCGACGAAATCTTTAGCGAGAAAGGAAGGCCGGGCGAAGTATCGTTCAAAGGGGCTGACTGGGCCAGAGGTGTCAAAACTGTCAGTAGTGGCAATCAAAAAACCTTTGAGTTTTTAAAGGCTGCAATTGGCAGGTGTGGCATTCCTGAAGCCAGATTGGACGTTATACTCGCATCTGAGTTGCCATTAGGGCCAGTAGTCACGGTATGGATACCTCCACCGGTGGAGGTCATACTGGGGTAACTGGCCAACCAGAACGATGGTCTCGTTACAGGCCAGTGGAAGTTGATAGCTTCACCGGGTTGGAAGGAGAACCAAGGGAGAGACTTCAGGTTCGCAGTGGACCAGGAGTCTCTCAAAAAGTTGAAATCAATGAGAGGGGTATTCGGGTTGGGGTCTATTAGATTTAGGTTTCCTAAAGATGATAGACCCTAAGAGGCTGAAAATGGTGCAGATAAACTAGCACCACTGCGAAGCAGACTTAACCGAATTAGTAACCTACCTCATCGATAACAACGTAGACGTGGCTTTAATCCAAGAGCCCTGGACTAATAAAAACCGGGTAGTTGGATTAAAGGTGACGGGGTATACTTTGTTCGTACCCCACACGGATGAGAAGGTACGAATTTGTATATTGGCGAGAACTGAGCATAAATTTATTATTTCTCATTCTAACAGTAATGGAGACCTCAAGGTTGTGACAGGAGAAGCCAGGAACAGAACGGTCATGGCACTAGCATCGGTACACTTACCATACGAAGCTACCGATCCACCAGGTGAAAAAGTGCGGGAGTTAGTGGAGCACTCGGGCAGAAGTGGCTCAAGGCTGGTACTGGGTTGTGACGCCACTGCACACCAAACCCAATGGGGAAGTGCCGATATCAACAAAAGAGGTGAGTCTATGTTTGATTTTATTATTGCCAGCAATCTTTTTATCTGTAACAGGGGGAACGTTCAGAGCTAGGGATATAGAGGGAGTGATAGATATTTCATTGACGAACTGTAGGGAATTAGTAGAGGATTGGAGGGTGGCTTTGGATTTTTCCTTCTCTGACCATAGTCGCCTGTCCTATAATCTAATGTTTGAGAGGTCGAAAAGGTGTCCGTATAGGCTTCCGAGGAGGACGGATTGGGATTATTTTTCGGGATTGGTACAAAGTAACCGTAGGGTTACACGGGACTTGGGGTCGATTCCGACTCACGGGGGTATTGACCATTAGCTATGAGCGATCCTGTCCGTTAAACTTTCCGGGCAGACGTACACAGCCAAGATGGTGGACAGACGAGTTGAGGACTCAAAGGTCCACTGTCAGAAGGCTGTTCAATAGAGCGAAGTATACGCGTAGGGAGGAAGATTGAAGTAACTTCAGGTTGAGTTACGGGAGGTATAAGGGGATATTAGAGAGCTAAAAGGGACTCGTGGATTAAGTTTAGCGAGTCAGTTGAGTCCGTGAATGAGATGTCTAGGTTGAGGAGAATTTTATCCAAGGACCCGGTGGTCACAGGATTTATTCAGAGACCGGACAACTCATAGACGGAATCTGGCTCTAAATCTCTTTGTCTGCTTATGGAGACTCACTTTCCTGGGTGTGTGGATCCTGTTTCGGGGGAACAGGCTGTTTGTGGTGACCCCTTCTTTGGGTCGGGCTCAGGCGGTGAGGAAGTGGAGACGGTAGGGGATATGATAACCTTGGATAAGGTAACATGGGCGGAACCAGATGGTTTCTTTCCGGCGATGCTACAGAATATCGGGAAATTATCACTCCTGTTGTTGGTGGAACTGTTTAGGGTATGTGTTCTGAACGGGTACATTCCTAGGGGGTGGATAGAGGTCAGGGTAGTTTTTATACCCAAGGCGGATAAAACCGGTCACTCTTAGCCCAAGGATTGCAGACCAATCAGCTTATCGTATTTTCTTTGAAGACGTTGGAAAGACTGATTGACCTTCATCTGAGGACGAAGATTGACGCCGGCATCATCAGCGGCACTCAACACGCCTATCTTAAGGGTAGATCTGTTGAGAGTGCGCTACATGATGTGGTTGGTTATGTGGAGCGGGGATTGCGAAACAAGGAATACACCTTGGCGGGAAATTATCACTCCTGTTGTTGGTGGAACTGTTTAGGGTATGTGTTCTGAACGGGTACATTCCTAGGGGGTGGATAGAGGTCAGGGTAGTTTTTATACCCAAGGCGGATAAAACCGGTCACTCTTAGCCCAAGGATTGCAGACCAATCAGCTTATCGTACTTTCTTTGAAGACGTTGGAAAGACTGATTGACCTTCATCTGAGGACGAAGATTGACGCCGGCATCATCAGCGGCACTCAACACGCCTATCTTAAGGGTAGATCTGTTGAGAGTGCGCTCCCTGATGTGGTTGGTTATGTGGAGCGGGGATTGCGAAACAAGGAATACACCTTGGCGGCATTCCTGGACATAGAGGGCGCCTTTAACAATTTGAGGATAGAGGCTATTAGGCAGGCACTGGTTGATCTGGGGGTTCCGTTATGTTTGGTCGAATGGATAACTATGATGCTTAGCAGCAGTTATTTACTCGAACTGGGAAACGAACGCTTGAGGAAATCGGTGACTAGGGGTCCCTCACAGGGGGGAGTTCTCTCTCCCTTATTTTGGCTCATGGCCGTCAATGTCGTTCTTAGACTTTTTGAAAGAAAGTCGTGGCCTACGCGGATGATGTAGTGATATTGGTGTCGGGCAAGTATCTGCCGACAATTAGCGAAATCATGCAAGGGGCGCTGGGCGAACTGTCGGCTTGGGCGAACTGTCGGCTTGGGCGAGCGATAAGGGACTGGGAGTTAATCCGGAGAAGACGGAATTGGTTATTTTTACTAGGAGGTACAGGGTGGAGAATTTTAGGCTACCGGTACTAGGAGGAGTGGAGCTTAAAATATCTGATAGTGCTCAGTATCTGGGAGTTTTTCTGGACAGCAAGCTGTCATGGGAAAGGAATACTCAGGAGAGACTTAAGAGGCGTCTCAATGGCTTCTATGCTTGCAGAGTGCCCCGGTAGGCTAGCTAGTAGTGAGCTAGTCTATCAACCCCGGGGTTGCGGGTTCGATTCCCGCCAGAGACTCTGGTTTTTTTCCTGCAGACAAGCGTAAGACTTCGCGGCGATTAGCATAGGGAATTAAAAAAAAAATAGGTAGGAGCTGGGGACTCCGGCCGTCAGTAGTGGGATGGCTGTACACTTCGGTGGTTAGACCCATTCTTACGTATGGATGCTGTGTTTGGTGGGAGTCATTGAGATTGGCTAGTCGTAGGAACCTTCTTTCTAAGGCTCAGAGGTGTGCTTCAATCGGCATGACTGGTGCCATGAGGAGTACTCCTCAAGCGGCCCTGGATGTCATTCTACATCTTCTGCCTATTGAGCAGTATATGATGGGAATGGCAGCCAGGAGCATTTAGCCGACCGTAAATGTATTTACATGCAATGTAAAGTACCGTAACGTACTGTAAGCGCGTTTGTGCACTTATAGAACATGTAAGAACGTGTCAGCTGTTTTTCACAACCAAAAACAAAAAAGCATTAGTATGCATAAAACAACACACCCAGTGATGAGAATTAAAAATGTTGAAATGGTGACCGCTTTGCAGAAAAAGTACCAAGTGATTTAAATAGTATTAAAACTGTATTTCTTGCATGTATAAATAAATAAAAAATTTTAATATTTGATATTAATATTACAGATTTACAAAAACAAAAATGTATTATATCATACTCGTACACATGTTCTTACATTAATTTCAAAATGTGCATACACCTAAACAAGGTTTTGATACCATTAAAAACCAGACTTTATTTGTTTGTGTATATGTATACATTTGTTAATTTTATACATCTAAACATATATTTGTATAAATGAAAATATGTATGGATTGTAACTTATTTTGTCAAAAGTCCACAGATATAATAACTGAAAAAGTACCAAACAAAAAGAGTGATTTTACCCGCATTGCATTTAAAATATAAACAGCCCATCACTATCTACAACTGTCACGTAACCTCGTAATGAAATTCTATTTTCTACATGTTGGCACGTTACGGTTAAGTGACATTACAGTCAGTTAAGCATTTGCATTGCTTTCCATATAACAGAAACGATCAGCTGTTTATATTACATTTTCATTTCTACATTTACGTTCGGCTAATGGGACCTTTAGACTGATGGAGTTAGGATCGATGGGGAATGTTACGCAGAGTCACTCACTGAGTGAGATTGAGGCTGGTGGCTTTCGCCTGGGATTAGCCGGCTCCACTGATAATGTGGGCACTAGGGTGGATTTTGGGCGGAGCTGGTTAGGTAGGAGCAGATTATTTAGTGGATTTGCTTTTTTCACTGATGGCTCGAATATGAGGGGCACGGGCGAGGGGGTCTACATTGAGGATCTGGACATCAGAAGGTCATATAGGCTTCCTGACGACTGCAGAGTTTTTCAGGCGGAGGTTCTGAAGGTCTTGAGTACCGTTGAACTGATGAAGGACAACATTGACAGGGACTCGGAGGTCACTATATTGTGGACAGCCAGGCGGCTCTTATGGCCGTAAGGGGCTGTTATGTGAACTCCAAGCTAGTTGATGGTTGTAGAAGGGCTCTGGAGGGAGTCTTAGGGGAGTATGTTCTTAGGTTGTGCTGGGTGCCGGGTCACTGCGACTTAGGCGGCAATGAGGTTGCTGATGAGTTGGCAAGACAGGGCTCAGAGATGGAGGATGGAGGTAAGACCTTCAATAGGCTTCTATTTTGGGAGAATCAGGGAATAAACTCTGAGCGCGAGCAATCGGGCTTGGGCGAACCGAACGTATTACCGGGTGTCACGGACGCTGTGGCCGGTGCTTAGGAAGTCGGATTCGGGGTCGCTGCTGGGCAGGAGTAGGGTCTGCGTTAGGACCATGATAGGAATTATCACGGGCCACTGTATGATTAGCAGGATGGCGGTGAGAATGGGTTCCGACCTGTCGGATATATACAGGTTGTGTGAGGACCCGGAGGAGCTGGAGACGGTTGAGTACATTCTGTGCCACTGTCACAGCCTGCAAGGCAGCAGGCGGAAGTGGCTGGGCAGTAGATTCCTGGGCGAATTAGATGTCTCGAGGTGTGGACTCGAAAATCTGATAGGATTCGTAATGGGGATGGCCTGGCTGCGTGAGAAGAGACAGGGTGCTGGTCGCACGTAGGGCGAATTTTGGTTTAGTAGGATTTCCCGGTTTTGGTCAGAAACTTTATTTCTATCTATTCTTTAATTCTGTCTTATGCTTTCGCTTTTAAATTCACCTACTTCACATCTCTATATGTGACGCGCAAAATAGAAAGGGACCTAAGGGTTTTGTTCAGCCATTTTAAAGATTTAAATACGTGTATCATTGGTGTACCGTCACTGAGCATGTTGGTCTCATTTGAAAGCGACACATCTCATGGCGTCAGAAACGTGTTGGTCAACCTTGAAAACGATTTTAGTGAATATTGAAAATATGCAAAATATGTATATGCAAAAATAATATGCAAAAAATATGAAAAATATATGTATATTTCATCAACAACAATCACTAGCAATTAATTAAAAAATTCGCGACAGAATCAAAAATAAACGTTTGGATATCAGTGGGCGAAACAACAGACAAACAAAGGCGATATTTCGCGAATTTTATTGTTAGAGCATTGAGCGAAAATGTACATTCATGCTAATTTTTATTGTTGTGTGAACATAAATTTTTTTATACCATATGTTGGGGGTAACCCTTACATACAACATTAAATAGATCAACGTGGCATCACCATGAAATTACGATGCTGCATACTACAATACAAGGTATATTTATAGCAGGTAGTCTCGGAAAGCCAGCTGTTTATTTTTTATTTGCTTGTTTTGTGATACAAACCCTGCAAATAATAGGACCAGTCCAAACACGCGTGTAAAGAGTAGTCCACAAGGGACCAGGACTAGTCCAAAAGTAACCCAAACGTATGGAAAAAACCTGGTATATTTAACATTACGGTGTCCTACTCCATGGTATACTCAAGAGGATTAGTTTGGAAGTCGTTTAAAACCGAAAGCATGTCGTTAAAAAACGAAGACATGTCGTCTCACCACAAACACTTTTTAACAATGACATGGTCCATGCTTGCATTACATCGGACCAGTCCATGGAGTAGTCCATTTTATCAAAATGGATCAGGTGGTCCAATTTTATTTGCAGGGAACTGTCAAATGTTGTATAGAAAACAAGTAAACAAGTTTTTTGTCTTTATTTTTTGTCTTTTTTGTCTGTTTGACAGTTGGTATCACAAAACAACAATAAAAAGCCCTGTTGTTTGTTTTATTGTGCAATTGTTGTAATCTCGCGGCTACCTGCTGTAAATATACCTTGCTACAATAGTTTAATTTTTTTTTTTTTATACAATTCTTTGTAACCGTTTTACAGTTAGTTGTTAGCAAGCCAGATGTGCATACTTGAATTATTGATTAAAGTTTATTTTATTAAAAGTTAAACAATTCGTCTTGTATCCAACATAAAAGCACAACACCATAATAAGAATCTCTTGTGTTCCACAACAAGTCCTCTGCAAAATGTGTTTTAAATTATTCGCTGGTTTAGGTAGTGGATAAGGAACGAGTGGGTAAACTGTCAGAATATTGTTTGAAATTAAAAAAATCCATATGGGGTTTTCTCAAAAAAAAAAAAAAAAAAAAAAAATATAAATTTTAATAATGCTGATGAAACAAAATTTTAAAACTATACAACTAAAAATGTTTTTTCTGGCACACAGTGTGGGGTACTTTTGGCTCTCCTGCAAAATAATAAAACATCCGATAACCCATTATTTTCGGACAACGACGATATACATATGTACATACTTTAGTTTGGTAAAAAAATTCAAAATTTGCATTTTAAGTTCTTTAAACACTGAACGCAGAATATGCTGAATCTATAAAGGGCTGATAAAAAATCGCCAACTATATCGGGATTTTATATGTACATATATTTAACCCCCCTTTTCACAACTTACCGATAGCTAAAGGTTGGATTTTATCGGTCGTATAAAAAGTGTTCCATCATTAATGCCCAATTTTCAGGATAGTATTTAGATCAATATTAAGTTAATTTTCATAACAAACTTAAATCGTATTTAAAATAGATTGGTTTTTTGAGTTTTGTTTGAAAAGTCTTATTTAATTAAGGTAAAAGTATGGTAGCACTACTAAATACAAAAAAAATATATAAACAAGTGTAATTATTTACAAGGTGGTCCGAAAAAAAGCAGCTGACTGTTAATGCTTTGCCTGTTGTTGTTGTATTGTTGTGATATTGAGGCCACCTTGCTAAAATATTACAATGGAAACTTAAGTTGAAATTAAGTGTACCAGATCGGCGACTTAAGTTTCACTTAAGTTTTTAGTGAAGAAGAGAATTTTGTATCTAAAACGATCTTAAAATAAATGTGTTTTAATATCAATCCTGAAAATTGGCCATAAAACTCAAAAATAAATAATCTTCTGTTAGCGCATAAAACATATCAATAAATGGAAACACTCTTTCAACATCGCTAGAAGTAACTGAAGCATATTTGAACGCTTATAGTTCAAATGGTGGTCAATAAATAGATCCGTATTACTTTCATTAAAATAAGAGTAGTCCACTTGCAAACACCGCTAAGTAAAAAAAAACAAAATTCTGAGAAAATCAGTTAAAACAATTTTTTGAAATTGAAATGCCAAGCCATAAGGAGAGTTTTGCTGGAGTATTGAATAATTAACCGGAAATTGCGAGTGACTTACGGAGTTTTGTACGAGATTGATAATGGCTTAGGGAGGCATTTTCAAAAACAAATAAAATTGCGGCTTTTACAGAGTTTTTTTTTTTAACTTAGCGGTGTTTGCAAGTGGGCTACTCACATATACTATTTCTTAATAAAATTAATTTTGTAATCCGGTATTACGATCTTAACCTTTTCAACAAAGTCTTTGTACAATTTACTTTGTACACATTTGTATTTTTAACTGAATTTTTTCTATTTTTTATTTTTCTTGAATTTTAATTAATTTGATTTTAATTAATTATTTAACGTTGAACTTTTTTATATGGGTCGACGTAGCGAATTGACTACAATCGAGGATTGAAAACGGCCAAGTGCTAAAATGGATTTAAATAATTATTTTTCTGTTGATACCTTTTTATATATTAATAAGAAATGGGCGATGTATATTTAAGGATTTTAATGATTTTTGCACCCCACGGGAATGACAATAGTCCCACGGAAATGATATTTGTGCCGCACGGTAATGACTGAGCAGCATGGTAATGACGATTTGTCATGTATTGTAGCTAAATAAAACACATTCAGCAATTTATGGAAACACTTTTAATAAAATTAATACGTTATATCCATTCTTTGGATTATATAAATATAAAGAAAAATAAAACGTAACTCGCTTTTCTAATGTGGTGTTTATAGAACACAAGCGCCTTACTCGTCCGTTCAACTTGCATATAAGAAAAAAAACAACATTTTTAAATTTGTTTTTGTTTTAAATGAGGGGCTTAGAGCACAATTGGTTTAAGTGCCTTTTTCTGAAATTTAGTTTACATATGGAATTATAGGTATAGTTCGGAGAAGTTGTTCAGAGCACAAGAGGTGAATGTAGGATTCTCATCCGGACGCCTAATATAGTGAACAATTGTGAACAATTCAAGCACTTGACATTCAAATACCTGCTTCGCTTGGAGCACAAGCGAAACAACCGCTTCTGTCTCATTATTTTAAATAAGTCACTTGAACCCCTTCTGCTTTAAGCCCCTCAAATGTAAGTTGAACGGACGAGTAAGGCGCTCGTGTTCTATAAACTACACATAAAGCTTATAATCTAATTTATACTCATTTTGAGCTTTCAGCCTCTTTCGTCTACATCAATTTTTCCAGAAAATTTATAGTACACCCTATTGCCCTGCAAAGCAATGTTTGGTTTAGGTAGTATTGAAATTATTTGCTCAAAGTTGATGTATGAAACATCGCTCTCATTTAATTTAAATAATTAGTTTTCCGATGTGCTAGCACAACTTTTGAAAAACAAAACTTTGACATTATTGTCCTCAAGGTTTGATTGGCAAATAGCTGCATATGTGTAATGGCGACTGGTAGCAAATTTGTTGGTGTTTTGTCCTGTTAGTGTGATTAGTATGTGGGTACCAGTTTTATATTTTTCTTTAAAGCTTTATCTGAATTTTGCAATAAGTTAGCAGCGCGTCTTCATCTGAGTTGGAGCTGTAACAGAAAACAGAAATCATGTCTATTTTTCTACCCCTCTTTCTTCTCTACACCGCTAAAATGACGTCCGAAATTGGACGTCATCAAATTCATCATGTAAATTGAGTAGTATTCTTTAAAAATAAGCACGTTAAGTTTAAACCGTATTAGTAATTAATCACTCCATGTGATAATTGTGAATTTGTCATGAGCGAGCGTGAAAAATTTTAAATTGTACTGCTTCTTCACATTCATGAGGGTGAGGAAAAAAAATATTTTGAATTTACTCATTCATTAAAAATGAGCAAACAAAAAAATTCATATGTGAATTTGTCAGATATGAAAAATTTAAAAACATTCACATTCAAATTCCTCATAATTAAAAAAACTCGATTTGCCCGACCATTAACAGCGGGAAAATGAAGTAGTAACGAGGCCCTAAAGAATGCCTTTTTTTACCGATATTAAGTTTTCCACTCGCATTCCAACTGTATTAGGACAACAAGGTTATATCTTACTGAGCTACCTAAATAAGAGCGGAAGCGTTTTTTGTATGTCAAAACTTCTCATTTGCATACAATTTATACGAAACAAACCATTAGAATGCGAATTAGAAACCACCCGGCTGATAAATCTTATTTGACAGATCGCTATGTCGGTTTGTTTTATTAAAATTGTATTTAAATAAAATTTTCATTTAAAAAAAAAACGCTTGCCGCTTTTGTTTAGGTTGTTCAGTTACATGTTGTTTAGGTGCATATAGATCCTTGTTGACCTAAGGTCGCAAATTGTTGTTGCTAATAACGCGAAGTGAGTAAATTAATAACTAAACTTGCTACACATTCCAACATAAGTGCTAATAAAACTACAGTCAAACCTCCATTAACCGGGCCTCTATTAATCGGTTACATCTATTAACCGGCATGCGGTTCTTTTTATTTTTTCCCTCTATTATCCGTGCTTTACCTCTATTATCCGTGGTTTAGATTTATACCTCTATTAACCGTGCTTTACATCTATTATCCGTGCAGCATTCATATGTTTTTTATTATGTAAGTCTAAATCCGGTGTTTCCCCTTTTTAAGTTCATGTGCCCACACATAAGAACATACATAATTGCGTTTTTATTCATTTAGTAAGTGAAATTTGATCTGCTTACACCTGTAGTGGAATGATGGCTCCTTCAAATAGTAAATTACCAAAAAGAGCAAGAAAAGTATACTCAATTAGAGACAAAATTGCTTTGATTCATGACTACGACAAAAACATATCTATTAAGTTGCTGTCTGAAAATTATGGAGTTGGTAAACAAACTGTACGCGATTTGGTGAAAAATAAAAAACAAATTTTGCTATATAGTTCTAAAAGTGATTCAATTGACGGTTTAAAAAATAGATATACCCTCAAAAATTCCGAAAATGCGAAAGTAGATTTTGCACTAAACGAATGGTTTCGGCAAGAAAGATTCAAGGGAACACCAATTTCAGGTAAGTCATATTTAAGACAAGCTATACATACATAGTACGGAATCGGCAGCAAATTTCTTAAAAATTTTAGGACAGATGATTACTGAAAAAGCTAAATTTTTTCATACTAAATTGAACATTGATTCCGAGTGTCAGTATTCATCTGGTTGGCTGGAAAAATGTTAAAAGAGACACGGAATTCGTAGACTGAAGTCAACGGGAGAAAAAGAGTGTGCTGACTATGTGGCTGCTACAATGTTTGTGGAGGATTTGAAAGAATATATTTAGAAGGAAAAACTTACAAACGAACAAATTTATAATGCAGACGAAACTAGTCTATTTTGGAAATGTTTGCCTCAATATTCTTAAGCCAGTGGAAGTGAACATTCCATGGAGGGATACAAAGAGTCGAAAGAAAGACTCACAGCCCTATTATGTGTCAATGCCGCTGGAACTCATAAGAGCAAATTGATGATTATTGGAAAAAGTGCTAAGCCAAGAGCTTTAAAAAACGTTCAAAACCTTCCTGTAATTTATAAATCAAATAAGAAAGCTTGGGTAACGCAGGAAGTTTTTCTGGAGTGGTTTAATAACCATTTCGTACCTGAAGTTAGAGAACATGTGGAACGAAATGGTTTAGAAAGAAATTGTAAAATTCTGTTGTTATTGGACAACTGCCCAGCTCACCCAGATGTAAGCGAAATGATGTCAGAAAATGTGGTAGTAAAATATATTCCGCCAAACTGCACATCGTTCATTCAGCCAATGGACCAGGGAGCGATTCGAAGTTTTAAATGTAATTATTGCAAGTCGATTGTGCAAAAACTTTTATGTGCAGACATGAATTCGTTAAATCAATAAATATTAAAATAGCGATATGGGTAGCAGCTGTTTCTTGGGATGCTGTATCCGGGCAGGTCTTACAGAACGTTTGGTCTAATTTACTAGCTGTTGAAGATGCAGTGAGTGATCGTCCTGTAATACAATCAGATATAGAAATACCGTTTGGTTGTTCCCCTGATGATATATCAGAGTGGATTGAATGCGATACAGGTGTCATACCGTTTGCAATTTTATCTGATAATGAAATCGTTAGCATAGTCAATCAAGCTGAGGAAAACGATAAAAGCACAAGTTCCGAGGATGAAGAGACTGAAATAGAAACTCCAACGTTGGCACAGGCGATAGAGGCCAGTAATGTTTTGTTAAAGTTTGTAGAAAATTCTCCAGTCATATCAGAAGCAGATAAAATCCAGATGCATCTTTTTCAAAACCAACTATTGAAAGAAAAAAGAGGCAAAGTACTATTAAAGAATATTATAAATAAACAAATATTTCGTCAGAAGAAATGCAAAAACTAATATCACTCCTTATAAGTTTACAGGAAAATCTGTAAAATGTACAAATTTTCTGCAGACATCTAGTTTGATCACTCAAAGCATACTCAGTAAAAACCCCAATTTTGATGATACATACATATGTATGTATGTATTTAATTTT
The DNA here is from genome assembly GCA_930367215.1 of Pollenia angustigena. NCBI lineage: Eukaryota > Metazoa > Arthropoda > Insecta > Diptera > Polleniidae > Pollenia > Pollenia angustigena. The sequence continues at coordinate 201,653,962 of OV884060.1, forward strand.
GCATTCTCTATGACGATTTGTATGTTTTGTATAAAAATATGTGGTATAATTGAATCTGTAATTACATAAATCGAATGTTTAAATAAAAATAAATTAAAAAAAAATTAATTTCTGTTTATTTTAATATAACCTCTATTAACCGTGTATTTCGGTTATCCGTGCTGGTGCTGGTCCCAAGAGAGCCGGATAATCGAGGTTCGACTGTATTTCGACAGGCCTTATCTCAGAAAAGTTAATTTGAATTTGTAAAATATTTCATAAAACCCATTCTAAAAGACCTTTTCGAAGAAGGCAGAGCGGAATAAGTAAAAGTTTATTAAAAATCTAGTTGTAAACCTTCTTTAAGGCCTGAAAAGTCAAAGCGCTCGCAATTTTCCCCGCTATGCAGCACGAGAGCCTGTATGTGCTTTGTAAAATTATTTGTTGGCTGGTAAACTAAAATGTGTTTTGATTTTGTAAAAAATTTGTTGATGCTTCTAAAAGGGTCTATTTTTTTTCCTTTAAAAGACATAAAGGCAAAAATAATTGAAAAAAATTACTACCTGCAAGCAGTGTTACCACCAGCAAAATTCAAAATTACACTTGAGATGAAGCAAAATTACCCGATTTAAATAAAATTACACCTAATATGAAATTGAATTTTTATTTAATAAAAAGACATTTACAAAGAAGCAAAAACACAACAAACTCTTTGAAAAAAGATAAATATTAGTCGAATTGTTAAGATATTGTAATTTTAAATTAACAAAAATAACTTCAAAGACTTTAAAACAATTAAGACCATATTTACATTGTGCAATTAACTCCGCAACTTGCCGCAATTTTCGCATGCAACTTTTTGTCTGTTAGGGAAGCAAAAAGCCGGGGTGCATTTTAACCATGGGAGGTAAGGCCATGATGGCTTTATTGCTCAATTGAATGGGAGATAAAGCCGTAATGGTCTTATTGCCCAATCATTAAGAGGTAAGGTCATATGTAAAATTTTGCGAAGCGAGAGATATAGCCATATTTTTCCCCCAAATGAGAGGCAAAGCCATATTTTTCCAGAATATTGTTACGCATGGTGTAAACATTCTGTAAAAGGGAAAATCCTTAGTTATCATTGAAAAACATTTTTTTATTCTTGTGACGCACGCAGGAAAACTTTATTCAACGAAGCCACCTGCCGCGTCCTACTGGAGTAAAAAATCCCTAAGCGTGGCCGCAGGCCGCCAAGCAGAAAAACTTGAGTATGCGAAGCCAGATTTCAATACTTAACTTTAGTAAAAGGAAAAATCATTACCTCTAAATTATAAAAATAAGAAAACTATTAATCAATGTAAAATGGAAAAGTTCTTCAAAACTAAAATGAGAGATAAAGCCATTTCCTAATATTACTAATGTGTCCTAAAGCCATGATGCCTTTATCTCTCTTTTGAATGGTGGCAACGCCTGCGTGGACCCTAAGAGTCAGCGATACTCAGTGGAAGAAGCGAAGATGATGACGGTCAAGGAACATAACATAATGCTGACAAAGCAGTTCCTTCTGGGATGTCATCGGAGGGGACATCCGGACCACTATCTGATGGAGTCTGATGTGCTTTATGTGTTTTTCACAATATAAATAGTATTTGATTCGTAAGCAAAGAGCAATCGACAATCAGTATTTAAAAAAACAAACGAATGTCTTCAAACGGCATTCAAATGCATTCGTGCAGGGTTTTAATGTATACCATCTTCTGAATCGCTTCTGTATTATTTATTTGTTTAACATAGGAAATTTTTGCATATTTTTTGCATACTTTGCATATATTATGCATATGCAAGTACATATGAAAAAAATATAATATGCATATCGTTGTCAACCCTATTTTCAATGGTGTCATAAGAATTTACCTATCCCTTAAAAATATGCAAATAATTAATATTAGAAAATTATAAAATACTTAAAATATTTAGTCTATTTTTTCAACCTTTTAATTTTATTTCTTCTTTTTTCAAATCAAGCTCAAGGTCAGGTTAAGAAAAATATATTAATTTATTATTTCCAATATTTCGCTGCCACAATGGACAGCTTCTTCAGGGATCTTAAGTTTATAAATTTTAAACAATTTTTTATAAAACAAAATTTAAATTAAATAACAAAAATTGACAACATGAAAAATAAATAATAAAAATAATACACAGGAAACAAAATTATTCTATTACATTTTTCTAAACTTATTCAATTTCCTATCTTATTCTTATAAATTAAATGTCTGTAATTTTGAGCTACATTGTCTGTATCGGTTTTAAAATTAATTCTTTGTTCTATTGGTGTGTTGATTATTTGTAACATTTCATAAAAAGCATAAAGCGTCGTTTGTAGTTTGTTTCTGTATTTACAACTGTTGTAATTTCGAAATCTGGTGTATGTCTAAAATTGGCACAATGTGAAGACAATGCAGTTTTTTGAGAAGATATATTTTTGTATTTTTGATCAGATCTATGTCCTGCTAGTCTAGTTTTTAATTTGTTTTTCGTGGTACCTATATATACCTTATTACATATTTCATCCTTACCCTTGCAGGGAATTTTATAAATAATATTAAATCTATCTAATTTCTCTGTTCTATCTTTCATTTTACTAAATAATCTATCTAATGTATTATATGTCCTATGAGCCATCCTATAATTATTAATGTCGTAAACAATATTTTTCTTAACCTGACCTTGAGCTTGATTTGAAAAAAGAAGAAATACTTAAAATATTTTATCGTAATCAGCTTTTAAAACATATTTGCAAAAATTTATATTGTACTTACTTTACATTCCATTTCACAAGTCAACAGCAAGTTTTGAAATTTTGTCTTTAGTACCTTATCCAAATACTCATTTAAATCAACTTGATCATATCCCTCAGACAAAATAGTTTCTAAAATTTTAGCATTAGACAAATAACGTAACATTAAATACAATAGTTACCTACCTTCCAACAAATTCTCTTCTTCCGATGAAGATGTATCCGAAGATATGTCTTCTTCACTAAAATCATCAGAATCAAGTTCTTCTAGTAATGAGCTTGAATCATCACTGTTTAAATCTTGATTTGAACGATCATCGACTTCATCATCATGTAAATCTTTCTGACTTTCATTTTCATTATAAGTTTTGTTTGCTGCGTCTGCTTCTTCAGCTTTATCTACTTCTTTGCATACATTAACTATGGTGTTTGAATTATACTGTTTGTTTATTTCCACATTTTGGTTTTCATCATCGCTGATAAATTCCATATGTTCATTCGATTCTAGTTCATATAATTTTTCATCTTTTATTGCACTAGACAAAATATTGAAATCTTGTGAATCTTCCTGTTCTTTTATTCCCAGTTGTATAGAGCCAACTATGATTTTTGCATTAGATTGTTTGTTTATTTCCAAGTTTTGGTTTTCATCATCGCTGACAAATTCCATATGTTCATTGGATTCTGGTACATATGATTTTTCATCTTTTATTACACTAGACAATAACGAAATATTGAAATCATGTGCAACTTCCCTTTTTCCGGTTTGGTCAACACCCTCTTCTGAAAAATTTTCGACAATATCATTACTACTTTGGTTCTGATTCCGGGCAAAAGGAACAGATCTGTTTTCGTTAAAAAAATATCCTACATCTTCAATATTTGTATATTCCGTACAATCTTTATCTTCAGATTTATTATGTTTATTAATTTCTATATCGTCTGCTCCTTGTGGTGAAACAAAAGTTTTAAAGTTTGTGTATTCAATAGAATTACTTTTGGGTAAATTACCTTGAGTATTATTTTGATCAAAACTTTCGTTTTGGGGGTATTGACTACTTTCTTCATTACTACTACATTCCAAATCATTTTTTAAAATATTTGTCTTACAACTTTTCTCTTTGACGAGCTCATCCAAATCATATAATTCTATTAAACGATTAACACAATCATCACAAAGATGCTGTTTATCCTCTTTGTTTAAATCAATGTGAAAAAAAGTTTTGACTAAGAAGGGTAATTGCAATTCTAGACCTACTTCATCAAAGACTTCATGAAATTCCTTTTCAGCATTAGCATCCGAGTTTATTTTGCAATTTAAACAAACTCTTAAGGTTGTTGGAACTCTTAACGCCATTTCCAACTAGTTAATAAATTTTAAAACTTTAATAATACGTTAGTTAAATTTGCTAAATATTTGTAAGAAATTTACAAATTTATTACAACTAATTTTTTTTAACTTATCCATATATGTTTTTTGCCTTGAATATTAATTTGTTTTTTTTTTAAAGTCAAATCTACTCTTGCACAGCGTTGCCAGAACTTTCAATACACATTTCAAGGCGAATTAACACTTGTGTAATTGTGAAATTTAAAACTATATACTATAAATACTTAATGTATATAAAAATATAGAGGATTTTGCATAGTTAAAGAAATAATAATTTTATTTTGTTTATGGATTCAATAAATTTAATTAATACAGTAGTTTTAACTTAGCTGCACAATCTCCTTTGCACGATTTTTTGTGCAGGTAAATCAAAAATGCAGTTATCTTAAATGCATTTACCTGCCTTAATGTGCAGGTACACAATTGTGGTTACCTGCACAAAAGTGCAGCTAAAGTAAAGTGTTTGATTTAAAAGTAGAATAAAAAAATTATTTTAATAATACATAAATTTATATTTTATTAAAAATTTATTTCAATCCAGCTAGCATTTTCAATGGTCTAGGAACTTACTGCGAATCTCACAAAGAGTCTTTTTGATCGTCGACGAGCTCATTTTTTAATTGTAGACAATTTCTCGCACGGGAGAAACTGTTACACGTGCTGATTCGTATGAGAGATTCTTCCATATCGGAGCAAAAAACGCTTATATTAATCGTAAAGGGAATCGTTTATGATGTATGTTGAGATTATCTAACGAGTCTTTCAAAAAGCATGCTAAGATTCGTATGAGACTCATGTAGGTATTATGTTACAGCTCGTGCAATGCTCAGCCGTATGACTTAGCTACCTAAAAAAGGGCATCAGGCGTATTTTTCATGCAAAAACTTCTAATTTGCATACAATTTCTATAAAACAAACGTTAAGGTCGCGAAATCAACACCATCCTGTCGGCAAATCCTTTTTACAGATCCTTAGGCCGGTTTTTTTTATTAAAATTGTATTGGAAATAGCATTTTCATACTTCAAAAACGGTCTTATTTAGGGAGCTCAGTACGACTCTTACAGACAGCGTTGCCAGAATTAAGATTTTATCTTATTTTTAATGATTTTTTGAACAAAATAAGATTTAAAGATTTTTTTTCTCAAATTAAGATTTTTATTTTTAGAAATAAAGATTTTTAACTTTAAGTTTGTACAACATACATAATTTTTATAATATGACTAAATTTTCAAGCTTGAGGTCTTTTTTTTAATTTTATATAAAAACTTTATTCTAGGTAGAATAAAGTTTAAAGTTTTTTATATAAAATTAAAAAAAGACCTCAAGCTTGAAAATTTAGTCGTATTATAATTTAAATAAAAGGTCGAATAAAATACATATGTATAATACACATACATAATTTTTTTTAAAGTTTTTTAAACAGTAAATTTTTAAAACAATGAGCTTTTATATCAGCTTGTTGTCTATTGGTTTTGCACACTTTTGTACCCATTGTCTAGCATACACAAAAAGGCATCATTATTTCTGAGCATACAAAACATTAAAAAAGCATCAAAGATTCGCTGTTGTTGATTTTGGGACTACTGATGAAAAAAATTATTTGTGAAAAGAAAAAACGTATTTTTATAAAGATTAATGCCCGATTCATAAAAAAATTAAAAATTTAATAAAGGTTTAAAGAACAAATTTGCTATGAAATTTGTCCTTAATAAACGTTTGCTAAATTTAATGTTCATTTATGAATACGGGGATAATTTATTAAAGAACAAAAAAGTTCATTTTTTTAATACCAAAAGGTAAATCTAATGGAACTTAACCCTAGGATTACCGTCTTGGTCTAGCCAGACCAAATTTGTGTTTTCCTTGGAATATTTTTCGGATATAACAAAAAAACAGGGGCGTGAGTTCTATAAATGATACGTGCTGAATCGAATGAAACTAATTTGGATTCGATTAGAGCAAATTCGTGGGGTGAAATTCTATTTTTATGTAAAAGTCTATGAAATTACCCTCTTGGCCAGACGAAATTCTTGTTTTCTTGCAATATTTTTTAAAAAGGACAAAATTTCAAAAAACAGAAACGTGAATTCTATAAATGATATGTTCTGAATTGAATGAATCAAGTTTGAATCAAATGTGTGGTAGATGCGAAAAAGCAATGTAAAATAAAATTATATGATAAACTAACGGATCTGGCGAACTTCGCCTCGTCCCAGTTTTAAGCCTTCAGACAAACTTTAGACTAATCATACGACACAAATATTTTCACACAAAGTTTCGTACAAAAAAATCAATTTTCGATTTTTCCAATTTTCCGGAGGGATTTTCCAAAATTTTCGTCCGTAAAAACCTTCTCCTCGAAAATGCGAATAACTGACAAAAATTTTACGATATAGGCCCATCCATTCTCATATTATGAATTACTATACATTTTTTACACTATATTCGTATAACCGTACGATGCATACCCAACTTTTTCTACGAGAACACACACCCGGGATACGTTTGTACCTACTAGCTTATTTTGGGTTTTTCTTATGTTTAAATGGTCCAATTTAATTTTTATTTTTTTTAAAGCGTAAATAAATATTTTAAAAATGTTTTAGTTTTGTTTCATGCAAATATTCTACATGGTTCAAAAGATATAAGCAAAAGAGTGCATGCAGGCAACTATTATTCAAGTGATAAACAAGTGTTTGTAGTATTTGGATATTTTAACGGTTGCTTTTTGATGTTGTTGTGCATTCGCCATTATTTAGCGGATCACCAATACCGAGTGCACAGTATGTAACAATAATTCATAATTTTAATTTTTCAAATAAAATAATATATTTTCAAAACACTATAAAATGGTTTGTTGCCTTTTATTTTGATATAAACTGGTGTGGCACAAACGTATCCCGTAGGTGTCGACTTTGGAAGCTCGTAGCTCCTGAACCACTGGTCCGAATTGCAATTAGAAATTACCTATGTTTTCTAGATCGGAAACCTACATATATTCCTTAAGTTAAGCCATTCCTGAATTACAGCACTGCAAAGATGCAAGTGGATACATTTGTACCCGGGTGTGTGTTCTAGGGATAATCTAGCATAATAAGCATACGTTCAATAAAAAACATATTTATTTACTTTTTATTTAATTGGGTTTTTTAGCTGTTCTTATTGTGTTCTGCCTAGACCAAGGGGAGAACTTAGTGGTAAAAAGTTATCGAGAATCCTTGGATTAGGAAGCTTTTGGTTTGAAAATTCCACATTCCATGTTTATGATAATTTTTACATAAGTGCTTAAGAATATCTTTTAAAAAGTATTTTAATATTATTTTAATAAAAATTCCATTAGGAGTATATTTAGGTAAATCCAAATTTTTTCAATGAGCTTTTTTTAAATGCAACTTTCTCAAAATGCCGTCGATATAACAACGGTATCAAAAAATATAATATTAAATTGAGAACCCTTAAGATTTCATATGATGTGTGAGCTTCATAGCTCCAAAACTAATTTTTTTTTGCCCAAATTTATACATCTCTAATATCAGAATTTAATTACATTCGATGAAACTTCTTTATTTAGGATTTTTTTACTTCTTATTTATGAGAAAATAAATGCATTTAAAATGTATTTTTATGGAAAATATAACTAAAAATACAATTTCAAACCTACAATCTAATTTTGTATAAATACCGCAATTACGCATTTCAATTTGAATAGTTTCCATAATCAAAAGTAGTTTCTTTTAAAATATTAATAATTTTTACTTTTTTGCACTTGTTAAAAAAAAAATTCCTTCCAAATCTTCTGGCAACGCTGCTTACAGAGAGTCGCAAAAGGTTCATTCCAAGATTTAAAGACGAGCGCACAGTGGGGTTTTTGATACCATAAATGGGAATTAATTGCAAAATTAAATTTACTTGAGGGTTACACGATCAAGTTTTGCCTATCAATTTTTAATACACTCACACTTTTTTACCAATACACTCATACTTTTAAAAATTGATACGAACTTGCCTTTAAAATTCTCTTGCCAGTGAGTGTTTCAATTTACGTTCAAGAAAACAGCTGATTTCAAGGTTAGTGAGCAAATTTTTCGTTTCTCTTTATATATTTTTTTTTTTAATGACATCTTGATAGTAAATTGCTTTCAACTTGCGTGCAGCCTACGTCACAGCTGCCAATTTTTGCATATTTTGACAAACAGTATATGTAAAAGACTATCAAGAAAAGCTTGATCGTGTGGCTGCAATGTTAGGAGAACTGAATAAATTTTTGTAGTCGGTAAAAGTACACAACATTCTACATCACTAGTGCAAAAATTTTGTTTTTAACAACTACCGTTATGTCACTATACAATTTTAAAGTTTGAGTTATTTGACGTTTTCCTCGCGTGCAACATAAATTTCAACTTTTGGTGTATTAAAAATTAGTTTTGAGTGTTTTCTAAAGTGATAATTAAAAATATTTTAATGGAACCTTCAACCTCAGGTTAGTAAGATTAATTTATGGTTTTGGTTTTTATGTGTAATTTTTGTTTTTATTTTTAATTAATTTTCACGCGTAAGCCTATAAATTAGTGGATTTCGGGATATATGTCGATAAATAGTTGTGTATAAAGCCAAATTAAGATAAAAACTTTTTTTTTCCTAAAAATATAAACGCTTTTGAAAATATTTATGAAAATTTTGTCTGCACTTTTTTGCACATTTTAAAATAAAATTTAAATATATTGCTGCACTCCATATAAAAAATCAACTTGTTACTATTGCTTTTGCTTTCATGAGAGCTTGCATTTAATTATTAAATAAGAGTATATAATAACATATTAAAAGAAGAAAGGGAAAACAAAAACAATAACAATTTTAAACAATAATAGCAACAAAAACAATAAGTAACCAGAACAGTTAATATTGTTAAGAATAAATATTTTGAAAAAAGCAATACAGAGTATGTAGGAAAATTAGTTGTTTACTTCAAATAAAATGTAAGAAGTTCTGAAACTATTTTTATATGAGACAGTGGTTCCCAAAAAGTTTTATAAGAACTATATTTAAAAACACAATAATAAAAATATATTGTTAACTTAATAATTTAAATGTTTTTAGGTAGTTCCTTATGTCATAAAAGCAAATAAAAATAGGTTTTACTTGTTGTGATTTGAAAAGTAGTAATTTGTCTTTGTGCACTAAGTGTAATCGTTCTTCGTGTTTTTTTTTCAAGTTTTGTATAAAATCATATGACCGTATTTATTTAATCATAGCCACATCCTCGAATACGATTTTTATTTCCCGACGTGAGCTTTTTGAAATAATGATGAAGTCGGATTGTGAAAATATCCATGGAAAATTAACATTTCTTAAAGAACAAATGCTAAAACGTTTATTGCCAAGCGAACATAATGTAAAAGTTTTCAATGAAACGATGAATGCTTTTTGTTTTCAATTCAGAACTCGCTGGGCTTCATCTTTGCGAATTAAGGATCGTTTTGTTCTGAATAATAAGACATGGCTAGATTCTTCAATAGGCTTCCCTCGTCAATCTGGTGTTAAACGTGGTAGAAAGGAGCTTGCTTTTGAAGATTGTGGTGAACGAAGCAAAAACAAGAAGACCATTGCTTTGAGGAAAACCATTCCTTCATCCTTATTGGCACACGCGACACAAATGAGTCTGAGGGCAGATGGTAAATTAAAAGCTTCAAAAATGGTAAAAAAAAATAACAAGCACTTCCCCATCTGATGTAGACAAATTTTACAAAAGTTTTTCAAAACCCTCTACAGTGACCCAAATGTCTAAAGAGGAAGCATTGGCTGTTTTGGTTGAAGCCAAGTTGTCACGACATCAATATAATATTATCAGTGTTTCCGCTCATGAAAGATTTCCATCATATTCACAAGTGCAACTAGCGAAAAAGGATTGTTACCCCAAAAATGAGTGCCTTACGATTTGTGAAACTTCAGCAAAAATAAGTTTACAGGCTCTTTTGGACCATACCGTAGAACGCATTATATCACTCAAAACCAGTCTAATTGATGCATTAAAGGATGATGAGTTAAACAGTTTGTGTCTATACACGAAATGGGGCTTTGATGGTAGCTCTGGTCACACACCTTATAGGCAAACATTCCACGATCCGAATGCTACTGACTCATCGGTTTTTATTACCTCAATCGTGCCAATAAAACTAATGTGCAACAGCATAATCATATGGCAAAATCCTCGTCCAGCATCTCCTAGATATTGTAGGCCATTGAAAGTGGAATTTATAAAAGAAACCACGATTGTTGCTAAGAACGAAAAAGATAGAGTGGATCAGGAAATAAAAAACCTTAAAGAGTCGGTCATTTCTTATGGAGAAAAACGTTTGAAAGTCAATCATAAGTTGGTCCTATCCATGATTGATGGAAAAATATGTAATGCACTCACAGAAACTACTAGCACACAAAAATGCTTTTTATGTGGTGCTACTTCCAAAGAATTTAATAATATTGACAAAATGATTTCTTTGCAAGTAAAAACAGAAAATTTGGAGTTCGGTTTGTCGATTCTGCATGGATGGATAAGATTTTTTGAATGCCGGCTCCATGTGGCATACAAGCTTCCAATAAAGAAATGGCAAGCTAGATCGGACATCGAGAAACAAGTTGTTGCAAAAAACAAAGCACGTATTCAAGAGGAGTTCAAAAATAAAACTGGTCTTATTATTGATCATCCGAAACCTGGCTTTGGAAATTCGAATGACGGCAACACAGCTCGGCGCTTCTTTCAAAATGCGGACATTTCAGCTCAAATTACAAAATTGGATGCAAAATTGATAAGAAAACTGCATTCAATTATGGTTACTGTTTCTAGTGGTTTTCAAATAAACACTAATGCCTTTCGAGATTTCGCTCTTGATACCGCAAGATATTTTGTACAACTGTATCCCTGGTATTATATGTCCCCAACTATCCATAAATTTTTAATCCATGGACCAGAAATAATAAACCACGCTTTACTACCAATTGGACAGTTGACGGAAGAAGCACAAGAAGCTCGAAACAAAGATTTCAAAAATTTTAGGGAGCATTTTTCGCGAAAATGTTCTAGAGAAAAATCAAATGAAGATATATTTAAAAGACTATTAGTTACTTCAGATCCAGTAATAACAAATATGAGAAATTAAAAGAGAAAAAAACCCATAATTTGACTATGGAAGCAATTCAATTATTAATATTTGAATCAAATCTCGATGGTGAAGAAGATGTCAATAATGATGATAATGATACCTATACCAGTTATAGCGATAATGATGATGATAATTATTGATGATGATGATAAAGAATCGGATAAGGAATAGAAATGTGAATACATATGTATTTTTATTTTTATTTTTGTTGGAAATATTACAATTTTTATCAATATTAAAGGTATGTTCTAAAAAATTAACTAATTGAAAATAAATAAAATTTGAACTTAAAAATATAAAAAAATTGATAAGTTTTACTTCTTAAAGTGAATTTGACTGAAAAAAGTTAAAATTAGAAACAGGGAAAGTTACCTCGAATTAATTCCCAATTTTGGTATCAAAAACCCCACTGTGCGGCGGCTGTTTACAAAAAGGAAACTAAAGATGTCATAACTGAAGAAGTTCGAAAAATAAAAGATCAAATTAAAGAACTTCAACCGGAAATATTTAAATTTGATGACCAATGCATTGAAATTAATTTTCAAATGTTCATAACAATGCTCGATGGAAAAGTTGCACAAGCATTAACCGAAACAAAGTCTTCGTCAAGCTGTACCATATGCCAAAAGACATCAAGTCAATTAAGCCAAACCCCCATCACAAGACAATAGTTTCAATGAAGCATATGAATTTGGAATGTCCCTCTTCATACCAGAATTCGTTTTATGGAGCATATTCTTAAATTGGGTTATGATTTGGAATTTGGCCCGTTAGGCGAAACAGTGAGAAAAAACAAAGAAAATGTGGAAAAAGGAAGCAAACAAAAAAACCAATTCAGGAAAAATACCTTCACCTAGGCCTTATAATTGATCAGCCAAAACAAGAAGGAAATTCAAATGATGGAAACACTGCAAGGAGATTCTTTTACGATCCAGAAACTGCAGCATCTATCACAGGAGTACATTTTGAATTAATAAGACGATTCCAGATCATTTTACAAGTTATATCATGTAGCAGAAAGATAAATGCAAAAAAATTTGGCCAGTATGCAAATGAAACAGCAATTCTTTATAACAAAAAATACTCTTGGAGACATATGCCAACCACAGTTCATAAAATTGTATACCATGGGGAACAAATAGTTCAACACAATATGCTACCAATTGGAGATCTATCTGAAGAAGCGCAAGAAAAAAGGAAAAAAGACTACAGATTCTTCCGCGAGCATAACACAAGAAAAATGTGCAGATGTTGTACTAATGAAGATCTTATTACTATTTTGTTGTGCACATCACATCCTATATGTCCAGTATTCGACAAAAATGGAAATCAACCTCAATCGAATTAGAGGAAGAAGCTAAACAACTTCTGGAAAATGAAACCCAAAGCTATTTAGAAGAAATTTTTACTAATATTGTTTAATTAAAAATTGTTTATAGATTATAATTTGTTTTTGATTTAAGTATATACAAATATATACTTAATATATAAAAATAAAATAAACATACATCTCAAACCAAAAATAAAAGTTGAATTTCCTAAAATGTTATCGATAGCCAAGAATGCTATTTGGGCATTTTTCAAAATATTCCTTTTCAGTTTTATCCTTATAACAACTCCTCTCGTTCCAAAAAAGCCAACCTTTGGCCCCTGTGAATATTGGGACTAAAAAATATTTGAAATATTCAACTTTTACACCGAAACTCAACAAAAAAATGAAAATGCATGTTGAACTCCCCATAACTTTTGCTCTTATCAGTTTTTTACGTTTTATAGGGCAAATTAAAGCCTAACATCGCACCTATCGAGCAAAAAAAAAATCGCATAAAAAAATACCGATCCAGTCAAAAGTTCTGGAATTTTGACCGCCTTCTCGTAAAATTTCCCACTGTGCGTCGGTAAAGTAAAAATGCTAGCCCTGATTAGTTAAAATATTTTTCTTTTCCAAATATAGTTTAATAAAGATGTCTTTGGAGTAGTTTTTTTATTAAATTTAGAGAGCGAAATATCACATCTCATTGTCAAAAAACCAAGGAGGGTTGTTTATTTTAACAGGTTTAGTGGAGTTATTAACACTTATGGAGGATGCAATTTGAAGTGTTTCCCCTATAGCTGATGGTATTCGAAAGTTCCTTTTGGCGACAAGTTGCTTCTTGACCTCACTGTCAATTACAGAGTTATTTGGAAATAACAATTTTGATATTAGTTTAACTTTAGCTTCATAAATTCGTTCCTCTAAGGAAGGTAGTCCAGATTCGGCCAATATGTTTTAATTGGTGTAGTCCTAAAAGCATAAATGCTTGACCTAATGGATTTATGATATATACCCATTATAAGGTTTATATTTGACTTTGAGGTATTTCCAGTCAAAAAAAGAGCGTAAGCTATTTTATTAAGGACTACAATTCTTACAAGGTATCTTAAGGTGTTTATATGAACGAAGCTTTTTTTGCAAGATAAATATGCAATCATGTTAGCTCTTTGAATTAACGACTTTTTCAATGACAGATAATGATTTTTCCATAAGTAATTTCTTGAGAATATGACTCCTAATATCTTAAGCTGCTCAACATTTTCAACAATATTATTTCCAATGCTTAAATTATGACAGTTAATATCCCAGCAAAAAAAAAACATGCAAAAGAAGTAGTAAATGCATGGGTTCCGCGGATAAAGCACTGGTTCTTTTTAGGTAAAAAATGCATGATTTTAACATTAGCGTGTCGTTGGCGAGCATGCGTTCACATTCAGGTGAACGGCTCGTCATTAAAAATATTGCTTAGAACCAATGAAAGTTCAGTGATTATATCGGGGTTTTCATTGATCTGTACCCATGTTCTGTAACTTTAGTGAGAACTTCTTGCATCGAAAATATGTGAAACAAAATATTCCATCGTTTCTCGAAAAGTGAGAAAAATGTGTGTCTGTAACTCATGTCGAAAACTATCAAAAGAGATTACGTCGTTACGTTATAAATGTCATAATATTGCACTCGAAGCCGATGTGACATTGCAGACGTTCAGAACGCCAGTAACACATATCGTTGACGGCGACCAAAATTAACTTAAATTGAAAATTTTTCAACGACGGCGGCGAAAACACAACCGTCGGCTATGCCAAATTGTGTAAAAAGCGACTTTAATGTTTGTTGTTTGCAAACGAGCTTTGAAGACATTCGTATATTTTATAGAAATGTTAAAAGCAAAATAATAAAACAATGAAAAATGTGCCAAGAATAAAATATTATTATTATTATTCTTTACATTTTGCATTTTTAATTGTTTTTTAGTGTTAAAATTTTTTCTCGCCCCATTTTTATTCGTGAGCTTATTTGACAGTTCAAAGCGGGAACTTTTCTCACCAAAATGTTACAGAAACACTTTTTCTGTAAATTGGCGAGTAATTTCCTTACGTGACAGCTTGTACTCGCCAAAAAAAGTTACAGACACAGTTAAGTGAGAAAAACAGCTGTTTGTTTCAATTTATGACATTTTTGTTTCATTTCACACATTTCAATCGAAAACTTTCTCGACGCGAGAGTTACAGAACATGGGCACTGGAATATTAACTGAAATGAGTGTGAATGAAAAGCAATGAATCTTTAATGGTTTTAATACGTATTTTCATTGGTGCTCGATATTAATTTTTACATGTATTATGGGAATGTATAATAAATTACATTTTTCCTTTTGTTTTCCCTATGTAGTAGTAAGATTTTGACAACGGCGGGTAAATTTTACACAAACAAAATGCCTGTTGTTTTTTGTATTGTTGTTGAGGTAAGCAGACCTATTGGATAGGCCTTGATATACGATATAAGAAGATGTCAATAATGATGATAATGATACCTATACTAGTTATAGCGATAATGATGATGATAATTATTGATGATGATGATAAAGAATCGGATAAGGAATAGAAATGTGAATAAATATTTTTATTTTTGTTGGAAATATTACAATTTTTATCAATATTAAAGGTATGTTCTAAAAAATTAACTAATTGAAAATAAATAAAATTTGAACTTAAAAATATAAAAAAATTTATAAGTTTTACTTCTTAAAGTGAATTTGACTGAAAAAAGTTAAAATTAGAAACAGGGAAAGTTACCTCGAATTAATTCCCAATTTTGGTATCAAAAACCCCACTGTGGAGCGTGTCAAAAAAAAAAAAATAAATTAAAAAAAGATTATACATGTTTGTATGTTTATTTAATATAAATGATGAAACAGAACTGGGGCTGAACGATGTTTTTCATACAGTTTGACATAAAATTATGCCAGAGAATGCGGTCGAGAAATAAAATCAATTTTATGATGAAACAGAACTGGGGCTGAACGATGTTTTTCATACAGTTTGACATAAAATTATGCCAGAGAATGCGGTCGAGAAATAAAATCAATTTTATTTTGAGGACGTTTTTTCTAATGCTCTCACATAAATACAATTATTCTCTTAACAATGCTACCATACTTTCATTCAATTTCATACATTTTGTAAACAAAGAAAAATAAGAACAAAAGAAAATGAAAGAAATGAGAGAGAATTTGAAGTTACTGCCGACGTTTTAATTATGGGCTTTAAAATTTTTGCTTGAAGTTGAAGACTCAGTTCTGTTTCATCATTTTATTTTGAGGACGTTTTTTCTAATGCT
This sequence comes from Pollenia angustigena, assembly GCA_930367215.1. NCBI lineage: Eukaryota > Metazoa > Arthropoda > Insecta > Diptera > Polleniidae > Pollenia > Pollenia angustigena. Next base: position 201,669,925 of record OV884060.1, read on the forward strand.
CTCACATAAATACAATTATTCTCTTAACAATGCTACCATACTTTCATTCAATTTCATACATTTTGTAAACAAAGAAAAATAAGAACAAAAGAAAATGAAAGAAATGAGAGAGAATTTGAAGTTACTGCCGACGTTTTAATTATGGGCTTTAAAATTTTTGCTTGAAGTTGAAGACTCAGTTCTGTTTCATCATTAAAAGAAACATTAACAAAAACAATGAGAATTCACAAAGAACATAAGACATAAAAAAACAAAATAATTGCGATTTATATTTTTATAAACAGCTTAAATTGGATATTTATGTATGTGATTTGATGTTTTGTATGAAAATATTTTAAAGCTGCCCAAAAATATGAAAAATGTGCAGTTATACAAAATGCACGTAAATAAGGATTTTGAAGAATAATTCAAGAAAATATTTATTTTGGGCAGTTAAGTCAAATTGCAGCTAACTTTGATTTTTTGTATGAAAATAATTTTAACATGCCAAAAATTTTGTGCATTTATCTTAAATGTGCAGGTATAGAAAGTGCGCTTAAAAAAGAAATTTGTATAGAATTATAAAGAATAATTCCAAAAATTATCAATTTTGAGCAGTTAAGTCAAAAATGCACGTAAACAAAAGGCAGTTAAGTCAAAACTACGTACACTATCTGTGGCATTTTGACAAAAAATCTTAAGTAAAATTTAACAAGTAAGAAAGTATAGTCGGTCAAGCCCGACCATATGATACCCTACACCACAGGATTTATCTATGTTTATAAACTTCATGAAAATCGGTTTGAAAGTTTGTGAGAGGCATAAATTGCCCCCCTGCCTCCCCTTGTGGTCCTTTTTTTTAAAAACTGTAAAGCTAATGTGTCCCTATAGATATGGATCTATCTATGTTTTAAATTTCATTAAAATCGGTTTGAGAGGCAGAAATTGCCCCTATCTCCCCTCGTGGTTCGATTTTTTTAAAAATTTATACATTTTGTGTCCATATAGATATGGTTCTATCTATGTTTTAAATTTCATTAAAATCGGTTTGATAGTTTCTGAGAGGAAGAAATTTCCCCCTATCTTCCCTCGTGGTCCTACGATTCGGCCCAATAAGAACCTATGACCAGAATTTTATCAAATTATCTCCAAAATTGCGACCTGTACTTTGCGCACAAGGTTACATGGACAGCCAGCCGGACGGACATCGTTAGTTCGACTTTGATTCTGACGATCATCTAAATGATCTGGATTTTGTAATTCCTAATATGTCTGGTGGAAAAGTTGACATGAGGAAAACGTGTAGCTCCAGCTCATGGGACGAGTCCGATAGTGACTTATATCAATTACCCTTAAATGTGCGAGACAGTACATCAAACAAATCATCAGAGGAACCTCATATGAACTCGTGTGAAAAGATGAAACAAGAATTTGAAAAACATTGCCAAGAAAAACTTTACTGCAAAGTCGAGCGTGAAAAAGATAGAGGCATTAAATCCAATGACACTTTAGCAATCTGTTTTGACTTACAAAGTGTTTTCACACTACCAAAAGGGCTTTCCTCTATTTATTACTATAAGAGAAAACTTTCTCTTTTCAATATGACGGCAACAGTGTGTTCCCAAAATAAAAAGCCAAACATTACTTACTGTGCTATTTGGAACAAGGTACAAAGTGGTCGTTTAGGTAATGACTAGTGATGAGATTTTCATGCACTAAAAAATCGAAAATATGCGCATAAAATATGCACTAAAAAATCTAAAATATGCACTACAAAAATAAAAAAATATGCACTAAAAACTTGAAAATTTTCCACAAAAAATCTTTTTTTAATTTTACTAAAAACAACTACTACTACTACTACTGTTTTATTAAAAGTAAAAATGTCTTGTACTTGAAGAATGCCAATGCATTTTTAAAAAATTTATTGTCCAATCCCACTTTGATTCCAGATCAGATCAAATATATTTGAAATTATTTTGAAATCCTAAAATTTTTTTTGCAAAACGTGTTAGATTTTTTTTTCATTTGTCGGGCTATTCTTCCTTCCACATTGTTAATTTTACTTTCTGCAATATCAATTAATTTGACTTGAGTATTAGCTGAACTAAATCCCTCCTAATTATTTATTTTTTCACCAATATATCCGTAATTGGAAAATACAAATGCTTATTGACTTCTGATATTTTTTCTGCTTTTTTAATTGCACAATCATCGGCATTAACAAGCTCTTCTAAAATTTTTAAATTACTCGAAGTTTTTTAAATAGATTTCTCAAGCATGTAGCCAGGCCTCCATTTTGCTTCTACTGGCTGCCGTGGCAGGGGAATCAAGGGCTATATTTCATTAAAAATTGCAATACTATCGAATTGGCTTCTTAATTATCTGCAACCATTGTGCCAAGCAAGTAGCTTGTAACAGTTTTGGATACAAATTTTTAAGCCCATTGGAAGCCTTAACTATGTAAGGTACTGCATCGGTTTAAAAAAGAAGCATCTTTTGTCGAAATCTTGAAAATGTTGTATTTAAAGCAAAGCTCCAGAAGAATTTATTTATTTTTTAAAAAATTATAAATTTATTTTTTAAAAATTTTTTTGGAAATTGTTTTTTTTTGTGTATTTACAAAATTTTTTAAGAACTTTTTATAATATGGAAATTTACAAAAAATCACTCAAAAATGTCAAAATATGCAGAAATATGCATTCAAAACCTAAATATGCATTTTCACCAAAATATGCAAAAACAAATCGATGCCATTTTATCGCAAATTTAATGATTCGGAAAGATAATTGATCGACATCGTTCTTAGACTACCGACAAAAAACATGCATTTGCATGGAAATCGCATCCCTAGTAATGACATAGCCAGTGCCATTGCAAAAATTTTTCATTTTGTGGAGCGATTCTTGTGTTCCCCAAAATAAAAATCAAATCAAACAAAAATTATTTCAATCACACAAAAATTTTCTGAACCAGCTCATTCCCAAATCCAAGAAGTTGATGCAGTGCATAGTGCCATTGACCGTCATTTGAAATTACGGGAAATTCACGGGCCTTTAGATTTAGTTGAATTTCTTAAAACTTATAAATCACCAAAAGTTATTCGTATAGTGCTGGAAATGATACGTAGAGATTTTTACATGTATTCAACAAAATCAAAATTACTTAGCTTCAAAAACGTGCCAAAAAAACAGTTGCGGTACATACTCAACGTTTTTTATAACAGTTTTCGTTTCCCCTTCATCAGTAGACAAGAAAACACTTGCATCACCAACACACTCTACTGCAGGGATGTCAGCGCCTTGCACAATTGTGCAAATTAATTCACATGTACGCTTACGCTCTTTTATTTTGCGAGCGTAAAATATAATTGTTTACTGAGAAACACTCTCATTCAGCGGGAAATATCGCAAATATTGCAAGGCCTGTTTTGAGGCCTCTAAATATATTTATGTATATAAATAAATATACAATAACTGTATGTAGGTACATCTTTTTTTTTTGTTTTATTATCTTTTTTATTTTATTTATTATCTATGTTTTTGTTTTGTTTTATTTCTGTTTTTGACATTGTACAATGATTTTAAAACAGGGATTTCCATTTTTTTGTGCAATTGTGGTTATTTTTTAAGATAGAATTTTAAAATTTTATAAAAATATATATGTAAAGTGAATCCTAATCAACAAAAATTTCAAATTTTCAAAATAATTGTTTTGCATTTAAGCTAACGATATGTGTTTTGTTCGTGAAAAAAATTCGTTGATTCCTGTAACAGGGTCCCTTTTTCTTTCGTTAAAAAGACGTACCTAAATGCAGAAATTATTACATACAGTCTACAACTGACATGAAATGCTTAACATTAACACTAAAATGATGTTAGTGTTAAGTATAGACTCATCATGTTAGATGTTTTCTCATGTTATAACACGGTTGTTAATGCAAATGTTCTAACAAAGGTTTTATAACATGATGGTATAACAGCAAATCAATGTCAGTTGTAGACGTGGAGTTAAGAAAAGAAAAAGCCACAAGAATTTGTTGGTATTTTGTGATTGTAAAAATATTTTTGTTTCTGTACCAATCGCGTCGGTGGGTTTTTTTTTGAAAACTCTTTTCTTAAGTAGGTAAAAATATTTAAAAAACAAGTTTAAAAAGTCTTGTTTTGCTACAATTTATGTGTGAACCTATACACATAAAAGCAAATGTGACAGCAGGTAAAATTTTTGGGTAAGAAGATGTGTTTTATTGATGTATTAATGAAACTTTATTGTTTCGCACTATTTTTATTGCTTACTTTTTTATGCTACAATTATATGACCGAGTCTAAAGAGTAAACCTTACTACTTTATGGTATTTATTTAACGTAACTTTGACCTGTTATAATGACTTTATACATTTTTGCAGGCAAACTCAGGTGCGCATTTGGTATTTTGTAAAAAGTTATGATATACCATTAGCTAGAATTAAAATGTATGCACAGATGTTTGAAGTATGAGTAACCCAACACCGTGAATACCCTTTCTATTTTACTTACCACTATGAATACCCTAACTTTTTACTAAAATAACTTTTTCACGTTATAATTCTCATGTAATTCATTTTATTTTTGAATAAATAGACCAGGGAAATCCATTTCTATGTACAATTGTGTATACCTGTAAACTTCAAATTAGAATTTCATTTAATAGTCTTGTAGACAGCGATAACGGACGTGCAAGCGGATGAGTTTATTAAAAAAAAGATAAATGATGCCATATAAAAAATATTTTATGATAAAAAATGCATTTAATTATTTTCAATGTCTCTTATGTTTTAAAACATTTGAACTTAAGAGATTGTATACTTTGAAAAGGCATTATGATCATTTACATAATGATATTAAACAATATGAAGTAAAAGAAAGGGAAAACCAATATAAGATTAAAAAAAAGGTTTATTTGGATAGCTTGAAAAGTTGGGTATCACAAGAAGAAGAGCATGAAGATAGGATAGAAGAGTTAAAAATAGAAATATCAAATTTACTAACTTTGGAAATAGTAAAACAGGGAAGACCATTTTCCGATGGGGCATTTATAAAAAAGCTTTTCAATGCAGTTTTGGAAAAACTGAAAATCGATTGCAGGAGGCTTATTCTGAATTGCGATGCGAAAATCAATGCGATGCGAAAATGCATAAATGCGAACAATTAGTATTCTGTATTGCGATATTCGCAAAGTTTTTTTTTTAATCGCATTTCAAATGCGAAAAGGTGACAAGTCGGTATTCTACATTGCGAAAACAAATGTCAAATTCGCAAAATTTATTCGACAACAAAATAGCATTCGCAAAGTACAAACATGTTAGTGAAAGATAATATTTTATTGATTTATTCATCATATATTTATTATTTAATTCAGGAAGCAATAAAACCACCAAACCGCGTCAATTTGAAATAATGATAGAATATATGAATAAGCACAGCCAATTGTCAAGAGGCAATTTAAAAAAACATCAAATGTACATCAGTCGGCAAATACTTTGTGGCAAACGTTAACTGAAGAACTAAATATCAATGCACCACCTATTAGAGAAGCTGCAGGATTTAAAAAGTATGAAATATATAAACCAGTTCAAAAATATTTGACTTTAACTTAAATTTTAATAGGATTGGGCCGATTTTAAAGTACACACAAAACATTTTCATTTTCTTCGTCGTCGAACCACAGTGCCACAAAATCCATTTTTATTATTTTTTTTTTTTAATACAGAATGTCCTAAATAAATTATTTAAACAATTTTCACAGCGAAACAAAAACAATTTATTTATTTTTAATTTGATGTTTATTGACACTGACGTATATTTGAGCAGCGTTGCCACAATTTGAAATAAATTGCGAATGCGATTGCGAAAGTCTAACAGAATACCAATTTTCTTTCGCATCGCATTTAATTTGCGCATCGCATTGATTTTCGCATCGCAATTCAGAATAAGCCTCCAGCGTAATAAAAACGCTTCCCATGATCCGAAATAGTGTCGTCAAGCGCACATAAATTTTAGCTGCACATATACAATCTGTGATTAGGGAAAAGTTAAAAAATTGTGAATATTTTTCTTTTTGCCTCGACGAAAGCACCGACATTAATGATCTTTGCCAATTGGTCATTTGTGTTCGATGCATAGATAGTGAGTACAATGTTTTTGAAACTATGTACTCACTTGAAACGTTTTACGGTAATGTAACAGGTAAGGTATTATACGACGTAGTCTTTGAAAACCTGATATCTGTTACACAAGCTTCAAAATTAGCAGGAGTTTGCACGGATGGTGCAAACGTTATGGCCGGGAAGTATGAAGGTTTCGTAGGACAGCTTAAGCAAAATGGAATTGATGTACATGCTTTTCATTGCATAATTCATCAGTCCATGCTTGCCTCAAAATTTATAAGTGATCATGCCGCTATTAAGACTGCAGAGCGGATAATCAATAGAATACGGGGGGGTCATCATTCATTAACGCACAGAAAATTTGTAAGTTTTCTTAAAAACGTAAACGCCAATCACCATGACTTAAAAATGTTTACGGAATTTCGTTGGCTTAGTCGGGGTGATTGTCTAAACAGGTTATTCGATCTTAGAAAAGAGGTGTTGCGTTTTTGGGAAACTGCAAATTTAGACGAATGTGAATTAATACAGTTGAATGATTATGAGTTCATTTTAGACCTTGCGTTTCTGGCGGATACAAGCAGTATTTTAAATGAGCTAAATTTGGAACTACAAGGAAAGGGAAACAATTTAAGTGACATATATACGATTGTTTTTAATTTTAAAACCAAATTATTTTTATTAACAAATGAAATAAATAATGAAGATTTTTCCAACTTTCCTAAAACTTTGCTTATTTATGACAAGGAGAAATATTTGAAAAAATCTGAGTATTTGGCAATTTTTGAAAACCTTTTTTACAACTTTCAAGATCGTTTTCAAGATTTTGAGGATATAAAACCACTACTTAACATATTCCAAAATCCCTTTAAGCGCGACATTGCGAGTTATGAATTCAGCATCCAGTCGGAACTAATCATACTTAGGAGCGAAATTAATCCTCCAGACAGGGAAAATATTATTGAGTTCTGGAAAAATTTAGACGGGGCGCTATATCCTATATTAAAAAAAAATTTCTTCAAATGTTTGTCGCTTTTCTCCTCAACATATCTTTGCGAACAAATATTTTCCGATTTGAAATACATTTGCTCAAAACAACGCAATAAATTAACATCCGCAAACCTAAAAAATGTTTTGTTGTTACGAAACTGCAATATAAATTTAGAAGATATTATTGGTAAATAAAAGTATTTATTATAGGCTAGTAAAATCTTTTCTTTTTATAATGGTGGTAAATACTTACAGAATATTTTTAAACTTAATATTTGCATTAGTATGAGCAAATGAATTTTCATTGTTAGAATTCGCAAAGGTATTGGAAAGAATTGTATTAGGTTGTAAAAAGACTTCAAATATTGTGAACTGCGCAATTTTTCCAAAAAATAAGCAAAGTTTCTGAGGTTCCAAATTAAATTTATTTAAATAATAACTGATTGTGTCTGTCCATAACTCAACATTTTTCGATAATTGTATTATTATTTATTGCTTTTAAGTCTTCATAGCAATAAATGTAAGTTAACTTTAAATGGTCTGATGAAAAATGAATGGAAAGCATGAACTATATTTCCTCGCATAATGCTGGCCCTGGTGTTTGCATCGCCCTTTCATGAAAATGTTTTGTAAGTTTTAATACCTTACCTGATTCCCAACAATTTAATCGAACATAGATGACCCTTAGAAAAGGTCTTTAATAAGGCCTCGCAATAGGCCTCGCAACCGCATATTTCGCCCGCTGGGCATGTAAGAGATAAGAGTAATCTCACCAACACAATCATAATTGACATCACTGATTTAAAGCATTGATGTCAAATATGATTGTGTTGGTGAGATTACTCTTATCTCTTACATGCCCAGCGGGCGAAATATGCGGTTGCGAGGCCTTATTAAAGACCTTTTCTAAGGGTCATCTATGTTCGATTAAATTGTTGGGAATCAGGTAAGGTATTAAAACTTACAAAACATTTTCATGAAAGGGCGATGCAAACACCAGGGCCAGCATTATGCGAGGAAATATAGTTCATACTTTCCATCCATTTTTCATCAGACCATTTAAAGTTAACTTACATTTATTGCTATGAAGACTTAAAAGCAATAAATAATAATACAATTATCGAAAAATGTTGAGTTATGGACAGACACAATCAGTTATTATTTAAGTAAATTTAATTTGGAACCTCAGAAACTTTGCTTATTTTTTGGAAAAATTGCGCAGTTCACAATATTTGAAGTCTTTTTACAACCTAATACAATTCTTTCCAATATTTTTCGTTTTTTGCTCAACATACCTTTGCGAATTCTAACAATGAAAATTCATTTGCTCATACTAATGCAAATATTAAGTTAAAAAATATTCTGTAAGTATTTACCACCATTATAAAAAGAGAAGATTTTACTAGCCTATAATAAATACTTTTATTTACTAATAATATCTTCTAAATTTATATTGCAGTTTCGTAACAACAAAACATTTTTTAGGTTTGCGGATGTTAATTTATTGCGTTGTTTTGAGCAAATGTATTTCAAATCGGAAAATATTTGTTCGCAAAGATATGTTGAGGAGAAAAGCGACAAACATTTGAAGGAATTTTTTTTAATATAGGATATAGCGCCTCGTCTAAATTTTTCCAGAACTCAATAATATTTTCCCTGTCTGGAGGATTAATTTCGCTCCTAAGTATGATTAGTTCCGACTGGATGCTGAATTCATAACTCGCAATGTCGCACTTAAAGGGATTTTGGAATATGTTAAGTAGTGGTTTTATATCCTCAAAATCTTGAAAACGATCTTGAAAGTTGTAAAAAAGGTTTTCAAAAATTGCCAAATACTCAGATTTTTTCAAATATTTCTCCTTGTCATAAATAAGCAAAGTTTTAGGAAAGTTGGAAAAATCTTCATTATTTATTTCATTTTTACTCTTTAGACTCGGTCATATAATTGTACCATAAAAAAGTAAGCAATAAAAATAGTGCGAAACAATAAAGTTTCATTAATACATCAATAAAACACATCTTCTTACCCAAAAATTTTACCTGCTGTCACATTTGCTTTTATGTGTATAGGTTTACACATAAATTGTAGCAAAACAAGACTTTTTTAACTTGTTTTTTAAATATTTTTACCTACTTAAGAAAAGAGTTTTCAAAAAAAAAAAAAAAAAAACCAACCGACGCGATTGGTACAGAAACAAAAATATTTTTACAATCTCAAAATACCAACAAATTCTTGTGGCTTTTTCTTTTCTTAATAATTTCTGCATTTAGGTACGTCTTTTTAACGAAAGAAAAAGGGACCCTGTTACAGGCATCAACGAATTTTTTTCACGAACAAAACACATATCGTTAGCTTAAATGCAAAACAATTATTTTGAAAATTTGAAATTTTTGTTGATTAGGATTCACTTTACATATATTTTTATACAATTTTAAAATTCTATCCTAAAAAATAACCACAATTGCACAATTGTGCAAAGAAATGGAAATCCCTGTTTTAAAATCATTGTACAATGTCAAAAACAGAAATAAAACAAAACAAAAACATAGATAATAAATAAAATAAAAAAGATAATAAAACAAAATAAAAAGATGTACCTATATAAAGTTATTGTATATTTATTTATATACATAAATATATTTAGAGGCCTCAAAACAGGCCTTGCAATATTTGCGATATTTCCCGCTGAATGAGAGTGTTTCTCAGTAAACAATTATATTTTACGCTCGCAAAATAAAAGAGCGTAAGCGTACATGTGAATTAATTTGCACAATTGTGCAAGGCGCTGACATCCCTGCTCTACTGTGAGTTTGTTGTTGTTTGTTACAATTACTTCTTTACCTTTTGTAGCTTTTAAGTTGTGCAGAATTGATTTTGTTTTTGACATGTGTGTTGTTGCGCATGAGTCTACATACCATTCATCTACGCCGACGTCACATGAAGTAAATAAAGACGCTAAGTGCTGGTTCACACAGGTCAAGTTTGACTCTTCAAGTCTTGAGCTTTTAGGAGAGAGGGGTAAAGAGAATGGAAAGGGTTACATACTTGACCGTACCAGTCAGTTTTGTATTTTTCTTTTCTTTTTTCATCCGTAATATAATAAAAAGCTACAAAGTTGAAGGAAAAGAAAACAAAAATTAATTTTGTGCATGAACGTGAACGCAAGTTCAAAAGAAAATTTAAATAAAACTGTTCAAGTAAACTTGACCTGTGTGAACCAGCACTAACAGAATTCTGTCGTTAGATTTTTTTGTTTGATGCTTTGAACCGTTTTCGTTTGAATTTTTCTTTTGCATGTTTGGACAATTCTTATGGCGATTTCTTTTCTGAGAAATATGTTGCATTAATGTTACATGTTCTACATTTTTGTGTTCTTTTGTACAAAAAACACAACTGTGGGAAAAATTTTCAAGTTCTTTTGTGAATATGTTGATAAAAAAATGCAAAACATGTTGCATGTTTTACCCTTACTTTTACTTAAGGTGTTCATACTGCCCTGTCTTACAACTTTGGTACTTACTACTTTGTTTGTACAACCAATGTTTTAATTTGTTTGTCATAATTCCTACCGCTCATAATTTTGTAAAAAAAATTATTTTAAAACAAAATATAAATATATTTACACATTAAAATCCAAAAAAAGTCTATTTATATTTATATAATCGTTTAAATTTTTCTAAGCCAATAGTGATGTCAATATTTGTTTCCAAGCCATAATTGCGTGCAGAACCCGCTTAAATAGCTTTAAAAATCGCTCATTAAGTACATTAATGATGAAAGTGTAATAGTTGTAAATAAAAGCAGCTAATTGTGTTCTATTGAAATTGCACAGCATGTAACACTTCCAGTGATTATAGGTAACATTAGAAAATGTTACATGTATATACTGTAACATATTTTTTTCAGAAAAGAAATCGCCATTAATAAAATGCCCCTCTTTCTTACAACCATGACACTTAAACTTTTTTGGCTTTTAAAATTTTCTGTTGGAAACAAATGCATTTTCCTCCGTTTTTATACCGGTATCAAATTTAGCATCTTGCAAAAGTAAATTCTTCACCATATCCACAGACAATTTTGTCTAAGAATCTTCCAAAACAAGGGAACGAAAATCTTCCGGCAGACCGGCCAGCATCAATGATGCTATTAGCTCGTCGTCTATATTCAACCCAGAGTTCTTTACCTTCAAAGAAGTCATTACCATTCTGTTGACGTACTCCTCCATTGAGTCAAAATCTGACAATTTAATTTGAACCAACTGTTTCAATAATTCAACTTTTCGTGTCAAACCGGTGTCCTCAAAGGCACTCATTAAGGCATCCCAGGCTTCTTTTGCACTCGTTGCCGTCGCTATGTGAGCGAAATTGTTAGGATCCACCATTAACGTTATTTCTGCTAAGGCTCTTTCATTTGCATCTACCTCTTCCACTGTAGAGTTTTGGTTCACCCCCAAAGTTACAATCTTCCAGCAATTTCTCAGTACAAGATACGATTTGGCATGACGCTTCCATACATCGAAGTTTTCGCGACCACGTAATTTCTCAAATGGAAAACACATATTTGATGCCATTTTCACAATCGTTTCTAATTCACTTATCGAAAAAATTGAAATTGTTAATTTAAATGTTTTTACGAAAATATTCTTTTTTTTTTTATTTTCTGTTTAATTTTTACCGCGAACTGGGCTCATAACCTGTTGTTATTATAGAGTAAAACGCAGTGTATTGGGTGAACGTTACAAAAGAACTAAACTAAAAAACATTTTATTGTTTCCCTCATTCTATGAATACAGTTGTACTAATAGTGATGCTAGAACTAAATGGTTATTCGATTTACAACAATTTCTGACCATCGAAGGACCATGAACAAGATTAGAATTTTCTTGGCTTAGCTGGGCAGATTAGTTGGCTAAGTTAGGAGCGATGGGTAGGAATTACATGCACAGGATGTAGGTACGATTCGCTTAGTTTGCTAATGCCCAGTTAGTTTGATGTTAGATTCTAATCTGCTTTTCGTGGCTTTATAATTTCTCGCGCAAGAAGAAATTATAAAGGAATTACAATTTAGAGTAATTTGGGGTTAGAAAATATACAAATTTTAATTAGATTGGGTACAAATTAATAACTTTATTCAAGATGCTCACCGTTGGCTGGTTGTCCGACAAGTGACCATTTTTCTTTTTTACAAAGTTTAGGTATTTCATATTCAAGTATACAATAATAGTAAATATTGGAAAGTTAAAGTTACAATTCACAATAGTTTTTAATCGTTACGTTATCGTACAATTCAATCACAAATTACGTTAAGAAATTCAGTTGGCAACATACGTTATATGTATGTATATTTTTTATTTAAATAAAAATTCAAATTGAAACATAACTTGTGTTTAAAATAATTGTATTTAAAACACACGTCAAAAACATAAAAACAGAGTTTTTGTACTCTCCCCCTTTTAACATCTACGGACTTAAAAATGTTGTTGTTGTTGTTGTAACAGCTCGACTTGTATTGGTGTTGCTGAGTTGACAATCTTTGTTCGGCGCAGTTGATGCTCCGAGTCGTTCCGGTACGTAGACCCAATTGAAGCGGGAACGACACCGAACAGTTTAACATTTATAAGTAAAAAACAGTAAGTAAGTGTTTTTTACTTATAAATGTTGAACTGTTCGGTGTACACTTTCTTTTGAGGCTGTGTACACGCTTCCTCTAACACACGTTACAATTTAACATGAAGCTAAGCATGAAAAAAGATTTTTTGTTAATTTATTTTTTATTAAGTAGCTTTTACTTTTTCGTCTTACTTTCTGTTCATGCCTATTTCTATCTTTCTGATGAAAATATCCCTTTTGGCAATGTTTACAAAAATAACGCTTTACATTATTATGTACCCTATCAGTGTGTAATTCTAAACTGCGTCGATGTTTAAATCTAGTAAAACAAATATCACATTCAACGGGTGTATGTTGTTTATCAATATGTTTTTGTAAAATATTTGTGGATGGAAATTTTGCCTTGCAATGAGAACATTTAAGTTTTGCTAATATTAAAAAAAAAAAAGATTAATAATTTTTTTTTTTTTAACAAAAACGAAAAACTTACCATTATTATGAATTTTAGCTACGTGAATAGCCAATAACTGTTTTGAAGAGCACAACTGCTGACAAAATTGGCATTTAAACTCTGTGGGTGAAATCGTTTTTTCTTCAGTTGTATGATGATGGTCTTTGTGGTAATTTAAAGCGGACCAACTGGTATAAAACTTTTGGCAATCCTTTAAAAATGAAAATTATATGTATATTAAATTTAATTGTTATTTATTCTTATTTGACCTTTATTTTTATAATAACTTTTTAATTATTTAAGCTTGAGGTCTTTTTTTATAAAATATTATATTTATTATTTTCAATATTTCGCTAACCTTTGGTTAGCATCTTCAGGAAATTAACAAAGTTTAATAAAAACAAAAAACGATAACAAAATAATGAAAAAAATTTGTCAAAAAATTAAATTCAAAAACCTATTTGTCATAAAAAATTTTTCAAAAACCATTATAACAAAAAATAAAATTTAACTAAAGTATAACAACTCATATAAACTGAAAAAATTTCCTATCTATAAACCTAATTCAAAAAACCAAATTTACAATAATAAAAAATATTTTGGCTAATGAAAATTCCTATAAAATAAAGATTTTTTAAAAACTAAACTTATTTTTATCTTATCTTACATACATAATTAAACTTATTTTCATTATTACAAACTACATACATACATAATTAAACTTATTTTCATTATTACAAACTAATATGTATATCGTGACCTAAGGACAAGAAGGTCCTAGTTTTCATGTAACAAATTGAACCCTCTTGTTCCAAGGCTGCGATAGGTACCTATATTTATATTATTATATCTAATCTTCTATCCCTTAATAACTAAATTCCTATAATTATTCGCTATATGTTCTGTGTCTGCTTTAAAATTTATTCTCTGTGCAATTGGTGTATTAATTATGTGTAACATTTCTAATATATATCTGCGTTTGTAGTTAGTTTCAGTGTTTAAAACCGACGCTTCTTCAAAATTTGGATAGTGATTAGATTGATGACAATGATGACTTAATGCTGTCTTTTTAGAATTAATGTCCCTATATTTTTGATCAGATCTATGTCCCGCAATTCGAGTCCTTAATTTGTTCTTAGTTGTACCTATGTAAACCTGGTTGCATCTTTCATTATCATTTCCTTTACAAGGAATTTTGTAGACAATGTTAGACATATCCCATTTACTAGTTCTATCCTTTGTCATGCTAAATAAACTATTCAATGTATTATAAGCTTTGTATGCTATCTTATATTTATCAGTGTCAACGATTCTTGATTCTTTTATCCTTTCCGAAACATTAGATATATACGATAATGATTTGTATATCATCGGTTCTGTTGTTCTCATAATTCTAGCATTCCCATTACTCCTATCTCTATATTGATTAATTAATCCATTACTCAAACTATTTGGAAAATTGTTATCCCTTAATATATTTCTAATTCTAATTATGTTTTTTCTATGATAAACCTTGTCACTAATTGTTAGTACCCTATTAATTAAATTTCTAGCAGTATTTATAATAATCCGTCTACTGTGTCCAGAATAATAATTTAAAATTCTGCCTGATGCTGTTGGTTTTTGATACCAATCTATTAATAAATTATTTCCCTTTCTTATTATTAAAGTATCTAAGAAAGGTAATTTTGAGTTACTTTCCATTTCCAAAGTAAATTTAATATTACTATTAAACTCATTAAATGTGTCCAACAAGTTATTTACCCCACCTTCAGTAATAATGCAGAAAAGGTCGTCAACATATTTTATCATTATCTTAGGTTTAATATTCAGTTTTCCAATGGATGTGTCAAGTAACCTTTCCATTACAATATCCGCTACAATTGGAGAAGCAGGAGATCCCATTGGAAGTCCTTTCAGTTGTGTATATACTTTCCCATTACAACCAAAATATCTGTTGTCCTCTATACAAAATTTTAAAATTCTTAAAAACAGTCCCTTGTCAATTTTCGTATATTGCTCTACTATGCTCCATTTTTCCTCTATTATTTCAAGTGCCAAATCGACTGGTACACTAGGAAATAGCGATACCACATCTAATGAAATTAATTTTTCATTTGTTTGTATACAATGATTACTTAACTTCTCTTTGAATTGCACTGAATCTTTAACATTATATATAGAATGTTCAGTTATTCTTTTTAAAATATTCGTCAAATATCTACACAATTCATAAGAGGGTGAGTTGATAAAAGAACATATTGGTCTCAAAGGAAAGTCGACCTTGTGAATTTTTGGTAAACCATAAAGTTTAGGAGAAGTAGCAATATTTGTTTTAAGTTTATGTCTTTCGGATATGGATATAATTTTCTGCCTAAAAAGATCTTCTACAATTTCATTATTAGTTTTTTCCAATCTACTCGTAGGATCCCTATTGATCACCTTATATTTTGCATCATCTTCTATAATATTATTAATTCTTATGTCATAATCTCCCTTATACATAGCTACGGTTGTGTTACCCTTATCTGCCTTTAATACTAATATATTCCTATTTCTCCTTAAAAAACTTTTTGTACTATTAAATTTATCCAATATAAACTTATCCCTGTTATCTAATCTCATTTTGTTCAAGTGATTGTCCAAAATAGTTGACAATTTATTTCTAGCTATTTCCTGTTCTTCTTTCCACTCTATTGTTTGAACTAAATCTTCTCCCTCTGTTATAATTTTTAGCTTAGGGAAATTTTCCCTCCTAACTGGTAAAACATATTTTGGTCCTAATGATAACATCCACTTTACATCCCTTGCAATATCCTCTTTAGTTTTATTTACAAAAAATTTATTATTTATTATTTATTTTAATTCCTAATTCTTCATTCTTTAATTCCTTCAATTTATCATATTTTTTCCTATGAATTCTTCTTACCTTCTCATTTAAAGAAGCCTCAACTCTCTCTTCAAATTTTAGAAATTGTCTCATTTCCTCTTCCGTTAAACATCTTTGTAAATTTCTAATCACTATCTCCAAATCTCTTTGAAAAAGCTTCAGTAATTTGTGTTTATGTTTAAGTGTTAATCTTAAAATCTTATTTTGTAATTCGTGTACATACTTATGACTTGTTTTTTGAATCTCCGGAAGTCTCCTCTCCATCTCATATATATTTGTTATGTTCTTTGTGGAATTTGATATAAATTTTGGAATAATCCCTGTATTTCTGCATCTAATTAAGAAATTATATCCATATCCGAAAGACATAAACTTAAAACAAATATTGCTACTTCTCCTAAACTTTATGGTTTACCAAAAATTCACAAGGTCGACTTTCCTTTGAGACCAATATGTTCTTTTATCAACTCACCCTCTTATGAATTGTGTAGATATTTGACGAATATTTTAAAAAGAATAACTGAACATTCTATATATAATGTTAAAGATTCAGTGCAATTCAAAGAGAAGTTAAGTAATCATTGTATACAAACAAATGAAAAATTAATTTCATTAGATGTGGTATCGCTATTTCCTAGTGTACCAGTCGATTTGGCACTTGAAATAATAGAGGAAAAATGGAGCATAGTAGAGCAATATACGAAAATTGACAAGGGACTGTTTTTAAGAATTTTAAAATTTTGTATAGAGGACAACAGATATTTTGGTTGTAATGGGAAAGTATATACACAACTGAAAGGACTTCCAATGGGATCTCCTGCTTCTCCAATTGTAGCGGATATTGTAATGGAAAGGTTACTTGACACATCCATTGGAAAACTGAATATTAAACCTAAGATAATGATAAAATATGTTGACGACCTTTTCTGCATTATTACTGAAGGTGGGGTAAATAACTTGTTGGACACATTTAATGAGTTTAATAGTAATATTAAATTTACTTTGGAAATGGAAAGTAACTCAAAATTACCTTTCTTAGATACTTTAATAATAAGAAAGGGAAATAATTTATTAATAGATTGGTATCAAAAACCAACAGCATCAGGCAGAATTTTAAATTATTATTCTGGACACAGTAGACGGATTATTATAAATACTGCTAGAAATTTAATTAATAGGGTACTAACAATTAGTGACAAGGTTTATCATAGAAAAAACATAATTAGAATTAGAAATATATTAAGGGATAACAATTTTCCAAATAGTTTGAGTAATGGATTAATTAATCAATATAGAGATAGGAGTAATGGGAATGCTAGAATTATGAGAACAACAGAACCGATGATATACAAATCATTATCGTATATATCTAATGTTTCGGAAAGGATAAAAGAATCAAGAATCTTTGACACTGATAAATATAAGATAGCATACAAAGCTTATAATACATTGAATAGTTTATTTAGCATGACAAAGGATAGAACTAGTAAATGGGATATGTCTAACATTGTCTACAAAATTCCTTGTAAAGGAAATGATAATGAAAGATGCAACCAGGTTTACATAGGTACAACTAAGAACAAATTAAGGACTCGAATTGCGGGACATAGATCTGATCAAAAATATAGGGACATTAATTCTAAAAAGACAGCATTAAGTCATCATTGTCATCAATCTAATCACTATCCAAATTTTGAAGAAGCGTCGGTTTTAAACACTGAAACTAACTACAAACGCAGATATATATTAGAAATGTTACACATAATTAATACACCAATTGCACAGAGAATAAATTTTAAAGCAGACACAGAACATATAGCGAATAATTATAGGAATTAAGTTATTAAGGGATAGAAGATTAGATATAATAATATAAATATAGGTACCTATCGCAGCCTTGGAACAAGAGGGTTCAATTTGTTACATGAAAACTAGGACCTTCTTGTCCTTAGGTCACGATATACATATTAGTTTGTAATAATGAAAATAAGTTTAATTATGTATGTATGTAGTTTGTAATAATGAAAATAAGTTTAATTATGTATGTAAGATAAGATAAAAATAAGTTTAGTTTTTAAAAAATCTTTATTTTATAGGAATTTTCATTAGCCAAAATATTTTTTATTATTGTAAATTTGGTTTTTTGAATTAGGTTTATAGATAGGAAATTTTTTCAGTTTATATGAATTGTTATACTTTAGTTAAATTTTATTTTTTGTTATAATGGTTTTTGAAAAATTTTTTATGACAAATAGGTTTTTGAATTTAATTTTTTGACAAATTTTTTTCATTATTTTGTTATCGTTTTTTGTTTTTATTAAACTTTGTTAATTTCCTGAAGATGCTAACCAAAGGTTAGCGAAATATTGAAAATAATAAATATAATATTTTATAAAAAAAGACCTCAAGCTTAAATAATTAAAAAGTTATTATATTAAATTTAATTAACAATTTAATAAAATAGCATTTTTTAAGAAGGTATATTTTTTTAAAAAAAGTACATTTACAAAAGTACTAATACTAAAAATAAAAAGTGTTAAGCCCGACTATTCGGTAGACTACACAACAGTAAATCGACAGATAATATTCAAAATCCCCATCTTAAAAAACGCAATTGTTCAGTAGAGCAAAAACCGTTTATTTTGCTTATATCAAAGAAAATTTAAATTGTTTATTCTCGGCCATTTTAAAATACTTAATGTGTATAAAAATATAGAGGATTTTGCATAGTTAAAGAAATAATAATTTTATTTTGTTTATGGATTCAATAAATTTAATTAATACAGTAGTTTTGACTTAGCTGCACGATTTTTTGTGCAGGTAAATCAAAAATGCAGTTATCTTAAATGCATTTACCTGCCTTAATGTGCAGGTACACAATTGTGGTTACCTGCACAAAAGTGCAGCTAAAGTAAAGTGTTTGATTTAAAAGTAGAATAAAAAAATTATTTTATTAATACATAAATTTATATTTTATTAAAAATTTATTTCAATCCAGCTAGCATTTTCAATGGTCTAGGAACTTACTGGGAATCTCACAAAGAGTCTTTTTGATCGTCGACGAGCTCATTTTTTAATTGTAGACAATTTCTCGCACGGGAGAAACTGTTACACGTGCTGATTCGTATGAGAGATTCTTCCATATCGCAGCGAAAAACGCTTATATTAATCGTAAAGGGAATCGTTTATGATGTATGTTGAGATTATCTAACGAGTCTTTCAAAAAGCATGCTAAGATTCGTATGAGACTCATGTAGGTATTATGTTACAGCTCGTGCAATGCTCAGCCGTATGACTTAGCTACCTAAATAAGGGCATCAGGCGTATTTTTCATGCAAAAACTTATAATTTGCATACAATTTCTATAAAACAAACGTTAAGGTCGCGAAATCAACACCATCCTGTCGGCAAATCCTTTTTACAGATCCTTAGGCCGGTTTGTTTTATTAAAATTGTATTGGAAATAGCATTTTCATAATTCAAAAACGGTCTTATTTAGGTACGACAGTACGACTCTTACAGAGAGTCCCAAAAGGTTCATTCCAAGATTTAAAGACGAGCGTGTCAAAAAAAAAAAAAAAAAAATAAATAAATAAATTAAAAAAAGATTTAGAAGTTTTTGTTACTCGTCAGATAATCATCAGAAGATTCTTTTAGGAGTTGTATATTAAACATAATCGTTTAACAATCGTTTTATGCTAGCTGCGAAATAACAGATCATTTTATACATGTTTGTATGTTTATTTAATATAAAAGAAACATTAACAAAAACAATGAGAATTCACAAAGAACATAAGACATAAAAAAAACAAAATAATTGCGTTTTATATTTTTATAAACAGCTTAAATTGGATATTTATGTGAAAAAGTGATCACCATATATTTGTATGTGTGCAGCTAACTTTGATGTTTTGTATGAAAATATTTTAAAGCTGCCCAAAAATATGAAAAATGTGCAGGTATACAAAATGCACGTATATAAGGATTTTGAAGAATAATTAAAGAAAATATTTATTTTGGGCAGTTAAGTCAAATTGCAGCTAACTTTGATTTTTTTTATGAAAATAATTTTAACATGCCAAAAATTTTGTACATTTATCTTAAATGCAGGTATAGAAAGTGCGCTTAAAAAAGAAATTTGTATAGAATTATAAAGAATAATTCCAAAAATTATCAATTTTGAGCAGTTAAGTCAAAAATGCACGTAAACAAAAGGCAGTTAAGTCAAAACTACGTACACTATCTGTGGCATTTTGACAAAAAATTTTAAGTAAAATTTAACAAGTAAGCAAGTATAGTCGGTCAAGCCCGACCATATGATACCCTACACCACAGTTTTTAAAAACACATCATGCTTATGTGTCCATGTAAATATGGATTTATCTATGTTTATAAACTTCATGAAAATCGGTTTGAAAGTTTGTGAGAGGCATAAATTGCCCCCTGCCTCCCCTTGTGGTCCTATTTTTTAAAAGCTGTAAAGCTAATGTGTCCCTATAGATATGGATCTATCTATGTTTTAAATTTCATTAAAATCGGTTTGAGAGGCAGAAATTGCCCCTATCTCCCCTCGTGGTTCGATTTTTTTAAAAATTTATACATTTTGTGTCCATATAGATATGGTTCTATCTATGTTTTAAATTTCATTAAAATCGGTTTGATAGTTTCTGAGAGGAAGAAATTTCCCCCTATCTTCCCTCGTGGTCCTACGATTCGGCACATTTTCAATAGGCTTGGTCCTTGTGCCAATAAGAACCTATGACCAGAATTTTATCAAATTATCTCCAAAATTGCGACCTGTACTTTGCGCACAAGGTTACATGGACAGCCAGCCTGCCAGCCAGCCGGACGGACATCGTTAGTTCGACTTTGATTCTGACGATCATCTAAATGATCTGGATTTTGTAATTCCTAATATGTCTGGTGGAAAAGTTGACATGAGGAAAACGTGTAGCTCCAGCTCATGGGATGAGTCCGATAGTGACTTATATCAATTACCCTTAAATGTGCGAGACAGTACATCAAACAAATCATCAGAGGAACCTCATATGAACTCGTGTGAAAAGATGAAACAAGAATTTGAAAAACATTGCCAAGAAAAACTTTACTGCAAAGTCGAGCGTGAAAAAGATAGAGGCATTAAATCCAATGACACTTTAGCAATCTGTTTTGACTTACAAAGTGTTTTCACACTACCAAAAGGGCTTTCCTCTTTTTATTACTATAAGAGAAAACTTTCTCTTTTCAATATGACGGCAACAGTGTGTTCCCAAAATAAAAAGCCAAACATTACTTACTGTGCTATTTGGAACAAGGTACAAAGTGGTCGTTTAAGTAATGACTAGTGATGAGATTTTCATGCACTAAAAAATCGAAAATATGCGCATAAAATATGCACTAAAAAATCTAAAATATGCACTACAAAAATAAAAAAATATGCAATAAAAACTTGAAAATTTTCCACAAAAAATCTTTTTTTAATTTTACTAAAAACGAAAAAAATATAAAAAATGCAGTATATTGTTATTAAAATATCTTAAAAAAACTAAGTACTGTTTTATTAAAAGTAAAAATGTCTTGTACTTGAAGAATGCCAATGCATTTTTAAAAAATTTATTGTCCAATCCCACTTTGATTCCAGATCAGATCAAATATATTTGAAATTATTTTGAAATCCTAAAATTTTTTTTGCAAAACGTGTTAGATTTTTTTTTCATTTGTCGGGCTATTCTTCCTTCCACATTGTTTATTTTACTTTCTGCAATATCAATTAATTTGAACTGAGTATTAGCTGAACTAAATCCCTCCTAATTATTTATTTTTTCACCAATATATCCGTAATTGGAAAATACAAATGCTTATTGACTTCTGATATTTTTTCTGCTTTTTTAATTGCACAATCATCGGCATTAACAAGCTCTTCTAAAATTCTTAAATTACTCGAAGTTTTTTAAATAGATTTCTCAAGCATGTAGCCAGGCCTCCATTTTGCTTCTACTGGCTGCCGTGGCAGGGGAATCAAGGGCTATATTTCATTAAAAATTGCAATACTATCGAATTGGCTTCTTAATTATCTGCAACCATTGTGCCAAGCAAGTAGCTTGTAACAGTTTTGGATACAAATTTTTAAGCCCATTGGAAGCCTTAACTATGTAAGGTACTGCATCGGTTTAAAAAAGAAGCTTCTTTTGTCGAAATCTTGTATTTAAAGCAAAGCTCCAGAAGAATTTTTTTTTTTTTTTTGTGTATTTGCAAAATTTTTTAAGAACTTTTTATAATATGGAAATTTACAATAAATCACTCAAAAATGTCAAAATATGCAGAAATATGCATTCAAAACCTAAATATGCAAAAATATGCATTTTCACCAAAATATGCAAAAACAAATCGATGCCATTTTATCGCAAATTTAATGATTCGGAAAGATAATTGATCGACATCGTTCTTAGACTACCGACAAAAAACATGCATTTGCATGGAAATCGCATCCCTAGTAATGACATAGCCAGTGCCATTGCAAAAATTTTTCATCTTGTGGAGCGGTTCTTGTGTTCCCCAAAATAAAAATCAAATCAAACAAAAATTATTTCAATCACACAAAAATTTTCTGAACCAGCTCATTCCCAAATCCAAGAGGTAGATGCAGTGCATAGTGCCATTGACCGTCATTTGAAATTACGGGCCTTTAGATTTAGTTGAATTTCTTAAAACTTATAAATCACCAAAAGTTATTCGTATAGTGCTGGAAATGACACGTAGAGATTTTTACATGTATTCAACAAAATCAAAATTACTTAGCTTCAAAAACGTGCCTTTTGCACAAATTAAATCATTGCAGTATCAAAAGAGTAATCTATTTGCAATATATCATAAAACGTCTTTATTGCAAAAAGAAATTATGAAAACTGATATAAAGAAAAAAGGTCGAAAAAAAGTTTTTTCGACACCAGTAGATTTATTTAAGAAAACACCACACAACTCACCTTCTAAAAAAATATCATCGGAGAAAGTTGATGATATAAAAAGTTTATATAACTTTCTATCATTAGATGCAGTGGCGGATTATAATGATTTGTTTAAAATAAATTAAATTTACCTAGAAGTTCCGTTTTTGAGTTTAAAGTTATCTTGTTTTAATATATTTAAAACATAAAGGGAAATCAATGGGTAGTGCAAAGTGTGCAAACGATGTAAATGCGTGCAAAAATACACACATTTGCACAACACAACAACAACATGTACGTATTTGCAATTTGCTCTTTTTTACTTCGTTTGCACTAAAAAAACCATGAGCAAAGTTGGTAGTGCATATTTGCTCAGTTGCAAACAAATGTAAACAATAACATTTGACATATTAAGTGCCATATTGATTTTAAAAAAACTTATAAATTGAACATTTTCGCAGATTGTAAAATAAAATAGAGAATTAAATTTAAATTAATTAAAAAGAAAACATTTATTTTAATTTGCTTGTGTATAATTGTAAACAAATGCAGAATTTTTACAGTGCTGCCAGAAGTTTTTAGAGTTGCCAGAATACATTTTTAGAAAAATAGCATATTTGCACAAAAATAAAAGTGGTATGCTCACGATCAATCATAATATGCACTGCAAATTTACACATTGCAAATTTGCACAATGACCATCGTGATTACCCTTATTATTATAAAATTAACCGTAAAACTTAATATTAAATAAAGATTTTGTTATATTAAAATATAATCTCGCTTACATATCTATATATCGTCGTTCGTAAATTATTGTGTTCTATATTGTTATATGTTACATATATTATAGAACACAATAATTTACGATCGACGATATGTAAATGGATTTTTATTACTTGCAATATTTTCTTACATTTTCTTAAATGAGAATAATGTCGTAAATACGTGCATATAGAACAAAGCAATTTCTTTTAAAACGCTAGTTGCTTTTAGCCACGCTTCCAAAAACAAACAAATACATTGTAAAATGAAAGACTAAAGGTACGGTCACATATGACAAACAATTGTCAAATTTTGTTTGCCGGCATTTTTAAAAAATTTGTTAAAAAAAATAAAAATTTTATTTGCTGGTCACACTACGCACATTTATTTGCCCATTTTTGTTTGTTAAAACAGATATTAAATAGCTTCAAATAAAAAATGGGAAAACATGTTTGCCCTGTGTTCACATATAAAAATATTTGCCTAAAAATAAATATTTGAACAAATTGTCAAAAATAAAAATTAAATAAATAAAATTACTTTTTATTAAAACTAAAAATTGTCATTTTGATGCAAAATATTGAAACTTTTATGGTTTTATGGTATAGAAGAGCGAGAACAACAGTTTTAAAAGTAAAAAAGGATTTACATAACAAATAAAGAGATAAATGCAATTTGGCGAAGTAATTTCCAGTCTAATACAACTAAATTAAACTATATTATGAACTAAAGCAATATTCGTTACATAGCGTCTTCACCTGACAATTTTTTGTCATACCAAACGTCAAAGTCTATATAAAAAAAATTCGAAAATTTTTGTCAGCGTTTTTTTAATATGAAGTTTGACGTTTGGTATGACAAAAAATTGTCAGGTGAAGACGCTATGTTACGGTTTATTTACGCAAGCAATAAAGTGTTTTTAGACAGTGGATCTATTGTAAATTATAGACCGATCTTCACGAAATTTAGTTTTATGATTTCTAGGCATATATGTTTGTGCAAAATTTAACGATAAAAGGTGCATTCCGCCACCAATTTACGTTAGTTTTTGTTACAGAAATATCGATTTTTCGGGAGGTTGTTTCACATTTTATATTATAACGCTTTTACTACTGAACCAAAAGTGCTAAATTTCAATCCAAACTGATTAAAAGAACTTGAGTGAACTTGCCACCAAAATTTTTATTTTTCGTCAGCCCCACCGTAGTCAATTATTTTACAGGGCACTATCAAAGAACTTCGAATACACAACAACATGCGGATTTCAGAACACCAATTTCTGAATTATGCGGATTCCAAAAACACACCTGATAGTAATGAAATGTTGTTTTTAATGTCATAAGAGGTGGAAAGAACCGGTCAATAATTTCATATAGCCCCCATAAAAACTTATTTCTGGAGAAGAGTCCTTGTGCCCATAGACAATCTATTATCACCTTACCAAATGTTATTGTAATCGATCCATAGCTCTTATACAAATACCACTTCTGTAAATAGCTTTTAATGTCATAATAATCTTATAAATGTCGGTTTTGGCAATAATTTCTATAATAGCTTGTATGTCGTGTCAAAATTTCGTCTTGTTGGGCCGAGAATTGATTCTAGGTCACTTGCTACAATCACTTCAAGACGAAAATAAATCTCATAAAGGTGTCTATGTCGGCATATTATTTGGCGCTAATATGTTTTATATAAAACTTAAATTCATTATATAATTTTATTTTGGCGGGTCTCTGATTGTCCAATGACCCCAAACTCGTACACTCTCAAAAATTTATCTATTTATATAGATACGCCATGCTTGCAATTCATTATTCATAACATAGGCTCATAGAAATTACCCATTTACTTAAGAAAAATTTATTTTGTAACATCTTGAATCCTATTTAACGCGCAACTCTTTGCTAAAAAGAGAACATAGGAAAAATTGTTTACATAAATAAGTTTTTTCGTCACTAAAAACTTATTTAATTTTTTTATTTTTTTTAATTTTATTCAATAATTTTTATTTTAAAGCCTTTTATTTGCCGCTGTTTGTTCTTACAAAATTTTTGTAAGAACAAATATTTATTTGCCTAAAAACAAGGAAAATATTTGACGTTAAATGGTCACATTAGGAGCATTTTTGTTTGCTAGCAAATAATTTTGTTTGCCCAAAATCAGCTGTTTTTCTGTTTGCCCCTCAAAAATATTTTGTGGTCAGATTAGGGCAAACAAATATTTGATATTTTTTGACAAATGTTTGCCATATGTGACCGTACCTTAAGTTCTTAACTTTTCCCAGTAAGAATATCGTGATACTTTTTTCGGTTCAGTTTTTTGTAATTGACAGATTTTCGGCACATAGAACACAATAATTTACGAACGACGATGTGTAAAATACGCAAAAAGTCTAAAAAATAAAAAAAGGACAATCCAAACCCCCCCTCAACGAATGTCTTCCATCTGGGTTTTTCTGTAGCAATACATTTTATTTCACTCCAGGATACACCAGCCTCCGCTGCTTTCACCTCCAATAATACACGCCATGTTTTTGATGGGCGTCCCCTTCTTAAGCTTCCTTGAGGTGTCCATTATATACCTTGCCTTGTAATATCAACTGGCGATTTCCGTAGGATGTGTCCCAACCAGGACTATTTGCGCCGCTTTATTTCCGCATTAATCGGTCGTCAGACAAATCACTATTTTTGGTAGAATAAATAAATATTTGCAATTCGCGGTTGAATGGATTCCACGTTTCACATGCGGGCTGCAACATTGAGATTTTAAATTTTATTGTGAACAAGTTATTCTGTATGTATTGAAGAACTTTTATTTTATTAAATGGAAGAACCGAAAAATTAGAAAATCTTTGAAAAATTCTTAAAATCGGAGAATTCCATTTCTATAACCTTAATTTTTATTTTATTTGTTTCAAAATTATTTAAATAATTAACAAGTGACAAAAAAATATGAATTTCTAAACGTTTCATATACTTGTCTAAAGCACTGTGAACGCAATCGACTTCCTGGATTTGTGAATGACCAGGCTAAGAAAATTTTTGAATAACGCTTTTGATCTGTAAATGTTCTGACAAAAATTTTTAAGACTGCTGTAGACAACATTTGATTTTTATTTTGGACAACGCATAACTATATTTTGTATAGTTGGATGTTCTATTACACTGTGCAACAACAAAAAACCAGCATCAATACTAAAGTGTTTACATTTTTTGAAAAGGCGTTTAGTATAAGCCCGAAAAATATAGTAAATGTACTTCTGAGCTAAAAAATAATTTCAGATGTCTTCAGTAGAATCGTATGACGATTCATTTCTTAGAATATATTAACCCTCTAACACTCATTTTAAGGGGTAATTTTTGTCTTTTTTTTTAACTTCCCCACAAAAGTGTACTAAAACTGCACTTGAGAGGGTTGAACTTTTCCACGAATATTTTCTGCATCAAATTTTATTAGGGGTCTTTAAAGACCAAAAGTTCAGGCAATGTATGTAAAACGGATTTTTTTAATGATTAAACAGTACTAACTCCACGTAGAGCAAAATGAAATTTTGGACAAATCCCCTTTTTTGGGAAGATTGGTTATAATGAACTCTTTAATATCTTCTGGGAGCGTTTCTGATAACCAAAACCTAACGATGCTGTGGTGTACAATCTTGGCACTTGTTCTTGGGTCTACCTTTAATAATTCTGGATGTGGATGTGAATGTCGTGTCTTTCTACATGGTGTTGACATCTACAGATTTTTATTCCCACACCACAATAGTGGAGAGGGTATTATGCATTTGTGCTGATGTGTGTAACGCCTTAAAAAAGTGGTCCAAGACCCACCTTAAAGTATACCGATCTACTCAGAATCACTTTCTGAGTCGAACTAATGATGTCCGTCCGGCTGGCAGGCTGGCTGTCCATGTAACCTTGTGCGCAAAGTACATGTCGCAATTTTGGAGATAATTTAATACAATTTGGGTCATAGGTTCTTATTGGCACAAGGACGATAGGGGAAATTTCTTGCTCTCAAAAACTATCAAACCGATTTTAATGAAATTTAAAACATAGATAGAACCATATCTATATGGACACAAAATGTATAAATTTAAAAAAAAAATCGGACCACGAGGGGAGATAGGGGCAATTTCTGCCTCTCAAAACGATTTTAATGAAATTTAAAACATAAATAGATCCATATCTATACGAACGAATAAGCTAAGCAGTTTTTAAAAAATAGGACCACAAGGGAAGGTAGGGGGCAATTTCTGCCTCTCACAAACTTTCAAACCGATTTTCATGAAGTTTATAAACATTGATAAATCCATATTTATATGCACACATAAGCATGATGTGTTTTTAAAAAATGTGGTGTAGGGTATCATATGGTCGGTCAGACTATACTTTCTTACTTGTTTATACTGGTGTTGGGGGAATCGAGAGCATCTAGCGTATTGGTTTTCCCCGATTGCAAGCTGTTCCTGCCCGGAGGAGGTAAGGATGCTCTGTTCGTTCTTCAAAGGTGTTGTGACATTTACAGTTTTGTTTGTCATCTGTTTTACGATTTTGTAGAGATCTCTAGTACGATTAGTGTCAGAAGCCGCCTGAGCACTTTGAATTTATTAGTACGTAATTATCGTTCTAATAACATATAGGCATTTCGATTTTTTACACTGAAAAAATTTATTGTTTTTCCTTGTTAAGGCGCCATCAAACTTCAGCGTCGTTGCGGTGCCAGTTAACTTTATCCTTATATTTTACCCAACGTGAATCTACAATACATAGAACAATTCTAGAGGAGGGGGTGGGGGCCTGTGCCTTGAAATTTTTTTTGTTTATACAATCTTGGAGAACTTTAAGGTACACATATGTATAAAGGCATACCTTTTTACATTCGGTGATTGGTAAAAAAAAACAACATGGGATTAAGTGAAATAAATTAAGGGCAGTCGCGGTTTTTTGCTTATGTCTCAGCCAGCTGTGGATCAATATGGCTGAATTTCAATAGCAAAAAAATCAGGAGTATATGTGACATAAATACATAACAACCTAGTCTACATCATAAATAGGGTCTTCCGAAAAACCCATTTCATCACACGTACGAACATCGATAAATCAACTTCGCTACCTAGAATATATAATACTTTATAGGGTCCAACATCAATATTGTAGTAACTACAAACTTATACATACCCTATTCCACCTATGAATTAATATCTTTATCCATACTTATTTTTTACTTACCCCTATATTGCATACAAAATGTCTAGCTATTGGAAATGATTTCTGCCATTCTTTACATTCGTTGTCATTGGAGGAATGAAAACGCATCTGGCTTAAAGCGATGAAACTTTTTCTGCACATACCACAATAAAATAAATCATCACTGTGACTATCACTTAAACGATGAGCTTTTAGATGTTTTATTGTATAAAAATCTAAGGAACAATTTTCACATGAATAACCCAAAATTAAATTTTTCTTCCTAATCTGCGAAGAAAAGCAAGGAGATTCTTTATCTGACTCGATATGTTCCTTTAAATTAAAAAAGAAGAAAATAATAATTTTACATAAATATTACAAGTTCAAAGCCGTGAATACCTTTATCATTTTCATATTAGTAGTTATTAATCCACATGTTGAGCATTTATTTGTTTTTACATTGGCAAATGAAGCATGAGTTTTAATATGATTAAGATATGGTCTTTTGATATCATATTGTTTTGGACAATATTCACATTGAAAGGCCTTGGATTTGTTATGATAAGTATGATAAGTATCCTTTAAAAGAAAATCTTATAAATTAAGTAAGTTTTTTATTTTTAATTATATATATTAGTTACCGTGTGTTGATTTAAATCAAATTTATTAGTATACTTTTTTGGACAATGTGCACATTCATATTGGTATTTAGAGTATTCATGCATTTTCATATGATTATTAAAAACTTGTATATCCTTAAAACAGCGGTCACATCTAATAAAAAAAAACATAATTATTGAATAATTTAAAAATATTTGATATATAAATTAGGCTAACGTTCATCAAATTTAACTTTCATTAAATTAGTTTTATCAAAAAAGGAATTTTACAACATGAAATTAATTAAAAAGGGTATTCATTTCAAATTTTTTTTGGTTGAAAAAATGGAAAAAAGGAAAATTACACCTTATAGACGTGAACGGTATTTTTTTAGTTAAAGGTACAAAACTGTCAAAAACAAAAATCTGTCATATAATTCTTGGAAGTAATTGATATTTTTGAAGATGCCAAATAAAAGAGTTAAAATTAAATTAATTGATTATTTAATTGTCACGTCATTTTAAGTTCTTTTTTTATATTTTTTTGTATAGAATTAATTTTTGATTTAGTTTTGAAAAACGACGTTTTAAAAAAGTAAAATTTGATTTAATAAAAATGGAGTTTAAAGAATCATAGTTGATTATCTTAAAAAGAAATGTAAATTTAAGTGCTTTTTGTGAAAAATAACAACATTTTTAATATGGTGGCAACCACACTCAATTGGACGTTTGTGAATTGCCAACTCTTTAAAAATTGTAAAATTGTATTTTTCCAATCTGATTTTTTTACACTTGGTTAAAGCTTGTTTAGTGCCGGTTCACACACGTCAAGTTTGCCTAGTCAAGTCTTGAGTTTTTAGGAGAGAGGGGAAAAGAAATGGTATCCTCTTTTCCCGTCTCTCCTAAAAGATCAAGACTTGAAGAGTCAAACTTGACGTGTGTGAACCAGCACTTAAATTGCAACTTTCGTTGGAAAAGTTTTTCCTTGTGTTTGTTGTAACAAAAATTACATTTTTCCACTTTTCCATTTTCCCAACAAATAAAAAAACTGAAATGAATACCCCTAAAATTTATTGATAATTTTTTATTTTTGACTGCCGCGGGAATAGAACCCAGGTTTTCACGGGCAGGTAACCCTTACATGTCTCAATTGCAACCACTCAATCTTTTCAGTGCGTGATGTAATACATTCTAGATGCAACCTTTAATTTTTTACTACATTTGTACATTGTACAAACTCCTATAGCTTCCTTCACTTCCTTTTTGTATTGACTTAAATAAACTTGTGTTAACTTTTTTCTTTAACAAGTTGTTCCGAAATCAAATCATAACACTATGTGACAGTTTTTTGACCAAATGTATTTGACAGCTAATCTTTATGTAAAATTGCCCGCTGAATCAGAATATGAAGTCAGAATGCTCAAAAGTATAACAGTTTTCGAGATACATATTCCAAAATAACCGTTATTTTTGTTTTTAAAAAAGATGATGTCACTAAAATGCAAATATCTTCAAAAATATTAAACGGATTAGTATGATTTTTTTTTTATAAAAGAGAATAAAATTACTAAAATAACAATGGTTTGCTAGTGAAGGTTGGTCAAAAAATGACAGAGTTACAGGGGACAAAAGTTCAAACTTCATTGAAAATTTTATGATTTTTTGCAATTTTGCTTTTCAAGTTATTGTTTTATACCAAACAATTTAAATTGTAACGTCTTATTGCATGGGGCATTTGTTTATTTCAACACAAACATTTTGCGCCCAATAAGACATAGATTGGTGTAAAAATGATAAAGCAGAAGATTTAGTGAATTAACTAACCCACATAATAACAGTTTTAGGCTATTTCTTAAATATTTTTTGTTACTAAACATTTCGCTATGTGAATTTACTTGGTGTATTTTTTGTGATTTGGTAAAAATCGAAAAGTGGGATATTTCAAATAATCTTCTGTAACTTTGTCATTTTTTTACCGATTTGGATTCTATTGGGCACAAAATGTACGTATTGAAAAAAGCTAAGGTCGTAATTGATAAAACTTAAAAAAATTGTACTGTTTGGTTAAAAAAAAATAAGTTGAAAAGAGCAAAATTGCAAAAAATCATTAAAATTTTTGTGAAATTTGAACTTTGGTCCAATGTAACTTAGTCATTTCTTGACTAATTTTTACGAACGACCATTGGTTGTATTAGTAATTATTTTATTTGCATAAAAATAAAGGAATAAAAATTCCGTCAAATATTTTCGAAGATATGTACTTTTATTAAAGTGACATCATTTTTTTAAAAACGGTTCGAATATCTCGAAACTGTTCTACTTTTGACCATTCTTACTGCACATTCGGATTCAGCGGACCATTTTATATAAAGATTAGGTGTCAGGTTCATTTGGTCACGACTTTGTTGAAAATTTGTCACACAGTGTAATCTATTTTAATTGATTTACATGTTCTTCCTTACTCCTGTTTTTTCTTACATTTTTTTCTGTTTTTCATTTTTTGTCTTTCTTTTTCTTGTTGACCTTTTTAAGCACAACTTGAAGGACAAATGTAAACATAGAGCTCGTGCCTTATCATTTAACAATAATTAGCATTGTGGTTATTTTGTTGAACTGTATATGGTTTTTAATCCAAATTTTGATATATTAATTAGGCTAAAGTTCATCAAATTTAATTCTCATTAAATTATTTTTAACAAATAGAATCTGGGAATTTATTTCTCATGGTGAGTTACATTTATTATATAAATTTTTCATATTATTCGAATGTGTATTCTATGTCAAATACAATCCTCAAAAGCTTTTATACTTTAATAGCCTCATTCCTTCAATATTTCACAGGAATAATTTCTATGCACTATCACAATTTTTGTTTGTATATTTCTGTTACGAAGCTTACCTTAGTAACAGAAATATACAAACAAAAATTGTGATAGTGCATAGAAATTATTCCTGTGAAATATTGAAGGAATGAGGCTATTAAAGTATAAAAGCTTTTGAGGATTGTATTTGACATAGAATACACATTCGAATAATATGAAAAATTTATATAATAAATGTAACTCACCATGAGAAATAAATTCCCAGATTCTATTTGTTAAAATAATTAAGTTAAATACATAAAAATTTACAATAGGCACTATCCAGTTATAAGATACAAAGAATGCTGACGAAGGCCGTAGCGGGCCAGAAAATGCATTACATTCTGCTGGTATCTAATAGTTGTATAAATTTTCTTTACAATTTACTTCATTGCTAACCAAAGGATAGCTAAGGTAAGCTTCGTAACAGAAATATACAAACAAAAATTGTGATAGTGCATAGAAATTATTCCTGTGAAATATTGAAGGAATGAGGCTATTAAAGTATAAAAGCTTTTGAGGATTGTATTTGACATAGAATACACATTCGAATAATATGAAAAATTTATAAATTATTTTTATTTAGAAATGAATTTTACAACATAAAATTTGTTTACTGAAATTTATTAGCTGCCGCTAGTTAAAATATAAATATAAAATTTGGATTCAAAGCCGTAAACAGTTCAACAAAATAACCACAATACTAATTAATTTAGAAATATTTAACATAAAAAATAAATAATTACCTTTCACACGTTAGAGCAGATTCAGGGTTATGTGTATATTGAGTATGTTCAAAGAAATCATTTGAATTATTGAAAATATCACCACACAATAAGCAAATTTTTGGCCTGTGGTTTTTCAAATGGAACTGCATATGAAACCCATATCTAAGGTGGAAAAAAACATTTTTTAGTACATACATACATATATTGTTATTATAAGAAAAATACCTTTTAAAAGATTGAAAATTCAAATCGCAATATTTACAATTTAGTACATCAGCTTTTTGTTTTAAATTTTGGCAGCACGAATGTTTATTTAAATCTAAAACATTTGAAAATGTTTTTTGGCAATCTGTACATTTACCATAAATGGCGGTACTGAAATAAAAAAACAAAAAAAAAAATTATTAGGCAAGTTTTTTATTTCTAATGTTGCCAATTCTTAAAAATGTTCAACAAAAATTAAATAATACTGCTGTAATTAGGGGAATTGTAGCAATTAACAGAAGTTGAAAGTTCTCTGATTGCCATTCACTTGGGAATGGCCAGGAACGATTCTTTTGCTTAATTGCTAAAGCAACTCACACCGCCAGCTTTTCGCTAGGCATTCCCCAGGCAATGGTTTCTGATACCCTTCAGAACTAGCTAACGTGAGAAGGCGTACTGTGTAACCTGGTGGTCAAGATGACATCTCAGGCAACTAAGTGATGATTCAGTCACTGAAGCACAGTAATAAAAGCCGGTCTGACGGCTTAGGTGGCAGTCCCATCATCAGAAAAGGGTATCTTGTGCCGATTCCTCATTTATCCGAAACCTCACAAGCAATTCGCAGAAAATCAATTAAGAAAAAATCAAACTGAAAAACAAACAATGACGACCCCCCGCAATGATAAAGGACTTTGATTTGCTACATGGGACGTTAGAACACTCTATTAATCAGGCAAACTTGATCAAGTTAGTATGAGCAAAGTGCGTTGGAACCAAACTGGTACCATTAAAACTGATAGTGGGCACCAACCAGAAATGTTGCAAACTAAAAACTGCAATACTTGCATAAATACACTTGGTAAAGCCCGAAAACAAAACGATAAATATATGTATCTCTGTAAACACGTGGAATATGATAAATGAACGTGGAAAATTAAAAAACAATGTAAACGTTGCTACAAATGCTATGAAACGGAAAAACGCGCAAAAAGAATATAACCAGTTAGAATTAGAAACGATAAAGGTAGAAGTACATTATACGCGTCAGTGTGCGCGATTTACATACGTACTTGCCCTCCATGCAACCCGAACTAGATATCATTGCCGACAACAACGACATTAATATTATAGTACAAAAATACATGACACAATAAACTACATCAAATAGCACACTTATTTAAATTCTTGTACTCATACAAACGCCCCAACAATACCTCATTGATTGTTGTGCCGCTTTTTGTCAAATAAGCAGAATCAATTTAGAAACAAACCACCCAAAAACCTCATTAACGAAAAAATAAACAAATCCACAAAAATACGAACGGTGTCACTTACACTGTTGTTATTTTTGTAGACCACCGGGAAAAAACCAAGACCTAAGCAATAAACCATAAATACATTTAAACACTTAAAGTAAATCCATATGTAAGCCAATTGGCGTAAACAAAAGTATCAACAACGTTGCTACTTTTGCCAATCACATAGCATAACTAAAATAACCCAAATTGTAAACCCACCATATGTTTAACACTCATAACTAAAAATAACCCAGATTGAAAACATTCATAAACTAGAATAACCCAGATTGTTAATTTACCATATGTAGAACACTCATAAGTAGAATTAAGAATTTCTATAAATACTAAGATCACTAAAAAAACTAGTCTTAAGATTCAATCCATCGAATAAAGAATAAACCCAAAATATCGCGTTGTGTTTTTTTTATTTAGAGGAAATAGTGCTATTTATTCTAAATAATAAATCACCAATAACGTAATTCGCGCGCTCTGTAGACTTCTGTCAACAAAAGTTAAGCTAGTGTATTTTCATAGAACAACCTACATGCAAAATATTTGACGCTTTTGCGCCAGAAAGTTGGTTGACTTTAAACTTTTTAACGCGTTGTGTATTTTTGACAAGTAATTAGCTGACAATAAAAAGAATAATTTAACAAATTTGTGAATCATGAAAGAAAAACTTATTGAAGAACTTAAAAACATACAATATTTATATAAAAATAATAAATTCAATAAAATAATAAAATCTTGATATACTTTGGAATCCGTTTTCAATGCAAAAATAAGTAAACAAATAACAAAACAGCAGCCCTAAAATTTAACAAAGCTGCCGGGGTTGATAACATCCCAGCAGAAATATTTAAAACAGATCCCAATATGTTCTCTGAAATGTTTTACCCACTTTTTAACGAAATATGGGAGATAGAACGCTACCCTATGGATATGATGTGACAACTGGCGAGGTATAACGTTTCTTAAAGCTGTGATGAAAATACTCATGAAAATAATATTAGAGCGAATGATGAAAAGTTAACCCTGAGCAAGCTGACTTTAGACCTGCTATGTCCTGTACGGACCAAATAAACACGCTCGGAATAATCATAGAACAATCTCTGGAAATGCAATCACTCCTATACATCGTCAGCTCATTACTGGTTTGACCTACCGATCATTTTAAAAAAAAAATGAGTTAGGTATGCGGAATATATTTTTTTAATACCATCTTTCTAAATCAAAAACCTGTTTCGCGAAAATTTTTATGGTTTCTAAGATATAAAGCATTAATTTTTTTGCTCTACAAGCCATTGTTTGGCGATTGCAGCAAATTCTTCATACAAAAACGTACAAAATAAATTTTACTGTTGCTTTGCTGCATTGCCGTAAGAAAAAATATAGTTAAAGCAAAAGCAAAATAAAATGACAACAAGAAAATTAATTTGTGAAAAATAGTTTTATAAAATAATGGACCCAACCAAGTGTACGGTTTGCTATGATATGCAAAGTGTTTTTAGCCTACCTAAGGGAAATGCTTCAACATTTTACTACAAACGAAAATTGAATATGTACAATCTTACAGCAACCATTATTATGCCAAATATACCAACTTTTACTTATTGTGCCTTGTGGACGGAAGCTCATAGCGGTCGGAGTGGTAACGACATTCCTAGCGCTTTAATTAAAATTTTAAATGAATTAATAAAAGATTATCCACTAATTAAAACTTTGACATTATGGAGCGATTCTTGCGTACCTCAAAATAAAAATCAAATTAACGCAACCGCAATCAAAATAGTCTTTAAACAAAATAATATTGATGCCGTAATACAAAAGTCTTCAGAACCAGAACATTCTTTAATTCAAGAAGTGGACTTTGTCCATGGTGTTATTGACCGGTATTTAAAGAGTATTGAAATTCATAGTCCTCTTCATTTACTAAATTTGCTTAAAACAATGCCAAATAATAAAACAAAACTTAAAGTTATGGAAATGCTTCCGGAAAATTTTTGCACATACTCGTTGGAAGCAAATAAAATGGACTTTCGAAAAGTCCCTTTTGCTAAAATTTAAGTACTTCTATACAGTTAAAATAATGATTTATGTATAAATTATAAAACTTCTACCAGAGAGGAAAAATATAAAAATGCAATTTTGGTTAAGTCTGCATCAAAAAATTGTTTGAAAACTGCTGAGAATTTGTTGACGAATGTTTTGAAAATATCGAAACCATCATTTATTTCCAGCGATAAAAATAGAGACATAAAAGACTTGCTTATATTTCTTCCACGTGTTGATAAAGCTAATTATATATAAAAATTTACCCAATATTAAAAGTTTAAAAATTTCTTTTTACTTTTGCATTATTTAAGTTGTTTAATTTGTGGCTTTTTATGTAACTTTTCATAACAGTAGAACTGTTTTTTCTGTTTTTGTAAAGTAAAATCAAATAAAAAAACTATAAAAAACAAGTTAGAGTGCTATATTCGGCTGTGCCGAATCTTTGATACCCTCCACCGACAGTTCGAATGTTTAAGGAGTAATATCTGTATGATGTTATTATTATCTTAAACTGTGACGATTTGTTATTAATTATGGATTTAGGCGACTAAACTGTTTTCCGGTAGTAGGGTTTATATGGGGCCTAGGGTATTATTTTCCCAGTTCTATAAAACTTTGATGTACCAAATTTTGTTATGATAGCATTATTTTTTACGGATTTAGGGGTACTAAACTGTTTTCCGGGAGTAGGGTTTATATGGGGCCCAGGGTAAATTATGGACCGATCTTCACGAAATTACACAGTTTTATTTCTTGTCCTATAAAACTTTGATGTAACAAATTTTGTTATGATAGCATTATTTTTTACGGATTTAGGCGTACTAAACTGTTTTCCGGGAGTAAGGTTTATATGGGGCCCAGGGTAAGTTATGGACCGATCTTCACGAAATAACACAATTTTATTTCTTGTCCAATAAAACTTTGATGTACCAAATTTTGTTATGATAGCATTATTTTTTACGTTTTTAGGCGTACTAAGTTGTTTTCCGGGAGTAAAGTTTATATGGGGCCTATGGTATATTATGAACCGATCTTCACGAAATTTCAAAGATTTATTTTTAGTTCTATAAAACTTTGATTTACCAAATTTTGTTATGATACCATTATTTTTTACGTTTTTAGGCGTACTAAGTTGTTTTCCGGAAGTGGGTTTAATATGGGGCCTATGGTAAATTATGGACCGATCTTCACGAAACTTAACAGTTTAATTTCTAGTCCTATGCAACTGTGACTTGCCAAAAATTGTAATGATAGCATTGTTAGTTAGGGTTTTAGGCTTAATATACTGTTTTCCGGGAGTAGGGCTTATATGGGGCCTAGGGTAAATTATTGACGGATCTTCACGAAATTTTACAGCGTGATTTCCAGTTGAATAAAACGAATTGTTGCGAAATCTTATATCATTCTGTGCATTTTTCCACCATTTTTGTTAGTTTTTGTAACAAAATTATCAATTTTGTTTAGGTGGTGGTTCCACATTTTGATTCATAGCTCAGATCCTATTGAACCGATTTTGCCTGAATTTCAATCCCAAACTGCTTAGGATAACTACAAGCAATTCGACACCAAGTGTGTTGATTTCTTTTGAGTTTTTCAAAAGTGAGCGTGTTTTCAACAGACGGACATGGCTAAATCGACTTAAAATTACTCAAGGACCCAGAATATATATACTTTATAGGGTCTGAGATGAATATTAAAAAAGTTTCACACGGAATGACAAACTGAATATACCCTCTTCACAACTAATTGTGGTGGAGGGTATAAAAATTCATCTCAACAACAAGTTACATAGCAATAAGTATACGTATGCAGCACAAAAAGCCACTTTTATAATTTTTTTTTTTAGAAAAGTGGCGTATGCGGCACAAAACAATATTTCAATCATTTTCAAAAAAATACTATTAAATTCTAACTTTATTCATGAAAGTGCGCAAAAATTTACATTTTTCTTCAAAACATATACCGGAAGCAGTGGTAAAAATATAAAAAAATTCTATCGGGTACATTTTGAGAAATCTTCATGCAAATCTTCTTTGTCGTTTTTCTCCACTCCGACTTTTTGGCATATGCGCCAAACCAATTCTGAGCTGACGACATGTTGTTTGTTGATTATGAAAAAGCTTTTGATTCAATAAACATAAACTGTATTTGGGCTGAGTTAGGTAAATAATACGCATGATACAAACGAGTTACGATTCTTTTGAATGCACCGTGCTACATAATGTTGAAACGCTTCTGTACCTTGTTGTATTAGATGCTATTGTTAAACGCTTAACTACAAATAGACCGAGGGGCATTTTATGGGATCCGCAGATACGATGAGAGTCGCTGGACTACGCAGATGATAAGTGCAAGCTTTCCCACAGACGTGCTGATATACAAGCAAAAATTAATGATCTAACCAGAGAATCAGAGAAGGTTGGTTTGAAAATTAATATCAATAACATAAAAGAAATACGCATTAATACAGTTTCAATACCTAGGCAGTTTGATAGATACAAATTCCAGATAATACTTGGAATTTATTTACCATTTGTAGTGCAGGTCTAATGAACTAGCTAGCTTCATCACTGCCGAAACGATACCAGTCCAACGACTAAATTTCCCGGTGCCAGCAGCGATACTCGCAGATGAGCAGATCTAACCCGAGTGTTCCCCGAATCGGCCAACACAACAGGGACATCAGCAAGTTGAACGAATATAGACAGAAGAAATGGCTAAATTACTTAAATACATGCAACCTAACCTCCGGAGCCAGCAAGCTATGGGCGACTGTCACATCTCCGACGAATCTGCAGTAGGTTCTCGATTACCTTCGATACCAACATCATATCGGACATCAAACGGTGCTCGAACTACTTTGGGCGGCAATTTAAAGAGCTCCCCGTCAGAAATAAGGCGAAAAGAAGTATCGTGAGGAACGTCCTCAATTTACCGCTAGCGATCCTGTTTCCCTTGTTAAAGCTGGGAAAAGATGCAACCCAGAGAGGCTCATGCAGGCAAATCTTCCTGCTGTCACCAGTCGCCAAGATACTTAAGGTTCTTCTCCTCTAATAAGCGAAGCATCAGCATGGATTCTGCAAGCAGTATAGCACAACAACTGCTCTTACCGCCACATCTACACAAATCAGCCATAGCTTAAACAAGCCGACCATGTGAAAGAACGTTTCTAGTGGCTCTTGACCTATCAAAGGCCTTTCATATGGTCAATCATGCCATCCTCTTCAAAAACATAGCGACTTATAGTCTCTCGGACAACACGAATAGATGGCTTGTGAATTATTTGTGTGGAAGGCAGTCGTTTGTGGAGGTCAGAAATAAGTAGTCGAATTGGCGTAGAATTAAACAGGATGTTCCCAGGGTGGGCACCTTCCCAAGATGTCCAGATAACGGTCTGTGTTCAGATGACATCAATATAACACCTGCATGACGAAGCAAAGATGCTGACGCTCAAGGACTCAACGTAATGCTTACAAAGCAGTTCCTTCTGGGATCAGAAAGGATCTTCGCTGGTATAAGAGTGAAATCCAACAACACCTGGATAGATGACAGACCACAGGAGTCGGTAGAGATTGCTATCAATAGATACCGAGAGAATATTGTTTTAGGGGGTCGTCCCCAACCCGTTGCAAACGAAGAACGGGACTTACCACGTCGGACCAGAGTAGTATTGGCACAATTCACGTCAGGATGGTGCACCCGTCTAAACTCATACTGGTCCAGAATAAACAGCACCATCCCATCAGACCGAAAGTATTGAAGTGATAGGGAAACATAATTTTTGGAAGGGCGAATAGGAACTGAACACTCAACATAAGGAATTCTGAAACAATTTCAAAGTTTAACCAATTCAGCCTGAAGAAGAAATTAAAGTTACTGTCTTTAAAAACATATTCATTTACAGTTTTATTCCCCTAATCAGCTGTAGTGAATGAAGTAGCACTAAGTTTGTCATTCCATTTGAATCTTTTTTAATATTCATTTAAGACCCAATAAAGTATAAACATATGTATGTACATATGTATGTATGTATTATCTGGGTCATTCAGTAATTCTAATCGAAAGAATCGAATTCCGAACGCCTCAGCAGAAAATAAAATGTGGAACAATACGTTGGTGGCGGAATGCACCCATTGTCTTTAAATTTCAACAGATTAGTTTTATGTCACTAAATTTCGTGAAGATAGGACTCGGTAATAGTTGTTTAGTTATTAAATATTAAACTATGAACATTTTGCGAATGTTGATTTAATTAAAAGTGAGTTAAGCATAGTTTTTGTAATAAACTAAAAAGTAATAAGCCACGAATATTTATAAAACGCCTAAATCGACTACCCTTCGCAAACATATTTCCTTTAGCCTTACAAAAATGCCAATTTTGGTAGTGTAAAACGGACAACACAGCTCAAACCAGACTTTTTAGGAAAAAAGAAAATTAGTTAAGAAAAAAAGTTATATTAAAAAGTTATTATGTATATATTTACCTTTCTAATTTATCATAATGTGTTAGTATTAAATGTCTTGCTAAAGTTGGCAAATCTTTTGGATCTTCTTCGCAATCTTTAATGATGCAAGAAAATTGTTGCTCCTTTTCGAATTCAACCATGCACGCATGTTTTAATAATTCCCCAAAGGAGTAATATTTTTCAAGGCACAACTGAAAAAAAAAATTATAACGCTCGGTAAATTTTAAAATAAATATTATCACAAATTGTGGAAAAGCTTATTCTAAATTTATTACATACTAGCATTTAACCCGCTACTTCTTTAGCGTCTCCTTTTTCTTCGTGGGCATATTTGTATGCCAAAGTTTATTTTTTTAGGTTGTAACTTATTTAAATTCTAGCATTTAACCCGCTTCCTTGTAATGGGGCATTTTATTTCATGAACACATTTACATACATATATGCAAAAGTTTATGTTCCTAGGTTTTAACAAGAAAGTTCCACCATTTTTCATCTCATAGGTTGATATTCACTTATCAGCAAAATTATAAATATTCCCGGGGAAATGAGCTCCCGGGGAATTAGTTTTTCCCTTGAATAACATTCCCCTATTCTAAACAGACGGGGCGAATAGTATTATGGGAAAGGGAATTTCGAATTTTCGCTCTCAGTTGTTTTGCTTTCAGCTGTGTTGTGTTAACTTAAAACTTGTAAAAATTTTGCAAAAAAAACAAGCGAATAAGTGAAAAATATGTTGTGTTGACTAATAATAATAAAAATAAAATAGTTTTTAATAAAAAACAAAAGAAAATGTTTAGTGTAGCATTCGGATGGTAGCTGAAGAAGCAGAAAATCAGCAACATTTAAAAAACGAGCAAAGGGTTGCGTGATAACGCAAACCCACTTGAGCTGCCGCAAACGTTATAAGTGTATAAAGATATTCACCCTTATTGTGTTTGACGCATTTAAAATATGTACGCCTACGACTGTTTGGTAATAAATTAAAGAGAACGTGAACTTATTTCCTTTAATCTATTACCAAACAATCGTAGGCGTATTTTAAACACGCCAAACACAATATGGGTGAGTATTATACATAGGCGACGCAGGATATCCCCTGGATGGCTGTAGGAAATATCGCCCAAAGAAAAATGGCCCAAAAAAATTAATGAAAAATCGCCCAAATGAAGAATTGCCCAAAAGAACATGAAAAATGACCCAAAAAGTTATATATGAAATTTTGCCCAAAAAAAACGAAAAAGGGCCCAAAATAAAAATGAAAAATGACCCAAAAAGAAAAAAATAATTTTTGCCCCAAAAAAAAAATTTTAAGATTTCCCAATTTGCAAAACAGTGTTTATTATTCATATAAATTTAGTAACATACAAATGTAAGTTTTATGTAAAAAATTGTATTGTTTCTTCGACAGCTGCGCGGCAGTATGGACAGTAATACCTTTTTGAGCCCTCCGCCAAACTTTGTGCACTATTCAATAGTTTAATATTAATTAATCACTGCATAGTTATAATCAATTACTCAAAGCAGAATATAGCTTTTTGCAAGGTGGCATGTCAAAAAGTCCAGTGTCGTAATGTCCATGGACACTGTGACACTTTTGAAAATGTCATAACGTCTGTGGGCATTAAGATATTTTGCAAATGGACATTATGTCATTTTTAAAAATGTCATAAGGTCCATAATTACTAAAGATGTTTAATACAAAAAAAGATTTACATACACGCAGAGAAAACCCTGTTTTATTATGGTCACAACCAACAAAACTATTTTTAAAGAAACTTATTTTACCATTATATGGTTGTCGGTGACAATGATATGGTTAAATTAAACATTTAAAAATGGTTTTGTTGTTTTTTCTCTGCGTGCATATATTAAACATATAACGAACACACTTTTAGGCGCAAGGATTTTCTCCCCTATGGTGTAACAAATACCGGCAGCGCTTACTAAAGCGTCTCGGCATAGCCGGCCTTCGCCCAGGCGCAAGTATTTTCTACTCTATGGTATAACAAAAACCGGCTTCGCTAACTAAAGCTTCTCTGCATAGCCGGCCTTCGGCCGGGCGCAAGGATTTTCTCCTCTATTATATAACAAAGACCGGCTTCGCTAACTAAAGCTTTTCTGCGCAGACGGCCTTTGGGTGGGCGCAAGGATTTTTTGCTTTATGGTATAACAAGTACCGGTTTCGCTAAGTAAAGCTTCTAAAATCTGCCTTGTTTCCGAACGAAGGCCGACTTCGCAGAGAAGCTTTAGTCAGCGAAGCCAGTATTTGTTATACCATAGAGGATAAAATCCTTGCGCCCGGCCGAAGGCCGGCTATGCAGAGAAGCTTTAGTTAGCGAAGCCGATTTTTGTTATACGATAGAGGAGAAAATCCTTGCCCTCGGCCGAAGGCCGGCTGTGCAGTGACATCTTTAGTTAGCGAAACCGGTACTTGTTGTATCAAAGAGGAGAAAATCCTTATTTCTTGTACGGAAGGTACCACGCCCACTTCTCCAATCCCGACCACATTTCGTGGGTTGGTGTGTATTGATAACTAAAATTTGTGTACTAAATTTGGAAACTTTGGCTCTTGCCGTTCTCCAGATATACTGAAAAAAATAATTAAAATACAACAATAACAAGGTATTTTTGAACACAAAACATACTTAGAATCACGTTCTGGTATATAACTCTAACACCAATCGAGTCTCCACCTTTAAATTTTCTGCAAATGTTGAAGAGGGTATAATACTTAACATATATTTTTTTAAGAATTTTAAAAAATATACTTTTCTAGATATGGAGCTTTGAACTCCAGACCCCAATAATTGAGCTTTGACCTTTTCTTAGAAAAACACAATATGCATATCATTTTAAAGGGTGCACTTTCACCTTTAAAACGATACCAATAAAACTAAATTATCTTGCGTAGTTCAAGAGTTCTATCCCCTTTTGTAAGGAGACTTTTGAGGTTTATTCACATTTTTCTCATCTTTTATGACGTCATATTTCGGAAGTCGAAAGAATCTGAAGTCTGAAAATTTAGGTTTTGTTAAAGTCCAATAACATTCAACATTTATGTTGAATTTCATTCAAATCGGAGGTGATGATGCCGAACGACTTAACGGTTTGACATGGATTCACTCATTTGTGATTTTCTAATGTGTAAAATGTTTATATAAATAAGACTTAAAGCTAGTTGCGTTGCTATTAAGTTGTTGTGTACGAGGAAGATTATTCCAGAGACGCGCCGAATGTATGAAAAACTGCCATTCGGATACAAGAGAACGGTGGAATGGAATTATGATATTTTTCCCCCTAACTGATCTGGCAAACCTAATCTTATCAATGAGATATTGTGGCGTATCCGAATAAATGATTTTATGCAGAAATAAAAGCAAACGTATTTTAAGAAGGTTGTTAAACGTGAC
Organism: Pollenia angustigena; assembly: GCA_930367215.1. NCBI lineage: Eukaryota > Metazoa > Arthropoda > Insecta > Diptera > Polleniidae > Pollenia > Pollenia angustigena. The sequence continues at coordinate 201,714,506 of OV884060.1, forward strand.
TCCATATAGTTTCAAAGAAAAGTGGGATACATGATCATATCTTCTCAGTCCATATACATATCTAATAACATTGTTGTATAAAACATTAAGCTTACCCTTGCTTATTGAGACACAGCTGGCAAAAAGTTCACAACCGTAGATTAAATTGGGAATAATGTAAGATTTTGCAAGAAGTAGTCTTATATTTAATGGAGTATAATGCTGTGAGGCCCAAAGACATCTTAGCTTTGTGTACGTCTGCCCCACAAGTGCGTTAAAATGGTTATTCCAAGTAAGATTATTATTAAAAACTAATCCAAGGTTTTTGGCAGCATTTACTATAGTGACTTGTTCACCATCTATCAAAATATCAACGTCGGCAATATGTTTCATTGTTTTCCTACGAATAATGATACACTTTGATTTGCGAGGGTTTAAACAAAGCCCATTTGCAGTTGCCCAGATATAGATCTTATTAAGATCGTCATTAAGTTTCGTTATATTTTCAGCGATGGAAATGACTGGACTGCTTAAATACAACTGCACATCATCTGTGTACATATGAATTTTGCAGTGCGAAAGCTGGTTTGGTAAATCATTTAGATAAATAGAGAAAAGGAGTGGTCCAAGGATTGACCCTTGGGGCACACCCCTAGATAAATTTAATATCGACGATTGAAGTTGGTCCGAAAACACAAATTGCCGGCGTCTTGAGAGATATGACGACAACAGACGCGTGGAGTTCAAGGAAAAGTTAAAAAAATGGCGGAGTTTCGAGCAAAGCGTGCCGTGGTCCACTGTGTCAAAGGCGTTAGAGTGATCCAGAAGAACTAAGAAGTTCACTTCTCCTGTATCTAATTCACGTCGTATATTTTCAGTCACGTCCAGTAAAGCAGAAACACAACTATGGTTTTGCCGAAACCCCGATTGTTTATCAGACAACAAGTTTTTCAAGAACCTTAGATAGAAAGCACAGGATGGCAATTGGCCTGAATTCTGAGTCATTTTTCGGTATTGGAATTATTTTAGCGTATTTCCATTTCGACGGAAAAGTGCTCGTCATTATAATAGTGTTGAACAAATGGGTTATATATGGCAGGAGTATAGGCAACAATAACCTTATAAATTTAGGGTGTATGTTATCAGAGCCAACAGCATTTGATTTAATCGAAATAAAGCTAAGTAAGACTTCAGATTGACTTACACACGCGAATTGAAACACATTATTATTAATTTCGTTGTTATTATTATTTATATTTGGAAAGTTGTAAAAAGTGCTATCTATTGGTAGTAGAGGTAAATTTGTAAAAGTTCTATTAAGCTTTTCTACGTCGACCTGAGAACTATTTGTACTCATAGAGTGACCAATCCCAAATTCGCGAATATATTTCCAAGTTTGTCTAGAGCCTATTGCAGAGCCAAAGCGTTTGGAATAATACTCAGTCTTTGCAATATTAATGCCAAGGTTAACGTTCCTTCTTGCAGCCTTAAATTAAGCTCTTCAACTTGAGGTTCGAAAACGCTTCCATCTTGAATAAACACAATCTCGTTTAGATATTAAAAGTTTAATATTGGCAGAAAACCAAGGCCTTTTCCTATTAGATGTTTTTTTTTAGATTTTAGTGAAACTGTTTCATCAAATAGACGCTGAATATTATCCTCAAAAAATTCTACTTGCTTATCAACAGAGGGCATGTAGTACATGTAGTCATAAACAGCAGCAAGCGTTTATATCGCACTGAAAAAATTCGAGAAAGGTATTCTCTTGTTAGGCCTGTATACGCACCCTACCAGCATTCTCCTTCCGTCAGAATTTATCTCAATGAAAATAAATTCTACATATTTAACAGGTAATGATAAATTTGCTGAAGATTTCAAACAAACCTTATAAGTAGGGATGAGATTTTCATGCACTAAAAAATCGAAAATATGCGCATAAAATATGCACTACAAAAATAAAAAAATATGCACTAAAAACTTGAAAATTTTCCACAAAAAATCTTTTTTTAATTTTACTAAAAACAAAAAAAATATAAAAAATGCAGTATATTGTTATTAAAATACCTTAGAAAAACTAAGTACTGTTTTATTAAAAGTAAAAATGTCTTGTACTTGAAGAATGCCAATGCATTTTTAAAAAATTTATTGTCCAATCCCACTTTGATTCCAGATCAGATCAAATATATTTGAAATCCTAAAATTTTTTTTGCAAAACGTGTTAGATTTTTTTTTTTTCATTTGTCGGGCTATTCTTCCTTCCACATTGTTAATTTTACTTTCTGCAATATCAATTAATTTGACTTGAGTATTACAAATGCTTATTGACTTCTGATGTTTTTTCTGCTTTTTTAATTTCACAATCATCGGCATTAACAAGCTCTTCTAAAATTCTTAAATTACTCGAAGTTTTTTAATTAGATTTCTCAAGCATGTAGCCAGGCCTCCATTTTGCTTCTACTGGCTGCCGTGGCAGGGGAATCAAGGGCTATATTTCATTAAAAATTGCAATACTATCGAATTGGCTTCTTAAATTTATGCAACCATTGTGCCAAGCAAGTAGCTTGTAACAGTTTCGGATACAAATTTTTAAGCCCATTGGAAGCCTTAACTATGAAAGGTACTGCATCGGTTTAAAAAAGAAGCTTCTTTTGTCGAAATCTTGTATTTAAAGCAAAGCTCCAGAAGAATTTATTTATTTTTAAAAAAATTTTTTGGAAATTTTTTTTTTTGTGTACATATTTGCAAAATTTTTTAAGAACTTTTTATAATATGGAAATTTACAAAAAATCACTCAAAAATGTCAAAATATGCAGAAATATGCATTCAAAACCTAAATATGCAAAAATATGCATTTTCACCAAAATATGCAAAAACCAAATCGATGCCATTTTATCGCAAATTTAATGATTCGGAAAGATAATTGATCGACATCGTTCTTAGACTACCGACAAAAAACATGCATTTGCATGGAAATCGCATCCCTACTTATAAGAAATATTCTTTTTCACAAAAATAGCAACCCCGCCAGCATAACCCTCTCGATCTTCCCTAACCACATTATAACCACTTAGGCAGATCAAATTATCCGGAGTCCCAGAAGAAAGCCATGTTTCTGATACACAGACAATATCAATGTTGGAATTTTCAAAAACAAGTCTAAACTCATCAATTCATTAGTCATTAGGCAACTCATATTATTTTCAATAATTGTTTTGATGATGTCTGATTGCTCTTGTATGTACTCATTTTGCTTTGTAAATTTGTTTTCCAGCCAATTCCATAAACGAGAGCGATTAATTGGATCATTAGAACTTGAAGAAAAGAGATCAGAGATCCCAGTAGTGTTGTTAGTCAACACTTCAATTTCTTCTGCTTTGTTTACATTTTTTTTAACTCTACGAGAACTCATGTTGTTGTTGTTTTTATTTTGTTTATTTTTTAATTTTCTCTATATTTATTTAGTGTTATTATGTTTGTGTTTTTAACTGTGGCCGTCTGCTTTAGTTGTTGTCTTGTTTAATTTTGATTTTGTTATGCTTTGTAAGTTAATAATAAAGTTATTGTTTTAATTTATTATACTGTATGTATGTAGATATTATGCAAATAATGCAAAAGTAAAATAATTAATATTGTTTTAGTATACTTTTGTATTATATAAGTAAGTGCACTTAGTTTTCTTAAAGAGTTTTAACTTGGTATAAATGTTTAAATGTTTGGTGCAAGTTTTAAATTATTATATATCCACTTAAAAAAAATACAAACTGCAGAGCTCACAGAAAAACACATCCGACCACTTGTACTGTCCCCATTTATGTGCCAAATATTTAAATGTTGTAGTGGGAGCCCATAATTTAGTACGTATTTGTCGATGAATGGAGAAAATGTTTTGGTTTAAAAGATAGATGGCGTGACAAAAAATTTCCAAAATATGTACAGGTTTTACATGTTTACTTTCCAAAAGGACCCAATTTCAAAAAAATTCCAGACACCTGTCCGCTTATTTTTCTAATGAACAACGATAAGTATTACAGTTTTTTTGTATCTCTTTTAGTTTTGGAGAAATTAAGTAATCTAATTTACCCTTTTTTACCCCCTAATCATTCGAATTTCCAAAAATCGCGTCTAAGTGGACCGATTTGGGGAGATACCAAATTTCAAGTCCAAATTTCAAGTTTTTAGCTTCAGGCGTTTAGAATAAGCGATGATGAATCAGTCAGTCAGTAACGTTACAATTTAATATATATATAGATTACATATTTGCATATACATACATACATTTATATCATCAATAAAAACGATATTTATTTCTTCGGATATGCAATTAAGCATTCAAAGCCTTATTGATAAACAATATTTAAGGTTTACAAAGGTTTTATGAAACGAATTTTCTATGAAAATTTATTAAATGAACTTTTAAATGTAAGAACTTAAATAAGAGACTTCCATTATTATTGATATGTCATGTATTTAACATGGATATTAATCTTACAATACATGTATAATTGGCCTTATAGGCTTTCTTTGTATCGATTAAAATATATGTGTCAGTTTCAGTTTAAAGGGACGTATGGACAAAAAATTAGTTTTGGAGAAACACGATTTTGAAGTTAACAAGTTAATTTGTAAGCGCCTGAACGCCTTTAAAGCTCGAAACCCGTTATAAGGGGGTTTTGGGTGTCGCTGATTACGAATCTGCGTTTTGAAAATTCAAAATGGCAAATCCAATATGATGGATTATTTTTTATAACATTATTGGATTTGTTTGCGGTTCGTCACTCAAGGGCTCACTGGGTCACTGATTACGAATTTGGTATTAGATTTTGAAAATTGAAAATGGCGTATCCAATATGGCGGACTATTCAGGCGAGTTTTAATTAATGTTAAATTCAAATTAAGCAAATTTAGTTTTCAATTTCAATTTCAATTTATTGCAGGTAATATAAAAGCCTCATTAGGCCAATAAACTATATTACAAAGAAACATACCTGAGTTAATACTAAAAATATTTAAATTTAGAATTTGACTTAAATCCCTAGGTCCCAAACCAAAATAAATATCAATATATATATGTATGTATGTACACATGTACATGCACATATATATATATTTAAAGGTAGAATTAAATAGAAAATATCAAAAGACAATTGATCCCATAAATATATAAGCAAAATCACGTTTAAATTAAGTATGAAGAATTGTTCACTATAAGTTCGTAAGAACAGCCAACATTTTCACACGAAAGGCATTATTTGAGTGTGAAAACACACGAAGCTCAATGGGTAATGTGTTCCAACGTCGTGCAATTCTTACAATAAAAGACCTTTCAAATAAAGCATTGTTAATTCTAGGCAATATAATTTGAGGGTTCCTTGTTGAATGAGAAAAAAGAAATTTGGAATAAAGTTGCGTGGGAAACCCGCTTTTTATAATTTTATAGAAAAACACCAAGTTACGTAAAGTTATTAAATTACCGAAAGAACAGCGTTTAACATATTCAGATATGTGATCATTCCTACGAACACCATAAACGTACCGTACAATCGTGTTAGCGATACGACCTAACTTAGAGGTTATATAATTCATTGAACCAGAAAAAACTTCAAGACCATATAAGATCTGTGGCATTAAAACTGCATGAGCCAAACGCAATTTAATTCGTTGTGGCAAATAAATATTCGTAGAGTAAAGTTGACGCACTAACCCTGAAACTTTCCAGCTAATGTTATCAATATGAGTCTCAAAGTTTAAAAATGTATCTAAATAAATGCCTAGACATTTCAACCGATCCACGAAGTTCACGCATGTTTCACCAACATGTATGTTCAAATCAAGTAATTGCTGCTCATTAATACCAAAAGCAAGAGCTTTAGTCTTAGATGAATTTATGGATAGGCAATTTTCATTAGACCAATATAAAAAACGTTGTAGAATATCATTGATATTTAAACATAAATTATTAATTTCCGATTTTCCGCCATTAAACAAAAGTAATACGTCATCAGCGAACAAAAATGATTTACATATATGGTTATCAATATAACTTGATAAGTCATTTACGTATAACGTGAAGAGAATGGGTCCCAAAACTGAGCCTTGGGGTACACCAGATGTAAGATGTAGTAGGTTAGAGTATACATTGTTAACATCTACAAACTGAACACGATCCGTCAAATACGAATAAATCAACTTACAAGCCGTGGCGGAAAAATTAAATATTTCCCTTAATTTTCTTACCAAAATTCGGAAGTTAACAGAATTAAATGCTTTAGTCAAGTCAAGTGATACTAAGGTCGCTACCCTATTATTATTCAAATGACATCTGATGTCATCAGTTAGGCTAAGTAAAAGAGATGTAGTACTATGACCACGGCGAAAAGCATATTGCGAAGAAACAATACTATTGCGAACAAATGACAATATTTGATCCTTCATAATATGTTCAACCGCTTTTGACAGAGCAGGAAGAATTGAAATAGGTCTCAAGTCTTCAAAATCACGAATATTTTTTGACTTAGGGATAGGTACCACACGAGCCGTCTTCCACGAAGACGGAAACGCTGACGATAGGAAAATTGTGTTAACATGATGGGTTAAAATAAGTGAAATATAAGGATAAATAGTTTTGAAAAAACGAATAGGAATCTTATCGACACCTATAGACTTTGATTTAACTTTACATATGGCTTCATATACATCATTTTCACTAATACGATTGAAAGAAAACAATCCATCCACAGCGTCAAAAGACCCAAAATCAATAAAATTATCATCTACTACATAAGAGTTATTAACAAAAGACTGGTTAATATCATCGACATTAAAATTACATGACCATTCACTAGTCCCAATACAACCAGATCCTTTCAACACCTTCCACACTCCAGACCCATCTAGATCAGAGAACAAACTAGCATAAAATTTTCTTTTCTCCTTACGAATGATATTTTTGGCCCTGTTTCGGTATCTGCAAAAAATAGCCCAGTTTTCGGTAGATCTGCTAGATAAAAAAGCTGAATACGCCAAGTCTCTAAGGGATGTAGCCAATAAAATAGCCCTGGACTTCATCCAAGTATTATTGTCACGTCTTACTTTTCTTCTGACAATCGGAACAAAACAGTAAAGTGAGGCAACCAATGAATCGATAATAGAATTCTGAAAATTTACATCAGCGGAATTAAAAAAACAATACGAGTCAAATCCCGATAGAAACTCTAAAAGACCATTCCAGTCAATAGAATTAAAATTTCGATATTCAATAACTTCACAGGACCGTTCAACTTTAAATCGAAAAGCTGCATAAATTAAGGAGTGGTGAGAAATAGCAGGACACTGTACCTGGCTGGAATATGAAATCATGGATTGGTCACTTACTAACCAATAATCCAATAAGGAAGTAGAACGATGTACTATGTCAAAGTGAGTTGGGCGAGAATTATGATGAACTGAGATACCAAAACGGACACACATAGAACGCATTTGACTAGATTTGACCGGGTTAAACATATTACAATTAAAGTCACCAACAATTATTATGTTTCTTTATTTTAAAAGCAGATCATAATGTAAAGTTTCAAATGCACTAATGTCCCCATGTGGCAAATACACGACTCCAAAAAGAGTATTAACATTATTAAAATTTACTTCGATAAAGATCGATTCACAACAATCGGTAGAAATTTGAAACGCAAGTCTATGTTGCAGGTTACTCTTTATATATATGCAAACGCCACCACCCCGACGATGCAAACGGTCATTCCTAATCACTTTGCAGTCTTCTAAACGTATTGGTAAGTTAGACACATATGGTTTCAGCCACGTTTCTGAAATTGCAATTAAACCAAAGCTATCTCCGACAATATTTTTAAACTCATCAAATTTAACAACATTCTGAAACGGTTTAATACTTTGACAATTTATATGTGCAATTTTTAATTGTTGAGAAAACGAATTCAAAGATGATTTAATCAACGATCCGTTGCTTACAATGGGACCAATATTTTCAATGTTAACTGACATTAAAAGTATAACTGCAAATGTTGGTTGGGGACCACGAGTAACAAATTCTGTAGGTAAATAACATTCTAAAAATTAAAAATAAATATTGTTAATTAATATATACAAAAACAATTCAATTAACACTCGCTATCATAAACAAAAGAGATCAAGAAGAAAAATTAAATTAAAAATAGGAACAAATTAATATTTTGCAATAACGAAACTTAACAAAACGTATTAAAAAAATATGTCTTAAACGTAGGTAATTAACTCATATGAAACAGAAATACATCTTCGTTAAATTTAGTTATAGCAAAAAAATTTTTAGTAGAAATAATACATTTTCATAGAATAGATCTATCATTATTGGTTAAAAGGTCAGCACATTCGGCTAAATCATGTACTACTTCCTTTCCATTACACAAAGTCAAAACCGCCTTCGGTTTGTCTTTATTTAAAACTTTAAATTTAGTGATAATCTTCATACGTAGCATTTTCCGGCAAATAGAATTTAGATTCGATGCTGCAGGAGAATAATGGTAATTTAAGTAAACCCGGCTATCAATATCACCACCAAGAACATCTTTAACTTTAAGGGAACGTGTTTTAAAATACTCCTTCATCAGCCGATCACGAAGACAAATATTATTTAATTTTACCAATAAAAGCTTTCCGTCGTTAATATAACAGACATGGTTTAGGTTGTGTTCAGAAATATTAATACTGTAGTGATTACCCACAGCAATAACAATTGATTGAAGTTCATTTAATCCAGACGGTAACCCATTAATTACAATATCCCCACGATTAAGACGCCGGTGCAACATGTTATTTTCATTTTCTAATGTTGAAATTTTGGATGAAGTCGAAACATCAATATTCCTTATCAATTTGTTACATGTCTCTATTTCGGACCTCATATCTTTAATACAAGATGATACTTCATTTTTAAAGTCAGCTAATATCTGAGCCATAGTGTTTTTAAAAGCAGTATTATCCTCTTTGCAAGCATTTACAAAATCATCAAAGTTGCTTTTCAATGCCTTAACATCATCACGAGCAGACTGATCTTCCAAAACTGTATCAGCACAGACAGAACAAGTAAAGAAAAAAGATTTTGGCCTTTCTTTAAAAATAGCAAGATGTTTTTCAGTTACATTGGCACATTGTAGATGGAGCCATAGTTTGCAGGCTCTACATTGGATACTTCCCTGAGTCTTTCCAATAGTATCTTTACATAACGAGCATTTGAACACTTTAGTAGCAGGCATAATAAATAACCAAATAAACCAAAACCAAATAAAAGCAGGAATAAGGTTAAAAAGCAGCAGCAGCAAACAACAAAAAAAGAATACAGTTAACTTTTCAGCTATGTACTTATGTATGTATGTACAAGGCTCAACAGCAGCAAAGGCAATAAGCAAAAATTAATGAATACAAATTTGATATAAATACACCAGTTCTTATTATGTTTTCATTAATTTATTGTACAGCAATAATTAATTAGCCGAATAATAGATAAAATGTATATTTAAGATATATAAAATTTTAGTTTTTTATGTTTTATGATAGCAGAGTAAAAAAACGCGGTCTACTCAGGCATTAAATGATTTTTGTAATATTGTTTAGCATTAAAAATCATCAAAATCGGCCTACGCGTTTAATTTTTAGGGCTCCACAAAGTGACTGACTTGCATATGGGGCATAATTTGTGAAGCGGACTACCCAATAAAAATAAAATTTTGTTGGAATTCCTTTATATTTGGCATAAATATAGTCCTAGTAGATATGAATAAGTGTTCGAAACATTTTTTCTCTGATAATTATTAGTCGAGTTACGGGGTGGTAAAGTGTTGCCGTTTTCAAAAAATGTTTTTTTAAATTATTTTTTCGAACCAAAAATTAGTCAAACAAAAAAAAATTCTAAGTGATTCTTATACAAAATCGTTTGATCTTTAAATAAAAAAAAAATTTATTTGAAAAAAAAAAAATTTCATCTGCAAAACCGGAAATGACATATTTAAATGAAAATGTTTCTAACTTAGTCCTAATTTTTTTTTTTACCGAAATTAGCCTATAGTCTCCTTATTATATTGTAAAAGTTTTATTATGTGACATTAATAGGTTTAAAAGTTATGCAAAATTCTTTGGCCAGTTTAAATAGAATTTTTTTTTTTATATTTGAGAACACAAAATTTATTATTAATACGATTTTTTTAACGTGCTAAATTCCAAATTTTTATTTTTGGTAAATACACTAAAATTTATTGTTGAAGGAAAGCTAGTTTCTATACGCATTTCACTGGTTGCTTATGCCAGATCATAAGGAAACCCTTTTTTTAACTTCGATCTTTTTTAATTTTCTTTTTAGCGAAATAAGCCTGCAGCATAGTATTATATTGTAAAACTTTTATTATGTGCTCTTTATAGGTTTAAAAGTTATGCAAATGATGATTTTAGGCGCTTGTTTATGTAGGCTGCAGGCGTATTCTGTATTTCGCTAAAGCTAAATCTCTATCGCTAAAAATCTATAAAGTTGATTTAGCGATTTTTGGCTACGAATGCAATTCTGTAACATGCACTGCTAAATTTTGCAATGCCATACAAATCTAATTCGCCGCAATTTAAGTTTTTAATGTCATCGCTAAAATTTTAAACTTTTGTATTCTCTAAGGAATTTTAGCGATCGAAATTAAGCCCTAGCTAAGCGAATTACAGAATACGGCTGCTGGCTAGTTAAGTTTGTACATTTATAAAGTTTAAATATAATATGACATGTCATTTTTTGCTTATGGGTAATTCCGTAGTCACATGCTTGACAGTCGCATGCTTCAATGAGACAAAAACCAACGAAAGCGTTAATAATTTTTTTACTTCTTTTTGTTTTTGTGTGGAGCATGAAAAGCTTTACATTTGGTAAAAGAGAAAAAAATAATCAAACATGCAGCTCATTAAATATAAGCAATTAAAGGCGGTGACGTGACAAAAATAGAAGTTCCTTGTTAGCAAAAATGCCAAACTCTGCGAACTTCGTCGGTGATGTAAAGCATTCATTTGAATTTCACAATACTGAAAGAATAATTTCGATTCGTTCAGTATTGACTGAAAGAATTAGAAATAAAATTGCTTTCGAATCGAGAAAGTACTCGATCACGACTGCCAGAATTAGGCCCCAGGATATAAATATTATTTTATGATTTTATTTTGTAAATGAAATGAATTCATTTATTTTTAAATGTATAAATTATAAAAAAATAGGGACCTAATTCACAAAGAAGACAACAAGGCAATTGAGAGAATTTCGTATAAAAAATTCTCAAAAAAATTTTTTTTAAATTGTCCTGTTGTCTTCTTTGGGAATAGGGGGTAGATAATTTTTTATTAATTACTTTTTGGGGAATAAGCAGCTAAAGCTATTTATACCCACACTACAATAGTGGAGAGGGTATAATGAATTTGTGCTGATGTGTGTAACGCCTTAAAATATTGGTCCTACCCCACCTTAAAGTATACCGATCGTCTTAGAATCACTTTCTGAGTCAAACTAACGATGTCCGTCCGGCTGGCTGTCCATGTAAGCTTGTGCGCAAAGTACAGGTTTTTGGATATAATTTGATGAAATTTGGGACATAGGTTCTTATTGGCACAAGTACCAAACCTATTGAAAATGGGCCGAATCGTAGGACCATGAGGGAAGATAGGGGAAAATTTCTGCCTCTCAGAAACTGTCAAGCCGATTTTAATGAAATTAAAAACATAGATAGAAACATATTTTTATGGACACATAAGCTATGTAGTTTTTCAAAAATAGGACCACAAGGGGAGGTAGGGGGCAATTTCTGCTTCTCACAAACTTTCAAACCGATTATAATGAAGTTTATAAACATAGTTAAATCCATATTAATATGGACATAAAAACATAATGTGTTTTTAAATACTGTGGTGTAGGGTATCATATGGTCGGGCTTGACCGACTTTACTTTCTTACTTGTTTTATTTCAAATTCTTCATTACACGAAAAGTTATGGTTTTTTTGTATTCCAGAAATATTTACATCTACGTAAAATATATACATCCAATTCATCGATTTCGAACGTTAACGTTCGCATAGAAAATTATATGTAAAACAAAAACAATATTCGAAAATTTGTTTTTGTTTCAAATGTAGTTTTCTATGCGAACGTTGACGTTCGACATCGTTAAACAGGCAGATAATTAAAAAAAAGAACAACCACAATGCAAAATTCTTCGCTTACGATAATTTATATCAGGTGACGGACGTGACGAAGTTTAAAGTACTATAAAAATATAACCGTGTATGATATTGTCCAATTTAATGTTTCAATAAATTAAGATCATTACACTTTATTAACGTAAAAAGTTTGAAACACTTGCGACCACCGACTCAGAAGAAATAACAATTTATGATGTTTTGTGGTCACGAGTGTGACATTAAAAAGTTAATGAAAACAAATTGACCGTTAACTGAATATGAATATATTCAATATATGAATTACATTCAGATATTTTTATTTTTTGTTAAATTATTATTGTTGTAAGAACTGTTAATCAAAAAGAGTATTCTCCCATCACCGCTCTTAAGAAAGTAAATATTTAATAGAAAGTACCATTAAAAACTCAAAAAAAGGTTCCCAAAGCACAACTTTGAAGTCAAATAATTGGCCGCGGAAATAAAAATACGTTTCGGACTCCTTAGTTTAATAAATTTTAAGTGTTTTCCTTTTATTTTTTCACAAGTGGTTGACATTTCTGTGGAAATGGCCATATCTAAATTAAATCGGCTTAAATTAGATTTTTAAAGCTTGCTTATACGTTTGTAACCACGTATTTATTTTCTTAAAAATTGCGAACATTAGATATTCGCATAAATTTTAGCAAATACATACTAGCAAATATAAATGAATAGTTCGTAAATGCTAATGCAAATCTACATATTTGTCGCAACTCTAAAACATACATTAAACATTTTATGTATTTTATTCATTTTTAAAAACATATTTACAAAAAAAACATGTTTATATTGTACTTACTTTACATTCCATTTCCCAATTTAACACCAAGTCTTGAAATTTTGTTATTAGTACCTTATCCAAATACTCATCCAAATCAACTTGATCATATTCCTCAGTTAAAATAATTTCTAATAAAAATTAATAATATTATTTAAATTATAGAATTTCTGCAATAAAAAATTACCCACTTTCTATTAAATTCTCTTCTTCCAATGAACATGTATCATCAGAAATGTCTCCCATTTCCATAAAATCATCTGCATCAGTGTGTTCTTTATTATTTAATTCTGTTGCACTACTACTTGCATTTAATAAAAAAGCTTCCCTCTCTTTGGTTTTTTTAAGTTCTTCTAGTAATGAGTTTGAATCATTTATCTTTAAAATTTGATTTGAACGATCATCGACTTCTTCAACATAAAAACTTTTCTGACCTTCATTTGCATTATGAGTTTTCTTTGGTGTGTACGCTCGTTCAGATTCATCTACTTCTTTGCGTTTATTAACTATGATGTTTGCATTAGACTTTTTGTTTATTTCCACATCTTGGTTTTCATCATCGCTGATAAATTCCATATCTTCATTGGATTCTAGTTCATCTATTTTTTCATCTTTTATTAAACTAGACGATAATGAAATATTAAAATCTTGTAAAACTTTCTTTGTACCGGTTTGGCCAAAATCCTCTTCTGGGAAATCCTCAGAAATATCATTACTTCTTTCGTTTTGTTGCTGGGCTAAAGGCGCAGATCTTTTTTTGTTATATCCTACATTTTCATAACCCGTACAATCTTTATCTTTGGACTTATGTTTATTAATTTCTAAACTATTTCTAGTATCTCCTTGTGTTAAATCAAAAGTTTTAACGTTTGTGTGTTCAAGAGAATTACTTTTGGTTATATTAGCTTGAGTATTATTTTGATCAATAAGCAAAGGTTTATGAAAGTTTAAACTCTTTGTTTTACAACTTTCCTCTTTGGCGAGCTCATTTAAATCATACAATTCTATTAAACGATTAACACAATCATCACAAAGATGTTGTTTTTCCTTTTTGGTTACAACAATGTTAAAAAATGTTTTTACTAAAAAGGGTAATTGCAATTCTAGACTAACATCACCACAGATTTCATGAAATTCGATTCCGGCATTAGCATCCGAGTTTATTTTGCAATTTAAACAAACTCTGGTGGTTGTTGGAACTCTTAACGCCATTATCAGCTTGCTGTTAATAAATTTTTAAACTTTTATAATATGTTAAGTTTACTAATTATTTGTAAGATATTTCCAAATTTATTACAACTTGTTTTTTTTAACTTATCCATATATTTTTGTATCTACATACCAAGGTATATTTATATATACTATATACCTTGGTACATACATACAACAGGTAGCCGCGAGATTACAACAATTGTTTAATCAGTGTTGCCAGCAGTAGGAAATTTTCCCTTTTTGTAGGGATTTTTTCGGAAAATTTCAAGCGTTGGGAAAAAAGGACAAATTTTTTATTTTACACTGCAGTTACACGGTCAAGTTGTTCTTGATAGTCTTTTACATATCACAGAGTATACAGAGGCGTCACGAGACAGAAAATATTGTGTTTTTTTCTGTCTTTTTCTTCGAAAGCTGCCCTTTTTGCGTTTTTTGTTTTGATTATGCAATTTGTGTAGATAGTCTAAATTTACACGTTTCATCTTTTGATGCTCAACTTCTTTTCAATTCCCTTTTAAAGATGCCAACATAATCACACGCAGCAATCGGTTTCAACTTTTTTCGGTTCAAAACAACAACAATTTCATTAACAGCGAATCAAAGAGAAAAAGAAAAGAAAAAAATTACATGCAGCCATCGCTGGCATATACCAACGAATAAAAACACAAAGCGTACTGACCGAGTACAGGCATCTCTGTACTAACCCCCTTTCTTCTTTCTTCTCTCACCTAAAAACATAAGAGTTGAGCATCAAAAGATGAAACATGTGAAAGCAGACATAGTAGCGGCCTGTTTTTACGCATTGTCACTTCACTAACAAAAAACGTTTTCTTTCTCTTTCTTCGAAAGCTGCCCTCTCAAATGATTTAGGCATTTTTCATACGTCACTTGTTTCATCTCTGTATACTTTGTGTTACATATACTGCTAGTCAAAATTTCCAAAAATTGATAGTTGTGACGTAGGCTGCATTCAATTTTTGAGCAATTTACTTTCAAGATGCCATCAAGAAAAACAATTTATAAAGAGAAACGAAAAATTTGCTCACTAACCTTGAAATCAGCTGTTTTCTTGAACATTAATTGAAACACTTACAAGGCAAGGTCGTATCAATTTTTAAAAGTATGAGTGTATTGGTAAAAAAGTGTGAGTGTATTTAAACTTGATAGGCAAAACTTGATCGTGTAACCCTCAAGTTAAGGCAAATGTGGGGAATTTTCAAAATATCTCATTTTCAATATATTGCCTAAAAATACTTAAATATTTGTCTTATTTTCATTTAAAAATTAAAATTTTTCATATACAATATCATTTAAGTACAAATGTAGTATTTTTTAACAAAAACCCTATACTATGAGTCCTAACAGCACACAGAGGTGTCACGAGACAGAAAATATTGTGTTTTTTTCTGTCTTTTCTTCGAAAGCAATTCCAAGGTATATTTGTAGCAGGTAGTCTCGGAAAGCCAGCTGGTTATTTTTTATTTGCTTGTTTTGTGATACAAACCAGAGAAGCAAGCCGTAACGGCGCGGCTGACGGCTAGCCGCAGTTAGTTCTTTGTTTTATAAATGCAAAATTACGCAATGAACCATTTTTTTCTATCAAAATATAATCAGGGGTGTGCTGGAAATCGAAAACGTAAAACGCAAGTAATTGGAAGTTGTTTTTAATACACTTTTAATCTAATTATGTTATAATAAAGTTTTTTGTAATAAAGAAATATTTGTATGATATTTGTCATAAAATTCTTTTGCTACAGAAATCTTATTAAAAACGACTCTTAAAATTCTTGCGTTTTCGGTTTTCTGACATGGATATAGTTTTCAGTTTATAAAGTTTTTTGCTTCTCCTGTAAAATTATATTTTTGTTAGTTACTCCTTTTTGCATTTTAGCTAACAATATATACATGTCTGTGGCATTTTGACAAAACATCTTAAGTAAAATTTAAAAAGTTGTAAAAATGTTAATCGTACGAATTTTCATTCAAAAAACATATAGTTTACTTTTTTAAAATTTTGTATTATAAACGAAATTTTGGTTTATTTTACTTTATGATGCAAATGATTTTGTCACCGAGTTTTTTTTAAAAACTTTTTTCCTATCTTATCTCGACTTAAGATGTTTTGTCAAAATGCCACAGATATGTACATAAATTTTAAAAATTAATTAACTATTTTGAAATGCCTGATGATTTCAAATTTTAACAAAATTTCTAATGATCTCAATTTACTCTGTTAGTCCCCTTTTACAACGTGACAGACAGAAGGCAGACAGATGAGTTCGTTGGCAAGGGGGCGTGACACACTCGTGGTTATTCCAAAATACAAGTCGAAGAAGTGAACATTTACATGAAAACAAAAACAAAACAAAACCAAATTGACAAAAATTGTTTTTGTTTTTCATACAAAGTTTCAGTTTTTAAAAGAGAAAGAAACGCGTTATAACTCTCGCGTTAATTTTGTTTTAGAAGTGTATAGATAATAAAAACAATTTTCGTCACTTTGGTTTGGTTTTGTTTTTGTTTTCATGTAAATGTTCACTTCTTCGACGCGTATTTTGGAATAACCACGACAACTTTTTCCTCTCTCGCCTACAAACTTCGTTTGTCTTATGTCTGTCTTCTGTCTGTCACGTTGTAAAAGGGGACTTTCTGACCGTAGAACAACTAACAAGGTATTAGCTATACATATTATTTTTATTCTAAAAATTAATTTGTATATTTTATAAAATTTTTTCTTTCTTAATGAATAAAAAAATTATTATGTATTTGTATTTTTGTTTTGTTTAACTTGTTTGTTTATCTTATGTTTACTTATGTTCGGCGCAGCCGAATATTTTTTTAGTCGTGAAAAAATCGGCGCAAATCAGCTCAGCCGCCGCCGCCGAATATTTTTGGTCTTCAGCCGCCGCCGATAATTTTTAATCGGCTTGCTTCTGTGATACAAACTGTCAAATGTTGTATAGTAAACAAGTAAACAAGTTTTTTGTCCTTATCTTTTGTCTTTTTTGTCTCTTTTCAACCCCTGTCAAACAGTTCGTATCACAAAACAACAATAAAAAGCTCTGGGGCATAATCACCGCATTCGATACTATCGTATCGAATAAACTATCGATGTTTTTTGCATACGATAGACACTGACGTATCGAATGAAAATTCGATTAATGTAATGTCGAGTTATTCGATATCGAATGCTATTATTTCAAATTCAATACATTTCATTCGATATCGAGTTTCATGATACCAAAATAAATAATTTCGATCAATTTTGCTAGATATCGTATGCGGTGATTAGACCCCTGTTGTTTGTTTTATTGTACAATTGTTGTAATCTCGCGGCTACCTGCTACAATTATACCTTGCGCAATTCGTATTGATAGTAGCGGCCTGTTTTAACACATTGCCACTTCACTACAAAAAAACATTTTCTTTCTCTTTCTTCGAAAGCTGTCCTCGCAAATGGTTTGGGCATTTTTCATACGTCACTTTTTTCATCTCTGTATGCTTTGTACTGGCAATCTTCAACAATTGCCAAAAACGGGTACACGAATATTCGTGCCCCCTAATATATAATTAGAGGGCTGCGAATATTTGTGTTCGCCTTCGCAGTTGGGAGCTATTCTCTTATTTTTGCTACTTGCATTCGAACTCACATTCGCTAAAATGTATGCGATTATTAAAAGCGAATATCTAATGAATCAAATTTCTACATTGAAATTATTTTGAA
This sequence comes from Pollenia angustigena, assembly GCA_930367215.1. Classification (NCBI taxonomy): domain Eukaryota; kingdom Metazoa; phylum Arthropoda; class Insecta; order Diptera; family Polleniidae; genus Pollenia; species Pollenia angustigena. Next base: position 201,732,446 of record OV884060.1, read on the forward strand.
AAAAAAAAACAATCACACCTTCTAAACTAATGCCCAGTTTTCAGGATACATAGTACTTAAATCAATATTAAAGGGCATATTAAACCACACAAAACGCTTGGCAAACACACACATTGTTTCCGTTTGGGGTTTGCCAATAAACACACAAATATTGTCCGTACAAACATTAATTTTAATTTTTGTTTTGTTTTCAATGAATGCAGACGCCAATAGTGCTGCGGAAATTTTGTTGCTTTTTGCTTAAAACGTAGAAGAAATTATAAAATAAAGGCAAAAAATTTAAATTAAAAATTTATTTAAACAACGAGCTGTTTTGTGGCAAGCAATACTATTAAAAAAAATAATTTAAGATTAGAAATTAATTGAATATATTTAGCATTAGACGCCACAAAAAGTTTGACAAATATCCGACATGTCTGCCAAATATCAAAAATTTTTAATATTTCTGCAAACATTGCTTCATATGTTTGTCCAAACAGCAAACACCCCTATTAACAACACAAAATGCTTGTACAAACGTAACATAGCGTCTTCACCTGACAATTTTTTGTCATACCAAACGTCAAAGTCTATATAAAAAAAACTCGAAAATTTTTGTCAGCGTTTTTTAATATGAAGTTTGACGTTTGCTATGACAAAAAATTGTCAGGTGAAGACGCTATGTAAAATTTTATTATGCCCATAAAGGCCAGTTTACACGGTAATACATTGTATTACGACATAATGTAGAATGAAAGAAATCATATCATGTAAAAGCAAAATGCATTGAGTAAGAGAGAATACGAATACAAAATCTGACAAGCGATCGGTAAATGGTTTTTTTCTAAACCATTTTAGAAACTTATGTATTTTCATTACACCAGGGGTGCATTTTAACGGAGTATATTGAAGGTGGTAGCATTTTTATACAATTGCAAAAACAACTAAAATCAACTCAGGAAATTTTCATGTTGTTTTTGTAAAAATTTTAAAACTGCAACGATCTGCTTTTTTGTTCTTATTTTTGATTTTACTTATACCATCCGTGTAAACATAAAGTATACTCTCAACTGACTTTTATTTTTTTTCTTTTAAACACGGAGAGAATTTCATATTATTTTGATTCTACAAAGTCGTAATACATTGTATTACCGTATAAACTGGCCTTAAGTTGATTTTCATTACAAACTTAAATCATATTTAAAACAGATTGGCCCATAATCATAGTCAAACGCTAAAGTCGGTTCTATTTAAAAACAACTTTAAAATAAAAACATTCTTTTAAATATTTTGCTACTATAGTCGAAACTAAAGTATGTTTTAAATTGAACCGACTTTAACTGGGTGCCACCTCAAATGTAGCAAATTTTTCATACAACATACAACAAAATATAAGCAAGCCGACATTGAAAATTAAAATATAAATAAAACACTGCATATCTTGCACGGTTGAAACACGCAATATGATTTTATGTAGAAAGCAACAACAAAATTACAAAACTTTAGGGCCTATAGGTACATATATATTTTGTTAAAAAAAAAAATTTTATATAAGTATTCTTGAAAAATATTAAGCTCTTAAGGACAAAAAATGAGGATATGAAAAATCAAAAACGAAGTTTTACTATGTTTTGTCTCTAGATTAAAGAATATAAATTTGTCACATAGTGATAATTTTAAAATTGAATTTTTATATGTGCGTGAATGGCACTTGCATATTTATTTTGGTTTTTTTTTTTTTGCTGTTAATAAATGCTTTGATTATAATATTAACAATCAAAAAACCTGTATTGGTTTTCTTGTTCCTAAAAACAATAAAGTTATAACGTAGGGAAAAGTGTAGGGCAATTTTTTTCTTGGTTGTAGAGAAAAAAGGGATTTTTTTTGCTAAACTCGTAGGGATTTTTGGAAATTTCTTCTGGCATCACTGTGTGCAATAAAACAAACAACAGGGCTTTTTATAGTTGTTATGTGAAACAGCAAAGGAGTTCCAGAGACAAAAAAGACAAAAGGTAAAGAAAAAAAAATTTGTTTACTTGTTTACTACACAACATTTGACAGTTTGTATCACAAAACAAGCAAATAAAAAATAACCAGCTGGCTTTCCGAGACTACCGCTATAAATATATGTACCTTGTAAGTGAAATTACCTCAAAAAAAAAAAACAAATAATTTTGACATAACTTGAGGGCTACACGATCAAGTTTTGCCTATCAAGTTTTAATACACTCACACTTTTTTACCAATACACTCATACTTTTAAAAATTGATACGAACTTGCCTCTAACTTGAGGGTTACACGATCAAGTTTTGGCTATCAAGTTTTAATACACTCACACTTTATTACCAATACACTCATACTTTTAAAAATTGATACGAACTTGCCTCTAAAATTCTCTTGCCAGTGAGTGTATCAATTTTCGTTCAAGAAAACAGCTTATTACAAATCTTTTGAAGTTGTTTTTGTTTTTTTTTTCACAAATATTTTGCCGGCAAAAGCTGAAGTTCTTTTTTTTTACAAATTGTTGCGGGAATTTTAAAATTTTAACTAAAAACCTAAAAAAATAGTGAAATATGTTTATTAATAAAATTAATAAGCAAAATGATAAAGTCCCTTCGAACAGCCTACAGTGCAGAAAAATCAAAAGTGGAAAATAGCAAAACATTTTGAGTTGTTTTCTCGGCGACGACATCTTGAAAAAGTAAATTGCTTTCAACTTGCGTGCAGCCTACGTCACAGCTGTCAACTTTTGCATATTTTGACAATCAGTATATGTAAAAGACTATCAAGAAAATCTTGATCGTGTGGCTGCACTGTAAAATTCTCTTGCCAGTGAGTGTATCAATTTTCGTTCAAGAAAACATCTTCCCAGCGGGAAAATGGAATTAATAGGAATCGAGAAAGTAATACATATCTTGAATGATATTTGATTCCAGAATTCATTATTCTTAACACAGACCATGTCCTAGGATTGTAATAAATTATTTTAATGTATCCTGCGAATGAATTAAAAAATTCATTCTTTGGAATAAATTATATTATTCAAAAGTCTTATAATAAAAGTCTTCTCCAATGCCGTTTGGAATACATTTTTTAATACCTGTTTACTTTAAATAACTTTGACCCACAGACATATAATTTGTGCTTTGACCGTACGCTTTCAAACACAAACTGCGACTTAAATAAAAATTATAAGTAGGCGACATAAAGGCAGCAAAAAATAACGGATTTTTATTAAGGAAATATGTATGTAAAGCAAAAACACGAATAATTGTTACTAACAGAAACAATACATTCCTTGTTCTGCAAATGTGGGAATATACGTGGTAATCAGTGCTTAAATTTTGTGTCTGATGAAATTACCTTCTCGATTCCAATGAATGCATTATTATTCTTTCGAAAATAATGCATTATTTTTTTAATTATTTATGTAATCAATTCCTCATTTTCCCGCTGGGTTATTACAAATCTTTTGAAGTTGTTTTTGTTTTTTTTTCACAAATATTTTGCCAGCAAAAGCTGAAGTTCTTTTTTTTTACAAATTGTTGCGGGAATTTTAAAATTTTAACTAAAAACCTAAAAAAAAAGTGAAATATGTTTATTAATAAAATTTATTTATAAAATTAATAAGCAAAATGATGTTCTGCGATTCATAGAGCTGTACAGAAGCCATGAAATTTTATGAATCTTTCATCATATAGGCGAAATGATTTGAAAATAAAAGCCTACGAGTCTATAGCTTCTGAAACAAAAATGCCAGTGGAAGAAGTAAAGAAAAAAATAAAGTCCCTTCGAACAGCCTACAGTGCAGAAAAATCAAAAGTGGAAAATAGCAAAACATTTTGAGTTGTTTTCTCGGCGACGACATCTTGAAAAAGTAAATTGCTTTCAACTTGCGCGCAGCCTACGTCACAGCTGCCAATTTTTGCATATTTTGACAAACAGTATATGTAAAAGACTATCAAGAAAAGCTTAATCGTGTGGCTGCAATGTAAAGGAAGTTCACCATGCATCAAGGCGAATTAACTCCAGGTAAGCTCAACTCGTGAGCCGTTCATCAGCTGTATCCACAACGAATTAAAAAAAATGGTGAAACGTCAAAATATTATTTTGTTTCTATATTGAAATTTGACAAGTCAGAAAATTGCAAAAACAAAATACATGGGGCTTTTTGTAGTTGTAGAGTTGCACCAGGGTTGATAAAGTTGGTACAATTCCACTTTTGTTGGTACAATTCAAAACTAAAAAGTACGCTGGTACCCCCGTGACTCATTTGGTACTATTTCCAAATTTTTTAAAGCTACATATTTATAATTGATATACAATGGCTACTCGTATTAACTGTCAAATGAATTTATTGTTGGATTTAACAAAACAGCTATGATATTTCGCATTTGCTCTTTTACATGACCATTTGCACCAAACACTTAACTCCGCTACTGTGAATAGATTTTTGCACTTGTTGATTGAACGATAGCTTATGGCACATTCTAAATTTAGTGTCAGTGGCAGCATATAAGCGTGCATTTTCTAATGATATTGACAAGTTTTTAAAATATACAGGAAACCACTTCTGCAAAAGTCATAGTAGAAGAGACGAATTCCTCTCAATTATATTTTCAAATATACTTCAACAAGATGGTTGTCACGTCAAGAAGAAATCAACAGAATTTTGGACTAGTGGGAGCCCACTCCATTAAATTTTATTATATTCGGACTTTCTACTCCTTTCCTGTTTCTGCAGTACATATTCGAGATTGCATTTTGAGAAATATTCACCAATTTTCCACAAAAAAAAGACAATTAATTTTAAAAAGTGTATGAAAACGCTCTCTGGCGGTAATCAAAATTAAAAATTAATGGATTTTTCGACTCTCAAATACAAATACAATTTGTTTGCCGCTATTCTTGAATATTTTGGAAAACTAAATATTTTAAAAAATCCGGTGCTCGAAATTTATTTTTGACCTTTGGTATCTTTGGCAAAGTTTTTTGGACTGACTTTTGACACGAAAAAATTTTACCCACCTTATTATTATGTATAATTAATGAACATATGCATTTTAAATACCTTTTGTTTTGGTTGTATTAAATATTTGTTTTTAATATAAAAAAAGATTTAGTACTCACTATTGGGACCGAAAAAGTACAATTTTAAAAGTTCGTTGGTACGATATTGGTTTTCTGATTTATCATCCCTTCAGGTGGCGGCGAAAAGACAGCCGTTTTTTTTTTTTTTTTGTTCAGGCCAGATGTGTCAACAGTTTGTTTACATGTGCTTTTTAAAATTGTGTTTTTAAATTAACATTTTGCTTTACAACTTATAAATGAAAAAATTAAGCAATAAAGAAGTGATAAATTAAACTATGTATAAAAATTAAGTTAAAATCTTTTTTTATATCACCAAAACAAATTTTTACCATTATCACTATAGCTTAAAGCTATTTTTATGATTATGTGCAGTTTTAATATTTAAATGCATAAAATGAACACAGAAAAGAAACGGTTTTGATTATTTTCAATACAACATTAAATTCAACCGAATTTGGGAATTAATGGTCACAAAAATTACACAAGTTTATGTTAGAAAAACTGTTATTTTCTAAATTCCAAAAATAATTTGATTTTCTTTTTATTTTTTTACTCAAATATTTTTGTTTATTTTATTTTATGGATGCCAGATAAATTTTTTCTTCAATCCCAAATTTAAAATAAAAATGACTTAAAATATCCCCTCTAAAAATAAAAAGCCACAAAATAAATTCTTTAAAATAAAAATTATTTAGCTTAGCATAGATAAGCACACTAAAACAATAATGTCATGTAACCAATTTTACAATTTTTCAAATTCTGACCAAAAATCTACGTTATTAAAAGAATGGGAAGTTTTGATCAGTTAATCTTAGATATTATTAATGGATTTTAAATTTCTTGTTCCTATGACTACTGGTAAAAATATAATTAATATAATACTTAAAGCATCTTCTGCACATTGGCAAACATGGTTCTAGCATTAATGGAGTCTGCTTGGAAATCTAAGTTAAACCATCTTATATCGTTTAAGAACTTGAAAAGTTCACCACTTCAGAAAATTTCAAATGTGGAGAATCACGACCAACAAACGCATCCATTTAACGCGTAAAATATTAATTGGCTTAGCCATTCAGCAGTGTTCTGGAAATCGAAAAAGCAAAACAATATAATTGTTCAGTTGTTATTAATACTCTTTTAAACTAATTTGTATAATTTTTATTATAAAATTCAGTTTAATAAAGAAATAATTGTATAATATTTGCCGTAAAATTCTTTTATTACGGAAATCTTATTAAAAAATGACATTTAAAATTTTTGGGTTTTTATTTTTTCGATTTCCAAAGTATTTTTACTTCATAGAGTTTTAACAGGTCAACCTAAACAAAAGGGGCAAACGTTTTTTAGATAAGAAAAATTCTGCTGCTGATTAATTTTAAATAAAAAACTGATATTTACTGATCAGTAAATCAGATTTTTCAGCCGTCCGATATTGTATTTGCGCTATAATTTGTTTCATATACAGTTAAACTTCGATTAACCGGGCCTCTATTAATCGGTTACATCTATTAACCGGCATGCGGTTCTTTTTACTTTTTCCCTCTATTATCCGTGCTTTACCTCTATTTTCCGTGCTTTAGATTTATACCTCTATTAACCGTGCTTTACATCTATTATCCGTGCAGGATTCATATGATTTTTATTATGTATGTTAATCTAAATACGGTGTTTCCCCTTTTTAAGTTCATGTGCCCACACATAAGAACATACATATATGCGTTTTAATTCATTTAGTAAGTGAAATTTAAACATTTCGTCAGAAGAAATGCAAAAACAAAAAAGCAATAAACGTTGTAAAATTTACAAATTTTGTGCAGTCATGTAGTTTGATCAACCAAAGCATAGTCAGTAAAAATCCAAATTTTAATGTTTTTGACGATACATACATATTTGATTTTGCATTGTCTATGACAATTTGTATATTTTGTAAAAAATTTGTTGTATATTATAATCTGTAGTTACATAAATCGAATGTTTTAATAAAAATACATAAATTTCTGTATATTTTAATATAACCTCTATTAACCGTGTATTTCGATTTTCCGTGCTGGTGCCGGTCCCACGAAAGCCGGATAATAGAGGTTTAACTGTATATTGTATTAAAATGAGTTTTGTACATAAAAAACCTTACAGATTTTATATATGTATGATGGCTTGTAACAGAAACAAATCTATCAATAATTTCCCTAAAAAGAGAAATGTTTTTTTTTTACTTTCTCAATATAAGCCCGAAATAAATTTTTTTAATCTAATTTGAGATTAGAACCCCAAATTTGGTAGCCCTGCTTTAGTCAACTGCTTTATACAAGGCGAATTCATATATATATATATATATATATATATATATATATATATATATATATATATATATATATATATATATATATATATTAATTCGCCTTGTTTTTGGCATTACATGACCAAGGCGAATTTATAACAGGTAAGTGCAACTCTACAACTACAAAAAGCCCCATGTATTTTGTTTTTGCAATTTTCTGACTTATTGTCAAATTTCAGTATAGAAACAAAACAATATTTTGACGTTTCGCCATTTTTTTAATTCGCCGTGGATACAGCTGATGAACGGCTGACGAGTTGAGCTTACCTGGAGTAAATTCGCCTTTTACATGCCCGAAAAATAAAAACAAAATACAAGTTGTCTTTTGTGTTGTGGACTTGTTGTAGTCTCGCCGCCACCTGAAGTAAATTCGCCTTGGGCTGACGAGTTGAGTTTACCCATGGTGGAATCAACAGGTGGCAGCACTACGCCAGATGACGATTTTTTGCTCTTGCATTGTTTGTCTAGGTCCCCGGTGGCGAACGTCATAGTGATTCAGCGTGACAAACGCTGAAAATATTAAATCATCGATGACAAGTGTTGATTTTACTTTGGTGTCATATATGAATTTTTAAAGTATTTGTCCAAACTGTCACAGATGACCAATGTTGATTTTGTCTTGTAGGCGTCCATTTGTTTGTGAGTCGTAACAGACAATATCATCAACTTGCATTAGTGAATTTTTTCAGGAAGAGTGACAAGAAAAACACAGAATAAACTCAAGTAATAAATGGAACAGAACAAACAGAAAAAAGAAACGGTCCGTTATTTTCTGATTTATTCATTGAAGGAGACATGTAGCAGTCAAAGTCCCGCAGCGCTCACTTCGTGATATATTCATAACAGACAATGCCGCTAAGTTTTTCCTTTTAAGGGAACAGTGACATTGCAAAGCCGTAGTCATGCATAACTATCTAAATATCAACTTGTTTCTGACTCTGGTGCGATTATTCATCGATGAAAATGTCATAAAGACAATGTCGCTCATAAACGCCACCGGGTCATAGTTAACCAAAACTCTCAATAAAAGAAATGCGTCTGTATTGGATAAGATAGTATTGCCCAGCAAACACAAAAATAAGCATTGCAAATGTAGTGAATTTTACTTTTAAAAACAAAACGGAAATCAAGTTTAAAAAAATTTAATAAAATTAAATACAAAATTTGCCTCAGTTTGTACAGAATTAGGCAATTTTTTTCACATTCACATTCACATTGGTCGAGTTTAATTTACAATTAAAACTTAAAAAATTAAGTGTATTTAGGTATTATAATTTAAGTTTTCCAAATTTAAAAATTTGTAACAATTTTTTATTAGCAAAATATGTTTTAAATTTGAAGAACTTTACAAAAATTTCTGTCTTCCATCATACTATTTTGTTTGCAGGTTTATTTTGTGCACTCGTTAACACTCAATTAATAACTGAAATCAAACTGAAATAGAAGAGAACAAGCGTCGGTGTGAGTTTTTTTATTGTTTTTGTAGCACAATTGTGCACAGAAAATGAAGATTTGGATTACACTGGTCTAGGTTTATGTCAAAGTTTTGTTTATGTTTACAAAAAGTCCACGTTTTGTGCTGTGATAATTGTATTTTATTAAAGTTTTTGATAATTTTAAATTAAAATAAATAAGATATTGACCATAATTAAATAAAAATTGGCTAAAATTGTATTTATTTCATCACGTTCAGCGGCACGCTTTGATTTTTGTTTAAAGTATTTCTTGACGTAAACGGTGATATAATTTCCATTTTTGTTGCAATGTTGTATTTGTTGCCGTAACGATGCCACCTACTTATTCCAGCATGAGTTTACCTTGTTGAATTCGCCTTGGGTAAGTGCAACTCTACAACTACAAAAAGCTGCATGTATTTTGTTTTTTGCAATTAATAGGGAGCTGCCGAAAATGCTGACAAGGCAAAAAACGTAATTTAAGCACGAGTCTAAAGCTTCGTACAGACGATGGTCAGATCTTACAATATTGTAAGCAGGCGTTGCCAACAGCAAAATTTTTCTGACAATGGTCCATTGTCAGATGCATTAATTTTGCACATCTGCAAATACAAATGAGCTTACAATGTTCACACAGTTGTAAGACATTTTAGCCAATTTTAATGCAATTTAAGCAACGCTGCTTACCAATATTGTAAGATCTGACCATCGTCTGTACGAAGCTTAATTCTTAAATTAAATTTTATTTATTTCAAGTAGTAATTTGTTTATTTATTCATTTTTGTTTGCTTCCTTCGATTAGTAATTGGTTTATTAATTCATTTTAGTTTTTTGTTTCCTAAAATCATTAATGGTGGTGTTGCCGGTATTATTGGTGTTTCATTTTTGTTTCCTTTTGATTTAGTAAAAACCCGTCTGCAAAATCAACAAGTCGGTCCAAATGGCTGTTCTGTTGTCAATATTCTTTTGATGACACCCGAGAAAACCATTAAATTGACCGCAAAGATTACTTCCGCCATAAACTCACTACCAAGGATGGTAGGCCACCGGTTAGCACCCAAATGATTGGTGGTGGTTTAACTGGAGCGTTCCAAATCGTTGTAACTACACCTATGGAACTGTTGAAAATTCAAATGCAATATGCTGGTCGTGTTGCTGCTCAGGCTTAATTGGCTGGCAAGACGGTTGAAAAAATTTCGGCCACGAAATAAGCTCAATTGTAAAAAGAAAAGGGTGTATTGGGTTTATACAAGGGTATTGGTGCTACAGGCTTTAGAGGTGCCACCTTCTCTGTTGTATACTTCCCGTTATTTGCTACACTTAAGGCCATGTCAGATAAAACTTTTGCTTCGCTTTGCGTTAGAGATTCGCTTTGACATCTTAGATAAAATATACATACTTATACGAAAGATGTCACATAAAGTACTTTTAACGCAGAGCGAAGCGAAAAGTTAGGCAACTCTCATCTTTTTACGTGCTTTTTACATTTTTTTGTCTATTTTATTTTAACACACAATGCGTGAGTGTTCTCAAAGTTTTTATTGTGACATACACCTTTTGCGTTACGCTTTACAATCAAAGTTAGAAACGTCACGCAAAGCGATTAAGTTTTATCTGACATGGCCTTTAATGTCATGGGACGCAGACGTAATGATGTTTCTGGTTAAGCTGTGTTTCGGTAAGTTTTCTGTCATGTATACATACATGTTGAATTCGTCTTGGCTCTGCAGAATACGACGTTATTGCCAACTTGCTGAGATATTTATCTTTAGTGTAGACCTAGGGTCAACTGTCTCCACGGCGAATTAACAAGAAATAGGGAAACATCAAAATATATTTTTTTTTATGTTTTGCGCCAAAATAACCGAAAAAATTTCTTAGAAGAACTGCGAAAAATTAAAGTAATTTCATAATCTCTTTTATTACCCAAACAAAATTTTTATTTTGTTTTCCAATAAATTTTTGCCTTGTCAGCATTTTTGACAGCCGCCTATTTTGTAGTTGTAGAGATTCACTTACCTTGTTAAATTCGCCTTGGTGCAACTCTACAACTACAAAAAGCCTCATGTATTTTGTTTTTCAATTTAATAGATAGCTGTCAAAAATTTTTTATTTCAAATTAAAATGATCACTTTTTTATAAAAGAAATTATTAAATTAACTTTAATTATTCGAAGTTTTGAATTTTTTTATTATAAAAAAAATATTTTTGGCACTTTTCATTCAACTTCTTCTCAAAACAAAATTATATTTTGACAATTACGTATTTTTTTTAATTCGCAGTGGGACGCTGAATAAAGGTGAGTGAGATGAGTTGAGTTTACCTTTTCAAATTCGCCTTGTTATTTACTATTTAATTCTTTTTCATGTGTAGCCCAAGGCGAATTAACTCCAGGTAAGCTCAACTCGTCAGCCGTTCATCAGCTGTATCCACGGCGAATTAAAAAAATGGTGAAACGTCAAAATATTGTTTTATTTCTATACTGAAATATGACAACAAGTCGGAAAATTGCAAAAACAAAATACATGGAGTTAATTCGCCTTGTTTTGTAGTTGTAGAGTTGCACTTACCTGTTATAAATTCGCCTTGGTGTAGCCCATGTGTAATTGACTCCATGCAAGGCGAATTTATAACAGGTAAGTGCAACTCTACAACTACAAAATAAGGCGAATTAACTCCATGTATTTTGTTTTTGCAATTTTCTGACTTGTTGTCAAATTTCAGTATAGAAACAAAACAATATTTTGACGTTTCACCATTTTTTTAATTCGCCGTGGATACAGCTGATGAACGGCTGACGAGTTGAGCTTACCTGGAGTTAATTCGCCTTGACACCATGTGTAATTTAAAATTTTAACGTTTTGTAGCACTGATTTTTGTTATTATTTTGTCACAAGATGTAAAAAGATTTGATATTCTTGGCAAAACTTACAGCCTGTTCGTCGATTTCGAACGTTAACGTTCGCATAGAAAATTATATTTGGAACAAAAACAAAATTTGAAAATTTGTTTTTGTTTTTAATGTAATTTTCTATGCGAACGTTAACGTTCGAAATCGACGAACAGGCTGTTAATTAAAAGAATGGAAGGTAAAAATGGTTGGATCATTAACTGCTAACCGTTAAGCATTTAGGTAGCTTTTGTCCCAATTAAATATGTTTCTATAACGACGAAACATCACGGGTACATTATTCTTTTTTTTTATTTCAAAAGAGTGGATCATTGACTGTAAAAGAAATGTTGGAGCTTCTCAAAAGCACAATTATAGAAAAAAGGAATCCTTTTGAAAATCTAGTTGGATGTGCACACGATACACCTTTATGTTATGTTTGGACAGTATAATTCTGATGTTAAGTTGTTAAATGACGAAAAGCCAGATAATGCTTTGATAAAATGCTTATGCCACCTAATACATGTGGTAGTGTCGAAGGCCTGCCTGAACCTTCAAACATATTTGGTAAATTAACCTTAAGCTCATTTATTAATAAAGGAGAAGAAAATTTACTTCGTAATACTATATCTTGTTTTTAGAAGTAGTGCTCGGCACACTTAAGGAGTTTCAAGAATATTTTCGCGACAACATGCACAATTTTAGCTTCAGAATATTATTGGAAAAAGGTTTCTGAAATAATAAGTTCCTTGGGAGACAGATTATTTTAAATGGTTATTTTTGTTTTAGTCTTTTTAAATGCTGCTGCGTAAAGAATATTGAGCAATTCAAACAAATGTACCACAGATTTAAAAAGGAATACATAAACTTTGAACCTATTGTAATCATTATTAACAAAAATTGGAAGCTTTAAATATCTATCTACATAATATGACTAGTAAATTTCTTGAAGAAAAATACGCAATCGTTATTTTTTTGAAAAGTTTATACATACAGTGAGTCTCATAATTATTTTGCATATAAGAAAAACAAACTTTTTAGAAGAAACTTGATTGACATCCATTTATTTATTATATTTAACGGGAATTTCTTTTTATTAACGTGTTAGGAGACAGACAAAGAATTAAATTATAAAAAAAATTTAGAACACCTTAATTATTATACTCTTTATACGAGATTTTAGAAGAATAAAGTGAATTTTTAAGGTCACAAAAGTATTTTGCTTTTAAAAAATATCACGTATTTTTACCGTATAACAATGGATATGTCCACCACTATTATGGATAACAATCTTGAAGCGATGTGGTGGCTTACGTCTTGGCTGTGGTTCGTGTCTTGATCCGGGCATTTTGCCAGCATCTGGTGATTCCCGAGATGAGGGCAGTGAACTTAAAGGCCTTGGCAACGAAAGGTTAGCCATCCCCTAAACCGAGGTGTTATGCGACCCGTGCCTATCGGTTGGTTTGCAGTCAGGGGTTACCGACTGTATTATCACGGAGCTTTGCTGATACCTGGGCACCTCAGCAAATAGACTACGCCCTTACCGCGTTATCGCGGGCTATGACGTGGCGGACCTCCAGATCCCCTACACTCGTGGGACCAGACAGCAAAAATGAATTCTTTAAAAAACAACAAAAATCAAAAAAGAAACAAACAACAAACTAATAATGGCACGGAACAAGACACGAAAAGGACCAATGACAAGGACAATGGGACGAAGACGATCCCGTCGGTGGCTGTATCAGTCTCGACACCTAACAGCGGCGATGTACCTCTGTCTTTCGCGCCAAGTACATCAAAAGCCGCATCAGCCCTTTCCGCCAGAGCGGATGAAGCCCATGCTTCGGGTACTGCAAAGTTGGAAATGACAAAGTCGTCGAACAAAGCAGCCTCCCATATGCCTATTGTGCAAAGAGGGACGGAGATGATTACATCCTGCCCACTTCTGTACCTCCCCCCGCCAACTCCGGCGTCACTAAGAAGACACCTCGGCATAAAAATCCTTCCAAGAGGGCATCTAACTCAAGGCGTGCTGCCTTGCGTGTTATCGAGCTATTCGGCTCCAAAGATGCCAATGAGCTTTCTGCAGAACAGGAAGCTTCATTGGCATGGGCTAAGGCCCTTACTGCTGGGCTTCAAAGCGTTTCACCTCCTGCCCCTGCAAAGGCAATGCCTAAACGGCAACGTTAGGAGGAAGAAGCGACAGCCGTTAGACAGCAATCAGGGACAAAACGTCCCAAGTACGCACCAAAGTCGACTAATAGGTCCTACAGCGAGGTGGCGAAAGACCATCTTGTTAGGGCTATTATAGACAGAAGTGCTGCTGATGGATCCAACTCCCACTCTAGGTGGGACTTGGTGAAGCAGCAAATGATGGGTGTCTTTTGGAAGATCCTTAGTGAGAATCCAGGAGCACCCCCGCAATGCGATGATGCTGGCTGGTACCAGGGTCACGTTAAGCTGATGGCGTGTGTGGACGAGCGCTCTGCACTTCTGCTGAAGCTTGCCATTGGAGCGATTGGCGAAATATGGGAAGGTGCTAGGCTCGACGTGGTTTTGGTGAGTGAGATACCACGGAGACCTAGATCCATCGTCACCATCCCAGCGGAACCCTCTGCACCGGAGGAAATCTTGAAGATTATTCAGTGCTGCAACCCCCAACTTCCCACTCATAACTGGAAAGTTGTCAAGGTTTCAGCAGTTGAAGGATCCTCAAGAACGGCGATCGTAGTCCTGAATCAGGACTCCTTGAAGCCACTGAGGGAGAAACAGGGCAAGATTTACTATGGTTTCAGTACCATCTTGCTCCGTGTCTACCGAGGTGATGACAAGGGTGATCCCGCTCCGAAGGTTGTGGAGCCTACGCAGTCTGCGGACTGCACGAATGACGCTTCCGTTCATTCATGTGACAATGAAGACACCCCGTCCGTCTCTGACATGCTGGGTGACCTCTTTGAACGCATGGGTGAATTGGCTGATGAGGACGCCTTCCTGGAATCAGATCAGGAGGACGCCAATGTCACGGTCGTTAATACTGGACATGGTGAAGGTGACGCAGATAAACCTTCACCACTCTAAGGCAGCATCCGCTGCACTGCTCCTCCGGGTAGTAGAGAGAGAGGAGGAGCTAATAATGATCCAAGAGCCATGGATCCACAAGGATCGGGTTTGCGGATTAAACCTCAAGGGCTATAAGCTCCTATATGCCAAAGCAACAGGTAAAATTATCTTGCATTTTGGCTAAAAACACGCTGGATATCTTCATTCTTTCTGATTTCAGTGATGAAGACACAACTTCAGCGGCCCTAGAGATGGGCGACAAGTCGATCTGGATCGTCTCGGGCTATATGGCGCATGACCAGGACAATGAGCCACCTAATAGGCTTGTTCGTGGCTTGGTAGCCAAAGCCGGCTCCATGGGTACCCCGGTGGTTATATGTGCTGACGCTAACGCGCACCACATCACGTGGGGCAGCTCCAACACCAACACTAGAGGTGAGTCGCTATTTTCTTTTATCTGTAGCAGTAATTTGGAAATAGCAAACATAGGCGCGGAACCTACGTTCATTGTAGCTAATAGGCAGGAGGTTCTTGATGTTACATTGGTCAGCTCGGAACACTCCAACTTAATAAGTAACTGGGCGGTCTTAAATGACTGTTCTTTTTCGGACCACAGGTATGTTGAGTTTCAATTAGGTCCACCCCCCTTGGGGTTGTTTTTTTTGTTAATAGGAGGAGAACGAGGTGGGACTATCAGGCTAGTCTACTCGCTGATTCTCTGGGCTCAGTCCCTGTCATTAGTGGCATTACGGAGACTGAAATGGCAGTGGAGTTCCTATCGGGGGCACTGCGTCAGGCAACGGCACTGGCCTGTAGGCCAGTAGTTAGGAAGAAGGGGGGCAAGCCACCATGGTGGAGCCCTGAGATTGCACAGTCTCGCAGAGACTGTCGTAGGTTATTCAATATGGCTAAACGACTGGAAAACTGGGCGGATTTTAAGTCGGCATTGAATAGGTTCAAGAATTTGGTTAGATCGGCGAAACGGAATGCCTGGAGGAACTTCTGCAGCGGCGTGGAAGGCTCCTCTGAGACAAACCGGTTGCGCAAAATAATGGCTTCTTGCCCGGCTGTCCCTAGCTACATTCAGAAAGCTGATGGTAGCTGGACTACGAATAGTCAGGAGACGCTGGAGGTGTTAATTGACACGCACTTTCCTGGCAATTCCCTTCCAACACCACGGAACATCAACTACTTATCAGAGCCTGGACCCGTGTCCATTTCTCTGTGCTATGATAGGCTCAATTGGGCGATAAGGAGCTTCGACTCCTTTAAGGCTCCTGGTCCGGACGGTATTATTCCGGCCGACCTTCAAAATAATGCGGGGCTTCTGATTCCTTGGCTGTCCGCTATTTATACGGAATGTATTAGATTCTCGTACGTTCCCACCTGATGGACTAGATGTAGGGTTGTTTTCATTCCAAAGGGAGGTAAAGCATCCCACACCAGACCTAAGGACTATAGGCCAATCAGCCTGTCGTCTTTTCTTCTCAAGACCCTTGAAAGGGTCATTGATATTCATCTGAGGATGTCTATTCCTAGACATTTGCTCTCTTAATCGCAGCATGCCTACACCAAGGGCAAGTCTGTAGAGACGGCGCTCCACTCACTGGTCGGCTACATTGAGAAATCCCTTGAATTTCGGGAATACTCACTTGTGGCCTTTCTAGACATTGCGGGAGCTTTCAATAATGTCAAACCCAACTCCATCTTGGAGTCGATGAGGGAGGTTGGGGTTGACGATTTAATTTGTAGATTTATTGGTAATCTACTCGATAATAGGATCATTGAATCCACGATGGGTGCTACTAATGTTTGCAGATTTGTGCACAGGGGCACCCCGCAAGGTGGGGTTCTGTCCCCTCTACTGTGGAACCTGACGGTGAACACTTTGCTGGGCCGGTTCGACAGATTAGGGATAAGAACCGTCGCGTATGCGGATGACGTGGCGGTCGCGGGTAAACACCTGGACACATTGTCCCATTGTATGGAATCTACATTGCAGATTCTAAGCTCTTGGAGCATTTCCTGTGGACTTGGTGTCAATCCACAGAAAACTGAGTTGGTACTCTTTACCAGGAAGTACAAGGTTGGCAACTTTAGGCTTCCTAAGCTAAACGGCACGGAGCTGAGGCTCTCGAACAGTGCCAAATATTTGGGCGTAATTCTCGATAGCAATCTATCATGGGAACTCAACTTTCGGACGAGGGTTAATAGGGCTATTGTGGCCTTATACACCTGCAGGAGATCCTTGGGCAGGAGCTGGGGCCTGGGCCCCAGGGGTGTCGAATGGATCTTTGAAGCGGTGGTAAAACCGATTCTCTTCTATGGGGTCATAGTGTGGTGGCCTGCCATGGAAATGGGACGGTACTGCAGGATGCTTGAGAAAGTATATAGGTTGGCTGTGCTGATGATCACGGGATCACTCCGCTCGACACCGACGAAGGCACTGTTTACTATGCTAGACTGGTTGCCGATTGATATCATTACCGAACAACAGGCCTTGACTTCCGCTATGAGACTGGGGGCGGTGGGCCTATGGTCTACGCGGAACTATGGTCATGCCAGGATCACGCTTCACGCGTCATACGACCTGGCGGGGCTGGACTATTGCACTCCGGAACCCTTTTTCGGTGCTTTGTTCACGGTTCATCATGGTAACTATGATGAGCTGCTCGATAATACGCGATCTCTGGAGCCGACCCTGCGGGTCTACACCGATGGTTCCAGGATGGGCGACAGAGTGGGTGGAGATTTCTTCATCGAGGAATTGGACATCAGGGTCTCTTTTAGGCTGCCAGATGGCAGTAGTGTCTCTGCCATAAAGCGGGCGGCAAACTGGCTTAAGTACTATCGTATATCGAGGGATATATGTATATTTACAGACAGTAAGGCTTCCATTGCAGCTCTGGCTGGTGTCTTTACGACATCTATGTTAACAGTGGAATGCCGGATGTCTCTAAAGGCTAGATTACACTATTTTACTTTGTATTAATACATGTCAAAAACTCAAGTAATATGGCAAAGTGTGATAGTGTAAATGCAATGTGTCACGAAAATGACAAGTATTAAGAAAAAAGTTTGACATCCCATACGACTTCATCGTTTTTTAAAAAATTTCTAAACAATAATACTTTTCATTGGATCAGGGTTGCATTTTATTCCATTTGTGAGTGTTTATACTTTGTGTGATGGTGTGAACACAAACTGTCACGTTACATTAGATTTTTTGACAGTCGCAACAAAACTCATTAGATTTCTATCTCACAAAGTATTATGGAATACGTAAGACTTGTGAGATAGTGTAATCTAGGCTTAAATGAGATCGCGAAACATTCCAGTGTAACGCTGACATGGGTACCAGGACACAGTGGGCTCCTGGGCAACCATACTGCGGACAGTCTAGCCAAATAAGGCTGTCTGTTGGACGACAAGTTCGTCGACGGCCTGATTGGCACTTCAATGGCCCGCTGCAGGACTCTCATCAGACGGGAGTCGTACAGAAGGGCTCAGGGGAGATGGCAGGGCGAACATACCTGTTTGATGGCCAGGACTCTATGGCCTGGCTATGACGCGGCGAGAACGCGCGTACTACTCGGTCTCGGCAGGGACCGGATAAGGACAGTGATATCGGTTATCACGGGTCACTGGGTGATAGGGACTCATGCTAGAAGGATGGGTCTTGCGTATAATGACTACTGTAGGAGTTGTCATGATGCGGAGGAGGAGGAGACGGTGTATCACTTCCTCTGCCAATGCCCCGGTCTGGCGGGCGTTAGGGTGAGGCATTTTGGGAGACCGGAATTGCCATGTCTGGACGATTTGTCCAATGCGGGACTGAAATCGATCTCCTTGTTCTGCAGGGAATCGGGGTGGTTCGAGACTGCGGTGACCTCTGGGGAATAGTCTGGTGGATACTGGCTGACCCTTGTCACTGGCTAGGGGTATCACAAAGGGACCGCTATAAGGACCCAAGTGAGTCGTCTTCGTGACGGCTACCCATTTAACCTAACCTAACCATGGATATGTCACAGTTAATACTTTGTGGCATATCCGTTGTTTTTAGAAACTGCAGCTGATCTTCGTGGTTAAGATTCCATCAAATTTTGGCACTTTTCTTGAGATATTTTCCACATTCTTGTAACAAAACTTGTTTCAACGTAGTTTTCGAAATACGCCCATAAATTTTGTATTGGGTTCAAGCCCGAGCTTTGAGGAGGCGTTGGCAAATGTTTGGTGTTATAAAGAATCCACAGTTCAACGTCTAAGGCTGCTTGTTTGGGATCGTTGTCCTGTTGCAAATAAAAACCTCTTGCTGGAAGTCCCATTTTATCCATGTTTTCTTTAAGAATTGACAGATACATATGTCTGCCCATATTTCCAACTTTAAAGATTCGATTTCCAACTTCAGAGGTTGACATACAGCCCCAAACCATAACAGAACCTCATCCACGTTTTACTGTCGGCTTGATATTTTTTATATGAAGGGACTCATTCGGCTTTCTCCGAACCATGCGTCGTCCATCAGACCCAAAAATTATATATTAGCTTTCATCGCTAAATATTACTGATTTCCAAAAGTTAAAACCTCTGGTTAAATGTTGATTAGCGAAGGCTAATCGCTTTCTTCTATTTGTTTCAGAAATTAGCGGTTTTTTTCTTGCTACTCGAGCATTAAAGTTGTTTGATCGTAGTACTCTACGAAGTGTTTCGTTGCTAACATTGTTGCATAGAGTTCCTCTCAGCTTATCATTCAGTTTTGGAGCAGATACATATAGGTTTTCACGAATTTCTTTAGGTATTTTCCTTTCATTTCTGGCTGATAAGAAATTAAGACGTCCATGTCGTGGCAAATTTTCAATATTTCCACGTTCTTTTGCACGCTTAACTATATTTTCTATTGTTTGACGACACCTCCTAAACATTTTCGATGTAAAAAAAACTGTTACACCTTGGTCATGAAGGTGCAAGATGATTTTCCTCTAGGCAAAACTTCGTATCTTTCCTTTCGGCATTTTAATTAGATAAATAATAGCAAAATACCTTGAAAATATTATCTTATTCGTACGACAATATGCTTGAAACGTATTGTAGCGTGTGCGCCCACTCGTTAAGGATCTGGCATCTCTGGCCTTGACATCGCATTTTGTATTTTGACAGTATTTTGAATTAAACGAACTATTTGACGTCGTCAATAGTTTTTGCTCTTGACTTAGTAGTCTTGATTTATCTTTCGTTTGAAGTAGAAATAAAGAAGGCTTCTTTTGGTTTTTAATAATAAAATAATAATTGCGTTTTATTTAATACACCAAAGTATAAACGATGAGCTTGCATATAAAATGTTAAAATTTATAACAATATTTGCAAGGATAAGATGATTTTTTTTAAAAAGCAAAATACTTTTGTGAGTATTCATTTTGGGTCAAAATAGTTTTAATGCCAGAAAAGGGCCATGCAATTCTAAGTTTTTGTAATTTTATTCTCATATTTACGTTGTAACACATATCATCTTCGCAATAAATGAAGTATTTTCTCAAAAACTAAACAACTTGTACTTCATTTTGAGGAATGTATTAAATCTTTATGGAGTATAAAAATATGCAAAATATTTATGAGACTCACTGTACATACACTGTGGTGCAAAAATGAGCCAATGTTTTAAACAAAGTACGCTACTTAATTATTTTATAGTTTTTATTAAATTATTTCTAAACTTTTTTCTAAATTATAAAATATGCATCTATAGAAAATATTAAACAGTAACAAACACATTAATTTATAACTTAACTTTATAAAAAATAAAACGTTTTATAATTCAGACCATTGGCATACTCTCAGCGGGAAAACTCAGAAGACCTTCTAACTTCAGGCCTTTTTAAAGGCCTGCTTAAAAAATTTTTTGGTTTAATTACTTTTCCACACTCGCTTCTATGGGAAGCGAGAAAAGAAGGAGTAACATTTTTTGTTTTGTTTTTTTTGCACAAGCAAAAGAAAAAGAATTCAGATCCCTTTACAAAAACAAAGTAACATATGTTGTAAATAATTTTAGTTGAAGTTGAAAAGAGAAAGAGTAAAATTTTTTGTTTTGTTTTTTTTTCGCCAAAGCGAAAGAATTCAGATCCCATTATAAAAACAAAGTAACAAAGTAGGTGCATATTAAAATACAAAATAAAAACAATAAAGTAAATCACTTTAGTTGAGTTTTGTTCATTAAGGAAGATGTGTAGGTATCGGGTGTTTTTTTTACAGGTTTGTTTTTCGAATAGAGATAAAACTGGCATTTTGTGGTCAAATCTGGCAACTCTAATGTCATTTATGTTTAGTTTGGTTTGCCATTTCATCATGAACAGGTTGACAAAAGAACAACGCTTGCAAATCGTGCAAATTTATTTCGAAAATAACGGTTCAGTTCGCGAAGTTTACCGCAAGCTCCGTCCATTTTATGGTCGACATAATCGTCCATCAGAGCAATTAATTCGGTTAACCATGGATCGTTTTCGCACTACGTTTACTCTATGTGATAATACGCATCCGCAGAGACGTCGAACAGTGCGCACCGAAGAAACAATTGCCGCTGTAGAGCAAAGTGTTGAAGAGGACCCGAATGAATCGATTCGCCACCGTGCACAGCAATTGGAGCTTTGTCCATCAACTTTATGGAAGATTTTGCGCCAAGATCTTGGCTTGCGACCTTACAAGATCCAGCTTGTGCAATAATTAAAGCCGCGAGACCATGCAATGCATCGTGATTTTGGTGTATGGGCCGAAAATGAGATTGATCTCGATTCTGATTTTCATCGCAAAATTTTGTTCAGTGATGAGGCTCATTTTTGGTTGAATGGCTACGTCAACAAGCAAAATTGCCGCATTTGGAGTGTAGAGAATCCACATGAGACCCTTGAGACGCCATTACATCCACAAAAACTGACTGTTTGGTGTGCTCTATGGGCTGGTGGAGTCATTGGGCCATACTTCTTCCGAAATAATGCTGGAGAGGCAGTTACCGTTAATGGAGACCGGTATAGAGCCATGATAACCGACTATTTTGTTCCCGAATTGGATGGCATGAATGTGGATGAGTTGTGGTTCCAACAAGACGGCGCTACATGCCACACAGCGCACGCCACAATCGATTTATTGAAGGAAACATTCGATGAGCGCATAATTTCGCGGAATAGACCTGTCAATTGGCCACCAAGATCGTGTGATTTGACACCATTGGATTATTTTCTTTGGGGATATGTGAAGTCGCTCGTCTACGCCAACAAACCAGAAACGTGAGGGAAATTGGAAGCCAACATTCGTGGCGTTATTGCCGACATACGGCCCCATATGCTCGAAAAAGTGGTTGAAAATTGGACCTGTAGAATTGGCTTTATTCGAGCCAGCCGCGGCGGCCACATGCCTGAAATCATATTTAAACATTAATGGCATAAAATTATCCTTCCAATAAAGCCAAATTGATGGTCATTAAAACGATTTTCTTGTGTTTTATTTCAATTCGAAGTTCTATACCACTGAAAAAAACACCCGATACTTGTGCTTAAAAGTTTTATTTTATTATAAACTTTTATTTGCAATCTATTTTACAATATTTAGCAAATTTGATTATTTTAATAAAAAAATAGGTATCACATGTTTAATTTAACTACAATAAGTTTAATAAAATATATAAACACGTTTGTGAAATAGGTATACATATATAAAAAGGTAAGTGTTCATTTTCTATATTGGAGATCTGATATGTACATGAAAACTATTCAGTCTTCTAATTTCATTTGTAAGGAAATATTCCTTAATGTTTTAGACTGATAGCCCTTCAATATGACCTTTAATGCATTTGTAGAAGGATGGTCTGAAAGGCCTTTTAAGAGCCATTAATAGGCCTTTTAACATACCTTTCTTAAAAACCCTTCAAGATAACCTTTTTGCTAAGGCCTTTTGACAGTCATTCTCTGGAAAGCCTTCTAAGAGCCATTTATTTGAAGGCCTTTAAGAAGCTCTGGGGAAGAAAGGAGAGCGGAAGGCCTTCTCCGCAATGACAACGCGTGTAAAAAAGATATGAGTATGGAATGGAGCGAGAAGGCCTTGTTTATCCAAAAGAAGGGGTACAGAGGCCTTCTGGAAGGCCTCCGTACTCCCCTTTTTCCCGCTGGGCTTTTGCTCCAAGGTTTTGTTAATCTAAATTTAATAATTGATTCAGTATCCTTTTGCTTTCTTCAACTGATTCATCCTATTTGGCATAGATTGATAAAGTTTAGCCACATAATCTACAGGATTTTTGTACCATTCAGCCTGAACCCTCTCCCAGAGCTCATTAATACTTTCTTCGTATTCTGCCAGCCGGCACTTTAAATAAGCCCACAGGTTTTCGATCGGGTTCAGATATGGACTCTGCGGTGGCCCCAAACACCTGAGTTCTAAGTTTTGGGTCGTTGTCATGTTGGAAGATTATATTCTCTGATCTATCTGGCATTTTGGAGAGGGCTAAAGGCAAATTATCTTGCAAAATGAGAAGATAGCCTTCCTTTCGCATTATACCTTCGATCCGTACAATTGGATCCACAACATTAGGGGTTATACATGCCCATACCATAAGAGAACCGCCTCCGTGCTTAATGGTTTAAAATATACGATCAGGGTTTGGTGTGGTTTATGGCTTGACCCAGTACCAAACCTTCCCATCCGATTGGTATCTATTGATTTTGGGCTCATCTGACCATATGACCTACAAGATAAGCAGAAAAGGTCAAATGTATCAAAAAAGAAGTTAACACAAATACTCACCGTGTGCCAATCTGATTCTATATGCGTGATTTTGCGTTTTTGGGAGATAATTTAGACTTTTTCTTTTTTATAGAAGCTTTGTATCCAACACTTTAAAGAGCCCTCTGGACATTCCATCTGCTAACATAGACAGAAAAGGCAGAAACGGCTTCTTTCGTGCTTTTTATTTTGCCAGAAATGAATGAACGTCAAAGGGCTCTGGCTTCAGTGTCAGTAATTTTTTTCGGCCTTCCATTTTTTCTTTGAAAACTTTGATCCTTAAATTCGTTTTGGTTTAAACATTAAAGTATGTAGATCACAATAGTGAGCTGTGAATAAAAGCTGTAAATTACCGTTGGTAAAGTGACTTTGTTCTAAATAAAAGTTTGTAAATTGTAAACAATGTTTAAAGTGTTTAATTTAAAGTTGTAACAAAAGAACTCAAGAGGTTTATTTTAAAGAAAATAAACCAAAAACACTATTGAAAAGGCAGTAACGTAACAATATACATTCATATATTTTTGAATTTGAGGATACAAAATGCGTTGATTTGATTATATTAAATATTGGTTTAATAGTAATAGGCGGTATAGACTCATCATGTTAGAGTTCTTCTCATGTTATTACACGGTTGTTAATGCAAATGTTTTAACAACGCTTTCAAAATATCATGTTATAACAGCAAATCATGTCAGTTGTAGACGTGGTGTTACTTGGCGGCCACACGATCAAGTTTTGCCTTTCAATTTGCAATACACTCTAACTTTTTTATTAACACACTCACACTTTTTAAATTGACCACGAGATGGCTTTCAATTTCACCTTTTCATTTGTTTGGCAACAAGGCGAATTTATAACAGGTAAGTGCAACTTTACAACTACAAAAAGCCCCATGTATTTTGTTTTTGCAATTTTCTGACTTGTTGTCAAATTTCAGTATAGAAACAAAACAATATTTTGACGTTTCACCATTTTTTTAATTCGCCGTGGATACAGATGATGAAAAGCTGACGCAAGGCGAATTCAACAAGGTAAGTGCAACTCTACAACTACAAAAAGCCCCATGTATTTTTTTGCAAATTAATAGGCGGCTGTCAAAAATGCTGACAAGGTAAAAATTGATTGAAAAACAAAATAAAAATTTTATTTGGGTAATCAAAAAGATTATTAAATTAACTTTAATTATTCGCAGTTTTTCTTAGAAATTTTTTTGGTTATTTTGGCGCAAAACATAAACAAAATTATATTTTGACGTTTCCCTATTTTTTCTTAATTCGCCGTGAAGACAGCTGATGAACGGCTGACGAGTTGAAATTTCCTTGTTGAATTCGCTTTGGGCTGACGAGTTGAGCTTACCTGGAGTTAATTCGCCTTGTTTGGCAATTTTACTTTCAACTTAACAGCTGAGTACAAGTTTGTCTTTTTAAATTGTGTTCTTGTTGTCATCTTGCAAGTAAATTGCTTACAAATTAAGTGCAGCCTACGTCACAGCTTTCAATTTATGTAAATTTTGACAAGCAGTATGGCTGACTTCCAAAACGTCAAATGCTTTGTATAAGAACAAAGCATAATGTTTCATTACGCCGCAGTACAATATATATGCAATGCAAACCCTTCCAAAACGTCAATGGTAAGTATTAGTAACGCAGCAAAAAAGCAATCGGAGCATCGGTTTTAAAGTTGATGCTTTGTAGTATTTGACATTTAATTTGCAAGCAATACAGATTTATTTTAATATTATGCATTGCATCACTTACATTTCAAAACGTTTAAATAAACAGAACACAAAGTTGCATTGATTCTGTACTTTGTACATGTGCATCGTTAAAATACAGTAGTGAAACGGTATACAAACTTTGTATTAGTACGTTTTGGAAGTCAGCCTATATGTAAAAGACTATCAAGAACGACTTGAACGTGTGGCTGCAAGGTTAGATTTGTCATCAACTTCATATTTTTTTTTGGCATGAATTTAATTGTGTAAGTATGAGTAAATGGACACGAACCCCCATTCACGGTGAATTTCAGCAATAACACCACCTTGCCACTGTACATCGCGAAGCGAACTTTCAAATTTTATTTCTTCACATCTTCACATACACGCTTCCTCAAACACACGTTACAATTGAGGATGAAACTAAGGATGAAAAAAGATTTTTTGTTAATTTATTTTTTATCAATCATCTTTTACTTTTTCGACTTACATTCTTTTCATGTATATTTAATTGATTCTTATAAAAATATCCCTTTTTGCAATGTCTACAAAAATAACGCTTCATATTATTATGTACGGCGTTAATGTGTATTTCAAAATTGCGTCGATGTTTAAATTTCTTTAAACAAATATCACATTCAACGGGTGTATGTTTTTTATCAATATGTTTTTGTAAAATATTTTTGGATGGAAAATTTGACTTGCAATGAGAACATTGAAGTTTTGCTAATATTAAAAAAAAAAGATAAATAAGTTTTCTTTTTATTTAACAAAAACAAAAAAACTTACCATTATTATGAATTTTAGCTACGTGAATAGCCAACAGCTGTTTTGAAGAGCACAACTGCTGACAAAATTGGCATTTAAACTCTGTGGGTGAATTTGTCTTTTCTTCAGTTTTATGATGATGTTTTTTGTGGTAATATAAAGCGGACCAACTGGTATAAAACTCTTGACAATCCTTTGAAAATGAAAATTATATATTACTTCTTTTCACATTAATAATTTAATAAAAGAACATTTTTCAAGAAGGCATATTTTTTTTTAAAAAAGTACATTTATAAAAGTACTAATACTAAAAACAAGTTAAAAGTCCGACTATTTGATAGACTTCATAACAGTATATCGAAATCTTATATTCAAAATCCTCAATCTTAAAAAACGCAATTGTTCAGTAGAGCAAAAAACCGGATTTTTTTGTAATTCGGAATAAAAATTTTGTGAAAACTCTCAGGGAATTTTTTGGGGAAAATCGCTTTTTTCGCTGGGGATTTTTATAATATATTTTCCATTTGTGGAATGGCAAAACCGGTTTGGTCAAGACGTGGGTACAAATTAAAGTCTTTTTTGTTCGAAGATTTTGTCATACCAAGACGCTGTTGGTTCGAAACTTTCAGAGCTTGCTGAAATAGTTTTAAATATGTATGCGTTCTGTACCAACATGTAATGCTTGTTATGAACGAGTCTTTTCTATAATTAATAGAATCGAAAGCAACATAATGCAGTGTGAGTCAAAAGAAGTTCTTAGAATTAATATACACTTTTAAAATAATTTAGTTTGCTGTGACAAATTTATTCCATCTTCTCAAATGCTAACTAACACTTTTTAATACAAACAATATTTTAAACAAAATTGCATGACGATACATCTGCGTCAAAACTAAGAAACATCGACATCGTCCATTTAATATTTTCATTTTTTAAAATATTTTTCTATTTCACCTTAATACAATTCAGGTTTTTATACAATTTTTAATACTCTTTGTATGAGAGGTACCACGCCTACTTCTCCAATCCCGCCCACATTTTGTAGGATGGTGTATATTTATAACCTAAATGTTTGTACCTAATTTTAAAGCTTTGGCTCTTGCCGTTCTCCAGATATACAGAAAAAAGTAATAAAAATACAACAACCACAAGGGATTTTTTGGAAAAATTAGAGGCAGTCTTGATTTTTTGGTCATATCTCAGCCATTGTTGGACCAATCTGGCGGAATTTAAATAGCAAGAAATGGTGGACTATATGTGACATAAATGTAAAACAACGTAGCCGCTATCATGTCTGGAGTCTCCGGAAAACACATATCAAACGTAAGACGGACAGACGGACGGATATCGTTAAATCAACTTCTCTCCTCATAAGGACCCAGAATATATATACTTTATAGGGTCTAAAATCAATATTGTAGAAATTACAAACGGAATGACAAACTTATATATACCCTTTTCCACCTGTGGTGAAGGGTATAAAAAGTGCATTTTTAAGCATAGCCGTACAAAGTACTTACATATGTATGTACATTAGGGTGGGTTAATTTAGGTCGAAAAAAATTAAATTGAGTTCGACATCGTTTTAAGCGTAAAATTTTACCTTGAAACATATTTAAAAAATTTTAACATACCTACTAAAAAAAACTTACAACATAAACGCCTAAAAAATATCGATTTTTCGACAAAAACTCGTCGAAAATCTCAAGAACTTCATTTTTTTTGGAAAAACTGCTATCGCCATAATTTTGAGCCTACAATTGAACCTTGGAGAGGAAATATGTATGACAGGCGAATTCATCCCAGGTAATCTCGGTACTACAACAAGTACAACTCGTACAAAAACCACAAGCAATTTGTTTTTGTTAAATCATTGTACAATGTCAAAAACAGAAATAAAACAAGACAGAAACGAAGATAATAAAAGCGACTAAACAAAATTTTGACATCCAACAGTGATTTTAGCTAATATCAGCAGGGCTTTTAAGACCACCTGTAATAAATTTGCCTTGTATGTATGTATTTAAAAAAAAATTAAGACAGCCGATGTTTTTTATTACATACTAAAAAGACCTTAAAAATAAAAGTTGAGAAAAAGTCAAAAAATTTAAATCGAAAATGATTTTTTTTTAAACAAGTCGTAGTGGAACTTTTTTTCCTCATGCCAAAAGCTACCGAAAAATCGATTGCACAGTATCGATTGCTAAATCGAACCACCCTTGTTATATCGCTCCTTAATTGCAACATAGTCTTATCTCAAAAAAATCAAACAAAATGCGATTGAAGTTTTTAAAATGTACCTTTTTGCACTGATTTAATAAAATATATTTTGCTATAACTTCGGTTCAGTTTGAGATACAAAACTTTTTTTTTTTACACATAGAGAAGGTTTGAAGGAGAACTTTTGCTTAAGTAACTGCAAATTTTTGATTTTTGAGATATGACTATGTTGCATAAATGAGCGATAAGTACGCATATTTGCTTATGACCTTTATCTTCCATTGCTTCAGCCACATTTCCAGTTTAAAATATATGAACCTGTAAGTAACGAGAAGCTTCATGATGATTTTCGTGTACGCTTAAAATAGCTGTATCATTCGCAAATGTTGAAGTTTGGGTGTTGGCATGCCCGAAGTATTAAGAATATGTAAGTATAATTGAGGGTCCAGTATGCTGCCTTGTGGGACTCAAGCGTCAATTGGCTGAGGATAACTTAAAAAGTCTCATTCATTAGTCCGAGTTCATACGGCTCATGTCTTATTGACAAGATTCTTCCTTTTTCTTCTTTGAACATGAATTGGCGTTCAAATGATTCATGTCATGTTGACGACATGTGCTTTTTTGATATTGAAAACAATAACAAAATTAAACAACGAATGAAAAAGCAAAACGTAAAGACAGTACATGCATCTGTGTACTCGTTTCTTTTCCCCTCGTCCCTCTCGCCTATAAAGTAGCATTCATGTCCATAAGACATGAGCCGTATGAACACAGACTTAATAATAAATTTGCGACCGACTAAGTAGTTTTCTAACAGCTTGCGTGTTTTTGTTGGTAAGTTTAACATCAATTTATAGTTAGCTTAAATGCAAAAAGGCGTAACTAACAAAGAATTCAAAATCGAGTTTTTGCTTGATTATTATGAATGATATTAAACTACATGTCTTGACAAAATTTTACACCTCTGCGATCAAAAATTACGCTTTTATTAACAAAAAACAAAGGGACGTGACTGCAAGTGTGTTAACTTGATACAGTATTTATCGGATATAAGAAACGTAAAAAAATCCAGGAAAAAAGTTTCTTATAAGCGTTGTTTCTTTCTTATATACAACTATTTTATATAAGAAACTTATTTCTTATATAAGTAGCTATGGCCATAAGACTTTCATATTTTGGTTTTCTGTCTCTTTTTTTTGTTACATAGGGTCTTCACCTGACAATTTTTGGTTATAATAAACGTCAAACTTCATATAAAAAAAAACGCTGACAAAAACTTTAAAGTTTTTTTTATATGGAGTTTGACGTTTGGTATGACAAAAAATTGTCAGGTGACGACCCCATGCTAACGTTTCTAACTTTTAAATAATTATTTTCTATGTCTTTTCAGTTTTCACTATTTTAGATAAGTCCATTATTATATTTTTTTGCAATTTCGCTTCTTTTTATACCGTTTTGTATTTCTTTTAAAATTTTAACTTTTGCTTTTATTGGCAAAAAACACAAAGCTTCTCATGAGTACCAGTTCGCTCATCTAAAACTAAAAGTAAAAAAAAAACTTTGTTCTTGTTGTACAACTGTCAGAAAACAGAGTTATCCATGCAAACTACATAAATTCTGCGTTGCCGTTAGAAGTTTCTTATATAAATTCTTTTTCTATACATTTTGTGATTTTGGTGTTTAAGAAAAATGTTCTTTTATCAGTTTTTTTTCTTATAAGCGTTTTTCTTATATGAAACCTTTTTTGTTAGAAACATCACAAAAAAGACATGGTGTTTTTGAAAATGTTTCTTATAAGCGTTTTGTTCTTATATGAGATGTTCTTATATCCCATAAATACTGTACATACAGAACGACGTAATTAGCAAAGCCCTGCACGAATGCATTTATTTCTTTTTCACAGTTCTCCACACCAAGTTATTGTTGTGTCAAATACTGTGTTTTTTTAAATCAGTTCGAATGATACACAATGAAAATCAATTTTAAACAGTAGTTGGTTTCAAACAACTCGTTGTTAAGCAGTAGTTTGATTTAAAAACAACAAATCAACGCAATGTATAATTTGATGTGAAAGAAAACATAACACACAACAATTGTAAGTCTATAATAGGGAATTCCATTTCTTTGCCCAATTGTGTATACCACTACTAACACATATTTTTACGCCTATCAATTAAGTCGTCGATGTGACTTCGACAAGTATACAAAAAGTGTAAAAAAATAAGATAATTCATATCACCTATTTTGTTACTTGTTACTTTTGTTTGGTGTGATTCGTGCGATTTGGTGTAGTTTGTGCTATTCGTTTGTTTCGTTGTTGTGTGGAGCAGTGTTGCCAGTGAAACTTCGGGAAAGATACATTTTAGTTTCAAAAAAGATACACTTTTTTCCAAAAAGATACATTTTGAAAAATGTTGAATATAATATAAAGTAACCTTCGGAAGGAAATAATTCCCAGTTTCTATTTGTTAAAATAGTTGAGTTAAATACATTAAATTTATAAAGTATCACTATCCACAAAGAATGCTGACGAAGGCCGTAGCGGGCCAGAAAATGCATTTAATTCTGCTGGTGTCTAATAATTGTGAATTTTTCTGCACATACAATATACCTCATTGCTTTCCAAAGGAAGGCTAAGGTAAAATATAAAAAGAAAATACAATATAATAGTCTGGTAGTGTATAAAGTCATTTCTGAAAAATTGAAGGAATATAACTATTACAAAAAAAGCTTTATAAAATACATAACTGAAATTAAGCTCATAGAATAAATTCGAAAAAATTAAAAATGTTGAACATTTATTGTAATGTTAATAATGTTTTATTTCATATTAAATGAATATTGTAAAGAAAACAAGTAAGAAAGTATAGTCGGTCAAGCCCGACCATATGATACCCAGCACCAAAGTACTTAAAAGCACATCATGGTTATGTGTCCAAGAAAGTATGGATTTATCTATGTTTATAAACTTCATTTAAATCGGTTTGAAAGTTTGTGACAGGCAGAAATTGTCCACCACCTCCCGTTGTGGTTCTATTTTTGAAAAACTGTATAGCTTATGTGTCCATAAAGATATGGATCTATATAGTGTTTTAAATTTCATTAATATCGGTTTGAGAGGCAGAAATTGCCCCTATTTTCCCTCGTGCTCCTATTTTTTAAAAAATGCATATCTTTTGTGTCCATATAGATATCGTTCTATCTATGTTTTAAATTTTATTAAAATCGGTTTGAGAGTTTCTGAGTGAAAGAAAATTTTCCCTTATCTTCCCTTGTGGTCCTACGATTCGGCCTATTTTCAATAGGATTGGTCCTTGTGCCAATAAGAATCTATGTCCCAAATTTTATCAAATTATCTCCAAAATTGCGACAAGGTTACATGGACTGCCAGCCAGCCGGACGGACTTCGTTAGTTCGACTCAGAAAGTGATTCTGAGTCGATCGGTATACTTTTAGGTGGCTTTAGGACCAATATTTTAAGGCGCTACACACACCAGCACAAATGAATAATACCCTCTCCACTATTGTGGTGTGGGAATAATGATATCATATAAAACATTTTCATATTTATTTAAGTTAATTCTTAAAAATATAAAAAGCAAACATTAAAATTAATTATATGTAACAACTATCTTTGCATGTTATCGAAACAAATTCAATTTTGTAAAAATAATATTCGAGTTAAGGTTCATATAAATTTCCTGAAAATAAAAGATGTTCATATTTCCTCCGAACAACTTCGCACTACTTGTAATCCTCGATTTAGGCGAATCGTATGTTGAAACATCCTTAATGTTTTCTTTCACCATTATGCTATTGTATAATTATTGAGTCGGATACGATGATCATTATTTATAAGTTTAATACATTTTGCATACGGATTTAAAAGATATGAAAAATGTCAGGACTATACATGGTACGTGAAGCCATCAAAAGATACGAAAAATGTATCTTTCGTATCCTAATGGCAACACTGGTGTGGACTATATTTCGTGCTCTTTACACTTCGTATTTGGTCGTTTATAACACACTAATTAAAATTCATTTGCATATGTGTGTTTATATTTTTTTTCGTGCTTTAAGCAATCGTTAGCAAAAAGCAATCGACAATCAGTAGTTGAAAAACAAACGAATGTTTTGAAACGGCATTCAAATGCATTCATGCAGGGCATTAGTAATTACTCATTTTTCAACAAAATATAATGAAATGGTTTTCTTTGAAGATTGCTTGAAGAATTCAATGGACGACTTATCAATGCACGTTTTTTTGACATGTTTAAAGTTTTAATTTTACAAAGTTTTTTGCTTCTCCTGTAAAATTTTATTTTTTGTTAGTTACGCCTTTTTGCACTTTAGCTTTATATAACAAGCCTTAATGTCAGACTTAATTAAAAGCTTGCGAAACATCGATGAAGAGTGCTAAGCAATATTTTTTTCTTCAAAGGCTTTTCTTATGGCGTTTACTATCCAATGGGGTTGTTCAATTGTGCTATGTTCTCTTCTGAAACCGAATTGATGATTAGGAATAAACCCATTGTCATTTAAAATTGGGGTTATTGACTTTTATATGATCTTTCCTGGATTTGGTATCATCGTAACTAAGGAGACCTTCCATTCTTGAGGGTAGTATTCAATGCATAAAATAACATTAAAAATAAAAAGGATAATTTTCTTTGCTATGCGAGGTACCTCCAAAAGCATTTTATTAATGATCTTTTCAGTTCTAGGTGCCTTCTAGGTATTTTAAGCACAAATAGCATTTTCGATTTCTCTTATCGCAAATCTTCAGGGAATGGCTGCTCAAACATTAAAAGGCGGTAACTCGATTGCCATAGCATGAGATAAATTTTTTTTTGTTAAAATCGTTTTTCAAATGTTTAACGAACAGATTTCCTTTTTCAACACCATTTCTTGCCCAACTTATGTAAATACATACCAGAAAACAGCTTTATGCAATTGAAAAAAAATCGCATTTAATCAACAGCAACAAATACACTCGCTTGCGGTCATACAATGAAATTTCCTCAACCTCAAATATTCGCTGCTGGTTTGCAGTCATTCAAATAACGCACATCGTGCTTTGTTATTTATACAATCGTTAGCTTCGTTTTTTAATAAAGATGTTTTTGTGTTCGGTTCGAAAATAATTGTTTTGGTACAGAAAAAAAATACAAACAAAAAAGCCAGAAATCAAGCAATCTTACTCATGGATTTATTCAGCATTAACTATGTAGTACAAGAAAAAAAATTGAAATCAAACTAAACACACATACATATGTATGTAGGTACACACAATTTCCATAGAAACAGACTTTTTTTCATTTTAAAAAGTACAGTAGTAGTAGTAGTAGTAGGTACCCAGTGGTATAAAAAGTAGCAATCACCACCAATGACAGGCGAAATAGTTAGCACTTTCACTCAATTTGTACCAGGGTGTACTGATGTGGCATTCAGATTATTCCTAAATCTTTCTCTAGACACCAATATCTAGTGTTAACATTTGAAAATAGGTACCCACTTTTCGCTAGCTAATTCTATAGCTCCAAGTAATGCAGAAAACAATTTTTTTTCAACGACAACACAAAAAAATGTGTATCCGAAATAGATCCCGTTATTAGAACAACAACACAATCGCTTGCTTTTTGCTAGCTCGCTTTGAAGATATAAGTAGCTAACCCTTATGGTAGGTAGAGATTATGCAGAGAGGGATCCATCGCCACCTCGTAGGACATCCCCGTGTTAAATTCGCCACTCAAAAGCATGTGAGGTAGATTGTAGTGGGACTAGCGGTAGTTTTTAATGAGCTAGCGAATATACACGTTCAGAGCTAGTACGCCATACCACTGGGTATGTACAATGCAAGAATGATAGAAGAAAGATTACGACAACACGAACTCAAAAATTGAATGTTCTGCGCAGGTGGGTCAAATGACGTCACGAAACAGTCTGACATTTAAACATGACAGTGGGACAATTTTTTTTTATATTACTCGTTGATTTTTTTTTAAGAATAAAAATTGTGAAATATTCAAAGAATATATAAAATTAAGAATAATTTCAAATAAAGATTAATATAATTTAAAA
This sequence comes from Pollenia angustigena, assembly GCA_930367215.1. NCBI lineage: Eukaryota > Metazoa > Arthropoda > Insecta > Diptera > Polleniidae > Pollenia > Pollenia angustigena. Next base: position 201,766,808 of record OV884060.1, read on the forward strand.
TATAATATCTGTTACGTTAATGTTTTAGTCTATTTTCTTTTCGACTACTTATATTTTGTTTAATTTCCGCATTAAGCGATCTTAATCTAAAATACATCCTACATCTAAAAAAAAGTTTTTCACTTCTTCGCTGGCATCTATAGTCGGAACTGCTCCCGGTTTCAATTTTAAAGTTGCTCTATTACTACATCCTGTACACAATTATTAAATAAAGAACTGCGCAAACCAATATACTTCTAACTTACCCATTTCAAATTTAAAATTTCTTTCAAAATCGTCCGGCTTAAAATGTAATGAGCAAATTCTTTTCCTAAGTATCTTTATGGTGGCCTTCCGTTTGCAAAATGTTATCCAAAGCTTTCTTTGTTGCTCATTGTTTTCTGGGAAAGTGTAAAAGGACACATCTAAGATAAAGCTTAGTCTAGACGATATGTTGAATCAGCAAATGTATGCTTATACTCATATGCTTAAAAATAATAACAAATGTCTCTATCAGCATATGCAATATGCTAGGTGTCTAGACGATATGCTGAAAATACTAAATTTTTCAAATTCATCATATGCTAGCAAATGATATTTCAACAAATAAGTTAGCATACAATTTTTGTGTCTACACGATATGTTGAATTTCGTATGTTGTTATGTATGTTGAGTAAAGAGAACATTTGTTTAAAAATTCATATGACAATTCTCTTTTTTTATTATTTTATTTAAAATTTGTTATCAATTATCGCCTTTATTGCAAAAATGAATAGTTTTAGTGTAATTAACACTTAAAAAGTAAGAGTGCATTATTGGGCTTGGTCAAATCCGCAAAAAATTAAAATATTTAAGGACTGGATTGATCTTAAAATTATTAGTTAAGTCTCACAGTTTATTAATTTATTTCAGTTCTACCCCTATGGTAAATTATGTGCCGACCAGAATGTTTTATGGATTAAAAATATTGTTCCTATAACCATCGTTAAGTATACCGATCGACTCAATCGCTATCTCAGTCGATATAAGGATGTCCGTCCGGCCGGCTGGCTGGTTGTCCACTTTGTAGTGCGCAAAGTACTTGTCGCAATAATTTGATGAAATGTGGTACATTGGTTCTATTATTTATTGTAATTAAACGATAAGGAACGGTCCATAATTTCTCAAAGATCCCATAAAAACTTCTTTCCGAATAAGAGTCTTTGCGCTCATAAACCATGTTCTATGTTGGTATTAAGACTAAATCTGGGTCAAAAAGTTTTATTGTAAATCTATTGTTCCCATACAAATACCACTCCCAAAAATATTACCAATACCATAACGTCCTTAAAAATGTTGATCGGTTGAGTAATTTTTAGTATTAAAAACATAAATAAGATCAAATTTCAATACAAAACACTTGTATGTTTCAACCGTTTTAAAGTCCCGCTCTCTACGGGATCTATAGTGAGTTTTTTTTTTGCCGATTATCACTTAAAGCTAAATTGGACTATATTTTTCCACAATATCAATATTTTTACGGTTTTGGCGTATTTAAATGATTTCCCAGAGTGGGCTTTATACGGAGCCTATAGTAAATTGTGGGCCGATCTTCTCCAAATTTAGTTGTGTGATTTCTAATTTTATGAAAATATGACCGACCAAATTTTACTATAATAGCGTTATTAGGTACGTCTTAGGCATAGAGAATGGGTTTAACATGGGGCCTATGGTAAATTATGGAACGATCATCTTAATGTGATATCTAGTCATATAAAGTTCTTGCAAAATTAAATAGCAATCGGTTCATTCTGTCGCGAATTTTTGTAAGTTTCTTTAACAGAAATATCAATTTTTAAGGGTGTTGGGGTTCTGGTTAAAAGAAGAAAATTTACTCAGCTGAGCGAATTCGTTGCTTGATATACCATTAAATTAAGAACCCGGCAATAAGGAAAAAATTTATAAAGCGAAGCTGATGTTTGTCATACCATATAGTTAATAGCTATATTGAAGCAATTACATAAAGTATATTAAATATTACCACATGTATACTCAAACCTAATATATTAAACAAAAAGATTTATTAGAATATAAATGGTTAACTTTAATAGCTTCAGAATTTTATACGCTACTGTACCATGCATTATATTATATGAAAGCTTGAAGATTTCGCTAGAAAATATTATATGTAAATAAAAATACCTTAATATCGACAAAATTTTGAGATAAGAGCCATTTTGACAAATTACATTAGTAATTAAAAAAATTTTTTGAAATTGGTTCTTAATGGGTTAATAATTCAGCATGTTTTATATACCACGTAAAAGGTATTTGGAAACACGCTTCAGCGCTACCCATATTGCTGAGATCAAATTTATACTTCAATACTTTTATGATCTATATCTCTAAAACGAAGTTCGTTGACCAACATTTTTATTTTCAAAGCACTTCTAAATGGAATTTTTTGTTTGCCGATGAGCTAGAAATCTTGATAAGTGCCGGGGTTATATACAAAATTAAACAAGTAATTGAAAGAATACCAATTTTTATCTATTTTATATGCTACCAAATTTGCCGTATGCTGAAAAGCTTGAATACGACTTTCAACAAATAACATATTTGTCAACATACGTAGAAAGTTTGTTGAAAAGTAAAAATATTGTGTCTAGACGATATGCTATAATTGTGAACAAACGTTTGCTGACTTCGTTAACAAATGCCTGTCATATGTTAGTAAGCATACGTTTGTTGAAAAAATTTGGTGTCTACACGATATGTTGGCGCTGAAAGCAAATTTTTCAACATAAATTTGCTGATTCAACATATCGTGTAGACTAAGCTTAAGATATATTAAAAACACGCACAAAATTAGTTTTGAACACAATTTCTCACTTGATTTCTTTCTATCGTTTCGCATGAATTTGCCCACTGCGCACTTCATGTTTACAATTTGCTTCAAATTTTTAAACAAGAATTTTTTACACTTAAAGCTTTCAAGCAGCCTCCACACACTGTTATTATAATAATAATTATTTTTTTACACAATATTTAATAGATTGAAACACAATATTCTTGATCTATAACGAAATATGATAAATTAATTTTTGGAGAATTGTCAAAGTGATTTTTGTTGCAGGGTTACCAAGTCTCACATAACATATAAATTGTTTCGAACAAATTTAGGAATAAATCCAGTATATAATGATCTTTAATTTTAATAATATAATTAAAAGTTTTCTAATTTTTGAATTTTTCTTTACTCTTCTTGAGTTTTAGGTATTTTTTTTAATATGTTTTTTCTTTTTTAACTTCAATATTTCGAGACTCTACATCAATAAATAATGCCCTTTAGATAAAAAAAACACAATGCTCTCATTACAATTGCAAGAGATTGTGTAAACTAAATTAAATATTATTTATTTGAATATAGAAAATTATCAAAAACATATGTACATGTTAGTAATGCCGGAAATTATTAAAACCCACATTGGATCGGCCTTACTCATAAAAAAACATTTAGGCCCGTTTTCACAACTTACCGATAGCTAAAGGTAGGATTTTATCGGCCTTATAAAAAGTGTTCCATTATTACAACTTTACTTTAACCTACCAGGTAGGATGAACCTTAATCTACTTTATCGCTCACTTAAGGTTAAAGTAAAGTTTTAATAATGGTACTCTTTTTATAAGGCCGGTTAAAGTCTACTTTTAGCTATTGGTAAGTTGTGAAAACGGGCCTTAATGTTTATTAAGCGCTTATTTGACGGATAACTAAAGGAAATTTGTCAAATAATAATAAACATAAAATATTTCTTGTGAATAAGGCAAATATACATACATTTAATATACATACAAATGCCAAAATCAGGAACTAAAAATATAGATTAGGTTTATTGTCTTAGTTTACTTGATTTTATTTCTTTCTTTTGTTATATAAAGTGCATTATGTATAAGGTTAAATGTTATTATTTAAGTTAAAGAAATTTTTTCGATCATGTGGAGTTAATTTGAATACACATCAGTGTTGCCATTAGGATACGAAAGATACATTTTTCGTATCTTTTGATGACTTCAAGTACCATGTATAATCCTGACATTTTTCGTATCTTCTGAATCTGTTCGCAAAATGTACAGAAATAAAATATTAGAAGACTGATCATCGTTGCCGGCTCAGTACTTATACGATAGCAGCTTTAATAATGAAGAAAGAAAGTATAAAGGATGTTTACACATACGATCCACCTAAATCGATGATTACTAGTAGTGCAAAGTTGTTCTGAAGAAATTTGAACATCTTTTTTTATTTTCAGGAAATTTATATGAACTTTTTGATATAATCAATCGCCAAAGTTAAAACATACCTAATATTAATGACTTAAATAATTATACAAATGAATTAATACGGTATCTGGGTATTTTCGTTAACTAAATTGCAAAAGGCCCTTACTAACCCAAAATTTAAAATCGATTTTTTCATTGATTTTGATGTTATTATAGCTCATTTTTTTAACACTTTTTATGTTATTTTCGGACAAGTTGTTTTTTTAATCGATTTAGCGATCTTAAACTAGTTTTTTAAGTTTGTTTTAAATTTTGCAATGTTTCGCGAACTTTAGCCATCTTCGCGATAAACGCGATTTATTCCTGTAAGTTTTCTAATTCCTTACAGCTTAAACAATTAATAATAAAAAGTATACTCTGCTAATTTCTACTAATTTAGCAATTTTCAACGAATTTTTGCCATTCCTTATTGTTTTTGGGACTTAAAATTAATTTTATGGCGAAATATTAAAAATTCCGCTTTTTGGATTTTTTTTGTTTTTTTCCGACATTTTGTTTTTTTAACCCATTTAGCGATTTCAAATTAATTTTATTACTTGTTTGAAAGTTTGCAATTTTTTGCGAATTTTAGCCATATTCGCGATAGAAGCGTTTTTTCCTGTTATTCTTAACGGCTTTCTCGATTTTTTAATAAATATAAGATTTTGCTATCATGCTGCGGTTAGCAAATCAGTGATCTTTAGTTCAACTAAAGTTTTTTCAAACACCAATTTATGAATTATGCGGATTCAAAAAATATTTCAATTTCAATTCGAGTCGAAATCTAAAACATACCTGATCATTTTCTTTACAATATTCATTAAATATGAAATAAAAGAGTTTGTTAATAAATGTTAAACGTTATAAATAGATTTTCAAATTTTTTTCAATATGTATCTTTTTGGGAAAAAGTGTATCTTTTTGGCAACTAAAATGCATCTTTCTCGAAATTTCACTGGCAACACTGATACACATGTATGTAAGTTTTCAATTCAATTTTTGGTTTTCAATTTTATAAAATTGTATCAAAAATCAAAACTAAAATATTTTTATGAAGAAGATAACCAACGTGATACCGAAATATTGAAGTTAAAAAATAAAAAACAAATTAATAAAAAAATACCTCAACTTTATAAAAATAGTCAAGGATACACACATAGCCCTAAATATTTTGGAAATAAATAAAATGGGTAACCCTAGCTTGGGTTAAGCTACGTCATCTAACGGGAAAACATGCGCATGGCGTAATCTCTTTTTATATCATTCTTGGTACAATGTATTCTTGTTATTGTTGTTTTTATTGTTGTTAATTTGGAAAAAGCGTGGTTTATTGTTGTTGTTAATGTTAACAAAAGTATAAGAATGTGTTCTTTTGAATTTACTCAGTTGTGTTATATTGCGTGAGCAACAAAAATGCAAATAAAGCACTTTCAATAAAAAACGAATAAATGCAAAAATAAAATGTGTACGAAAGGATGTAAAAATTACCAACGTTGAACTTTCTTTTGCAAGCAAAGAATGAATGTAAATTTTAGCGTATGAATAAATCAAGAAAAATAGTGATTTTGAGGTTCTCTGGTACATACAAGTTTCTATTGAGATTTCTAGCTGCCTGCAATGATGAGTAGTCTGTTTGTGGAGTTGCATCAAGTTCCTTAAGATATTTATCCAGGGAAGCAGTTTTCTGTCACTGCAGTCACTTTCTTAGCATTTTTGTGCACTCTTTTAATAAATTCTAGTTCTGCGATATATAATTTATTAGTGTCCTTGCGACAATAGGGAGTCTTAATTTTTTTTCTAATCTGTCTAAATATTTTTTTTAAATGGGCCTTACTTTTCAAAATTTTTATTATAAATGGCTTTTAACCAACCTTAAGCCATATCCACGTTTACAGACAAAGTAGAGAGAAATGTAAAACGACAAGCCTGAAAGGGTGTCTGGTTGTTAGGCAGGGTATATGTACATATATACAAAACTTTTAAAGTTTTATTTTAATTCGCAACGGTGGAATTTTGCTTAGTTTTCACCAAGACATAGATTTTCACAAGCACTTGTTTGGCTTCCCATGACATATTCCAAAACATTTTAAATATATTGCTTCTGGTTTCTTTATCAAATTTTTGGAAGTGTATTAAATTACTTTTCATATAAAAATTTTATGAGCACGCTAATCCCATATTTCTTTGGATCTTGCAGAATTTTGTTTGGATACTCCTTTTGTAGTAGAAAACCCAATATTTAAATACAATAATATTTTCGCTTATTTCTTCGGGGATATACCACATTATAATTCATTTCACCTTTGGAGTCTGTGTAAAAGTTCAATTGCTTATTTTTTGTTCCTATGTGTTCAAGATAGGGCTTTCAATCGGGATGTTACTTCTCAATCTATCAGAAATAGAATGGTCGTACTTTTTTATGGTAAGCCGAAGTTTCTGTTACTCTTAACTAACTGAGCCTTAAGGCCGTCAACAGCTAAATTCCTTTTTGGCAAAAAATTTGCATAAAAGATAAGGTTACCATACGTACTCTTTTTTAGAGGACAATCTTCTATTTTAACTGGCTGTCATCCATAAAATTTGTGTCCTCTTTTATCATCTTTTCATAATTTGCTTTTATTTTTATAAATTAAAATAAATTTTATTTCACGGCGATCACCGATTTTTTCTTTCAAATCGTATGGAAAATTTCGTGCCATGCTTGTTCTCCTACTGAACTCTAATACACTTGTAGTAATTTGAATAAGTTAGTGCAATCAATTTTTAAGTTTTGTTTTTTGTTCAACTTATTTTACTTAAGTAAATGTAAATATTTATATGTATATCGTAGGCCCAATATGCAAACCTGCTAACTCCTTTTCAAAAAATTTTACAGGAAAAACTTTTTATTTTTCCTATTCGCTGCTTGAAAGGAAACCAAAAATATAGTTGATTTGACACACTTCAAGACTCAAATTAAAGAAAAACTACTTGCTGGTCGACAAGGCTATCTTTCTCTACCACATGGCATCCAAATCTCAATTTACTTAAAAAGTGATTAGAGCAGGTTTGCATATTAAGCCGACGATATGTTATTTTTTTAATTTACTTTACATATACATATAAATATGGGAATGTAAATTTGTCTGTAAAAAATCTTGAAGTCAAATAAATTTTTAACTTTATGTCCTCTATTTTTATTTTCAAAATCTGGTCGCCTTATAAAATATCAACATGTTAAGTAGTGGGATAAAACCCGAAAGAAGCGTCGTGATGCTTTAATTAAATTATATTTTGTTGATTATTTTTTATTGCTGAATAATACATCAGCGATCTCAAATAATTAAAAAATTGCATCAAACTTCTAATCAACACAAAAAAGTTAAATTTTGTTCTCTTGTGTTATTTATTTGAAAAATCTTTTATTGTAAGAATTGAACGTCGTTAGAACGGATTGCTTATTGAGCTTCGCGTTTTTCACACTCAAAAAACGCCTTTCGCCAGAAAGTATAAACTTAACTTTCTAATGTTTAGTGAACAAATAATTTATAACGTAATGTTGCTTATTTATTTTGGGATCAATTGTCTTTAAATATTTTCTATTTAATTTTATATATATAACGGCCAGGTTCTGGAAATCGAAATCACGTGAAATCAAAATCGATTATTACAAAACGTCTAAGTATTTGTCTGTATAGTAAGGCGTTTGGATCCAGTTAAAACTCTTTCAGATAAATATCCTGTACGATATCTTACTTATTTTAAGATGAACCTTCATGGAGCGGTAGTATTTTCAAAATAAGATTTAATTAAAACATTTCATCAAATTCCAGTACACCTTGATGATATACCGAAAATTGCTGTGATCACACCCTTTGGTTTATTCGAGTTTTTGAGAATGCCTTTTCGGTTTTGCAATGTGGAACAAACATTCCAGCGTTTTATTGATGGAGTTTGCAGAGGACTTGATTTTGTATTTATTCACATATATGTTGGGGGTAAGGCCTGGAACAGAATTAAGAAGTTGCAGTAGAAGCTAAAAAATGCTCTGCAGCGCAACAAAGTTAAAAATTTCGAATTTTGTGCATCAACTTCAACTGCTACAACAACTCTGTATTCTTTTGACACCATTTTAAAACTGCCGTTTTTAACTTTTGACAGCTTGCAACGCTATTATTCGTAACGTTGTACTACAGCGACTATTCTGTTCCCCACTTAACCCTTATGCTGGGTACACACTATGCAACGCGTTTACGCAATCTAGTGAATTAAATTTATTTTCATTCATTCCAGATTGCATCAGCATCAAAACGCTTTGATATTTTGAGGTTGCATTGAAACAGATTGCATGTAGGTTGCACTGTGTGTACCCAGCATTACATACAAGATTGAATGGATCAACGTGGCATCACCATGAAATCACGATGCTGCATACTACAATCAGTGTGACCACAACTAAAAAAAATTGGATGCTAAATGGGGATTAAAACAATCCCCAATAAATGCTAAAAATAAAATTTGAAAATGCTAAATTTTCTTAAATAATTGTATCATTTTAATGAATGAATTATACATTAATTTACCTGAAAATATTATATTTCTTTAAAATAAAATGAAGTTTACATAAAAAAAATTATATACATACATAGATTTATTTAATAAAAACAATTCAGTAGTTTGACAAAAGTTAGCGATTTTTTAACCAAAAACACAAAAGGCCCTATTTACAAAATATTACATGATAAACGCTTTAGGCCCTAACCTACAGTTTACAAAATATGCAACATTGTCAACTGTCAAAAAAACTGTTAAGCCGCAACCATAATGTGCTTAAGTTGGCTTAAGCAAATGTGCGAATACATGTAAATCATATGAGGCAAACCATATTGAAGTTAAAGAAAATTTTTGTTAAGTTTTATGAAACTGTAATTTGCTTAAGCAAAGTGCGAAACAGATCGCACATACCGTACGGAATCAAATGTTTTTTGTTTTTGTTGAATGGAATCAGTAGAGAGCGATTTGATACGGACGAAGAATGAAGAAACATACGTAAATAATGAATCGTGTTGTCACTACAGTACGAATAACAAAACGAACCGAAAAAATCCGTATAATCGATCTTAAAACATTTTTTTTTTCTCAATGATTTCCACAATTATCATCAAAATAAATAAATTGCAGCAAGAAAAATAGCACATATACTGTAGAAAATTACAATGCCAAAAATGACACCTGTCAGATTGCGCAAAGTTCAAGTCAACGTATAATGCCATCTGCCGGATTTTGGCTGAGAACTTTCTATTTTTTCATTTGGAAAGCCAGTAAGGAATAATTTCACACATTATTTCGTACAAAAAAATTAATTATAGATTTTTCCAATTTTCCGACTTTTGCGGAGAGATTTTCCGCATTTCGCATTTTCCGCAATTTTCCATGATTTACACTAAGACCTTCCTGTTGTTACAAAAATTGGATAAAGCTTAAACTTGTCAGAGAAATCAATTGTATTTTATTGCTTAATATTCAACAGATATTCGTCATATATCTGGACCAAAAAATGCTGTGGCAGATTCTCTTTTCCGTATTTTTTTTTTTTTTTTTTTTTTTCTTTAATTATTCCACTTGGGAACATAGGGCTTCTACAAGTAAATTCCAACTTATTCTATCATTACATACATCTTTTATTTCATTAAACGATTTGTTTTGCATATTGAGTTCTTGTATGACTGTTCTACGCCAGGTGTTCTTTGGGCGGCCAGAGCGTCTGCTACCTTGAGGATTCCATTCCAATGCCGTTCTTGTGATACTGCCAACTGGTCGTCGCAATGTGTGGCCTATCCACTTCCACTTTCGTCTTGCAATTTGGCGAATAATGGGAACTTCGTTTGTCAATCGATCGATGTTGGTGATTACGTTTGGCCAAAAGATACGGCATATTATGCGCAAACATTTGTTTACAAAAACTTGCAGTCTTCTCGCTATAGTACTCGTCATAAGCCATATCTCGCTTCCATATAGCAGTGTGGATTTCACACAGGCATTGAATATACGAATTTTTGTATTCTTTGAGATTTGGGGGGATCGCCATGTTTTATTATTATTTATACGCATTGCAATATTAACTTCCAGCCCAACTCTATTTGCTAGCGCGACCAAATCATTAACTTTGCTCTGCATATCATTAAACTTATGCGATATAAGACAAATATCGTCGGCAAAGTCCAAGTCTTCTAGGTGGTTTTGGAAATCCCATACAATGCCTCTTTTTTCCTGCATAATTGTGACATAATCTCATCCAAAACAACGGCGAACAGTAATGGTGAAAGGGGGCAACCTTGTTTAACTCCAGCGTTTGTCATAAAGGGTTCGCTGATCATACCATTGTGACGAACTTGCAGTGTGGTATTGTTGTACATAGCTTTAATCAAATTTATTAATTTTGTTGGTACACCTTTTGCTTTAAGTGCATCCCATATAGCACTACGTTTTATCGAGTCAAATGCTTTCCTAAAGTCTATAAATACCAAATACAGCGGTGTGCGCCACTCGCCCGATTGTTCTATTATTACACGGAGGGTATTGGTTTGATCTACACAGTTGCGATGGGGTCGGAAGCCTTCTTGTTCATCGCGCAATGATTTTTCGATTATTTGCAATCGGATATTTATTATAGTTCCCGTATTGAGGCTATTCAAATTCAAGCTATAGATCACAACAAATTTTTGCCAAACTCAAAAGAACGACTCTTAATTAAAGGAAAGCTTAAGATCTTCCGGTTCCAATAAATTTGTTCTTAAAACACTACCAAATTCGGAAAATCAAGTTTTTGTGGGATGTCAACTGCCGAAGGTCGACTGTACGTCCCAAAAGAATTTCGTAAAATCATGTTTAAAAAGATAAAAATACAATTGATTTAAATGAAAGTATTAAGAGAATCAGCAAAATATTAAAACTGGCATTCAAAAAGAGTATGATATATTATTATCAAGACAATTTATATAATACCCGTGATAATCCACGGAAATGTTGGCAATTCATAAACAAAACGCTTGGAAGAAGTTTTAGATCTGGCATTATTGTGAAGAATGATGAGAACCAAATAATTGCAAATGATTATGACAAAGCCGAAATTTTATATCAACACTTTTTAAAATCTGTGGAAAGTTTAAATAACGGAATCGCATAGAACTCTACCGATCATTGTAATATGTTTCGATCTTTAAACTATAATCGCAATCAATTTGTTTTTTGCCATATTTATGAAAATCAAGTTTATGACTTGCTAACGAATTTGGATATCAATAAAAGTCCAGGGAGTGATGGAATAACGTCAAAGTGTATGATTGAATGTAAAGAGTTTTTAACACCTTTATTAACTAAGATTTTTAATTCATGTATTAATTATTCAATATATCCCGACAAACTTAAAATTCACAAAATTATTCCGATTCCTAAAAAAGTTTTAATATATCCCAATCAATATGGTTTTCGAAAGGGGTGCGGTACAGATGAAGCGGTGGTGAATGTTGTCAATTATATTTGTGATGGTTTGGATAGAGGTTTCACTGGAGTTGTTGCTATTTTTTATGATTTTTCTAAAGCTTTCGATCTAGTTAATCATTCAATTCTGGCTGAAAAATTAAAGTTTTATGGTGTAAGAGAAAGAGAAATTAATTTTTTTAGAAAATCGCAGGCAATATGTGGAAATAAACAAAAGCATAAGCTCAATGGCTGCTATTAGACATGGAGTTCCTCAAGGGAGTGTGCCTACTTTATCCTTATAAGGAAAGTTTAGTTTTTAAAACATTTGGAGAAAGAGATGCATCACTAATTGCAGAATTTGTGAGAATTAATAAATTAGTGCTAAATCATAATAAAACAAAACTCGTACGTTTTAGACCTCAGCCAAGTCGATTTTGGATGGAGAACATCTATTATTTATAGATGGAAAACAAATTGCCGAAGAAGATTCTATAAAGTATTTGGGAATTATCTTGCAAAGCAATTTAACCTGGCAACATCACATTAAATATGTTCGATCAAAAATATCTCCTGCACTTGGCGTTTTATTCAAACTACGACATAAACTTGATGAAAAAACAAAATATTTGATTTTTCAAGCTCTTATACAAAGTCATCTTAATTATCTTACGCTTGTATATGGATTTAAAAGAAATATATATATAATCCTTGAGATTCCTATAAGGAACATAGGGCCTCAATAATGAATCTCCATCGATTCCTATCTTGTGCTGCACTTTTGGCTTCATTCCACGTTATACCAGCGGTTTGGAGTTCGGCGCCTCCATGTATTTTTAGGGCGACCCCTTCTTCTTGCTCCCTGTGCGTTATAGTCAAGGGATTTCTTATTGATGTCATCGGCTGGCTTACGCAGGGTATGACCCAACCATCTGTATTTACGAATTTTGATCTCATGATCAATTGGGGGTTGTTGCGTTTTAAACCATAGCTCTGAATTTGTTATAGTTTGGGGCCAGAATATTTTTAGTATGCGGCGAAGGCATTTGTTTACGAAGACCTGAAGTTTTTGTACATCAAGGCTCGTTAAATTCCAGGTCTCCGAGCCATAGAGCAATACGGACTTCACATTGCTATTAAACACTTTAATTTTTGTGGATACTGTGATGTTAGCTGACCTCCAGAACTTATTCAAGATTCCAAATGCTTGTTTAGCCTTAGTCAGTCTGTTTTGGATATCTTCGTTGCAGCCACCGGAAGTGGCAATAATGCTGCCCACGTAACAAAAAGTTGTGACATCTTCAATTTGTTTCCCCATTAGTGAAAAACGATAGTTACTTGTAACATTAAAACGCATTGATTTCGTTTTTGAAATGTTAATTATCAGACCTGCGTTCAATGCTTTAGCTGTGTTGTTATTTAACATTTGTTGCATGCCTTGATGATTGTGTGACAATAAGCAGATGTCATCAGCATACTCCAGGTCTGTCAGTCTTCCAGTCATGCCAAAAGTGATCCCATGTATGGCATTCACAGATTGGCTCATGATAACATCAAGCACGATATTGAAAAGTAAGGGGGATAAAACGCATCCCTGTCTTAAAAGAAATGCTGACCTTAAAAGTTTACAAGTTATACAAAACAAATCGCTAAAGGCTGTTTTTAACTTGCCGCCATTATACCCTACTTTGCTGCTTTATAAGGTTATTGCTAAAAATGTTTTACCAATATATGATATTTATAAACAGCAGTTATTGATATATATTTATGAAACCATACATAAAATTGGACATTACATTAGGGATATAACTTTTTAACAATTTTTAAAATACCAAAATCGGCATAGCACACTTCGATAGAGTATAAAAAACTATAAGGGAACGTATATTTATTTTTTCGCTAAGGTTCAAGTATGAAAATTCATTAATATTTAGAAATGGTTAGAGATTTTTCCGCAAACCAAAAGGTATCTTTAACCTTTTTAACGAAAAAAAAAATAAAAAATTAATTAAAAACACCGTATAAAATTATGAATATTCAATAGTGCATTGGTTTAGAAAAACCAATTGGTGCGTGAACTTTTTTGAGAAAAATTACAAAAGATTATAATTTTCGTGGTTACTAGGACATGGTTGACCTCATGGTACTATGCCAAAAAATCGGTTATACCCCTAATGTACATATATGTAAATGTACTTTAAATGTACTGTTAAATATCCTTTACCATGGTGCGATAATTCCAGATATACGTTAATCTATAATGTCTTTGTATGGAAGGATAAACAGAAAAAACAGATGAACATCTATAAATCAACTTCGCTATACATGTATGTATTTGTTATGTGTTAAATACCCAAAAAATCTAAAATAAAAAAGGACCATTATAGAGCTTCAAAACCCCCCCCCCCCCCCTCCCTTCCGTAGCTTGTGTCCCAACCAGGACCATTTGCGCCGCTTTATTGCCGCATTTATCGGTATCTGACGAGTTCTTACCTACAAATCACTATTTGTGATAGAATAAGGCCAGACTATACGGAGAATTCTAAGAAGGCAACGATTCACAAACGCATGCATTATATGCAATTCGCGATTGGATGGATTCAACGTCTCACTTGCGTAGAGAAGCACAGGCTTGACGTTGGCATTAAAGATTTTTATTTTAGTGGATATAGAGGTAATTGCCAAACCAAGGAGAGACACCGTAGGCAGCTTTAGCCTTATTTAGATGTGCTTTTATGTATTCACTAGAACCACCAGTGCAAGAAATAATGCTCCCGACGTAAGTGAAGAAGGATACTGATTATATTTCTGTGCCGTACAAAGTAAAAGGCCTGTTCACATCGTTTTTAATTTGTAGACATTAATCTTTAGCTCGCACTCGGTTGCGACATTGCATAGTTCCTGTAATTTAGAAGATATATGGGAATAAATAAATAAATAAATAAAAAATAATCTAAGTCATCTAATGTTCCGTGAAGACCCCATGTTATGCCAGTGTTACTTGGAGTCGCATTTCTTAGTATGTTGTCTTGTGGACGTGAGAGTACGCATCCTTGTCTAACACCCATCATTACCGAAATCCTACCACTTAAGTTTTGGTTGTATTTGATGCGACAACTTGTACCAAGATACATCGCCTTGATTAAGTTTATGATTCTGAACGGCACTCCCTTACATTCTAACGCATTCAATATGGCCTGGTGTTGTAATTTATCAAACGCCTTTTCGAAGTCAATATAGTTAAGATAGAGAGGTGAACGCTATTCCACCGATTGTTCAACTATTACGCGAACTGTATTTACGCGGTCTATACAAGACCGTTGGGGACGAAAGGCTAATTATGTGGGCACAAATTTTGTTAATAATGCAATTACAATTGGACAATTCCCCTTTTTGGGAAGATCGATTATAGTGCCCTCTTTAGTATCTTCTGAGAGCGATTCTTATAACCAAAACCTAACGATGCTGTGATGCACAACCTTGGCACTACATTTAATAATTCTGGAGGGATGTTATCTGGACCAGGAGTTTTCTGGTTTTTGAGAGCTATTATTTCCACAATGTCGTGTCTTTCTAAATGGTGTTGACATCTACAGATTTTTTATACCGGTGTTGGGGGAATGGGAGCATACTAGCGTAATGCTTTTCCCAGATTGCAAGCTGTTCCTGCCCGGAGGAGGAAAGGATGCTATGTTCGTTCTTCAAAGGATTTGTGATATTGAAAGTTTCGTTTGTCATCTGTCTGCCTGAGCACTTTAAACTTTTTAGTACGTAATTATCGTTCTAATAAGATATAGACATTTTGATTTTTTATACTGAAACAATTTTTTGTTTTTCCTTGTTAAGGCGCCATCAAACGTCAACGTCGTTGCGGCGTTGAGGCCTGTGCCTTGACATTTTTTTCGTTTATACAATCTTGGAGAGCTTTAAGGTACACATATAAAGGCATACCTTGTTACTTTCGGTGATTGGTAAAAAACAACATGGAATTAAGTAAGACGACCAGAAATAAAAATAAAGGGCATAAAGAAAAAAGTAAAAAATTTATTTGACTTCGAGATTTTTTACATATTTTACAGACAAATTTACATTTCCATATTTTTAAATGTAAAGTAAATTAAAAAATAGCATATTGTTGGCTTAATATGCAACCCTGCTAAATCCACTTTTTAAGTAAATTGAGATTTTGATTCCGTTTGGTAGAGAAAGATATGCCTCGTGGACCAATTTGAGTCTTGAAGTGTGTCAAATCAAATATATTTTTGGTTTTCCTCTCAAGCAATAAATAGGAAAAATAAAAAGTGTTTTCTGTTCAATTTGTTGAAAGGAAGTTAGCAGGTTTGCATATTAAGCCGACGATATATAAAAATTTACATTTACTTAAGTAAAATTAGTTAAAAAAATAACGAAACTTAAAAATTCATTGCACTTACTTATTCAAATTACTGCAAGTGTATGAGAGTTCAGTAGGAATATGAACAGAACAAGCATGGCACGACATTTTCCATACGATTTGACAGAAAAAACCAGTGATCGCCGTGAAATAAAATTTATTTTAATTTATAAAAATAAAAGCAAATATTGGTCATGCTTTTAAAAATCAAGAGGATAAAGATGACAGATTATGAAAAAAGATGATAAAAGAGGACACACATTTTATAGAGGACAGCCAGTTAAAATATATGATCTGTCCGTCTGTTCTAGAGTCGGTTTTCGAGAAAATTAAATTTTTTCGTATGGGGACCATATGAAGGGTTGGTGATGGAGGATAAGTTTGTTCTAGAGAAATATTGGGGATGTACAAATAATGGGGGTTGCTCATACATTTTACATCTCTAGGGGTGACTTCTCAGTAGTTACGGGCGTTTTTCTCTATATTTAGCCCGAATTTCCCTCTCACAGATTTCAATGCGCAATTCGCTACTGATAAGGTCCCAGAATATATAAATACTTTAAAGGGTCTAACATCAATACTGTAGAAACTACAAACTTATACATAGCCTATTCCATCTATGGTGAAGGATATACAAACTATAAATATCTTTATCCATACTTATTTTTTACTTACCCCTATATTGCAAACAAAATGTCTAGTTATTGGAAATGTTTTGTGCCATTCTTTACAGTCGTTGTCATTGAAGGAATGAAAACGCATCTGGCTTAAAGCGATGAAACTTTTTCTGCACATACCACAATAAAATTTATCATCACTGTGACTATCACTTAAACGATGATCTTTAAGATGCTTTATTGTACAAAAATCTAAGGAACAATTTTCACATGAATAACCCAAAACTAAAATTTTCTTCTCAACCGGCGAAGAAAAGCAAGGAGATTCTTTATCTGACTCGATGTGTTCCTATTAATTGAAAAAAAAAAGAAAAAATAATAATAATAATAATTTTACATAAAAATAACAAGTTCAAAACCGTGAATACCTTTATCATTTCCATATTATTAGTTATTAATCCACATGTTGAGCATATAAATGTTTGTACATTGGCAAATGTAGCATGAGTTTTAATATGATTAAGATATGATCTTTTATAACCATATTTTTTTGGACAATATTTACATTGAAAGGCCTTGGATTTGTTATGATAAATATCCTTTAAAAGTGTATCTTATAAATTATCAATTATTTTTTTTGTATGCATATTAGTTACCATGTGTTGATTTAAACCAAATTTATTAGTATACTTTTTTGGACAAAGTGCACATTTATGTAGATATTTAGATTCTTCATGAAATTTCATATGATTATTAAAAACTTGTATATCTTTATAAAAGCGGTCACATCTAATATAAGAAACATAATTATTGATCATTATTGAATGCATATAATTTAAAAATATTTTACATAAAAAAATTAACAAATTACCTTTCACACGCCAAAACAGTGTTAGGATTATGTTTATATTGAGTATGTTCAAAGAAATCATTAGAATTTTGAAATAAATCACCACATAATAAGCACATTTTTGGCCTGTGGTTTTTTAAATGGAACTGCATATGAAACGTATATCTAGAGTGGAAAAAGCATTTTTTTATAGGTATACATATTTATTATATTAGGTGCGTTCGAAAACTTTTACAGTAATTTGCCGTAAATAAGTCATTACTATGTAAATTGAAAAATTTACTCTCAAACAAAGCTGTTGCCAAAAAAAAAAAAAAAAAAAATACGCAAACAAAAAAGTTGTGAAAGTTCGTAAAATTAAGGGAACAGCTGATGGCAAATACATGTAGTGTTGAAATTTTTTTACACTTTTGACTACCGAACTCCTTTTATTATCGTTACTCGATTAAATACTTTTTACAAAAGTACAAACAAATTATTTTTTGTTATCTTTTCTAGTTAATTTGATTATGATAATTTGTGTCTGGTTAAATTTATTTAAAAGTACATGAATAATTTGTTTTGCTATTGATTACTTAAAAAAAAGTGCAGTCACTTTACGCTCTCAATTTTTGTTCTCATTTACTGTGTTTGGTTCACGCTTAACATTTGATCACTCTTTATTCTTAGTTAAACCAGTCAAAACCAGTGGAGCTATATTAGTGGGATACCAATATGAATACAACTATATTCTGGATTCAAGAAGATAGATAACTTCTGAAGTTCAATTAACGAAAATTATTTAAAGGAGTTCTTAGAGTTTGTAGTTTTTTTTACCTTTCACAAACACTGAAGTAGAGCGTTTGTTTAGCTTAATGGAGTTAATAAAAAGCAAACTCAGAACAG
Organism: Pollenia angustigena; assembly: GCA_930367215.1. Taxonomy (NCBI): domain Eukaryota; kingdom Metazoa; phylum Arthropoda; class Insecta; order Diptera; family Polleniidae; genus Pollenia; species Pollenia angustigena. Next base: position 201,785,289 of record OV884060.1, read on the forward strand.
AACTGAATATAGGGCCTTATGTAAGTTAACGTGTGCACGATAACAGAACTGCCCTAATGTTTTAATGGAATTTATTCTGCATTACAGAACACCACTAATGTTTTATTTTTAACTTATTAGCATTTTAGCTTTGTTCTGTGATTGGCCAATTCACCGTAAATTTTAAACTGAAAACTAATTTTATAATTGCAATGTCGACATATTTTTTATATTTTTGTTTTGCTAAATACTAATATCTTATTACAATAAGCCTCACAGTAGCTGTCTGTGACTGGCTAATTCACCGTAAATTTTAAACTGAAAACTAATTTTATAATTGCAATGTCAACATATTTTTTATATTTTTGTTTTGCTAAATACTAATATCTTATACCTTTGTAATTGCAATATGAGCATATTTTTATGATTGGCCAATCTTAGGTAAATTTTGGAATTTCATTAAAGTGCACTGTTAGCACTAATAGCTTTAGTGTTTTTTAAATAAAGAAAAAGAGAGCATTCTGTATTCAACCATCAAAGGAATCGTGTTTTATTTACTGGCGCCCAACGTGCAAAAAGACTAACAAGGGTACATAGTATACCCAAGTCTTAGTGAAATTTTTAATAAAAAAAAAAACAAAAGGACATAGTACCTCAAATTTAAAAAAAAAAAAAAAGGACATAGTACCTGGAAAATTTTTGTCTTAGTGAATTTTTTTTTAATAAAAAAAAACAAAAGGACATAGTACCTCAAAATTTAAAAAAAAAAAAAAGGACATAGTACCTGGAAAAATTTGTCTTAGTGAATTTAAAAAAAAAAAAAAACAAACAAAAGGACATAGTACCTCAATTTATTTTTAATTTAAAAAAACAAAAGGACATAGTACCTTAAGTTTTAATATAAATAAACAAAGAACAAGTGCCTGAAAATTTTAAAGCTAATTAAAAGTTTTGAACGATAAAGGACAATTTTGTGAAGTTTAATAAACAAAAGAACAAAGTGCCGGAAATTTTGAAGCTTAATAAAAGTTTTTGAACGATAAAGGAACAATTTGTTTTCAAAGTTAAATAAACAAAGAACAAGTGCCTGCAAATTTTAAAGCTAATTAAAGTCTCGAACGATAAAGAACAATTTTGTGAAGTTAAATGAACAAAAGAACAAGTGCCGAAAGTTTTGAAGCTAAATAAAAGTTTGAACGATAGAGAAGAGATACTGTACCCGAGGAGAATTTTAAAACTAACGACGAAGACATAGCAACAAAAAGTTCTGCAACAGCCGTGCTAATTAAATTGAAAAGAAGGACTACCCAGGCCCATGATTTTAATAAGGAAACTAGTATTTCTCACCCTAATATCCTGGGTGTCGCCCAAGATCATCGATTATTCGGACTCGTATTTCATAGCCATAACCGATGGCGATGAGGGAGGCGGTAATCAGTGTGGAGGACATAATAAGAGAGATCAGGTCGAAACAGGGATGTCCCGACGTTTAAAAGGGGGAGGAGTTAACGTGTGCACGATAACAGAACTGCCCTAATGTTTTAATGGAATTTATTCTGCATTACAGAACACCACTAATGTTTTATTTTTAACTTATTAGCATTTTAGCTTTGTTCTGTGATTGGCCAATTCACCGTAAATTTTAAACTGAAAACTAATTTTATAATTGCAATGTCGACATATTTTTTATATTTTTGTTTTGCTAAATACTAATATCTTATTACAATAAGCCTCACAGTAGCTGTCTGTGACTGGCTAATTCACCGTAAATTTTAAACTGAAAACTAATTTTATAATTGCAATGTCAACATATTTTTTATATTTTTGTTTTGCTAAATACTAATATCTTATACCTTTGTAATTGCAATATGAGCATATTTTTATGATTGGCCAATCTTAGGTAAATTTTGGAATTTCATTAAAGTGCACTGTTAGCACTAATAGCTTTAGTGTTTTTTAAATAAAGAAAAAGAGAGCATTCTGTATTCAACCATCAAAGGAATCGTGTTTTATTTACTTGTATAAGATAGCGGTAGAAACTAGATAACGTATGCTGCTATACTAACACAGTTCATCATTTTTCAGCTGATTGATTCGGAACTCAATTCTGATTATTGCTTATGAGAGTAGACCCAAAAAGAAAACTTCTGCATCATTAGTTTGGTCATGGTACATCAAATAACAATTTAAAAATTAATTTGAAGTTAGTAAGTATTGTATAGGGGAATTTGTCACGTTTTAGGCTCTTTTGTTTGTCATAACTCGAGAACCACTAGTCCGAATAAGCTGAAACAAATTTAAAAAAATTAAGAATTAGAATTCCTTTAATCATAAGCAACAGTTTCGCAGTTGTAAATAAATATATGAAAAAAAAAAAATATTTTTTCCCAAAAAATTGAAATAAAAAATCCTTTGGAAAAAACATTTATGACTTTTTTATTGATTCTTTATTTTGCATGAAAATAAACATTCCGATTCATATAACAGCTATTCTTACACAGAAAATATGCTATTTTTATATGTTATCTATGCATGGAAACAAAATTTAGAACATTTTCAATTATTTTCACTATCCATCCTCGTTGAAGTTGACGCATGTGGTTCTGATGACCTTATTTTTTCGTAGGTTGTTTATATTCGTATTCTGAGTCTGCATCATCATCCGAGATAGACGTAATATTCAAGGGCATGTTTTGTTCAGTGTGTCCACAAATTTCAAACTGCATAATTTTAGAACTCCACCATCAAACCTCCGCAAGCAATGCATCCAAGTGTTTGCCTTTGAATCCTTTACTTAATTGTTGTTAAATCAAAACGCATTTATCGATTAACATGATTTATGTCTCATTTTGTTCATAGGTTATGCACTTTTTTAACGTTTTGTGTATTAAAAATAAAAAAATTAAATTTTTTGGGCAAAAAATATTTTTTTACGTGAAAGTAATAAAACTTGACACTTTTTTAACGTTTTGTGAATTAAAAATAAAATATAAATATAAATATTTTTTTTCTTCATACATTTATTTATTACTGTTCTCGAGTTATGACAAACAAAAAAGCCTAAAACGTGACAAATTTCCCTATACAATACTTACTAACTTCAAATTAATTTTTAAATTATTTTTTGATGTACCATGATCAAACTAATGATGCAGAAGTTCTTCTTTTTGGGTTTTCTTTCATAAGCAATTATCAGAATTGAGTCCCGAAATCATGTGTTGTACTGTGTAATATACTAATTTATTCAACTGAACGTAATCAAAAAGCCTTTATAGGCCTAAGACTAAGACAACACTGGTTTTGTGTACGCGAACGCAATTTAATAAAAGTTCTGTAAGAAATAGTAAAATTTTTTGGGTTTTCGAACGCACCTATTGTTATTATAAGAATAATACCTTTTTAAAGATTGAAAATTCAAATCGCAATATTTACAATACTTTGGTGCACCAGTTATTTGCTTTATTTTTCGGCTGCAAGAATGCTTATTCAAATCTAAAACATTTGAAAATGTTTTTTGGCAATGGCAACATCTACCACAAATGACGGTACTGAAATTAAAAAATAAAAAAACCTTGTTAAATATTAATTTTCTTTACTAACGGCCAATTTCACCAAGTTAAAACTAACTATCAATATCAGAAAATGTTGGGCGTTTTTGAATAGGAAACTGGGTCGAAATAAAAAAAAGTCTACGGGAAGTTGAAAAATCTGATGGAAGTGTAATTTATAATGATGATGAGAAAGCTACAGCGTTTAATAATTTCTTTTCCAGTATTGTTGAGAGCACTTAGGCGAATTTAGTAACCAACAGTGATGATGATATAAATTTTTTTCATACTCTGGTTCCAGATAGTTCCACGTTTTCGTTGCAAAGAGTTTCCGAATTTGATAAAGAAAATATTATAGGTAATTTAAAGGAAAATAAATGTCCCGGTTACGATGGTATTACTCCCAAAATGCTTTTGTTGAGAAAACCGATTGTGGTTAAAGCTTTGAAAACTATATATAACTGTATGATTGAAGAGGGAAATAATCCTGACTGTATGAAAATACACAAAGTTACCTAAAGTCGTAGCATCTAACAAAATTGAAAACTTTCGGCCGATTTCAGTGTTATCCACAGTTGATAAAATTTTTGAAAAATTAATAACTGAACAATTTAAGGCCAGTTTACACGGTAATACAATGTATTACGACTTTGTAGAATCAAAATATTATGAAATTCTCTCCGTGTTTAAAAGAAAAAAATAAAAATCTTTTGTAAGTATAATTCATGTTTACACGGATGGTATAAGTAAAATCAAAAATAATAACAAAAAAGCAGATGGTTGCAGTTTTAAATATTTACAAAAACAACATGAAAATTTCCTGAGTTGAATTTAGTTGTTTTTGTAATTGTATAAAAATGCTATCACCTTTAATGTACTCCGTTAAAATACACCTCTGGTGTGATGAGAATACATAAGTTTCTAAAATGGTTTAGAAAAAAACCATTTACCGACCGCTTGTCAGATTTTGTATCCGTATTCTCTCTTACTCAATACATTTTGCTTTTACATGATAAGATTTTTCTCATTCTACATAATCTTTCGACATGTCGTAATACATTATATTACCGTGTAAACTGGCCTTTAGTAGCTATCTGGAGGCAAATAATGTTCTATTTGGAAGACAATTTGGCTTTAAAAAGGGAACAGGTACTGTAGAAGCAATTGTTAATGTCATTGAACATATTTGCGAACAACCAGATGGTGGGTTTAAAGGTGTAGCGGGGGTCTTTTTTGATTATTCAAAGGCGTTCGATCTGGTCAGTTATGAAATTTTATTAAAAAAACTAGAAGTTGTAGGGGTAGCTGGAAATACTTTGGAAGTCTTCTCTAAATATTTAGCAAATAGGAATTAATTTATTCAGATTGGTGACTGTAGAAGCTCAATGTCAATAGTTACATGTGGTGTTCCCCAAGGCAGCGTCCTTGGTCCATTATTATTTAAAATATATGTGAACGATGTTAAAAATATTAAATTTTTTGGAAAGCTTTTTATGTATGCGGATGACATGTGCTTATTTTATAGGTACCAAGATTTAAAGGTTCTACGAACACAAATTGAATGTGATGCTGCTTTACTTATTGAATTTTCGCGACTTAACCGGCTAGTCTTATATTCCTCTAAGACTAAGGTAGTAAGATTTAGACCCTATGTTTTGGGACATGACGAAAACCTCGTAGCTCATATTTGTTGGTAAAGCAATTTCGGAATCGGAGAAGGTGAAGTATTTATGCGTTGAAATGAGTCGGAATTTATTATGGGATGAGCACATAAATTCATTAAGGGCAATATTATCCTCTGGAATTGGTATACATATATATATATATATGTTCCTTTAACTCCCACTGGAGCATAGGGCGCCAACATTAGTCTTTCTACACCGTACTCGGTTTTGGGCTACATTTCTAGCTTCGTTCCATGTTAAACCCACAGATCTCATTTCGGCTTCGGTGGAACGTCTCCAAGTTATTTTAGGCCTTCCAACTCTCTTCGTCCTGCTTGATGAAACGGGTTCCAACGTAACGCATGCTTGGCGATATTCTCATCTGGACGTCGAAGTGTGTGACCAATCCATTGCCATTTTCGTTTTCGAATCTCAGTAGCCACATCTATCTGATTTGATTTACGAAGTAGCTCAATATTCGATATAACATTTGGCCAAAAGATTCGAAGTATTCGTCTGAGGCAGCGATTGACGAATGTTTGCAAACGACTTGTAATTATGCTGGTCACCTTCCATGTTGTGCATCCGTACAAAAGAACTGATTTTACATTGGATTCAAAAATTCGCAGTTTTCATCGAAGACTAATGTTGTTGTTTTGCCATATTGGTGCTAGAATTCCAAATGCTGCTCTAGCTCTACTGATTTTTGCCTCCACGTCAATCTCAGTACCTCCATCAGCGGTAATCATGCTGCCCAAATAACAAAATTCGTTGACAATGGCATAGTTGTTATCACCTACATTAATAGATGCCGGAGAGTTATCTTGTATGGAGAGACCTTTTGTTTTTGTTGTGTTTATTTTTAGACCTGTACCATCCAACTTTGACTGGAGGTCAACCATCAACATCTCCAGGTCACGAACTCTATGCGAAAGAAGGCATATGTCATCTGCATATGCAAGGTAGTTTAAAAAGGAGTTATCTATACGCCATTGAACACCCCTACGCTGAAATGAGGTTGATGTCAATACGTCCTCAATAACAAGCAAGAACAGAAGTGGCGATAGTATGCATCCTTGCCGCACTCCACTAAGTACCTGGAAAGGTTCGGACAACTTCCCCTTATGTAACACATAGCAGTTAGCATCATTATATCTCTCTCGATTATTAATGCCATTAGTTTTGACGGGATACCTCTCTTACGAAGAGCGTTTCAAATGCAATTACGATTGATGCTATCGAACGCTTTTTCAAAATCAATGAAAAGTAGATTAAGATTTGAATTATGTTCGACACACTGCTCAATGATAATTCGAATGGTGTTTATGTGATCTGCGCACGAGAAACCACTACGGAAGCCGGCTTGGGCCGAGGTAATTGTGTTTTCAAGGTGTTCCTTTATGCGATTGAGTATTATTTTTGCCATAATCTTTGAAATTGCTGGTAAAACACATATGCCCCGCCAATTGTTGCAACCTTTCAAATTTCCTTTTTTCGCAATCTTCACCATTATGCCGTCCTTCCATTCGCTCGGAAAAAACTCCTGCTCCCACACCTGGGTGATCAATGGAAAAAGAATTTCAGCACTAAGAGTAGAATCGGCCTTATATATTTCAGACGGAATACCATCGATTTCGGCAGCTTTCCCATTGGGTAACTGTTTGATAGCAGCGCTTATTTCTGAGATGCTTGGTGTTGATGTTCGGATTCTAGCATTTGCCTGGTGGTTTTGTAGATGATCTTGATGTTGTTGATGTTGTGTGGGATCAATCACGGTATTAAGCAGATCGGAGAAGTGTTGCCTCCATCGGGCCAACTGTTCTTCATCGGTGTTAAGAAGATTTCCATTTTTGTCTTTGACAGGATGTTGTATGGTCATGTTTCTGTCGACTAGTTGTTTGGTGATCTTATAGACAGTACGGGTGTCCCCTACCTGTGCAGCATTTTCAGCTTCACTAGCCAATAGATCGATATGTCGTCGTTTGTCTCTTCGGACAGCACGCTGCACAATTTTGTGCATGGATTTATATTTTGCCTCCAAGAGCGTCTTAGTTTCGGTCGTAAGATGTTCAGTTGCCGACAATTTTGATTTAATATTTTGGTTCCGGTCCTATAGTAGGGTTGCCAGACGTACTGTTTTTAGCAGTACATGTACTGATTTTTGTCAATTGTACTGTTTTATGCACAACACCCAAAACAGTACGCAAATGTACTGTTTTTTACACTTTGTACTGTTTTCTGTACTTATTTTTAAGTTTAGTGTCCAAAAAACAAAGACATTAAGAAAAATCGTTTTTAAATAAAACACATTTGGGAATTTTTAACGGTATAATATCCTTATCTTAGAATTTATTTACTCTCTAACTCTCATTTTGAGGGGCAATTTTTGCCCTTTTTCCCAACTCTTAAACAAAAGTATACAAGACGGCACTTATTAGGGTTAAAAGAATTCCCCAAATTTCGGGCATTGAAATTTTTGAATTTCTTGAAAGGGCGTTTGGTACAAGTCAAAAAAATATACTAAATGTACTTCTGACCTAAAAGATTATTTCTGAAGTCTTCAGTAGAATTGTATGGCAGTTCTTTTCATAGAATATATTAACACTCATTTTAAGGGGTAATTTTTTTAACTTCTACACTTAAACGGTACGTTAGAGGGTTAAAATATTCTATATTTTCTGCATCAAATTTCACTAGCGGTCTTCCAAGACCAAAAAAGCGTGCAATGTATGTAAAACGGGTTTTCGAAAAATTAAAAAAAATCAAGGCCCGGAATTTCGAAAACCCGTTTTACTTGCATTTGATAATTTTTGGTCTTAGAAGACCCCTAGTGAAATTTGATGCAGAAAATATTGGTAGAGCATTTTAACTCTTATAAGTGCCGTTTTAGTATCCTTTTTTTTAAGAGTTGGGAAAAAGGGCAAAAATTACCCCTTAAAATGAGAGTTAGAAGGTTAATAAATTCTAAGAAAAGAATCGCAATACGATTCTACTGAAGACATCTACAATTATTTTTTAGCTCAGAAGTACATTTAGTATATTTATTTTGACTTATACCAAACGCCTTTTCAAAAAATTTAAAAACTTTAGGGGCCCATATTTCGGGAGCCCGAACTAATTTTTCAAAACCTTTTGGCAGATTTGCTCTACTAGTAGTCCACTTTCATTTCGCGGTGCAAGTGTTGAGGCTGGTGGCGATGACCCTAATTTTGTTGCACACTCTATTTTACAATATTTAGTTTAAAAAAATTGTTGTTTTGCAAACAAAAAAGTTGTAAAATAATTAGAATTTTTGTACTGCGTCTATTGTTTTGTCAAAAATACACAGATTACATAAGGAGTTGCTCACATCCTTCATATATTTCCGTGTTTTTATTTTAAGACATATGACTACCGTTTAAATTAAAGAAAGAAACAAATATTTTCTGAAATTTATGCGATAGTTCGACAATATGTGTGGTGAAAATTGCTTTAAATACCAATATGTTTTAAGAAAATTCTACTAACCCAATCAATGAATAAGTTTTTTAAGTTAAATACAAACTAAGATATTTAAACATTATACATTGGAAAATGATACAATGGCCGAATGCTTCGTTTGTGGTGTATGCTTTATAAACGCAAATGGTGTGATTTTGTATATAAAATACCATTAAATGTAAATCTTTCCTTTGATGTTGATGTTTGAAGTCTATTTCTTTATATTATTGGTGTTCAAGAGTTGTAAATATTTAGTTATGGTTTCGTAAAAAAATGTACTGTTTTTTTCTTGAATGTACTGTTTTTTCATAACCAATGTACTGTTTTTCCGAATTCAAAATCTGGCTACCCTATCCTATAGAGACATTTGCACAATTTACAATGGTGTCTTTTAAAGCATTCCACTTGGCAGCGACGGAGACCTGAGCTGTTATATCATTTTGGTTAACTGCTTCACGTAGCTGAGAACTAAAGTTTGACCTAATGGTGGCATTCTTTAGGCGTTCAACAGCAAGTTTTGTTGGGCGAACTGCTTTTGCTTTCTTAAGAATAGCAGATGTGCGTAGACGGATTTTTGCTATTACTAAGAAATGGTCTTTAGCTTGACCAATGTCAGCACCAGTTTTGCTTCGGACGTCTAACAGACATTTCTGAAATCTTCTACTTATGGCAAAATGATCAATCTGATTGGCAGAATTTGGAATTCATATTTGGGTTGATGTTGTCGTTGTCTCTCAGGGTTCTTACGTTCCAGAGTCCAATCATAGTCCGTATACGATAGCCAAATGTCGTCATCAAGTAATTCGGTTTATTTTGATTAATTTTTAGCGATTCGTTAGCAATTTAAGTTCAGAAACGTAGGTTGCTAGCCTTCGTTCCCTAGTTTGGTGATAGGACTGCTATCTAAGCACCCAAACGTGCTGTGTTTGGAGCCAGTGTTTCAGAGGATTTAGTATTCGCGATCTCCTACTTCCTGAGACGCACTTTGGCCATTCAGGGTTCGCTGACACTCCAGGTTGGCAACAGAATTTCCTCTGTGCGGTTGTTAAGGTTATACCGCCTAAGATCTGTCGACAGGGCCTCGTTTGTCAAAAACAGGGGTCACCAAGTCCTTTCTGGACAGAGGGTGAGGTTGTCATTTGAAAAGGATTGGCTGTGTGTACAATATGATAGCTCATTTGTATTCGCGTCACTTTTCCATTATTGGTATGCTTAATAAGTTTAAAAACAAATTAGGAAGTGATGCGAAGTTATTAATTTACCAATCCCTTGTACACTCTCATTTGACATATCTTCCTAGTATATATGGCTACAAAATAAACCACAACCTTAAGGCTCTCCAATCCGCTCAGAATAAAGCACTGAAAATTGTATATAATTGACCATTGAGACATTCAACTTTAGATTTATTCACAAACATTTAACCAGTCCGTGGGTTATATAAAAAACAAACACTGATTCATGTCTTTAAAACAATTAGACGAAATTCATCTCAGGGAGTACAATTTTCGCGTAATAGTGAAATTTCAGGACGAATAACTATACAAGCTTCTAATTTAAGCTCAGTCAGATGCCGTCTGGAGTTAACAAAGCAGAGAATTGCATATGATGGACCACATGAATTTAATTTAATAATTTAATTTCACAGTCTTATTTCTATTCCTATAAAACTTTAATGTACCAAATTTGGTTATGTTAGCATTATTTTTTACGGATTAAGCCGTACTAAGCTATTTTCCGGAAGTAGGGTTTATATGGGGCCTAGGGTAAATTATGGGCCGATCTTGACGAAATTACATAGTTTTATTTCTTGTCCTATAAAACTTTGATGTACCAAATTTTGTTAGGATAGCATAATTTTTTACGGTTTTAGGCGTACCTAACTGTTTTCCGGAAGAGGTTTTATATGGGGCCTAGGGTAAATTATGGACCGATCTTCACGAAATTTCACAGTCTCTTTCCTAGTTTTATAAAACTTTGATGTACCAAATTTTGTTATGATCGCCTTATTTTTTACGTTTTTAGGCGTACTAAACTGTTTTCCGGGAGTAGGGTTTTAAGAAACTTCAGTGTCATTTCTAGTCCTATAAAACTGTGACGAGCCAAATTTTGTTATGATAGCGTTGTTAGTTAGGGGTTTAGGCGTACTATACTGTTTTCCGAGAGTAGGGCTTATATGGGGCCTTGGGTAAAGTATGAACGGATCTTCGCGAAATTTTACAACGTGATTTCTAGTCGAATAAAACGAATTTTTGCAAAATCTTATATCATTCTGTGCATTATTCCACCATTTATGTTAGTTTTTGTAACAAAATGATAAATTTTGTTTAGGTGGTGGTTCCACATTTTGGTTCATAGCTCTGATCCTACTGAAACGATTTTGCTTAGGATAACTACAAGCAATTTGACACCCAGTTTGTTTAGTTCTTTTGAGTTTTTCGAAAGTGAGCGTGTTTTCAACAGACGGACATGGCTAAATCGACTTAGAATTACTCTAGGACCCAGAATATATATACTTTATGGGGTCTGAGATGTATGATAAAAAAGTTTCGCACGGAATGACAAACTCAGTATACTCTCTTCACAACTAATCGTGGTGGAGGGTATAAAAAGGTTCTTCCTTAGATACGAATACAGTACAGTAATTTTTTTATACGTTGGAACAACATTGTTTTACCTTTTTTTTTGTATATGGAACAAAGCACTGTGCGGCGTGCTTATTCGTTTTTGTCAAAGAAAATCTCGAACAGACTTGACATACAAACTGAAAATGTCAATATAGAAATATACGGATTAGTTGCTACTGTGGTGGCAAATTCAAATAAAGTGGCCAATATTACCACGAATTCTTAATCGATACCAATGTTATTATTGTTCAAATCTAACGAAATTAATGCCAAGCTTTCCAGTATGAAATATTAATTAATCGTCAAGGTTTGTCAGATTCAAATTTGAACAATTCTTCACGGAGAGAATTGTGTGCAGAAGTTATGCGGTATGGGCACAACTTATGCACAAATTGTTCACGAAAAACGACCAAGAACAGTTGTACATTATCTATGAACATTTGTTCATAACTTAAGTTCAGCACTATGAGCATGTCTTATGAACAACTGTGCATAGGTTATGAACATCATTTTCATAGATTGTGAACAACTGGGAAAAGACTATGAACAACTGTGCATAGATTATGAGCAACATTTTCATAGATTGTGAACAAATAGGAAAAAATTTTACACCTCCTGCTAATATTAAAGAAACAAAATTTCATTTTATTTTTAAATGTCTTATTTCAAAGTACAAGTGCTTAATAACTAATATTATATATACACATATTAAAATAAAATAAATCATATACTTCAGTATTAACATATTTGTTTTATATAATTTATAAAGTCATTAATTTTTTTACATTTCTATAAAATTCTTATCATAAAACATAGTCTAGTGCTTAATATTGGATGAAGCTCAAAGGGGTTAGGAAATTCAAGTTCTGTAATGGATTTTAATACATAACAGCAAATTAAATTAAAATATAAATTAATACCTTCTAAATTTGTAGAAAATATAAAATCACTGCTTTGTTGACCTGCGATGTTTTCCATATTTAGCACTTCAATGGATGTTTTTCTGCAAAACACAAATAAAAAGTAAACAAAATCAGCTAAAGCAGAAGACCATAAATAGTTCGTCAAGCAACTACCCAGTCAGAAAAACAATTGGCTATATCAGTTATCTTTGTTCTGTGATAAATATATGATAATAACTCAATACTTACCTCTGGTTTTCTTAATTTGCACAATTATATATTTCTAAATAATATTCACTTCACTTCAACTTCTGTCACTTCTAAACACAACCGGCACTCTTAAAACAAAGAACATAACTGAAACTTACTTGCAAATAACGCATACTCATTATCCATATGTGTACGCATTGTTCATAATCTATGCATAAATGGGCACAACTTATGAACAAGATACACACATATCAAAATATTGGGCAAAATTTATGCACAAGTAGGCATAACTCATGCACAATGTTCATATATTATGATCAATTGTGTTTAATTTTCAAATAATTAAGCTATGAACAATGTTCACAAACTGTGCACATTTTTTGTGTATAACTTATGCACAATTTTAATAGATTGTGCAGAATTTATGATTATTAGGCATAATTTATGCGCAAAGTTGCATATTCAAAAATGTACCCAAACATTTTATAGTTATGAACAGCTTGTGCATAAAAAATGCACAACAGTTTTCTCCGTGTTGACACTCCAAAAAAAAATCTTGATTTTTAAGGGAATTCTTGACATTTAGAAACTTGCTAAAATATTCTTTTATAAAAATAACTAAATTGCTAAAATCCGTCAAAAACAAAAAATATAAGCAAATAAAATCACTTTTTGCACCACTGTATTCAGCGTACTCAAATAAGGTTAACAGCACAGTGTTATTAGTATTGAACAGGGGTGGAAAGTTAAATGGAAAATAGATAAAAATTAAAGAAATAAGTTTGGCCATTAAAAAAATAAAATTCAGAAAATACGTCTGTGATAAAAAACCATTTTTTAAGCAAAACAGTGACTTTAAAAAATGATTTCTAATAAATGTGTCTTCTTTATGCTTTAAAGTTTTAAGTTGTATTAGTTAAAAAGGTCCATAACATAATGCAACAATTCCATTATAACAACATTTGGGTAAACGAATAACATTTATCAAAGTCAGTGGGAGTATATATTTGTTGAAACCCCTTTTTGCGGTAACGTATGCGAAATAATGGCTTTCCATTGTAAAGTAGCTTACATCATCCTTGATACAATTCATTGTAAAGTAGCTTACATCATCCTTGATACAATTCATGGCGAACCTGCAGCAAAAAAAATTTGTAACAAAGCCCGTATTAGATGCTTGATGATAACTGACTGTTTTCTGAGACAGCTAGAACGAGTTAGTTTTGCACATTTGACTACTCTCATATGTGCTATCCATTTCTGTACCGTTTTATTTTTAAAACTTCATTTATTTAACACCGCAACGCAGGATTTTGCAGTATATCCGGCAATTTCTACCTTCAACATAGCTCGAGTACAATTTTGGAACAGGGAAGAAGTCCTACAGACAAAGAACTTTTTGAATGTTGAAGGTGGAACATTTTCTTTGAGGATTTTATTAAAATACGAACCATTCAAATCTTTAGATAGATCCACTTTCATCCAGAAAGTACTACATATTCAGATTCATGGGTTTTGTAATGCTTCCGTTATATATACGATCAGAAGATTTATATGACAGACACTCTCATTTATTAGTCTTAATTAATCTTTTGAAATTAAAATTTTGTATTCCCAAAAATTGAAATACTTTTTGATAATAAACAGGCAAGTGCACGGCCTAAAAAACACTTAATTGACAACATCTTTTGTAAGTTGTTGTTGTTTTTATTTTGTTTTTCTTAACCTACTTACAACTTCAATTAATGTTGAGAGAATTTCAACTAATTGTAGTGGGGAATGTAAGATGAGATAATCCCACTGTTGTTTATTGTTGATGTGTTTTGTTCAAGCTTTGATATTGTTACAAGTGAAACTGTTGGTATAATTCTTATACGTTTAACTGTTTTATTTGGTTTAATATCTTTAGTTTGTCTAAAATCTTTATGGATGAAGTTTCCTGATGATCCGGCCTAAGCAACCAGTGAAATGCATAGGAATAGCTTATCCCATCAACAATAAATTTCAAGTGTTTTTGTCAAGAATAAAAACTGGGAATTAAGCACGAATAGCAAAATCTTTTGAAATTAAAATTTTGTATTCTTAAAAATTGAAATACTTTTTGTTATTTTTATTTAATATCAACAATATTATAGTTACTGTAAATATATTAATGTTTATCGCAATTATAAATTTGAGTATTGTTGACCGAAAAATAATTATTTTTCTAACAACTAAATTATGATAACTTTCAAAACATATTATATTACTCACAACCATATCATGATATTTAATAGCCATGACATGATAACTTGCTATACATTTATGCTATTATGTTAAAAATGCAATCAAACTATTTTTACTCTAATAATATTATGCTAGCGCCATTTGTAAAATAATTTTGATTCAGTTGTGTCGTTTGTTTTATATGTGAGCGGTTAAACAAGATAAATTACCATAAAAAATAATAAATTTAAAGAAATTAAAATATTAGCGGAGTTCAGTATTATGGTGTTTTCTTTTCTGACAATATTGTTCCATATATGCTACCATTCGTGCGAGTTTTTGTTCCATTCTAAAAATATATGCAAAAATGTAAGAAGTTGTCGTTTTCCTTTCTAAACATGTTGCAACAATAAATGGCAAGTTTGTTCCATTTCTTACCCGCAGTTTTAACTGAGTGTGAGATAATACCATTTTTTGCATCTGCGTAAAGTACTTTTTTATGCAAGCAAGTATTTTTTTTCTTGTGTTTGCGGACAATTTGCGTTATATTGTGATTTTTAGTTATATTGTGATGGATATAAAAACTTTTTGTTTTTCGTTTGTTTTACTTTAATTAAATAATTATATTTTTTTTGTCGCAAAATTTTTAACAACAGCTGACTTTAATTATTGAAAATCAGTGCTGTTAACGCTTATTGGAATTTTTAGAAAATGTAATGTTTAAAATTGCTACAAGCGTAGTGAATATCGATCTTAGTACAAACTTTGCATTCAATATTTAACACGCTAAATACACATTAGTGTTGAGTGTAAAACGTAGCTATTATTTTGTTCCATTTTAATTTAGAAAAATGTATCACTTTCTAAGGGTTCGTGTAACCTAATTAATATATTACACAACTATAATGCATCATTATTTTTTAGAAAAGAAAACACCATTAGTGATCTAATAGTGCAAAATATCGTAGTAAAATCCAACACCAAAACACACAGAAATTTCGTTTTATTTTTAAAATATCGGAGTAAAATCCAACAACAAAACACGCAGAGATTTCGTTTTATTTTATCAAAGTGTTACGATATTTTGCATTTACTCTTTTGCAAGCCAAATATTGAACTCCGCTATTTTATTTATATCAAGACAAGTTGTAAAAAGCCACAAAATACAAAATCGATACATAAAAATGTTAATTTATTTTGTATTGTTATGACAGTTATTAAAGGACCTGTTTCATAATATGATTGCTTCTAAATTTATTATGATTAACATGATGATAATATCACTACTTCTTAGCTTATTATGATTAACATGAAAAAAATATGATTAATTTCTTAACTCATTATGATTAACATGATAATTATATGATAGCTTCTTAACTTATTATGATTAACATGACAATAATATGATTCCATCTTAACATATTATGATTAACAGAATAATAATATGATTAAGGGAAAATATTATGATGTAATATTACGAATATATTTGGCCATATTATGATTCAAAAATAACCTTAATATGGTGACTACAATCATGAATCTTATCATAATATGTTGCTCTTAGAATATGTTTACTACAACCATGTTTTTTCTTTGCGTGCACTGTCTTAAAGACTTGGTGTCCCCTGTCGCGCTAACGAGGCTCTGACGACCGTCCTTGGGCGGGATAACCCTAATATTTTGTATGTTTAAATACCAACATACTTTTGCATGCCTGGTGGCGATGTTGGCAGCCCCAACTCCAGGCTCGGGCGCTATGGTCTAATAAGCTGTACGTCTTAAATATATACTTTATTAATGAAAATAAAAGAAGAATGAAAACTAATAAACCCGATAAAACGTTGACGGAATTTGGCATGAAATCTAGGACAAGAATAAGAACATGGAATGTACGTACTCTTTTGGAAACCTCAAAGCTTGCAAAGTTATGCAAGGAATTCACCTATAACCTCTCTTTACTTGGCCTATGCGAAGTACGATGGTGCGAATCAGGAGAATTTACAACAGCAGAAGGTCTTACGGTTCTTTTCTCCGGAAAACCAACGAACGAGTTGCCTCAATCAAGTGGCGTCGGTTTCGTTTTATAAAAACAGGTAAAACGTGCCCTAATAGAGTGGAAACGTCACTCCGATAGAATCATTACTGCCAGAGTGCGCGGCAAAGCCCGGAACATTACGTTTGTCCAATGTTACGCCCCCACTGAAACCTCTGAACACTCCACAAAGGAATCTTATTATAACCTTCTCGATAGCGTCCTCGCAACAGTGCGTAAGGTAGACATTGTCATTATGATGGACGTTAAAATGCTCAGTGGGGTAATTCTGTAACTTTTTAACGACAAAAATTGGAAGTTAAGTAGAAAATTTTGACTTAAAAATACTTAAAATTTACTACTTAACGACAAATTTTTGTCGTTAAAAAGTTGCAGAATTACCCCACAGGTAGGCCCCGACAATGTCAATGTGAAGAGCACAATGGGTAGGCATGGCCTAGAACGACTAACGGAGAATGGAAAAATGTTTCTGGGCACCTGCAGGTCCAATAATCTTGTCATTGGCGGTACGTTATTTCCTCATCAAAGAGTACACAAAATCACCTGGGTATCCCCTGACAGTCGCACGGAAAACCAAATAGACCACATTACTATCAGCAGAAAATGGCGCTGCTCTTTATTGGATGTGCGGAATAAACGAGGTGCCGATATTGCTAGCGATCACCGCTTACTGGTTGCCACTGCGCGAATAAAAATCACCGCTATCAGGACGAACAATAATGTATCACAGAGAAGATTCAATGTGGCAAAGTTGAAAAACCCAGAAACCGCCAACCTATTCACTAATAAATTGAAAGAATACGTCTCAAGTAGCAGTCAGGGAAATTTTCACTAAAGCAGCGGAGAAAC
Organism: Pollenia angustigena; assembly: GCA_930367215.1. Lineage (NCBI taxonomy): Eukaryota > Metazoa > Arthropoda > Insecta > Diptera > Polleniidae > Pollenia > Pollenia angustigena. Next base: position 201,802,806 of record OV884060.1, read on the forward strand.
ATCTACAACTACTAGAAAAGAATGGATAAGCGATGCTACGTGGGACTTAATTCAGCAGAGGAAGATAGCAAAAAGCGCTGTTAACACCAGCTTAAATAAGGCCAGCCAACAGCAACTATACAACCGCCTTAATTCTGAGATAAAACGCAGTGCCCGGAGAGATAAACGCCAATGGATCAACAACATAACGAAAGAACTTCAAGCAGCGGCTTAAACCCATCGTGTGAGGGACATGTATATGTCTGGTAACAAGCTGACAAATAGAAAATTATCGACCGGAAAGCCTTTAAAAAACGATCAGGGAGAACTTATAACATCGAAAACCCAAAAGGTTACATTATGGGAGAGCTCTTACTCCGGCATGCTATTAACATCTACTGCTCAATCTCAACCCATTTGCGGATGTGCTTCACATATACCTAATGCCGACATCTCTACTGACTACCCTGAGATAAGTGAAATTAGCAAATCGATAAGATTTCTCAAACTAAACAAATCTCCTGGTTTGGATAATATCTCTCCAGAACTGCTTACAGCTGACCGAGCAACCAGTGCACGACTTCTGGAACCCATTATCAGGGCGTATTGGGCCCATGAATCTTTACCTGACGAGCTTTCTGACCAACAGGACGAATTGGAGAGGCATAACCTTGTTAAGCATGGTAAATGAGATGATTGCCTATGAGGCTTATTATATTACTTTTTTTGTGAATAAATAAATAAATAAAATACTCTCTATAACAATTTCCCTATCACTCAGAAATGAGCAAGCTGGCTTTCGCTCCGGAAAATCTTGTGTTGACCAAGTAAACAGTCTAAGGATTATATTTGAGCAATCAGTGGAATGGAGATCACCATTATACCTCATTTTTATAGATTTTGAGAAGGCCTTTAACACACTGAACCATAACGCTATATGGAACTCGCTGCTATGCAAAAACTAACTCGGCTAATAAAAGCCCTGTACAAGAATGCCACTTGTCGTGTGTTGTATGAAAAAATAACTGAGCAACAGGATTACGGTGAAAACTGGAGTTAGACAAGGGTGTGTCTTATCACCTTTACTTTTTAACTGCGTCCTCGATGCTCTGATGCAGAAGGCAACAAACCATCATAAGAGAGGTATTATGTGGGGCTTACAAGGACGGTTAGAGGACCTAGATAATGCCGATGACATATGTCTACTTAGCCACTTATTCTCAGAGATGCAGTCAAAAATTTCCACCATCAGTGACATCGCAAAATTGGTTGGGCTGAAAATAAATATACCCAAGACAAAATCGCTCCGTATCAATAGTAACACAGATAGCCATTTCTTCGTATGTGATCAACACATAGAAGATGTTAAGTCCTTCTGCTACCTGGGTAGCACAATTGATACAACTGGTGGCTCAGCAGCAGATATATCCAGTCGCATAAATAAGGCACGGAGTGCATTTGCCCAGGTTAACCCGGTTTGGAAATCTTCTTATATTTCGAAACAAACCAAAATCAAATTATTTTACTCCAAAATAAAATCCACTCTATTATATGGATGCGTGACCTGGAACATGGCACCACGTGACATACAAAGCCTTCAGGTATTTCTCAACAAATGCCTCCGCAAAATCTTACGGATTTTCTGGCCTGTAACAATATCCAACAACCAACACTGGATGAAGGCAAACCAGTAGCCTATAAGAACGGAAATAAGTAAGCGGAAATGGATTTGGACTGGTCACACCCTCCGTAAACCAGACGATGATACTGCCAAGAAATGCCTAGATTGGAACCCGCAGGGAGGCAGACGGGAAGGATAGACTAGCGCATACCTGGAAGCGGCAACTGACAACAGAACTTTCGAGATTGCGCATGAAGTGAAACGAAGTCAAGCATCGAGCCGAAGATCGAGATTATTGAAACAACCTTGTTATGGCCCTATGCTCCTTAGAGGAGTGAAAGGAACATATATATATATACATATATATATATAATTTACAAAAACTGAAAACTTTTAATACAGTAATTTAATTTGTAAGCGTTGTATAGCCCTTTAGGAAGACCTCTTTTGTATGTGATCTTTGGTGAATTTCAAGCCGATATGTTATGTTATATATGTTATTTCTAGTGAAAAGAAAAACTCCATTCAAAGTCCATTAGGTATGCCCTATTTAACAACTCCATAGAAAAAAGTAATAAGCAACGAATATTTATAAATTCCCTAAAACGATTACCTTAAAACTTCACATACATATTTTCTTTAGCCTTAAGGTATGTTCAGGCCTAACAAAAATTTGACGAAATAGTCCAAGCTTTATTTTTAACGATTTTATGTGTAGGATGTCAAATATTTAATAAGTGTTAACATAGCTTTACAAATATGTTTATTTAATTTTTGTCGTGTTAACATACAGTCCACAATTGACATGAAATGCTTAACATTAACACTAAAATGATGTTAGTGTTAAGTAATATACAGTCTACAACTGACATGAAATGCTTAACATTAACACTAAAATTATGCTAGTGTTAAGTATAGACTCATCATTTTTTTTTTTTTCTTCATTATTTATTTATTGAATCTTCATATATTAAATATGAACTAACAATAATTAATCAAATCTTAACCTAATACGTTATTTTTTGTCCTGCCAGTGCCAGACAAAAATTTTCTTCAACGCGGGTTTTGTTCACTTTTATAGGTGTTTATCGCTCATCTAATTGGATAAGTGCTGCAGTGTCTCTTCTTCTTAAGCGAGTGTGGCCGCTATCATTTAAAATATTTCGTGCTAGTGTGTTCGGGTGCAATTCGAGCCTTTTTAAGTATTTTACTGCATATTTCGTAATCATAGTTTTAACTAATGGAACATTGAGATCCTTGTGAATATTTGAGTTTTTAACATACCAAGGGGCAGCTGTGATTATTCGAAGTAGTTTATTTTGGCGCCTTTGAATTTTGTCGATATTAGAGGCCGAGGCAGTGCCCCATAACTGAATACCATAGCACCAGATTGGACTTAAGATGGAGTTGTAAATAAGAAGTTTGCAGTCGAGACTAAGGACAGAGTTTCTTCCAATAAGCCAATGAATTTGGATGGCTTTTAGTTTCATTTGAGTTAATTTTGCCTCTATATGGCTTTTCCACGTTAAACGGCGATCTAGATGAATACCGAGGTATTTTACATGCGAATTTTGAGGTATTATTTGATTATTGATTTTAATAGGGGGGCATGATTCCCGACGCAATGTGAATGTAATATGTACGCATTTTTGCTCATTGACCTCTATCCTCCATTGCTTTAACCATAGTTCGAGTTGAAATATATGATCCTGTAGGTATCGAGATGCTTCTTGACGGTTTTCGTGCACGCTCAAAAAAGCTGTATCATCAGCAAATGTTGAAGTTTGTGTGTAGTTGTTTGTTGGCATATCCGAGGTATATATTAAGTATAAAATTGGGCCCAGGATGCTTCCCTGAGGGACTCCAGCGTCAATTTGCTGAGGAGAGCTTAAATAATCACCTTCTTTAATAAAAAATTTTCGGCCGACTAAGTAGCTTTCTAACAGCTTGTGTGTGTTTACTGGTAAGTTTAGCTTCAATTTATGTAATAAGCCTTCATGCCAGACTTTATCGAAAGCTTGAGAAACATCGATGAAGAGAGCGGAACAATATTTTTTTTCTTCAAAGGCTTTTCTTATTGCGTTTACTATACGATGGGTTTGCTCAATTGTGCTGTGTTCTCTTCTAAAGCCGAATTGGTGGTTAGGAATACATCTATTTTCATTTAAAATTGGGGTTAATTTTGAAGCTAACAGCTTCTCAAACAGCTTTGATGTATTAGAAAGTAAGCTTATAGGCCTATATGACTCAACTTTTGTGTGATCCTTTCCAGGTTTAGGTATCATGGTGACTAAGGAGACCTTCCACTTTTGAGGATAGTATTCAAGGCGTAAAATAGCATTAAAAATTAAAAGAATAATTTTCTTTGCTATGCTGGGTAGCTCCAAAAGCATTTTGTTGCTGATCTTGTCAAAACCAGGAGCCTTCTTAGGGTTTAAATCACAAATAGCCCTTTCGATTTCTCTTATCTCAAATCTTATCGGAACAGCTGCTCTAGCAGCAACAGGTGGTAACTCGACCGCAATATCGTGAGATATATTTGGGGTAAATATGTTTTTTAAACGATTGACAAACAGATTTCCTTTTTCAACATCATTTCTTGCCCAACTTCCATTCAAGTTTCTTAATGGTGGTTTAGAGACAACTGGCCTTTTGAGATTTCTAGCTGCACGCCATAATGATTAGTCTGATTGTGGGGTTGCATCAAGTTCCTTAAGATATTTCTCCAGAGAAGCCGTTTTCTTAGTCTGCAGTAACTTTCTTAGTCTTTTTGTACACTCTTTAAGTAAGTTCTTAAGTTGAGGGGATCTGTGCAATTGCCACTCTCTTCGAGCCCTCCTTTTTTCAGCCAAAAGATGCTCGACATCTGTGGAATATATTATAATAGTTTTTGTTTTTTTGGGGGCAATATTGGAATGTTGAACAGCTAGTTTCAGAAAACTGTCAAAATTGTCAATAGAGCGATCTACATAATCCGGTGTACTGAGCGGAATATCTTCTGTGCAATGGGTACTGAGATATTTTTTATATTTTAACCAATTAATTTGCGTCGTCGGAGGTACAATTCTATTGGGGTTCATTATAGTAACAATTGTAGGTGTGTGGTCGGAAGATAAATCTAGGGAGGCTTCAACATGAATCGTTTCTATGGGAATGTTTTTAACCACGCCGAAATCTATGACATCTGAAATTTTTTGATGATCAGTGGGCCAATATGTTGGTTGTCCGCTCGCTACCACATTTAAATCCATTTTAGAAATTATGTTAAATAAAACACGACCCTTTGGTGTTATAAGTCGCGACCCCCAGAGGGTATGTTTAGCGTTATAATCGCCAGCGGCTAGGAAACACGGTCCTAATGATTTAAAATATTTACAATATTGGTCCTCCGATATTGAAAATCTAGGCGGGGAGTATAACGATGAAATTACTAGGTTTCTATTTAATTCCTCAACGCAAATGTTCGTTGCCTGGAGATAATCTTCACGATGTTCACACATTAGGTAGTGTTTGACTCGGGCCTTTATTAAAATGGCAGAACCCCCACAAGCTCTATCTCGAGGGTCCTTGGTACCATATAGTATATAACCATTTATTTTAAACGTATTTCTTGAGGTCAAATGAGTTTCAGAAATCATCATGACATCAATTTGTTTATTTTTAAGAAAGTATTCTAATTCATTTTTATGTTGGCGGATGCCGTTTGCGTTCCAAAAACAAATTTTTAAACAGTTCATGGTTTGTTAAGTACAGCTTGCAATAACATCGACTGCATTCTAAGCATTTCCTGCATCATATTACCCATTGTGTTCGTAAAATTATTTACCGTTTGCACTAATGTTTCCATGGTTTTTTCTAAACGACTTAAATTAGAAAATTGAGTTTCATCATTACTTGGCGAGACTCATCATGTTAGAGGTTTTCTCATGTTATAACACGGTTGTTAATGCAAATGTTTAAACAACGCTTTAATAACATCATGTTATAACAGCAAATCATGTCAGTTGTAGACGGGGAGTAAATAGTAAAGGTCTGCATGACTACATTTAAAAGGCATATGAATACATCCATTTGTTTTTTAAGTAAGTAAAGTTAAGTACAACAAACGATTTAAGTACGCAGTGCTTTTCATTTTATGTTAAAAAAACAAATGAATGAACACACAAGGCGAAAGAGAAAACAAAACAACTGTATTTAAACAGAAAAAAATACTACCACATTCAAATAAAACAGACATAATAAAATGTGTATATGTTTCGAATATAATATTATTTGAATGTTTTACTCATTACATGAATACATTAATATTATTACTAGTGACTTTTGTTATGGAAAGCGAAAACGTAAAACGCAAGAATTTTAACGTCCTTTTTAATATACTTTTAATCCAATTTTTATAATTTTTGTTACAAAATTCTGTTTAATAGAGATATATTTGTAATGAGAATAAACATAAGTACTAATTTTACTATGTAGTATTTCTTGCACACAGTCTAACTGTTACCATATACTTGCGTGTGTTTGCATTTGCAAATTGAGTAAATAGGTAGGTAGGTAGGTAGGTAGAAAGGCCGGTGTGAAGCATCCTTCACACCTTCACCCAGAGACCAATATGGTCCATTGTGACGCCTTAATTAGAGATAGCTAAGAAGGTATAAAGTAGGTGAAATAAACAGCGAAAGCATAAGACAGATCCGAAAGATAGGTAGAAAAGAAAGGAAAGAAAAGAAGGTAAAGGACCAACCCCGAGAGAAATCCCACCCAAACCAAATCCCTACGTGCGGTTAGCACCCAGTCTCCCCTCGCGCAGCCAGGCCGTCCCCATTACGAACCCTATCAGATTATCGAGTCCGCAACCCGAGACATCCCCTAATTCGCCCAGGAATCTACTGCCCAGCCACCTCAACCTGCTACCCTGCAACCTGGGACAGTGGCACAGAAAGTGCTCAACTGACTCCAACTCCTCAGGGTCCTCGCACAACCTGCATATATCCGATAAGTCGGATCCCATCCTCACCGCCATCCTGCCTATCATACAGTGGCCCGTGATAATTCCTAGCAGACCCTGCTCCTGCCCAACAGCGACACCGAATCGGACTTCCTAAGCACCGGCCACAGCTCCCCCAGGCCCGATTGGTCACGCTCAGTGTCCATTCCCTAATTCTACCAAAATAGAAGCCCAATGGAGGCCTAACCGCCTCCACACAGTCAGGATCCTCCCTCTCGGAGCCCTGTCTTGCCAACTCATCAGCAATCACATTGCCGCCTATGTCGCAATGACCCGGCACCCAGCATAACCTTAGCAGATACTCCCCTCAGAGCCCTCCTACACTCATCAACCAGCCTGGAGTTCACATAACAGCCCCTTACGGCCATAAGAGCCGCCTGGCTGTCCACATATATAGTGACCTCCGAGCCTCTATCAATGTTGTCCCTCATCAGTTCCACGGCCCTCAATACCCCAAGAACCTCCGCCTGAAAAACACTGCAGTCGTCAGGAAGCCTATATGACCTTCTTATGTTCAGATCCTCAATGTAGACCCCTGCACCCGTGCCCCTCATCTTTGAGCCATCAGTGAAAATAGCAAATCCATCAAATAATCTGCCCCTGCCCTGCCAGCTCTCCCTAGAGGGCATTATTACCTCTGGCAACCGACCAAAATCCACTCTGGTGCTAACATAATCAGTGGAATCCGGCGGTCCCAGGCAAAAGCCACCAGCCTCAATCTCACCCAGGATCCGTGAGTGACCCTGAGTGTCATTCCTCGTAAGTCCTAACTCCCTCAGTCTAAGAATGCTCCTGGCCGCCATTCCCATCACATACTGCTCAATAGGCAGAAGATGTAGAATGACATCCAGGGCAGCCTGAGGAGTACTTCTCATGGCACCTGTCATGCCAATTGAAGCACACCTCTGAGAATGGGTCTAACCACCGAAGTGTACAGCCATCCCACCACTGACGGCCGGAGTCCCCAGCTCCTACCTATCGATGATCTGCAAGCATAGTAAGCATTGAGACCCCTTTTGAGTCTCTCCTGAGTATTCCTACCCCATGACAGCTTGCTGTCCAGAAAAACCCCCAGATACTTAGCACTATCAGATAGTCCAAGCTCCACTCCTCCCAGTACCGGCAGTCTAAACTCCTCCACCTTGTACCTCCTCGTGAAAAGAACCAACTCCGTCTTCTCCGGATTAACTCCCAGTCCCTTGTCACTTGCCCATGCCGCCAGTTCGCCCAGCGCCCCTTGCATGATGTCGCTAATTGTCGGCAGAAACTTGCCCGACACCAATATCACCACATCATCCGCGTAGGCTACGACCTTCTGACCCATTCTGTCAAAACGTCTCAGAACGACATTGACGGCCAAGAGCCACAATAAGGGAGAGAGAACTCCCCCCTGTGGGGTCCCCCTAGTCACCGATTTCCTTAAGCGTTCGTTTCCCCAGTCCGAGTGAATAACTCTGCTGCTAAGCATCATAGTTATCCATTCGACCAAGAACAACGGAACCCTCAGGTCAACCAGTGCCTGCCCTATAGCCTCTATCCTCAAATTGTTAAAGGCGCCCTCTATGTCCAGGAATGCCGCCAGGGTGTATTCCCTGGTTCGCAAACCCCGCTCCACATAACCAACCACATCATGCAACGCACTCTCAACAGATCTACCTTTTAGGTAGGCGTGTTGAGCGCCGCTGACGATGCCAGCGTCAATCTTCGTCCTCAGATGTAGATCAATCAGTCTTTCCAACGTCTTCAAAAGAAAAGACGACAAGCTGATTGGTCTAAAATCCTTGGGTTTAGAGTGACCGGTTCTACCCGCCTTGGGAATAAAAACTACCCTAACCTCCCTCCACCTCCTAGGAATGTACCCGTTCAGCACACATACCCTAAATAGTTCCACCAACAACAGGAGTGATGATTTCCCGATATTCTGTAACATCGCCGGAAATATACCATCTGGCCCCGCCGATTTGTAGGACCCAAAGGTATTTACCGCCCATGTTACCTTATCCAAGGTAATCATATCCCCCACCGTCTCCCTTTCCTCACCGCCTGAGCCCGAACCAGAGAAGGGGTCACCACATACAGCCTGTTCCCCCGACCCAGGATCCACACACCCCGGAAAGTGAGTCTCCATGAGCAGACAGAGAGATTCAGAGCCAGATTCCGTCCATGAGCCGTCCGATCTCTGAATAAATCCAGGGACTACAGGGTCCTTAGATAAAATTCTTCTGAACCTAGACATCTCATTCACGGATTCAACTGACTCGCTAAACTTAATCCACGAGTCCCTTTTCGCCCTTCTAATATCTCCCTTGTACCTCCCGTAACTCAACCTGAAGTTACTCCAATCCTCATCCCTGCGCGTATACTTCGCCCTATTGAACAGCCTTCTGACGGTGGACCTTTGAGTTTTTAACTCGTCTGTCCACCATCTTGGCTGTGTACGCCTGCCCGGAAAATTTAACGGACAGGATGCTCATAGCTACTGGTCAATACCCCCGTGAAGGTATTTACCAGTTGCTCCACACCGGCCGGATTCGACCCCCAGTTCCGTGTAACCCTAAGGTTCCGTTGCACTAGTCCCGAAAACGAATCCCAATCCGTCCTTCTCGGATTCCTATATGGACACCTTTTCGACCTCTCAAACATTAGACTAAAGGACAGACGACTATGATCAGAGAAGGAAAAATCTAAAGCCACCCTCCAGTCCTCTACTAATTCCCTACAGTTCGTCAATGTTATATCTATCACCGCCTCTCTATCCCTAGTTCTGAACGTTGGCGTATTCCCCCTGTTACAGATAAAAAGATTGCTGGCAACAATAAAATCAAACATAGACTCACCTCTTTTGTTGATGTCGGCACTACCCCATTGGGAATGGTGTGCATTGGCATCCCAGTACCAGCCTCGAGCCGCTTCTGCCCGAGTGCTCCACCAACTCTCGCACTTTTTCACCAGGTGGATCGGCAGCTTCATATGGCAAGTATGCCGATGCCAGTGCCAGGACCGTTTTGTCCTTGGCTTCCCCTGTCACAACCGTGAGGTCTCCATTACTGAAAGAATGAGAAATCATAAATTTATGTTCAGTTCTCGCCAGTATACAAGTCCGTACCTTCTCATCAGAGCGGGATACGAACAAGGTATACCCCGTGATCTTTAATCCAACTACCCGGTTTTTGTTAATCCAGGGCTCTTGAATTAAAGCCACGTCCGCATTGTTGTCAATGAGGTGGGTTACTAATTCGGTTGAGGCCGCTTCACAGTGGTGCAAGTTTATCTGCACCACTCTCAGCCTCTTAGGGTTTATCATTTTTAGGAAACCTAAATCTGATAGACCCTAACCCGAATATAGCAACCCCTCCCATTGACTTCAGTTTTTTTCAGAGATTCCCGGTCTACTGCGAACCTGAAATCTCTTCCTTGGTTCTCCTTACAACCCAGTGAAGCTATCATCTTCCACTGGCCTGTAAAGAGCCCATTGTTCTGATTGGCCAGTAACCCCAGTATGACCTCCACCGGTTTTATAGGTGGAGGAATCCATACTGTGACCACCGGCCTTAATGGCAACTCAGACGCGAGTATGACGTCCAATCTGGCTTCAGGATAAGCGCTGCCACACCTGCCGATTGCAGCCTTTAAAAACTCAAAGGTTTTTTGATTGCCGCAACTGACAGTTTTGACACCTCTTATCCAGTCAGCCCCTTTGAACGATACTTCGTCCGGCCTTCCTTTGACGCTAAAGATTTCGTCGAGTAGTTTGTTTTCTAGCACCTGCCATTTCTCGACACTGATCCTTCCATCGGGATCCATACGATCAATGACAGCTGCTAGAATACCGTCCTTACCTGACGACTCCCTTAGCTTCTTTGACGTAGAGGGTTGTTCCTCTCTGGAACCAGCCCTCTTAGTGATCTCCTTACGGGGATCCTTCCTTTTGGCCGCTGGGGATTTCTGGTCATCACCAGACCTAACTCTCTTAAATACCCCCTTTTTGGGGGCCTTAGCAGAGCTCTGTCGGTGATCACCCGATTTCCCTGCAGATGTTGGCTGGTATTTCTCAGTAATCCCCTTTGTGACCTCCCTTAGGGGGGGACTGTCGGAGATTATCAAGACTTTACCAGTCCTCATCGCGCAGCTAGTAGCGGGTGGTACATCAGCAGGCTTGGTTCCCTTATCCGTGACCGTACTGTCTCGGTTTAGAGAACCAGGCGTTGATTCTGTACCCCCTTTCTTACTATCCGTTCCATTATTGGAGGATTCATCAGCAGGGGTTACCGAGGGTTCGTTGTCCATACTGACATTTGAGCCCTCAGCAGCCCTTGCTGTGTATCCCGCAGGATAGGGAATGCCTAGGATATCACCGATAGATCCGTGGATTCGTTCGAATCTGGCAACGTTCTTTCGGTGCTTCCTCAGCAAGTGCCTATCCCGCCCATCGTGTAGTGAGGAGTCTTTCTTAGCTATCTTTTCTAGAAAGGCAAAGGAGGCCCTTACACCACTCTTGGCTTTTTCAGACTCGTTCGGCCTTCTGATGCGACCTGTTCTGTCGCATCCTGCCGAACAATGGGTTTTGACCCACCCACTACTCCGCTCCCTATCTCGAGTGTGACCTCAGGAGCCGATGGTCCGGCCCTATGGTCCTGATCATGAGCTGAAATCATAGTAATTTCATGCTCATCATCAGATCCCAGAGCTAGATCATCGAGTCTTCCCGAGACCCCTGTTCGAGACGGGGAACCGACTGGGGGGTCGTTCGTTCCGCTTGTCTCTGTCAGTTCTGTCAATAACTGACCTTCTTGCTCAAGAATATCTCTGTAGATACTCAGCCAATCGGCGTCTGGATCTGACACCGAAACTGCCGAGTTGTCAGAGATATTCCCTGCATCGACTCTTAGAGTCGCGTCCTTGGTTTTTTCCTTAAATTTGTCCAGTTTTTTGGTCCCACGAGTATGCCGTAAAGAAAAGGACCGTCTCGCGCAGTGACGGCTTGCACGGACTAGGCTAAAGTTACAACTGACCCTTGCCATCGGCGCCAGAGGGAAGCTGTTCGCGACCAGTTTCTTTAACCACTAACCAGTCATTCAGGTCCTCGGCACTGCTATCAACCACCTTGACCTTAAAAGTGGGGGGAAATAGGAAATCAAGGGGGGGTAGATAGGATCATAGGTAATGGGATGGGGGATGGGAGGATGGATAACCCTTAGTCGTGCTGGCCTTAAAGCATATACCTTCCAACTTGTCCCGGCTAGAATTTGCCGACTCAAGTTACAAGACATTCACTACAGCCAGCATTTAAGCCACCACATCGCGGCAAGATAGTTATCCAGGTGGTAATTGAGTAAATAAATATTCAAAGAAAAAGAGTGAAAAGAATGTGTGCCTTTGTTATGATAAAGTAAAACACAGACTACACTCTCTTTTATATTTTAACTTTTAAACTCTGTAAACCACTCTTTAACTATTTAGATATTTGAATGAATATTGGAATGCTTGTGTGTAATAAACAAATGAATGTATTCTTGCAGCCCTTTAGTAAATAGGCATAACAGCTCAAACTAGACTAGAAAAAAAATTATTAAAAAAATATTTAAAAAAAAAATTTTTTTTCTTACGTTAAGTTATATTTAAAAGTAATTATGTATATAATATGACTAAATTTTCAAGCTTGAGGTCTTTTTTTAATTTTATATAAAAAACTTTAAACTTTATTCGACCAATATTATGTAACTTATATTATGTATATTTACCTTTCTATTTTATCATAATGTTTTAGTACTAAATGTCTTGCTAAAGTTGGTAAATCTTTTGCATGTTCTTCGCAATCCTTAATGATACAAGACAATTGGTGCTTCTTTTCGAATTCAACCACGCACGCATGTTTTAATAGTTCCCCAAAGGAGTTATATTTTTCAACGCACAACTAAAAAAAAAAAAATAATAACGCTTGGTATATTTTTGAAAAGGATCACATTTTGTGGAAAAAAAACATTTTAAATAACGCCTTTTAAATTTACTGACAAGAAGACTTAAGAAACTTTAATTGTTCCAATGCACTTAAAAAATTCATACAGCCAAAAATTGTCAAGATGCTGAAAATGTGTATGTTCGACAAACACCAAAAAAAAAAAGTTTTTGAAACCGATGTCTTCCGATTCCGATAACCACGGTTAGTCCTATTGGATAGTAGTTTGGACACAATTTTTCAACAAGATCGGTCTGAGTTATTGGGGGTCAAAATTTGTATTTTTGGCCAAAAATATGTTTGTTCCATGTTACTTATATCCTATTGTATTTAGCAAACTGGCTGACTCTTGTCACTGGCTAAGGGCATCACAAAGGGGCCGCTATAAGGAACCAAGTAAGCCGTCGTCGTGATGGCTGCCCATTGAACCTAACCTAACCTCATAGCATAATTCTGTTCTGGCGATCTAAATTGGCCATGAGTCCCAAATAGGGTATACTCTCAAAAATTTGTTTTTATTTTTTATGGTGTAGGGCATCATATGGTCGGGCCTAACCGACTAACTCAACTGAGTTGTTTATAATTTTTCTTAGAATTGATCTAAACAGGCTTTCAAGGTCATTTGTATTTAAATAAAAAATTATTTATTTATATTTTCATCCTACGTTTCGTTGGTATTTTGCAACTTCATCTGGGATTTTAATTTATTAAATCTGGCAACGACACAAAAACAAAAATAACATAATATTTAGAAACAACGATAATAAAGTTCCACTTACAATAACCAAACTTACATTTAATCTTTGTTAAATTTACATTTTATAATAAAAAACACACAAGTTTTACAACATAAAACACGAGTTTGTTTAGAATTAAATAAAAGTAAAAATAAAAAATAATTAAATATCACAGCTTGCTATTGTAAATGTATCACAGTTGAACTAAAACTAAATTATTGCGATTGTGTAATTTGCATTAGTGCCGTCTTTATCCTCCTTTCTATTTATTGCGTTGTTTGATTTTTCTTGTATACGAAGACTTTCAAGAGTGTATCGTTTATTTGTGTTTTTTTCTCTGTTTAATATTTTAACTCCTTCAATATCAATATAGTGTCCAGTATCAAAACAATGCGTTGACAATGCTGTTGTTAATTTCTGTTTGTTTATATCAGTTTCATGCTCTGCTATTCTCGTGCCTAAGCTTCGTTTAGTTGTTCCTATGTATATTTTTCCACACGTTTCGTCTTCTTTGCCTACACATGTAATTTCATACACTACGTTGCTTTGTTCGTTTTTATCAATTTTGGTTTTTGTTTTTGTAAATAATGTAGAAATTGTTTTGTTGGGTCTATGTGCTAATTTAACTTGTTCATCTTCTATAATTTCTCTAAGTTTTTGATCATCGGTAAGCTTTGGTAAGTATGATACACTGTAGTATTTAGTGTTGCCAGATGTATTGTTTATGGTAGTTTCCCTTGGTTTTTTGTTGCTTAACTTGTTCAATATATTATTTATTATATTTTTCGGATAACTATTTTTAGTTAGGATGTCTTTTATTCTAAAAATGTTTTTAGAAATAAATTGTTCATTACTAATGTTCATTACCGTTGTTATTAGGTTTGTTGCTGTATTTATCTTTTGTCTTAAAGGTTGTGTTTATCAAGCGTCCAGAAGCTATCGTTTTAGTGTACCAATCTGTAACAATTTTATTACCTTCTCTAATTATTCTCATATCAAGATATGGAATTGCGTTGTTGTTTTCTTTCTCTATTGTGAACTTTAATTTGTTGTGATAGTTGTTAAATGCTTTTAAAATCTTATCTTCATCTTCTCTCTTAATTATGGCAAATAAATCGTCGACGTATTTTGTAATTAATTTAATGTTTATATTTTCTTTTTTCAACTCCTCTGTTGTTTGTTCTAACAATTGTTGAGCTGAGTTGTAAACCGTAATAGGCGCCTATATTTTCTTACTTGTTTGTTTTAAGATATTCTATACATACAACATTTACCAAAATTTTATTTCATACCTTGTAAGTACTAAAACAGAAAAATCTATCACGTACGGTATGTGGCGAACGATATTACATTTTGTTTATTATAAAACCATCCCAAAAAAATTAATGGCAGTCGGTCTCGCATTTCTATAGAAAAAGTGATTTAATTCCTGAGGTGAACTCATTGTTGGTAATGAGGGTATGAAATTTTAGTTAGGTATGTTACATACAGACGGATGGGCAAATTTGTCCAGTTTCTCAGATAAAGTTTTATTTTTAAGGTTTAAGAAATACTTACACACAAATAGGGACAAATTAAAATAGTGCATATGGGCATTTCCGTCAAAAGGTCCACCGTGACCGAAAATTTAAAATTTATTAAAAGCTGATTATTTTACGATGTTGTTATAGAGCAATATTTTGATTTTACTAATTTTATAAATTTACTCATAAATTTGTTTACTTAGATGAACAATCAGACTGCAAAGTTGTGCAAACGTAATTTCTTATATGTGAGAATGTTTTATTGTATGTTTTCTTTAATATTTATCTTTCTTAAAAGAGGTGATATTTGATAAAAATTATTCCAAAAAATTTTTCTTATATGGTCTGTAATCTAAGGAAGAGTTCAAAGAGAAATATGTTATTCGGATTAACGGTAAATTTTTATTTTATTTTGATCATTATTCAGTTAAATTATTACGGAAAAAATTTCACGTTCGAAATGTCACGTATCGACCCAGATTTTGGCTTAAAAAAAACAAAATACAGAAGATATTGCAATCAAACCAAAGACATTTTAATGTTTCATTGCTACGTAAAATTCTGAAAGTAGTTTGACTAACAAATTGTGCCAGGTTTCGCTTAGTTACGCCTTTTTATACATGGCCAAAAAAAATACTTCTGTTTTTTTCACGTTCGAACCGCTACTTCTTTTGCCATTATCTTTGACCTAGAATCGCGCCCTCCATAAACTTTGGCACAAATAACAGTGCTTTCTTAGTGCTTTAATTTATGGGTTAAGAGAACGTTAAAATATTTGTTGTTAAAAATGTTATTGCAGTTTTGATGCGTACGACTGTCACGTTCAACACTTTGGAATTGGCTATAAATTTAAAAAGCATTGTTTTGAGTTACAAAACATTTATTTTGATAGATATCCGACTCGCATCCCGCTAAGCGACCAAAAACCACTTTAAAGAAAAGACCTAAGCTTTCTTTTGATCAAAAAAGGACCCATTTTGAGAAAAAAAAAAATTTAAAATTTTTGTTTTTGAAAACAAAGTAAAAAAATGTTTTTTGTTTTAATTTTTTTTCAAAAGATTGATGAAATAGCTTTCAGAGGTACTAGGAACAAATTTTGCTTAATACAATAGGTAATAAGTTACATGGATTAGAGAAAACACCTGTTTGGCCAAAATGTCAAACTTTGACCAACTGTAACTCGAGAGTTCTTGACCGATCTTGTGTCCAAACTACCGTCCTATAGGAATTACCTTGGTGCAAATTTCATCATAATCGGAAAACATCGGTTTCAAAAGTTGGTTCACTTGACATGAAATTTCCCATATTTTTTTTGTTTATCAACAGTAAGTTTGACTTTATTGTTTCAATTATCATATGTTTTTTTTTAAATTTTTTTTTAACAATTTAGGTAATTTTTCATTGTCGAGTTTTTAGCTTTTGGAGTAAAATTTTCAATGAACCTGACGATATGCTTGTTAATGCGTCTCTCATTTGCTGTAACATCGCCATAATTAAAAAATATTCGTATTACAGAAAACGACGTTTAATTCTTAATTTTACAAACAACATTATGGAAAAAGAAAATTGTATCCTTTTCTTAAGAGTGGAGTTTGCAATATCTTCGAATTTTCAATATGTGTGTTGTTTATTTTATTTGTTAAAATTGTTGAGTTAAATACATTCAATTTATAAAGTATCACTATCCAGTGTGACAAAAAGATTGCTGACGAAGGCCGTAGCGGGCCAGAAAATGCATTACATTCTGCTGGTGTCTAATAATTGTAAATTTTTCTGTACATACAATATACTTCATTGCTGTCCAAAGGAAAGCTAAGGTAAAATGTAACAAGAAGATACAATATAATAGTCTGGTAGGCCTTGGAAGATGGCAGGGATGACATCATACTCCTTGCATCATCTTATATGCCACACGACAGAGATGCCCCACCAGTAGAACTCCACAGACTGGTCGAGGAAGCTAGTAGAAGGAAACAAAATCTGGTGGTGGGCACGGATGCTAACGCTCATCATACAATATGGGGCAGTAAGGACATCAACAATAGAGGTGAGGATCTTATTGTTTTATATTACAGAATAATATACAAATTGCGAATCGAGGTGAGGTCCCGACGTATAAGGGTCCGACTTCGGAAAATGTACTTGATGTGACGCTTTATACGGATTATAAAGTAGTGATAGAGGATTGGAAGGTGCTAAAGCAGCCATCCTTCTCTGATCATTCCTATATATCCTTTTTGTTAGATTACACTATACCCGACGGGACAGTGTTTAGGAACCCAAGAAATACAGATTGGGCCAAATACTCTTCACTTCTGAATAGGGACCTAGGTCACTCGCGAACAATGGTTAGTTCAGGGGACATAGATTCTGCTATAGACACTTTGGTATCGGGCGTTATTGGATCCTAGAGAAGTCGTGCCCTCCGAGGGCAGAGGATTGGAAGGTGCTAAAGCAGCCATCCTTCTCTGATCATTCCTATATATCCTTTTTGTTAGATTACACTATACCCGACGGGACAGTGTTTAGGAACCCAAGAAATACAGATTGGGCCAAATACTCTTCACTTCTGAATAGGGACCTAGGTCACTCGCGAACAATGGTTAGTTCAGGGGACATAGATTCTGCTATAGACACTTTGGTATCGGGCGTTATTGGATCCTATGAGAAGTCGTGCCCTCCGACACGAGCTAGGCGTAAGTCCAGACCACCTTGGTGGAATAGACAGCTGGACTGTGAAAGACGCGAGCTCCGTGAGCTATTCAAACTGGCGAAAATCGTCGACCGGTCTGAATGCTGGGGGGAGTACAGGGACGCTCTTAGGGTGTATAAGCGTGACGTGCAAAAGGCCAAAAGAACTTCGTGGAAGAGCTTCTGTGATAATATAGAGAAGACAACCGAAACGGCAAGACTGCGGAGGATGCTAGTGAGCAGTCCGGTTATGCCAAGTACGGTCTGTAGGGAAAACGGAGAATGGACAAGGAGCAGTGCGGAAACGCTGGAGATACTCGTTGATACACACTTTCCAGGCTGTTCTGATGTTCCTATTCCAACTGTTGAAACTTCTGTTATGTCGAATGGGGATGATGGTATTATCTCCTATGAGGGGGTGGAATGGGCCATTGACTCGTTCCAGCCGTACAAGTCGCCTGGTCTTGACGGAATCATCCCTGCACAACTACAGCGGGGCAGACAACGGATAGTACCATGGCTAGTGGAAATCTTTAAGGGATGTCTGAGAATAAACTATGTGCCTGAGTCTTGGAGGTTATCTAGGATTGTGTTTCTACCGAAAGCGGGTAAAAGCAATCATATGTACCCGAAAGATTTCAGACCCATTAGTCTCACGTCATTCCTGCTGAAAACGTTGGAGAGAATTTTGGACTATCATGTCAAGGGCAACATGGGACCGACTATTCTCTCTGCTAATCAACACGCCTACACGAAGGGTAAATCAACTGAGACGGCACTCCACTCAGTCGTCTCACTGATTGAGAAGACCCTCAACTATAAGGACTTCGCTATGGGTGTGTTCCTGGACATCGCGGGAGCATTCAATAATGTGTCCACGGAGGCAATTTTGGCGAGCTTGTCTCGCACGGGGGCACACTCACATGCTAAAAACTGGATCGGTAACCTGTTACGGTGCAGAACTATATCTGCGACGTGGGGCAATTACAGAATAATGAGGAGGGCACACCGTGGAACTCCCCAGGAGAGTGCTCTCACCAATGCTTTGGACGCTTGTCGTCAACGAACTTCTCAATGGACTTCAGGACGGGGCGGCAAAGATAACCGCATACGCAGATGACGTGGCGGTATTAGTTGCTGGCAAGGATCTGAACACTATTAGTAGGCTACGCTGGCGATCATCAACCAATGGGCAGCCGGAGTAGGACTGGGAGTTAATCCCGAGAAGACGGACCTAGTACTATTTACAAAAAGGTACAAAGTTGGTCCATGGAGGAAACCTAAACTAGGGGGTACTAGCCTGGAACTTAAATACCACACAAAGTACCTGGGAGTGATATTGGATAGCAAACTGTCATGGAGATTGAATGTGGAGGAGAGGGTGAAAAAGGCAACGAATGCGCTATACGCATGTAAGGGAATGCTGGGCAAGACGCGGGGTCTAACCCCTACTCTTACACATTGGGTCTGCACATCGGTGGCGAGACCAATCTTACTCTACGGGATACTTGTATGGTGGACGGCATTGAATAAGAAATCGTACCGGAATATGCTAACGGGCGTACAGAGACTCGCCGAACTTAGTATCACCGGTGCCTTGCGTGGTACACCGACTGCGGCACTGGATGTGATCCTGGACTTGCAACCGATTCATCTAGTGGCAGAAGGAACAGCGAGGAAGTCTGCGATCCGCTTAAGGGCGACGGGACAGTTTGCATACGGACCTTATGGTCATGATAGTATTATAAGGGGAATGGATTGTAGCAGTGACTACACCATTCCGAGGCTGACATTTGGAAGGAAACCACGAGTTACCTTGGAGGAGGATGGCTGGTTGGCAGGACTCCGATCTGACCATGGGACCTTCAGTTTCTACACTGACGGTTCCAAAATGGAGGACGGAGTTGGAGCTGCAGTCTTCTGCCGGGAACTGGTCATTCGGGAATCTTATAAGCTTCCCGATTACTGCAGCATATTCCAGGCGGAGATATTTGCGGCCAAAATGGCTGCTGATTTGGCACGTAATTCCATTACTGGGAACTCGCACGTAAATTTTTTCATCGATAGTCAGGCGGCGATCAGTGCGATAACCGCTGACTATTCATACTCTTCGATCGTCCAGGAGTGTAGGGACTCGATGGATGGACTCTGTGCGAATAATAGAGTTCACATCTATTGGGTTCGTGGCCACCAGGGCATTTACCATACGATAGGGTGATGGCCATTCCGGCTCCGATTCAGAACATAAGGAGGGATACGGACTCTGCTATACGGAGGAGATCAGACGCGATTTGGGAAAACACCAGAACGTGCAGGGTCTCCAGGGTAATGTGGGGATCCTATGATCCAGAGTCGACGAAAATTCTTCTGTCGCTGCCGAGAAGGGACTGTAGACTTCTGGTAGGCTTTTTGACGGGTCATTGTTAGACTGCGGTACACGCCCGGAGGCCGGGCGGTTGAATAGTGACAACTGTAGATTCTGTGGGGTACCAGGGGAAAAGGAGACAGTGGAGCATTTAGTCTGCTAATGTCCGGCACTCGTGCGATCCAGGGCGAACTGTCTGGGAGATCATTACCTCCAAGGTCTTGGGGAGGTCTCCGGAATTGGGTTAATGAGACTCCTGGCATTCGTCAAGAGAGTGTGGGGTACTCTGAGTACCATTACATCGGAATGACCTTTTTTCTGATATTCTTCTGTGGACTATCGTACAGCGTGGTAACGCTAGGGACCTATTTGGTCTATGCGGGGTCTTTGTGACCGGCCACTTTAACCTAACCTAACCTGGTAGTGTATAAAGTAATTTCTGAAAAATTGAAGGAATAGGACTATTACAAAAAAACTTTATACGAAAAATAAAAAATGTTGAATATAATATAAAAAGTATCCTTCGAAAGGAAATAAATCCCAGTTTCTTTTTGTTAAAATTAGTTTAAGAAATGCAATTCATAAAAATATAATTTGTTGTGTTATAATAAATAAAATTGAGTTTGGGTACGTTCGTAAATGCATCAAAACTGTGCATCACTGCTGCAGTGATGCAGTTTGGTTGCTGATGCGTGATCACCAGTTGCGCTTGTGATGCTGATGCTTTTTTACTGCACAACAGCTGTGCAAAGTTTAAATTTTTGAACACGAGCTAAATTTTAACGGTTTTATCAGCGAACATAAAATAATAAAAAAACAAATTTTATCCACTTCAAATTTTATTAAAAATATTTAACCAAAAATAAACCAACAAGAAAAAGCATCAAAAAAGAAAAATAAAACTATTTCTTTTGTGTTAAAAGTTATTGCATCAGAAAATTAACTGATGAAATAATTGCCAATATTTGCTGCAGAGCTGCGGCATCACTGCATAAAAAAACGTTTGACATATGAAAGTAATGCCAAGTTTCTTACAAGTGATGCATTTACGAACATTCAACTTTACTAAAGGCCAGTTTACACGGTAATACAATGTATTACGACTTTGTAGAATCAAAATATTATGAAATTCTCTCCGTGTTTAAAAGAAAAAAATAAAAATCTTTTGTAAGTATAGTTCATGTTTACACGGATGGTATAAGTAAAATGCAAAATAATAACAATAAATCAGATGGTTGCAGTTTTAAATATTTACAAAAACAACATGAAAATTTCCTGAGTTGATTTTAGTTGTTTTTGTAATCGCTTAAAAATGCTATCACCTTCAATATACTCTGTTAAAATACACCTCTGGTGTGATGAGAATACATAGGTTTCTAAAATGGTTTAGAAAAAAACCATTTACCGACCGCTTGTCAGATTTTGTATCCGTATTCTCTCTTACTCAATACATTTTGCTTTTACATGATAAGATTTTTCTCAATCTACATAATCTTTCGACATGTCGTAATACATTGTATTACCGTGTAAACTGGCCTTAATGCGCAACTGATGCGCAGCAACTGCATTTACGAACGTACCCTTTATTATAATACTACTGGAAAAACTGGAGCGTGCGTTGTGATACGTGTGTCACAAGAGGTTCACGGCTTTTGTCAAAAAATCACAACATTGTTTGACTGCGAATAAGTGATTTTAGAATTCTCTTATATTCATCTTTTTTTAGGAATTAGATTTTGTATACCTTATCATGCAAAATTCGCTAAAAATTAGGAAAACACACTTCAACGTTTAAAGTTAATTCCACTTTTTGTGGCGTGCTTCACAAAACTTTGTGATCAATTATTTCGCAACAAAAACCTTCTAAGAAATTATTATATATGCCATTCGTTATTAATATATATTATATATATATTATTATATTAATGTCACTAAATACTATATAAAAGTTATAGATATCTCTTTTGAAAGACCAAAAAATGTTTATTTATCAATCAGAATACGCGTGCGAATGTAGCGTTCGCTACGCAAGATTTGCCCATATGCCATAAAAAACTTGCCCTGTGTATAACATGACTAGTGATTTTGGAATGGATTTTAAAGATAAATTTAAAGCCATTTTAAAAAGAAATACAGATTTGAATAGCATTTCAAAAACATTCAATATTTTAAATCTAAATGCTGAAGATTTGTCTGGAATTTCGACCCGTTATAAATGAAAACATCATTAAAAATAAATTTGCTCCAATTACTTCCTGTGATGTTGAAAGAAGCTTTTCCGCTTACGAAATGATTTTTGGAAAGAAACGTCAAAGTTTTTTAATTAAACATTTACCCCCGTATTTATAAACAATTATTAAATTTAAAAAACGTTTATTAAGGAGAATTTTCATACAAAATTTGTTTTGTAAACCTTTATTAAATTTAAAATTTTTTTATAAATACAGGCGTTAGAGAAAACTAGAGTTTTATATTGTTACAACAATTGAAGCACAGCCGCGAATAACGTTTTAAGTTACAAAATATAAATTTTTCAGGAGAGCAAAAAAACGTTTGTTGGCAGGCAGCATTATTAGTTTAAAAAATTTTTTTTTCTATTATTAAAAACTAGCTGACCCGGCAAACGTTGTTTTGCCTAGAAAAGTATTGTTTTTGTGTATATTTAAAATACAGATACAGAATCAGGTACAGGTAATATTCGGTGCAGATAATTTATCTTTATTTACAAAAGTAAAAAAGAATAAAAAAATGTGAATTATAAGTAAACTATTGAATAAGTTAAGAGAATATCATTGAAGCACTTTGTGATAAACAATATTTTTCCGTTTTGTTGTCAGGTGCGAAAATGAACAAAGAGGATGGCTTTCCGACACGGGAACATGCAACATAGAGTTGACCGTGTGAAAACAGTCGTTCTCCAAATTTAGGCCACAAACACTCAATGATTGCCCTTGGGATTTGTTGATTGTCGTGGCGAATGCGAGACGAATTGGAAATTGGATTCGTTTAAACTCGAATGGCATATCGGTTAGGATCATTGGAATTCTCGGAATGAGAACTTCCTCTCCTTTAAACTTTCCTTTTAGCACAACAATAACAAAATGTATGAGAGAATGAATTTTCTTTATAATTTCTTTTTTCTGGAATATTTTAGACATTTTTTTGCTAACAGATCAAAGCATGATCAACTTCATAGCTTACGATTTGATTCATTTTCAATGGCTTTTCTTGTCGGAAATTGTTCATACCAACATAGAAACCTTTGCCGGCTCATGCGCAACAACTTTACTAAAGACCATAACATGATCAAATGATATAATTTATTTTGAGTAATTTTCAATGGTGCCGCCTATCGGAAATTGGTCATACCAACCTAGAAACCTTTGTATGGTAATGTTCTACAGCTGTGCTAAAGATCATAGCATGATCAAATGCACAGTTTATGATTTAACTCATTTCGAGTCATTTTCAGTGGCACCCCTGTCTGAAATTGGTCATATCAACTTATACACCTTCGACGGCTCATGCTCAACAACTTTGCTAAAGATAATAGCATCGTGAAATGCAAAGTTTACGATTTAATTCATACTGAGTAACTTTCAATGGCGCCACCTATTTTAGATTTTTTTTTTTTGCTATTCTTCTTACTTGATCAGAGACCATTCCCTATTGGTACGAATCATCGATCGGTCCAGCCGTTCTTTAGTTATAAACGTAGTAACTAACGCCACTTTCTTTTATATATATAGATAATGATAATAAAAACTTTTATGCAAAATACTTTTAAAACATTATCCCGCACTGGAAAACCATTTCGGTTTCACCATTTTGTTAGTAACTTGCATTGCATAGTAACTTGCGTTGTAAACGCCACTTTTTGCAAAAACTGTTTTTTTGCAGATAACCGTTGAACTTACTCTTTTACACAGTTTAAACATCAAATCAACCACAACTATGCCCCTTAACGCCTTCAAAATGGTGCAAAAAGTGTCAGACAGTGGAAGAACATTGCAAGTTACTAACAAAATTATGAAACCGAAATGGTTTTGCAGTGCGGAATGTTTTAAAAGCCTTTTGCATTAAAGATTTTGTTATCATTAGGTGTGATCTCGTACTCAACTTTGGGAGCCCGCAGGATCCCAATCTTACCGAAAACTGTTCCCGTACTCAAAGTTTGGTACAGTGAGAGGGCTTTTAAGAGAAAAATATTCTTCTTCTTCCCGCACGAAGTAGCCCGTACTTTTTGTTTGGGCTGATTGGGAAAATTGTTAAACAATCAGCTGTGACAAAAAATAAACAATAAAAAACAACAAACAAGTATAATCAAAATAATTAAAATAACAAATATTAACAAAAGAAAATGTTAAAAAATTTAGGTACATGCTTAAATGTTACTTTTGTACATGCTAATGTGTCATTTATGTATTTATTTGAACGTTTTCATTGTAACGTTTGCTTTTGGGGTAGAAATTTGGTTTTTATTGTTCCCGTACTTTTGCACATTTTTGTCTATTAGTGAGAGACATTTTTGTTTACTCTCAATTTACCGAACTTTACCCAAAAAATCGCACCTATTGTAACGTTTGCTTTTGGGGTAGAAATAGGTTTATTGAACGAATTTCCTATGAAAATGTGTTCAATAAACCTCCAATAAAACAAAAATATTTTTTATGAATATGGGGGTTGGTTTTTATTGTTCCCGTACTTTTGTACATTATTGTCTATTAGTGAAATTCTTGATTACTCTCATTTTACCAAACTTTACCCAAAAAGTACGGGATCACACCTATTATATTTAATTATTATTTTGTAACTTAAAACGTTATTCGCGGCTGTGCTTCAATTAATATTACAAACTTTTGTAATACATAAAATATTTTATCAATATTAATCAGCTTTTAAAACATATTTGCAAAAATATATGTATATTGTACTTACTTTACATTCCATTTCACAAGTCAACAGCAAGTCTTCAAATTTTGTCTTTAGTACCTTATCCAAATACTCATTTAAATCAACTTGATCATATCCCTCAGACAGAATAGTTTCTAAAGGAAATATATGCCACATTATTTAAATTATAAAACATTAGCATTAGACACATTACGTAACATTATATACAATAGGTACCTACCATCCAATAAATTCTCTTCTTCCAATAAACATGCATCCGAAGATATGTCTTCTTGTTCACTAAAATCATCTGAATCAGTGTGTTCTATACTATTTAATTCTGTTGTTTTAAGTTCTTCTAGTAATGAGTTTGAATCATCACTGTTTAAATTTTGATTTGAACGATAATCGACTTCTTCATCATGTAAATCTCTCTGACTTTCCTTTTCATTATAAGTTTTGTTTGGTGCGTACGCTTCTTCAGCTTTATCTACTTTTTTGCATACATTAACTATGGTGTTTGAATTAAACTGTTTTTTTATTTCCACATTTTGGTTTTCATCATCGCTGATAAATTCCATATGTTCATTTGATTCTATTTCATCTAATTTTTCATCTTTTATTGCACTAGACGAAATATTGAAATCTTGTGAATCTTCCTGTTCTTTTATTTCCAATTGTATAGAGCCAACTATTATATTTGCATTAGATTGTTTGTTTATTTCCACGTTTTGGTTTTCATCATCGCTGACAAATTCCATATATTCATTGGATTCTGGTACATATGATTTTTCATCTTTTATTACACTAGACGATAACGAAATATTGAAATCTTGTGAAACTTCCCTTTCACCGGTTTGGTCAACACCCTCCTCTGGAAAATTTTCGGCAATATCATTACTACTTTGGATCTGATGCCGGGCAAAAGGAGCAGATCTGTTTATGTCAAAAAAATATCCTACATCTTTAATATTTGTATATTCCGTAAAATCTTTATCTACAGATTTATTATGTTTATTAATTTCTATATCGTCTGCTCCTTGTGGTGAAACAAAAGTTTTAAAGTTTGTGTATTCAATAGAATTACTTTTGGGTAAATTACCTTGAGTATTATTTTGATCAAAACTTTCGTTTTGGGGGTATTGACTACTTTCTTCATTATTACTACATTCCGACTCATTTTTTAAAATATTTGTCTCACAGCTTTTCTCTTTGGCGAGCTCATCCAAATCAGATAATTCTATTAAACGATTAACACAATCATCACAAAGATGCTGTTTATCCTCTTTGTTTAAATCAATGTGAAAAAAAGTTTTGACTAAGAAGGGTAATTGCATTTCTAGACCTACATCATCAAAGATTTCATGAAATTCCTTTTCAGCATTAGCATCCGAGTTTATTTTGCAATTTAAACAAACTCTGAAGGTTGTTGGAACTCTTAACGCCATTTCCAACTAGTTAATAAATTTTAAAACTTTAATAATACGTAAGTTAAATTTGTTAATTACACAAATTATGTCTGTGGTTATTACAACTAATTTTTTTAACTTATCCATATATGTTATTTACCTTTAATATTAATTATGTTTTTTTAAGTCAAATCTACTCTTGCACAGCGTTGCCAGAACTTTCAGAGGTTAAATCCGCAAAAACCATAATTTTTCTTAAAAAAATCTGCTTCAAGATATAAAAAGTCTTCAAAACACATTTTTTATGTAGTTCATTTAGAAAAAAATAACAATTCATTTCAAAATATACGGCCATGTTCTGGAATTTGAAATCGATGTTAGTTTAAAAAGTAGTTCTGGTAAATATTAATTATTTTGAACTTTCAACATTGAAAAGCTTTAAAATTTTTTTTTTATTTTAATTTCACTCGAATGCGATTTTCAGACATGTCTGATAATTTTTGAATATTTTTACATAAAAAAATATCTATCCAAATTTAATTACTCAGGCTAAGCAAGGATTAATAAAATCTTTGTTATTTTAAACAACAAATTAAAAGTTAATTGCTTGACATGTTATTTAACTACCCGTCTCCACCATCCATCAACTTGGTAAGAACAGCATGTCGCACATGAATTCTACTCGTATAGACTGTTCATGTTCATGTTTCGTCCATGTGCTGCCATCGTTGCCTAAACATTCGTCTTAGCATCCATGTGCGCCATGATGTTGGCCATACAACATACATACACAACAACAAAAATTGTGGTCAATCAGAACATGAACATCAACACGTATTCGTCACATACAAGAACATGAACAAATTACTACCGTTGCCCTGCCGGCGTTTTGGTCATGTCATGTTCTTATCAAAAAAGCATGGAGACGGGGTAAACCATCAAGGGTCTTATTGAAAACTTACAAGAAATAAAATATTGAAATTAGTAAAGATATTTATACATAAATTCATATGAATAAAAAGGTACATACGCATATTATTTCGTGTCAAATCAGATGGCATAAGTCCGGTGATATATATATATATATACAATATATAGACAATACAAATTTGTAATTTTTAAGTAATCTTTTTGAATAAAATTCCTACTAATAAATCCAAGGTATATTTATAGCAGGTAGCCGCGAGATTACAACAATTGTACAATAAAACAAACAACATTGTTTTTTATTGTTGTTTTGTGATACGAACTGTTAAACAGCAAAGGGGTTGATAAGAGACAAAAAAGACAAAAGAATAAAATTCCTACTGATGAATCCAAGGTATATTTATAGCAGGTAGCCGCGAGATTACAACAATTGTACAATAAAACAAACAACATGGGTTTTTATTGTTGTTTTGTGATACGAACTGTCAAACAGCAAAGGGGTTGATAAGAGACAAAAAAGACAAAAGATAAAGACAAAAAACTTGTTTACTATACAACATTTGACAGTTTGTATCACAAAACTAGCAAATAAAAAATAACCAGCTGGCTTTCCGAGACTACCTGCTATAAATATACCTTGAATGAATCTATGTCTTTCCAAACGGTTTTCCCATGAATTGTTGAACTATTTCGTTTATCAATGCAAGAAGTAACAACATAAGTAACAATGTAAAAAAGTTTTCACCGAGCTAAAAAAAAAACCCGTATTTTTAAACCAAAAATCTTCCAATCTGCATTTTGGGGTATAAAATCTGCAATATGCAGATCAAGGCGAATTCAAATTCGCCTTGATGCAGATGAATCTGCACTTCTGGCATCACTGCTCTTGCATACATTTTAATTCGCCGTGGTTCTAGTAGAGCTGACAAACAATCGATAGTTTATTTTATATAGCGATACTATCGTTAAAATTTTCAATATATTCTTGTTTCTATCTAAAGGCCCAAATACATTGATCAAAATACTCATCAAGCATTGCCGGTGGCGGCGGTGCCTTAATTGAATTTTAATCGTTTCGAATCGTTCTAATCACAATTTTGGTGGAATCAAAGCAAATCTTACAAAATTTATATTTTTCTGCCACTTTTTTGTTAAAAATGCGTAAATGTCCAAAATATTTCCAACATTCGGCGATTCCAGTTGAGGTTATATGCGCCCCGGTAGGATAACTGGTAGTGAGCTGCGGGTTCGATTCCAGTCAGAGACTCTGGTCAAGAGTAGAGCTTCGCGGGATAAGCTAAGGAACAAAATTGTAGCAAATACTTAATGGCTGAAAACAAGTTGACCCACACTTATGATATTGAAACCAAAATTTATCATTAATTACACTTTTTCTGTGAGCTCGAAAACTTTCTTTGGGGCAAAAATTGTATTTTTCAATTGCTTTAACAGTTCTACAAAGAATTCGAATTTGTCAGCAAACTATCGAAAATATCGAATGTTGCGATAGTGTCAGCTCTAGGTTTAAGTTTAAATGTCGAATTATGAAATGTCAACTCGGCGCTTTTTATATTGTTCTAAGCGGTTTTTAAAATTTGCGAAGCAAAACATTCATGCTTTTTTTCGTTGGAACTTAATCTAATTTGATCTCAAAATGTAACAAAATATTAATACATTACAAGTATCTCAACGATGCTTTCTATCTAACGAACTTGAAAAATGTATAATACATATACATACATATATGTATAAATAGCTACTTGATGTTTTTAATTGATATTTTGTATGATGCGCAGCTTGTTAACCCAGCATTCGGATCTAATTATGCCAGCCATACTAACCTTTATCTCCAGAACTAAAAAAAATAGGGTCTTCAAAATTTGTCAGCTCATAGCATGCCCGAAGATCTTAAAGTTTACAAATTTTTAGGAAAAAATATTAGTAACTGTATCCATTTGATTTATGAAGGGTTGATTTGCTTATAGCTTTAAGAATTTTGAAATAAAGTATTTTTAACAAATAGAATCTGGGAATTTATTTCTCATGGTGAGTAACATTTATTATATAAATTTTCATATTATACGAATTCGAAGTCAAATTAAAATCCTCAAAAGCTTTTTTTATACTTTAATAGTCTTATGGCCATTTTCACATTAGGCGATTATCTTTTTTCCCAACGAAAAACTGCACATTAAAGAAATTTGGTTTTCTCAATGTCTCATTTGCTTCGATTTTATCGCAAAGCTAACCGGCACTCATCTGCCAATTATTTATTTTTCTTTTATTTGCCATACAGATAAATTTAATCAGCTGACTTCCAACTTTTACATGTATTTTGAGTGGCGTTGCCAACTGAAAACAATGTTTTTTGTCGGTATATTGAGAAACCAAAAATCGTTAACGGACCGTTTATCGGTCTAATAAATTTATGTTGACATTAAGTAACAGACGGTTTGTCGATACATTGAGAAAATGGCCATTATTCCTTCAATATTTTCCAGGAATATTTTCTATGCACTATCAGAATTTTCGTTTGTATATTTCTGTTACGAGGCTTACTTTAGCTATCCTTTGGCTAGCAATGAAGTAAATTGTAAATAAAGTGTATACAACTATTAGATACCAGCAGAATGTACATACGTATTTATCGGATATAAGAAACTTAAAAAAATCCACGAAAAAAGTTTCTTATAAGCGTTTCTTTCTTATATACAATTATTTTATATAAGAAACTTATTTCTTATATAAGTAGCTATGGCCATAAGACTTTCATATTTCGGTTTTCTGTTTCTTTTTTTGTTAACATTTCTAACTTTTAAATAATTATTTTCTATGTCTTTTGAGTTTTTCACTATTTTAGATGTTTTTGCAATTTCGCGTCTTTTTATACCATTTTGTATTTCGTTAACAATTTAAACTTTTGTTTTTATTGGCAACGCTTCTCATGAGTACCAGCTCACTCAAGGTATATTTATAGCAAGTAGCCGCGAGATTACAACAATTGTACAATAAAACAAACAACAGGGCTTTTTATTGTTGTTATGTGATACGAACTGTCAAACAGCAAAGGGGTTGAAATAGACTTGCCAACTGACCAGTTTTCGCCGGGACAGTCCAGTTTTAGAGTGTAATGTCCCATGTCCCGTCGATACTCTGAACTGGACGCCATTTGTCAAGTTCTTGAATAACTTTTTAATTACCTGGCACAACAAATGAAAAAAATCGAGAGCTTTAGCACTTATTTTAGTACTAAAAGAATTTTTTCAGTTATGTATTTTATAAGGCTTTTTTGCAAAAAATAAATTCGAAAAATAAAAAATGTTGAATATAATAAAGTAACGTATGAAAAGAAATAATTCCCAGTTTCTATTTGATAAAATAATATGTATTTATTTTTGTTCTTTGGCCAATGTAATTGTTCATTAAATTAGATTTTATTTAAGCTAATACGGCCTAAAGTTATGTATGTAATTAAAAATATGTTTATACTTTTTCACTTCTAAAAAACAAAAAAATCAAATGCATATGTACATACATACATATATGTATGTTAGTATACTAAAAAATGTAATTATTTTCTGTAATTCTTAGCAACTAATTAAAAATGTATTAAAATAAATAAAAAAAACAATTAATATCCCTTTAAAGGACGGGTTTTGTTTCCTATTAGTTTTTACGCAAAGAAATCGCTTATCTTCTTTTGGGATGTGCTTTGTTTTACCATTTTAAGAACAGCCTTTTCTTTGAGAGTATTCAAAACCCTTATTTCAGTTAAGTCGACCTTTTCATTTTCAGCCCATTTTAAGGCTTTATTTAATGCTTCCACTGCTTCCTTGTGTTTTATTGCGATTTCTGTGGTGAGATTCACTAAGTTTTAACGATCCGACAATCGTAATATTTGTCGACATTTATACTCGCTTGCAGTAACGATAGTGTGATTCTGTAATTTTTTTTTAACGATAGTACACAGCTGTTTTTTTGTAACATCTCTGTCTACAAAATGTTAAAAAAAAACGAAAAGCACAAAAGAGAATAAAATAAAAACATATGAAATTGTTCTTAACCCCCCTGTTACATATGTTTTTTCATTCAAAATGCATTAAAAAAGGTCTGGCCAGACTCATAAGTAAGACGAAGGGTTAATTTGTGGTTTTATATTTTTTTGTGAATTTTACATCTAGAATTTAATTTTTGTTCTTAATTTGCTTTATTTTTGGAAATTTTGAATTTATTATTTTGTTTTTGTTCATACATATTCATATGAATATATCTTTGTATGTATGTAAGCTATTTTAAACATAAAAAACATTTTATCGATAAAATAAACACAAACTAAATTATTGTCGCTAAGATAACGACAAAAAAATTGCTTAAATTAACAGCTGACTTTAAACGACAGCGAATATCGTTAAAAATTTTACAGAATAGCATATTCGATAAATTTTCGTTATACTTATTTTAACGATTCGATTGTCGTTATAAAAGTTAGTGAATCGCACTACTGGCTGTTTTAAATGGTGGTTAAATTTTAAGGACCGATGTTGATTTTGAATAAGACACACATTTGTCATTTCTTTTTATTATGAATGTTTTGGAATGGTTGAATTATGTATGGAACAAAATATCGGCCAAATGGCCGCCGCGACTTCGGCGGCACACCTCCGATGGTCCAAATTTTCGATGACGCTGAGGCATATTTGCGATTCTATGCCGTTAATCTGCCGAATTATCTCATCCTTTAGCTCTTGAATTGTTCCGAACACCATTTACAGTAACTGCCTGGAAAAAATACGGGCCGATTTTTCTGATTGTATTTTCCAATATTTTATGAATTTTTAAAAAAACAAACATTTCGAAACTTGATAAAAAAAATTATTTTTTTTTCCCAAAAAAAAAAAAATTATGTTTCTAAGACGACGGCGCATATTAGAAAAAAGTTTATTGCGGAATTTCGGTTTTTTTTTTAGTAAATTTAATAAACTAAACCGTTTTTGAGTTACGCGAACATATGTTGTGCAACCTCCTCCATTTTCGAAATAACGGCATATCTCGAAAACCAGAGCTAACCTAAAAAATCGGTTAGCACCACTGGGTTCAGCGTACCCGGATTAGGTAACAACTACAAGTTCTCAGCTTGTCTAAAAAAGGTGTGAATTTCTAGCACAGTGTAATTGTACATAAATAGATTTGTTTGAATTTGTCTATGATTTCTTAGTGGTGTCCCGTTTTCACAATTTTAAAAGGTGGTAAGCCTAGGTTGAAAAGAGACAAAAAACTTGTTTACCATACAACATTTGACAGTTTGTATCACAAAACAAGCAAATAAAAAATAACCAGCTGGCTTTCCGAGACTACCTGCTATAAATATACCTTGAGCTCACTTATCTAAAACTAAAAGAAAATTACTTTGTTCTTGTTGTAAAACTGTCAGAAAACAGCGTTGTCCATGCAAACTACATAAATTCTGTGTTGCAGTTGGAAGTTTCTTATATAAATTCTTTTTCTATACATTTTGTGGTTTTGGTGTTTAAGAAAAATGTTCTTTAATCAGTTTTTTTTTCTTATAAGCGTTTTTCTTATATGAAACCTTTTTTGTTAGAAAAATCACTAAAAAGACATGGTGTTTTTGAAAATGTTTCTTAAAAGCGTTTTGTTCTTATATGAGATGTTCTTATATCCGATAAATACTGTAATGCATTTTCTGGCCCGCTACGGCCTTCGTCAGCAGCTGTCGGTGGGACCGAAACCTAATCCTTCTCAAATGCTGGTAATAAATCAAGTAAACACTAATGCCATTCAGGTACCGCAGCCTAGTAATAGCAGAACCTCCTAAATGTTCTTAAATCACACCATATGCCAATTGAAGGTGCTTTGCCAAGTAATGAAGCAACTCCAGTTTCTTATTAAAGCCGTCTAGAAAAACCATGGAAACATTAGTGCAAAATCAAAAACTACTTAATGTGTGATCATTGTGAAGATTATCAACAATCAATTTTGAAAATTACATTATTCTTAATTACTAAAATGTACTAGAAAAAAGTAGAAATCCACCACTATCGTGGTTGGCGAATTTAAAATATGCATGCGACTGTTTGGTAATAGATTAAATAAAATAATTTACGTTTTCTGGGAAAATAAACATTTTTTTTATTTTCCAAAAGTTCACTTTTGTGACAAGAGGCTTTTCATAAATAATCTATTCATTCGGTTTTATTGAAATGTGATAATTGTTGAAAAAAATTTGAATTTTAAATAATTTTTTTTAAGCCTTACCTTATTTCTTAATATGTACATTAAAATGTTTTTTTTTTTTGTAAGAATTAGTTCTGACCAATCCACAGTACTTTTAGGTGGCCACAAGCCAAAACAATCCAGGTATAGTACGCGCATTAAGACTTCGGTAATCCCCACAGGGGCGCCACTCGCCATTTGATTTTTTAACTAAATGTAATGGGCTTGGCCAGTTACTATTGGAAGGACGACATATTCCTAGACGAACCATATCATTAAACTCTTTCTTGACTACAATCAATTTCTCAGGAGAAAGACGTCTTGGTTTGCAAAAAACCGGAGGACCGTTGGTGGTTTCTATATAATGTTGGACTGGGTGTTTAGCTTCAGAGTGAAAATTAATTTTTGACAAATCGTTATATTCCATAATAAGGGAATACAATGAAAACGAAGTGGTTAGTGTTTTAATTGAAAAATTTTGTTCACTAACGACAATACCTTTTGAGGTGTTTTTCGATTTTGGTTCAATAAGTTGATTGTTTTTCACATCAATGAGTAAACCATAGTTACCCAAAAAATCTGATCCAATAATCGGTTTTTGTACATCAGCCATAACAAAATTCCACTTGAAATTCCGCTTAAGTCCCAAATCGATTGTGAGGGTTTTTGTTCCACAAGTTTTAATTGAAGATTGATTTGCAGCATATAAAATGAGTGCGCTGGGTTGTTGCTTTCGCTGCAGTAACGATGCTAGAATTACTGAAACATCTACTCCAGAATCGACTAAAAACCTGGATTTCGAATTTAAATCTCGAATAAACAGGCGACATAGTTCTTGGCTGCTCCCATCCGTCACCAAAAATGGAGCGCCGATTAGTTTTCCTGATTTGACTTTTTAAAATTGCATGGAGTAACACATTTTTTAGCTTTTTCTCCAAATTTAAAATGATACCAGCATAGAGGTTTGTCTCTTCTCGAAGACGATTTTGAACGATTTCGTTTACCTGTTGCTTGGCTTTTGCTTCTTGATCGACCAAAAGCTTCCATTTTGTTTCAAATACTTTCTTACTGACGTTCAATATTGTCAAGTCTGCTCATACGTGATGCTGAAGATACAGCGTGTACCTCTGTATCGCTGCAATCACAAATTGTATCTGCCATTGTAGCAAGCTTCTCTAAACGGTCTTCACTGACAGACAGAATAGCTTTCATTTGAGATGGTAGCCGCTGCATCCAAAGTTGTTTTAAAATGTCATCAGAGACTTTACCTTGGGCCAAAGAACGCATTTGACTTAACAAATCTGATGGTTTTTCATCACAAAGCTCAACCGCAGTCAGAAGCTTCTTAAGGCGTTTTTCCTCAGAGTCTGAGAACGAGCATATAAGTTTGGCCTTTAAAGTTTCATACATATTCGTGGCGGGAGAGTTGATGATGACATCTTGAACCTTCTCTAGTACATTGCTCTCTATTGAAGCAACAACAGATTTGTCCGGTTTTGCGTGATCGTCGTCCGAAGACCCTTCCTCACGGTGCTCTTAACACAGGGTCAAAACATGCGTGACCATCGCCCCCTTCCTCCTTCGCCACAAACAGTGGCACCAGAGCAAGGGTACCGACTTCGAATCCGTGTATTTGGACACTTCATCCCCCTCAGTGAAGGGCGGAGCCTATCTAACACTCCCACCATTTTATGGTCAAATGGCAACCGGTTGCAATGCAACTCCACACCGAGCAATAAATTACTCTACCCGCGATATGGGTATTAAACCACAACCACCACGTTACTCCCCCGAAGGGCCCTCACCATAACCAGGTTGGGACCGAGGTCCCAAGGGCACCCTGGTTCCCGTGGTACCAGATAAAGACTCCGGTCAGCTTCGTAGCCTAAACTACTACCAGTTGGACCCCAAACGGTACCGGGACTGGTGGCCCACAGCAGACTGCAGCACACAACGGCAGCAACCAGCAACACTGCAAACAGCAAATGGAACTGCACCTCCGCAAATTGCGGAACAACACAAACATCTACATAAAGGGACTATACATCACCAATAGACGATACAACAAAAACAAGAAACAGCCGCTCTCACGAGCGACACTTTGGTCACCTTGCGTGACACCAGCAATGGACATCAAGCACAAACAATGACAACAAAAAACACAACAATGCCAACAAAAAACACAACAATAAACGCAGCTGTCCTCACGGACAGGCTCACGGTCACAATCGACCGACCGCAACCAACGACGCACAAAGGAGAACACGAACCTAGCAGGGGGCCGTTCCGGAAATCAGCCGACAACCCTAAGGGACCAGAGACACAAGTGTCCCAGCACAAGCAACAGCAGCATGGGCAAATCACCAGACACCAACACGACGAGATTCCACCAAAACAGCAAACCGACCTCCGAGTACGAAGCAATGCGCAGAGCGGACAGTTCGACGATATACGCGAGCGTCGGTTCGCAAATGACTGCGAACGAGCTCACCTTCACTATCTCCGTCTTCTCCTAATAAATACTTCCTGGGCAAATTGCCCCAACCTCCCCATCGTCCTCTAAGGCCCTACTGTAATCCTAACCCGCCCCAGTATGAGTGATGCCCATACTATCTAAGTCCCTAATGTCATCATAGTAATGACACTCAGCAATAACGTGCCATACGTCCTCGAATCCCCTCCCACACCCACAGTCCGAAGTGTCCGACAAGGCCCTCTTATGCAAAAATGCATTGAGTGAGCCATGTCCCGTCAGTAAGAACCCCAGACTAAGGCTGAAGCCAAAATCTGGGCGCTCGCGTACGAAGACGCATCCCGTATAAAAGCATACGTGACACGACCCTTGTCAGAGTCCGTCCAGCGCGTCCTCCACCTAGAATCAAGGTGATCGGCTAACATCACCTTGATTTCCCTACTCTTCCTATTCACCACGTCAACAGCAGAAAGCCAATCATGCGCAAGAAGTGGCAGCCCCTTCTTGATCTTATAGGCGATAGCACGGCGTATCACCTCTAAGTCAAGGGGAGCTGCACCCAGCAAGACCTGAAGAGCATCCGTAGAAACAGTCCGACAGACCGGCATGCAAGCAAGCATAGCAACTTTCTGACAAGTAAGCACCTCAGACGGCTCAGACGTGCCAACAATGGATCCATCATGAGGTTCCATATAACAGGACCACAGACAGAACCCTGCGGGCACCCCCGAGTTACGTCCCTCCAAGCTGTGCCGCTGGCACCAACCACACACGTTTCTGCAGCTAAAGTAACTTCTCCACAAGTCAAGCTCACGACAACCTACACTACGTAGTCTGTCATGAACCGCGTTCCAGTGGAGATGGTCAAACGCACCCTTGAAATCGACAAACACTCCCAGCACATACTTGTCAGAAGCATTACTAACGCACTGCTTAACATGCAGCCACGCAGCTTCTACGAATCTCCCCTTCCTAAATCCAAACTGGTACTCAGAAGTCGGCTCAGTGTTATCCTCCTTCAGTCGCGTCACCATTATCCTCTCAAGCACTTTTCAAAGTACTGGGAGGAGACTGATGCCCCGATAAGAGCGAGGATCACTCCTCACCCGATCAGGAGACTTCAGGAGAACAACAACACGAGCAGACCTCCAAGCCCTAGGGAAATAGCCCTCACTCAGACACTTCCCAAAGATTGACTCCAAGTATTCCGGTATGGCCTTCCATATGGCCTTAGCCATATCTCCAGTCATACCATCAATACCCGGCGATTTCCTACTCTTGACACGGCAAATACTGTCCGAAACTTCCGACCTCTCCAAGTCGGGAGCGCCGACCGAATCCCGTATAACAGGGGAACGATCCACTACCTCCGTCCCTGGGAAGAAAACCCCCAACAGTGTGTCAGCGCATTCCCTCCAAGAGGACATTTCAACATTGTCAACCCGGAGGCAAGCAAGGTCAGCTACTTTTCCTCTACCCCTGCAAATACGGTAAACCGTACCCCAAGAGTCATCCCTGTTGTCTCGTACGAACCTCCTCCAATTGTCCTCCTTTATCCTAAGAATCATGTCCTTGTACGTCTTTAGGGCAGACAAATAAGTGGACTTGCGCAAAGCGAGATCGTCAGAAC
Organism: Pollenia angustigena; assembly: GCA_930367215.1. NCBI lineage: Eukaryota > Metazoa > Arthropoda > Insecta > Diptera > Polleniidae > Pollenia > Pollenia angustigena. The sequence continues at coordinate 201,840,249 of OV884060.1, forward strand.
CGGCACGTCTGGCCCTCTGAAACAACCTCCTGAGGTGCCTGACGGACCTTTTCGTCCGCTCCAACTCGCCCGTCCATCATTTGACCTTGCTAGGTGTCGTTCGAACACAACGACCCAGCACGGCATCATTAACGGTTAATAATCACCGATTAATCATGCTGACCTGGTCATCTATCGTCAGTGCCCTATAGTCACTCAGCCGCCGTCCTAAATTCCCTAGCATAATTGTCCCAGTCCACACCATTTCTCCGCCATCTAATAGGCAGAGGCGTCTCCCTCGTTCGTTCTCGTAAGGTGACCATAAATTCGATCGGATTATGATCACTTACTCCCCAATCGTCACAAACCCTCCACCTAAGTTCAAAAGTCGTCAAAGCCGCGCTATTCGCGAGCGTTACGTCAATGTCATTAACTCCATTTGGACCATCAAAAGTATACAGCTCACTCAGCTCATTGACAACAATGAGACACTTTGTGACCAGCCATTCGCTAAGCACTACTCCTCGCATATAGTTCGGATGGCCAGAAACATTTCTGGGTATCTTGGAGAACCACATACGAGAGCATGCATTTGCGTCAAGTCCGAAAGTAACAGGAATACTACTTCCAGAGAGTAGTACCGTATCCATATAACCTAAGTATGCATCCAAAGGTTCCCTACCTACACAGTAGATGATAGCCAACATCTTCCCAAAATCGCACTCCACAGAAATGCAGACACCCCATTGGCTACTGCTAACTATCATAATGTCCGCGTCCGGTTTATCCACTACTATAGCCGAGTTTCCCCCGCTGTCCGTATAAACTCGCATCCCCCCGGCAAACCCCCTACACAGCCATTCGCGATGTACGGTTCCTGCAAAAGCGCAAAAGGAACTCCACAACGCCGCATCGCCTGTCCCAACTCGCACATAACAGCGTAAGCACCTTGGCAATTAAACTAGATTATTGGGAATCCCTCCATATTTAATGTCTTGCGTTCGCCCTTGCAACCGCGGCCGCATAGACCGGACACACCATCGACATCATCAAGAGGTTCGAGGGCAAGCCCTTAAACGCACAATTCCGGCAATGCAGCTCATTTGGACACCTGGCAGCTCCATGGCCCGGAATTCCGCGCCTACGACACACCTCATCAGTCATGCGACAATCACGCACGCGGTGATCAAAGCCCAGGCACCTGAAACAGGAGAAGACTAGGTCTTGTATCCGCACCAAGAATCGAAACCACTTGATGTATACACCAGTGGCCCTCAGGTGCTCAGCAACCCTCGGGGTACACTCCAGCGCAACATTACCTGGCCCTCCATCCGCCCTCCATGGCTTACTCGCCAATCTCACACCTCTCCGGTAGGCTTCCGGTGACATAATCTCCTTCAGATTCATTTCGTACAGCTCCTCCATAAACTCGTCAGGGGTGATTTCTCCGTGCACCCTCTGCACTGTCACCTTTGGGCCCAATTTATCGGCCGCCGTCACCTCAAGCCCTACCTCCTGGAAGGTCTTGTTCTCCACAATACGCTTGCGCTCCGCCACCGAGGGGGTACGGATCACCATTCCTCCATCCCGCGTAGGCCGCACCTCGTGCACACGGACACCCAACGTTGGGCCCACCTGCTTCACCACCTTCTCCATGACCTCCTTCGAAGTCGTGGGGACACCTTCCCCTTCACCACCGCCGACCAAGTCTCAACCGGCTTGGTAGCATACGGCAACTTAGGGCCCGCTACCACCACCTCAGGCGCCTTAGGCACCTGCATTCATCGGGGCCACTTTAGAGGGCCCAGTCGCCACACTACCCTCGAGCCGGCCCTTCAGCCGTTCGTTTTCTGCCATCAGCCTGATGAGCACCTCTTCATACGTCGCCGCACAATCCAGCACCTCCTTTGCCAGCTTCGCCGCAACACTTTCGTTAACCACCACCTCGGTCAGCGCCTTGGTAATCTCCTTCATGGCAGCAACCTCACCTCCACTCATACCAGCAGCAGCCTTTCGCTTCGCCTTCACTCGCCGAGGGGCAGCAAACGAAGCAGCATCCGTTGACATAACGACCTCCACCTCATCGTCAATTACAGCAGCAGCAACAGCGACACCAGCACCAACAGCACCACCAGAATCACCAGACACAGCAACACCAGCACCAACAGCACGTTTAGCCTGTGGCGAGCCAGGCTTGAATCTCTTCTGCTGCACGTCATCATCGGCACTAGACATCTCACTGTCAGTGTGTCGAATTTTCGGCACACTGGCAGGCGGGACACTATACACACCGTCGGTTGTAACGTCCGACGCGTCACCTTTCGGTTTCCTCTTGTTCTTAGCAGGAGGCATCACCACAACAAAACACCAAGTTCAAAATCAAACTCACTAACCTTCAAGTACTGCCAAGTTCCAAGTTCGACACCAAAATCAAGTTCACCAACCTTAAGTAGAAGTGTATAATACACTACTAACCGCCAGATGGCTTTCAACCAAAATCAAAAACCGAAATTCAAATCGCGATAGTCCAAAAAACACGCACGATCCGTCAACACTATTTTCACTATTACCACTCTGGTAATACCACAAAGAGTCTCTGTCTCTACCTAACCTCACTTTCGGCCGGAGGTTTGTTTACAAATAAATTCAACGGAGCACCCGCCAGCGGAGTCTCACAATTTATTTATAACTAACCAACAACACTTTCAAACACTCAGAGTCCAACAACAATGCACTTCACAACCGAATCGTAAAGATTTTTCACTAGTATTCCGCACACGTCTTTACACCACGAGAGTTCAGTGATTCGTGGCAGGAGGGTTGATGATGACATCTTGAACCTTATCTAGTATATTGCTCTCTATTGAAGCAACAATAGTGTGAAATTTGGTCACATCTTGAGTAACACCAGCCATCACGAATTGCGACTCCATTTGCTTGAACCAAAGTAATGGATCTGAACGCCAAAATGGCGGAGCTTTAACAGAGACTCTTGAAATTTCCATGTGAGAAGCGTTTGACGATAGAGATGCAAAATCTTCTTCCGATGTAGACATGCTTCCAATTCACTATATCGGGTTCACCAATTTGTTGGTAAAATAACAATAAAACCAAAAATTTTTCTTTTTTACAAAAAATATCAAAAAATTTATTTAATTAAAATTCAAATCACAATTCTAAAGGCGCAACCATAATGTGCTTAAGTTGGCTTAAGCAAATGTGCGAATACATGTAAATCATATGAGGCAAACCATATTGAACTTAAAGAAAATTTTTGTTAAGTTTTATGAAACTGTCATTTGCTTAAGCAAAGTGCGAAACTGATCGCACATTCCGTACGGAATCAAATGTTTTTTGATTTTGTTTTTACTTTTTAAATACATTTGAGAGGCTTTTTATTAAATTTTGACAGTAGGTTAAGCAAGACTATGCATATTATGGTTGGCCCTTAAAGCTAACTAACTTAAAACCAAAAATATTTTTTCATGTCAAAAAACAAATTCAATGAAACATTGATTAATATTAAAAAATTCAATTTAGTTTTTGTAAAGTGTTTTCCTGTAAGGAATTTTACAGGCACCACAAATACAACGGTTATAAAATATTCTGTATCAAGAGAAGCTAAAAAAAATGCTTTTTAAATTTTCAATTTTAGTGATTTTTATATGCATATTATCATTTTTTAGGCCTGTTCTGAACATCACTTGATTTCGAAAATCACATCGCACACCTAGTTCAAAAGTGACTCAACTCAAAAATCTTAATTTTTCAGAAATCGAAAAAACTGGTTTTAACCTAAAAAAAAATTGTTTAAAACAAATCTTTGGACCGATTAGTGAAAAATCCATACAGATTATGATCTTAAAAGTTTTTTTTTTATATTTATACACTAGATAATGAACAATTTTTAGTTGTGTAATTTTTGATGATGTATTATTTGCTCAAGTTACCGAATTATTTTGAGTTATGTCACTTTAGCTGAATTCTTTATAAGTTTTGACACTTTTGCCAAATTCTAAACTGGCACAGGTCTAATTAATATAAACTCCAACAATGATTTATTTTATCAAAAGTGTCACAATTCGAATTAGTATAAAAGTGGTCGGCCTATTTTTTACAGAGCTTGACTTATGTATAGATCAAGTTGCAAAAGGTCACATTGTGCAGTCTTAGATTAGATGTTTGAAAATCTATTGTTGATAATCGTTTAAAATTAATACATATTTTTATAAACATTATTTAATTGAATTTGAAAACAAAAAATGTGGTGATTTGATTTCATATTGGTTGATAGGTATCAGGCGTGTGGCAATAGCTGTAAAGTTTTCCTTGCCATCAATTAAGGGTCACTTTGTTTAATGTTTTATATTACTTAAGGCATAATTAGATTGAACGTTCTGGTCTGTTATAAAGCAGCTGTTTTGTTTCTGTTCAATTGATGGTTCTTCCTTTTTCGTTCTGGTCTGTTGCGGACAAATCTCTGGAAAATAGAATTCAACGTTAAGTTACGGCCAAAGTGAGTATACATATCGTCAGCTCATTATTGATTTGACGCATATGCCAAAAAGTCGAAATGGAGAAAACCGACAGAGAAACTTTGTCAGAATGTATAGTATATAATGTAAATTTTTGTCAACTTTCATGAAAAATATTATTTTGTGTCGCATACACCACTTTTTTATAATCAGCCAGAGTACAATCCCGTTCGGAATCCAAGAAAACATATTTGTTTATTGATAGAAAGTGTTTTTTGTAATTTTTTTGGACTTTCAGATACAGAAAACTCTCATTCCGTTCATAAAAACCAAAAAGGGTTTTTTGACGAAATTTTTTTTCGTAAATTTTTGAAGCACTAAAATACGGAATGAATTCCGTTTTCGAACGGAATTGTACTCTGTGACATGGCTGAATATTTTTAAAATGTAGCTTTTTGTGTTGCATACGTATAATTTTACTATGCATTGAGTAACTGCTGAAATGCAAGTTTCTATTGTATTAACAATCTAATAAAAAGTCACATGGATTTTTTTTTTGCTCATGGTCCAATTATAGTTACTGGGTCTATGCAGAAATACAACAATTAAAATTTTAATATCGACCACACACTGGTCTGTTAAAATATTAGCGTTATTCCACAGGAATGCCATGGTTTGATTCATCTGTTTTGTTTCTATAATACAGAGCTCATTTTGCGATTATATCCTTAGCAACATCAATTAAACTATCGTTAGATACAATGATCAATTGCATCTCAGCATGTTCTTGAAAACTATAAAATGGGCCATTATAAGTTTAATAAAAATAAATAAATGTATTTATATATGTTGATTTTCACCAAGCTCAATTTTAATGTTTGGTTCGGTACGATACGTTTTTGTTCACTGTCCATTGATGACTTTAATTCCTGAACAAGAGGACCCATATTAAAGTTGGGTACTAACAATTAACAACTTTAAAAATGATCGGTAGGTCAAACCAGTAATGAGCTGACAATATGTATGTATATTAGTGTAGGATTGGGTTATTTACGACAGTATCTACATTGCAGGGTTAACGGGCGAATTTGCATTGGGATTAGTAAGATCGATCGAAAAGAATTCGACCGGTTTTACCCGGTTATTTTTGTTTTGCCCAAGTCGAATATTCACCCTTATCGTGTTTGGCGTATTTAAAATACGCCTACGACTGTTTGGTAATATATTAAAGAGAACTTGAACTTTTTTCCTTTAATCTATTACCAAACAGTCGTAGGCGTATTTTAAATACGCCAAGCACGATAAGGGTGATTTTAAAATGTCCATTTTCCGAATATCGAATAAACTGATTATTTTAGTAAAATAAACCGGTTATCACTCCTTTTGTTATAAATGTCCCCGTAATGTTAGTATTTTTCTAATTGAATATTTGGCAAACTTAAACTTATTTAAAAGAATGTCAAAACGAAATGTCAACAAAAGTAAAAAAAAAAACATTATGAGCAATGTAAATGCAAAGCGCTTTTATAAGCGTGTGTTCTTGTAACAAAAACCAAAAACAATTCAAAATACTACAAAAAAAAGTTCAGCTTAAAAAGTAATTAGCAATTTGACAGTACATATTCTTAATACTTTATTTATCATTTATCATCATCATCATATAATTAATAGGCAAGTTGATTTCTTTTGCTCCCTTTTACGACTAAACTATACATTGGATTCTTACAAATGATACATCATTCGAAAGATATTTTGTGGTAGAAGAGGACAATGTACATTTTATTCAAATCGGTTTAGTGTTTTAGGAGTAATAGCCCAGCGGGAAAAAGAAGGAGTACGGATGCCTTCTAGAAGGCCTCTGCGCTCCTTCTTTTGGATAAACAAGGCCTGCTCGCTCCATTCCATACACACGTTGTCATTGCGGAGAAGACCTTCCGCTTTCGCTTCTTAAGAAGGTAAATAAGAATGGTAACGGGATCAAAACAAAATTATTATTTTGCTTTTGCTTGTGCAAAAAAACAATACACAAAATTTTACTCCTTCTCTACTACCTTCATATAGAAGCGAGTGTTCAAGGTGTATCTTATCTTTTACACCAAAGAGCAAAGGCCTTCTATGAGGCATTCTTTAGCAGTTAGATAAGAATAGTAATTTAATCAAAAAAATTTTTAAGCAGGCCTCTTAAAATTCCTGAAGTAAGAAGGTCTTTTGAGTTTTACCGCTGGGAGGCGTTAGAAAGTGTTACTAATACATAGAAAATACTCACGTACGTGTGAGCAGTTACATAGTCCCCTTTTAGACAGGCAAACTATACTTTGCAAAGTCTTGTGTAATACTTTTTTAAACTTTGTTTAGTGTTTAGACACACAAAGTTTAATTTAACAAATTTTTGTTTATTTGTTGTTGCAGCCAACTTCAGAAACAAGGTTGAAAATTGGCATTTTTTAAAATGTACTCAATTCTTTAAAAAATTTACATTTTTTACCCTAATTGTACTTAATGCCAAAAAATTATTTTTGACAAGTTTTAATATTAGAATAACAAACAATTTGCTTGTGCTATACATTTACATTTAAAAAATACCTTTGGCAATTAACAAAAAGAAAAATTAAGTAAATAATAAGGAATTTAGACGAAGAATCTTAAGCTTGTTTTTTTTAGAGTTGATAGTGGAGGCTAAACAAATTATTTACTTACCCAGTTAAAACTTCGCCTGCAACTTAATGTGTTAAGTATTCAGGAAAAAGTTAAAATACTACTTCCAATTCTACTGAAAGAACCAATGAATTTTACAACCGATGTCCCAAAATTAACGCATTTTTATGTAAGTCATTATTTTTTTCTACATACATCTGAAAAATAAGTAGTTATCATTATAGTACACTCATAAAATTATTACAGTAACTCATTGTGGGTTATTAAATTCGTTTTCCGTACTGTTAAAATTGAATAAAAATATAGTTATTTTACGAATAATTTTATTTTTTAACATTTATGTTTGTTATTCAAAAAGCAAACTACCAAAAAATAATGTTTTTTCGTATTCATTTTGTTATGTATTTTGATTTTTGTCGGTTAAAATATATTTTTTAACAGTAAAAACTATTCAATTTTAAGGAATATGTGTTTAATAAATAAAAAATTTAAAAATGAATGCAAAAATCATTTGTTTTAAATGAAATGCAAATGATCCGTTTTTTAAATGAATTTTAACTTGTTTAAAATGAATTTTCGTTTGAATTTAACTACATAATATTTTGAGTGTAGTTTTATAGAAGAAAGCTACTAAATAATGAGTGAAAGAAGCTATTCATTTTAAAAAAGTAGTCGAAGTTTTTACTGGGTAGTAATGCCCGTAATTTCTACTTAAAATATCTGGCTGTGTATATATTTCTATGCAGCAAGGAATTTTTCATAATTTTAACACGTATGATTGGCTTACTGGTTAAAGTGTATTATATGTTCCACCATCGATAAAAACACAAAAGTTGTCATATTTGAAAGAAAACTTAAAGGAAAAAACTTATATGGGCATTTCCTCAGAATGGTCTACCAGGATGAAAAAATAAAATGTTGATAATCATCGTCTTTTACTGTTTATTATTATAAAAAAAAGTCAATGTTTTAATAAAAGAATGCTTTCATAGCCTATATCAGCTGTTTTACTTGAGGAAATTGGGCTGGAAACGGGAAAATTTTATATTTTCTTTTTAAACTACTTCTAAAGCAGTGATAGCCACTCCTTAGGCTCGCGAGTCAGTCAATAATCGTATTTTTCACACAGACACGGTCGGCAGTTCACATGTATACAACAACTTTGTTCGTTTCAAAACATCAGAGTATCATCAGTCTCTGCGACCGCACACAAGTACATTATATCTTTGTGTGCGTGCGTTCGGGGCTTGGTTATCACTGTTCTAAAGACATTTTTATATACTTATTTTACACGCAAAAAATATGTTATATTTACACTATTTCTTCATAATCTCTCTCTACTGTCAGCCAAAGTTGACTTCTATTTTACGTACGTTCGTGACCACATGTTTATAACTATGTATCATTATAAAAAAACTTAAACTCGATGAAATCCATCTTTTGCACTAAACTTATAGAGCTACCCAAATGCTATCGAATCGCCAAAAAAAAATGATAGGAAAAGTTTGTTTTTTTTATTATTTGTACATCAAAAGCGTACGAACGTACGTTAGTGACCCCAGGAAATGCCCATATATAAAATATTTAATTAAAAATTACAACAATCAGGTATAGTAAAAATATTATTTTTAAAGAAGATGAAAGTTCTATTGGTGTAGGAAATTAGTTTTGTAACATATTTCTATATTTATTTTTTTTTTTTTTTAACTATAGCAACAAGATTCAGAAGACTGTAGCAATAACTTGTCTGAATTTGATTCGCTATAGTATTTAAATAAAGGCGATTTCTTTGCTTTGTTTTTATCATACTTTGGTAGGAAAAAGCGTTTGCAATTTGTAAATTGTACTAAATTTGCATTGGAGTACTTTATTACTTTTGCACTGCTAATAGTAAAAAAAAGTACAATTGTACTACTAACTTTATCATCCCTGCTCAGAAATAAACTACGAACGAAAAACAAAAGGAATTTGCGAGTACAGCAAAGTGCGTACTCCCCCGCTATTCTCTTTTCCCCTCCCTTCCATAAACTCAAGACTTTGCAAAGTTAACTTTGCCTGTCTAAAAGGGGACTTACATATATGCTTTTTTTAAACCTAGTAAAAAGAACAACAACATTCAATTTCTCTCCTATGCCTTATATTGGAGAATAGTAGAAGATAAGAAAAAAAAGAGACAGACAATTTTAACTTTGTTGTTTTCTTTTTGGAAGAGTTGTTGTTTTTAAATGTTGCCGTTGATTTTTGCATAGGAATAATTTAAAATTTTACCGTTGATTTCTAAAATGTTGTGCATATGAATAATTAGTATGGTTACAATCAGTGCTGCCACAACCAATACTGTTTTTACAACCAAAATTTTGGAAAAAGTTACCAAATGTAAAAATATATAACCAAATTTAAAATGCCTCTTTTTAATTGAGAAAATCATTAAAATTTATTTTAAGTTACATTGTAATACAAGGGTTATTTGCACTTTATAGTAAAATAATAATTATAAATCAAGAAAAGAAAACAAGAAATGTAATTATTTTTCATTTAAATAACTAACGAGAAACTTTATTAAAAGTTTTTATTTATTTGAGATTTTTTCGTAAAAAAAAAATATTTTTATTTTACAAGAGTTAAGGCTAGATAACACTATCTCACAAGTCTAACGTATTCCATAATACTTTGTTAGATAGAAATCTAATGAGTTTTGTTGCGACTGTCAAAAAATCTAATTTAACATGACAGTTTCTGTTCACACCATCACACAAAATATAAACACTCACACATGAATTAAAATGCAACCCTGATCCAATGAAAAGTATTATTGTTTAGAAATTTTTTAAAAAACGATGAAGTCGTATGGGATGTCAAGCTTTTTTAATAATACTTGTCATTTTCGTGGCACATTGCATTTACACTATCACACTTTGGCATTTTACTTGAGTTTTTGACATGTATTAATACAAAGTATAATAGTGTAACCTAGCCTTTAGGCCCATAAAATGTCCATACAAAATTCAGTATATTGAAAGTTAATAAATTGAATATATTTTTAAATTCCAGTTATAAATTTATAAACGTTTGGCGATTATTTTTGCGAAAATGAAAGCGATTGGTGATATGCGAAATGAATTTTATGTAAATATTTTCTAATTTACATATATACATATATTTAAAATATTATAAAAACTTTTTTCTCTTGTTTGTAAATTTTATTACAAATATATAATTCTTATTATAAAAAACTGTTTCAAAATTGTTCTATTTGATATATTTTGTGTATCATTGTAAAATATTATGGGAATATAAACAAATTAGCCTTTCGTAACGTATATTAAATTTGAAAAAAATATATAACTGACAGTCAAAAGTTTTTTTTAACAAATAATTATCTTAAAAAACATTTAATAAATATAAAAACCGACAAGTTATAAACAGTAAAATTTCAACATTCTTAAATTGACGGCCATTTTTCAAAGAAATTCCATAAATTTTAAAACTATATTGATAAATCAACGTATTTTCAAATATGTATTTAAATATACCTCTGGAAATAGCCGAAATTTAGAAGGATAAACTTATTTTCAAGTTTTTAGAAACACTAAAACGACTTTTGTGCATTTTTTGAAATCGATTCCGTATGATTTTATGCACTTTCTACTTTAAGTACTACTTATCTTTACTACTCTTAAAATTAAGAAAAACTACGCTCATTTAAAAAAAAATAATTGAAAATCTCCATTGATTAAAACTTAATTTTTTTCGATTTCAGAACATGGCGTTTTTAATATAAAAATTACAAATGGCAATATTTTCTTAACAAAAATCTTAAAAAAAATTATTTGGTTGCTGTTTTGAAAGGATATTTTTGTTTTCGATAGAGTATAAAAAACTTCCGTTCGTTGGTAACAAATAATGACAAAATCGTAGTACACAGTACAAATTATTCGAGCTCGTAAATAATTGTATCAAGAAAAACATATTCGTACGTAGGATTATTTAAGAAAAAAGTAACCAAAATCAAAAAAATATTCACATCTCCACATTGAAAAAAAATATAACCAATTTTGGTTAGAAATAACCAACAACGGCAGCTCTGGTTACAATGTAAAAAATGGGTGTATTAAATTTTTTTTAAAACAATTTGGTGGTGCTATCCGATTTTTTATATAATAGGTTTTGGTGTTACTTTTAATTAATAAGTGTTTGTTGTTAATTTAGCTAGTTAGACTTGATTTAAGTAAAGTATTTATTGACTAAATTTATAATTGCATGAAATAATATAATTTTAAATTAAAAGTGACACAGTTTTATACTGATTAACACAAATCTAAAGTTCTTAAAAAATACCTCGCGTTGGTAACAAGACGTATGAGGTTGATGGGCATTGAAGAAAACACTCCACAATATTACGGAATATGTAATCGGTATTCAACATCTTAGATGTTTCTTTTAGGTGTGGCTTAAACTCAATCCCACTTTATTTTCGAAATTTTTACTTCATTAAAAGCTATTTTCGGGAGTGGACCGATTTCAAGAAAATCTGGTAAGATGAATAGAGTTGCAATACAATAAATGTTGGTCGAATTCAATCTAAATAACAACATTAGTAGAAGGTACAAAACTTTATACCGGAGAGAATTTTATATGAGGGCTATGTGGAATTATGGCCCAATTCTCACTATTTGCAATAGGCACAATGTTTTATTCAGCACAAACGCATAACACCCTGTCCAACATTGGTGGTGTGGGTACAAAAACAACAACTCTGCCAAAAATAAAACTAAATATGTACATATTAAAATTATTCGATTGTACTGATGTGTGTAATAAATAAAACTATTGATCATGGGAATCACGAATTGATGTAATGAGTTTAGGATTCATGTAAAAGTTCTCTATGCCGAATATTATCTAGGTATCTACATCTAAATGAGATTTTTTCGTTTTAAAATGATTTTAGGGAGGGTGTTCATATGGGACCAATGGCTTAAATTTTTTGGTCAAATTAAATGTAAATACCAATATAATATGATTGCTAATTGCCACAAACTTATATTCCAAAAAGATTTTTGTATGAGGGGTACATATCGTCGTGCCGAAGTTATCTTGCCGTATATCACAAAAAAATTTTTTTGGGAAATCGAGTCTTAAGGTTCAAATTATTATTCACAAAAATGTAAGTGAAAAAAGTCGTCCAATATTTTTGTCAGATATAGTATTTGAAGTTCTTTATCGATTTATGTAAAAATATTTAAAGTCATGGAAAAAAATTTTTAAGTTATAGCCATTATCACGTTCGAAAAAATTTTTCAATTTTGTCGTATACGCCACTTTTTGCGATATATTTTTAGTTGGTGGGATATAAGTCAAAATAAGGTATTAAAAACCTGCATTCACGTGTTCTACCAATATTGAAAATTAAATTATAATAATTTTCGAAACGAAAATTTATGCAAGTGGCAAATATATTTACGTATAGTTATAGTTTTTACATTATCGAATATCCTTATGTATGAATAATTTTAAGGTTTATTATTACTTAAGGGTGGTCTAACCATAATGCACGATGTTAACTGTGAGTCACACCGTAACGACAAATTTTTGCCTAACTTAATTTGTCATTTCTTGGTATCAGTGCCAAATTCAACCATGGTGAGGTGCAGCATTGAGCAGCGCGTTAAGATTGCTGAAGCCTTTTCCGAAAATGGGCGTTCAAATCAAAAATACATTTTGTGCACATCTTGATTTTGTTGGTCAGCAAAATCGATCAAATGTGTCCACAATCGGGATATTTGTGTGCAAATTTTAGCAAACCGGCTCTGTAGGAAATGTGAAAACGCCTGTGCATGCATGCTTGTTGCGGTTTATGGCCAGGCGGCATCATCGAAAAGCAGTTACTGTGAATGGTGTTTGCTATCGCGAGCTGATAACGGATTTCTTTTTGCCAGAAATTAAGGATATGGACCTGGACGATAAGTAGTTCCAAAAGAATGTGTCACACGGCCAACGCAACAATGGCTCTTCTGCACGAGAAATTCAATGTCCATGTTAACTCGCCGTCACGATCATATGATTTGACACCGTTGCCTTCTTTCTTTGGTAATATTTAAAATAAAAAGTGTACGTCAATAAGCCAAGAACAATTAAGAGCTAAAGGATTAGATAATTTGACACTTTAAGGACATTGAATCTCAATTATGTCTCAGAGGCATTGAAAATATGGACAATAGGACAAAAATATGCTATCGAAGCCGCGACGAGCATTAGGCCGATATTTTGTCTCACGCATAGTTGTCATAGATCCTTCTATATAATAATGAAAAAAAATTCAGATTATTCTCTAAAAACTTTTTGTTTTATTCACAATAACCATTGTAAATTATGGTTGGACCACCCTGAATATTTAACCTTTAATTGCTTAACAATAAAGTGAATTAAGGCAATATATCAATAATTCCATCAATATAAATAGCCGTTGAGTACTTCGTCCGAAAAATATCTTTACATATAAAACGAAAAATGTTAAAATAACAGTAATAATAATAAGATAGTCTCTTTTTTGTAACATGCCTAATATACTTTGTTCACATACAACAAGATAACGCAAGATATTTTTAATTGAAAGTTTTCATACGTTTTTTGTCGTATATCCACAATTATGCTACATACGATAATATAACGCATTAAATTTTTCGCAAAAGTGGATATACAACAAAATGGCTTCGTAATATCTCATTAACTATAAGAGATATTAACGTGAGGATTGCGCAGATCGATAGATCTGTTAAATTTACCAGCGGAAACGGTCCTTTCTCATTTTTTTCGATTTTGTGATATACGACAAGATAACTCCGGAACGACGATATGTGTAATTTTGGACCAATTCATACAATTTATAATAAGCACAATTTTTGTTCAGCATAAACGAATAATAAACATTCTACCTTTGGTGGTGTGGGTAGAAAAATAAATTTTCCAAAAAGAAAATCAAAAATTATTTCAATCGTTCTGTTTTAATACCCACACTACCATAGATAGAGAGGTTATTATGCGATTGTAATGAAGTATGTATCAGATTAAAATATTAGTTCTGAAGGGGGTCAGTGTACCAATCAATCAAGTCCGTTTGGCCGGCTGGTATACACGAAGCAAAGTCTGAATTTCTAGATTGTGTCGACTGCTGGCCCATACTAGTCTTTATAAAGATGTCATCTCTGGTGATAATATCAAACTTATTATAAAACACAATGGTGCTTAAACGGACCTAAAATGACGACTTATTAATCACTTTTAATTAGTCTACAAGCTTGACATAAATATACGCCAAGTAAAACTTGACTCTGTTTCAAGTAGCTTTTAAGAGACTGGAAATAAAACTTTACAAAAATGTGCTGACAATAATGAATGAAAAACTCTAAGTATTTCTAGCATATCTTCATGCTTAAAACTACACCATACCGGCGAAATCAACGATATGGAAAAATTCTTCAGTTTCATTTATTAAATTACCAAGAACTTAAAAAAAAACAAAATTAAAGAAAACAAACAATCTCATGGAAGGGTTTCAATTGTGGTCGACGAATTGACAGATATTTCATATAAAAAGCATGTTCATTAGGGCAGGTCGATTTTTTTTTAAAAAATCGTATAGCAAAAACGTAATCTACATAAAATTCTAAGAAAATTCTCCGAAGAAAACATGGGTCTAAAACAAAATCCTAATCCGCGCCTCTCGACTTGAAAATTTGGCTGCCCGCCTTGGAAAAAAAAAATTTTTTTTTTAAAAAATAGAAATCGAATTTTTTTAATAAAATGGTTTAGTAAGGTTGTTCTTTTGCACTTTATATTTTTTTACAATCAAAATTTTTTTTACATTGAAAAAATTTTCACCCAAGTAAAAAAAATTTCAAGTCGAGAGGCGCGGACTACGATTTTGTTTTAGACCCATGGTTTCTTCGGAGAATTTTCTTAGAATTTTATGTAGATTACGTTTTTGCTATACGATTTTTAATTTTTTTTTCATCCATACAAATCGACCCGCCCTTATGTTCATATTACAATTGTTTCTATAATGCTGAAACAAAAAAAAAATTGAAATATATAATCCTGGAAAAGAGGGGTTGTTTGCAACTTTTCAAAAGTATAGCTGAAGTTTACTGATTTATATAGACATTAGGGCGGGTCGATTTGTATGGATGAAAAAAAAAATTAAAGATCGTATAGCAAAAACGTTATCTACATAAAATTCTAAGAAAATTCCCCAAAGAAAC
Source organism: Pollenia angustigena (assembly GCA_930367215.1). Taxonomy (NCBI): domain Eukaryota; kingdom Metazoa; phylum Arthropoda; class Insecta; order Diptera; family Polleniidae; genus Pollenia; species Pollenia angustigena. The sequence goes on from OV884060.1 coordinate 201,855,619, forward strand.
CATGAGTCTAAAATAAAATCCTTATCCGCGCTTATCGATTGAAAATTTTTTTACTTGGGTGAAAATTTATTTTATTTTAAAAAAATTTTGAGTGTAAAAAAATATAAAGTGCAAAAGAACTACCTGACTAAACAATTTTATTCAAAAAATTCGATTTCTTTTTGGAAAAAGCTATTTTTTAAAATTTAAAATTTTTTTTGCAAAGGCGGGCATATAAATTTTCAAGTCGAGAGGCGCGGATTAGGATTTTATTTTAGACCCATGGTTTCTTCGACGAATTTTGTTAGAATTTTATTTAGATAATGTTTTTGCTATACGATTTAAAAAAAAAAAAAAAATCGACCCGCCCTAATAGACATGCTAGCCACCAACAAATTTAAACTCATTTAAAATAAATTTGGGAGTATCTCAAATCATAAATTTATTAAATTCCTATAATTTTTTAAAACCAAAGTTTTTCAAATTTTCTACAGCTTCAATCAATTTACTGGTCACGCTTTTTTTATTTGATCAACATGTTAGGTCTGAACTAGGGTTTCTAATTTCCCGGACTTTTTCTATTCCCGGGAAACGAAACAAAAAAATCTTATTCCCGGGAATCCCGGGATTCTTAGACTAGAACAATGGTTTCATTAAATGAGTTCAAGACAAAAATTTTTACTTTTTTAAAAGAATTTTATTAATTCCACAGAAAACCAAAAAAATTGTTCATATCTGTGGCATTTTGACAAAACATCTTAGGTCGAGATAAGATATCAAAAATAGTTTTAAACAAAACTCGGTGAAAAAATCATTTTTATCAAATAATAAAATAAACCGAAATTAAAGAAAACTTTCGTTTATAATACAAATCGTAATTAAAATCGTAAACAAAAATGTTTTTGAAGGAAAATTCGTATAATTAACAGCATTTTTTCCGCTCTTTAAATTTGACTTTTGTCAAAAGGCCACAGATATGTACATAAGGGGTGGAATAGTGTTATATGGAAATCCTTAGCAGCAAGATTTCGATACTCTAGAACCCTTAATTTTGTGAAGTTCGTAAAAAAAACACATGAGCCAAAAAATTAGGGGTGTGGAATGGTGGTAAATGGCTCCTCATCGAGGTCAAAGCTAGGGAAAACCATACAGAAGCCAAAAAAAAGATTCACAACTGTCCCTGAGTCGTTTCTAGAGGGGTTAACATACTAACCCCCTGTCCGTGCTCCTTAAGGGGGCTCCCATACTAAATATTATTTTTTATAAAATTAACCGCCACCGCCCTAACTAGCCACAGAGTGCCCCTAGAGGAATCAAATATATGACGGACCCCCAATATTTTTGCTACCTGAGCATTTTTTCAGAATATACCTAGTCTCCATCTTTAATCATAAGGTTGGTCCCCATACGAACATTTTGAAAATGGCGCTGTTGCACAACATATCGTCAGCTCAGAATTGGAGTGGCGCATATGCCAAAAAGTCGGTATGGAGAAAAAAAAAACGACAAAGAAGATGTACATGAAGATTTCTGAAAATGTACACGATAGAATTTTTGCGCACTTTCATGAATTAAGTTAGAATTTAATAAAATTTTTTTGAAAATGAAAAATATTGTTTTGTGCCGCATACGCCACTGTGGCTTTTTGTGCTGCATACGTATACTTATTGCGTGAGTGACTGACTCATTCATCATCGTACAGCCTAAACGCCTGAAGCTTAAGACTTGAAATTTGGACCAGAGGTGGATCTCTCCCCAAATCGATCCACTATAGAGGGATTTTTAAAAATTCGAATTTTTTTATCTCCAAGACTAAAAGAGATACAAAAAAACTGTAATACATATCGTTGTTCTTTTGAAAAATAAGTGAACAGGTGTGTGGTACTTTTTTGAAATTCGGCTCTTTAAGGGTGAAAACGGGTAAAACCTGAATTTTGGTACGTTTTTGTCAGCCCATCTATCTTTTGATCCAATAAACCTAGAAATAAAGTTTATACCACATTCGAAACTTATCAAAAAAATACGAATACAAGTTTGGTACTTTTTCGAAATTCAACGTTTAAGGGGTGAAAATCGTAACTATTTTTGGTACTTTTTTACAAAACATTTTGCATTTTGCAATTTTTGATACTATAATGGGGGAAAAAAGTACCAAAATGGGAAATACGAGAAATTTAATATCTTTCTTCAGCTTTTTGGTTCTACAACTGGTATTTTTTAATTATCATTAATATTTGACCTCAAAACATAAAATTCAACATGCAATGTCCTGAATGAATGCTTTATATCTCAGAAACCACAAAAGATTTCGCGAAACAGATTTTGGATTAAAAAAGGGGGTATTCAAAATATATATACCCCATACCTAACTCAATTTTTTTTAAAATGATCGGTAGGTCAAACCAACTCTGAGCTGACGATATGTGCCGCATTTTTTACATAAAATATTAGGTTGTTATATTTTACGAAAAGTTATTTTACAACTTCAATGTTTTTATTTTTTTAAAGGCAGCTGATTCCTTTCACAGAAAAAGTAATTACAAAATATTTTTTACAGAAAGTAAAAACAAATGAGGCCTTTAGATTTGTCTTCAACTTTCTTTTTTTTGCACAAACCCCCCATTCCCGGCGAGTATTACACTTAACACCAGCGTGCCACTGTCCATTGCGAAGAGAATTTAAAATTTTGATTTTTTTTACATCTTCACATACACGCTTCCTCTAACACATGTTACAATTGATGATGAACCTAAGCCTGAAACAAAATTTTTTGTTTATTTTTCCTTAAGTAGCTTTTACTTTTTCGCCTTACTTTCTTTTCATGTGCAATAGTTCTTTGATTATTACATATGAAAATATCCCTTTTGGCAATGTTTACAAAAATAATGCTCTATATTTTTATGTGTATTTCTTAACTGAGTCTTTTTATGTCAATATTGCGGCCTAAGGCCAACAATGTTCTATTTGCACCTGAAATGTGAGATAGAACCTTGTTGTCCTAAGGTCGCGATATGTTTCTATAAAATATTTTGGGAATTAAAATACATATCTGCTGCAATGAGGACATTTAGTATGTACTTGCTAAAATTTTCAATAAAAATATAACTTACCATTTTTATGAGTCATTCCTACATGAACAGCCAAAGCATGTTTTGAAGAGTACAACTGCTGACAAAATTGGCATTTAAACTCTGTGGGTGCTTTTTTTGTTCTTTCAGTTTTATGACATCGATGATAGTGGCTACATAAAGAGCTCCAACGTGTATAAAACTTTTGACAATCCTTTGAAAATAAAAATTTGTTATTACTTCATATACATTAATAATTTAATAATAAAACTTTTTTCAAAAAAGCACATTTTTTTAGGCTTCCTAGGCTGAATGGCACGGAGCTGATATCGTCGAAACGTGATTCTTTATAGTAAACTATATTGGGAACTAAACGTTGTTTTTAGGTTTGATAGGGGCATTATGGCCATATTCATGTCTAGGAGAACTGTGGGGAACTGAGAACTGGGTCTAAGGCCCCATGGTTTTTCGAGGCTGTGGTAGAACCGATTCTTTTCTATGGGATCATATGGTGCCAATGGTTATGGGAACGGTACTGCAGATAGCAGCCAGTGGCTGCATCGGTTAACACCGATGAAGACACTGTTCACTGGGTTGAAGTGGTTGTCTGTTGACATCATGACATCAACAGTTGGCTGCGAGTTCCGTGATTAGCCAGGAGGCGGTGGGCGTTTGGTCTTCGTGGGACTGTTGTCATGGCAGGATCATCATGTGACGTGGCGTTACTTGACTATTGCACTCCGAAACCATTCTTCGGTGCTTTATTCGCAGTTCATCACCGCAATGTTGATGGACTTGTAGTTTTGAGAAACAGAGCCCTGATTCAACTTAGAGGAGCAGCAAGGTAGGCTGAGGTTTCTTCATCCGGGAACTGGGTATAAAGATCCATTTAAAGCTGACGGCTAATAGCAGTGTATTTCAGGTGGTAATCTCCGCCATAAAGCACGCAGCTGAGGTATTTCGTAAATCGAGAGATATGCATATTTGTAGACAGAAAAGCTTCCATTTCAGCTCTGGCTTGTGTCTCCAAGACACTAAGACTAATTGTGGAATGCTGGATGTCTCTAAATGGGATTTTGGAACATTGTAGGGTAGCGCAGGCATGGTTTTTAGAGCAGTGTGTATCTATGAAACCAAGCCGCAGACTTTCTGGGCAAACAGGGCTGTCTCATGGTCGAAATGTTCGTAAACGGCCTGATCGGCATTTGAATGGCTCAATGAAGATGTCAGGATGATACCTGCTTGATGACCTGGAGTCTATGGTCAGGATATGACGCGGGGAAAATGCAAGTACTACTTGGGCTCGGTAGGATATAGAATAGAACAGTGATATCGTGACAGGGACCCATGCGAGTAGGATAGGTCTGCGTTATATTGATCGCTGTAGAAGTTGTCATGATGAGGAGGAGTAGGAAACGGTGTTTCACTTGGTCTCTGGGCTATTAGGATGAGGTATTTTGAGATAAGAGAATTGCCGTTGTATCAAGGGCAGGACTGAGGTTAATTTCTATCTCTTTTCACGGAGTCGAGGTTGTTCAAGGCTGCAGTAATGTCTTGGGAATAATTTGGTGGTAACCAGCTGACTCTGGTCACTGGCGCGGTGTATAATAAAGGGACCGCTATAAGGATCCTAGTGAGCAGTCCACGTGTCGACTGCCCATTGAGAACACCACAGTTTACCCATGGCCATGGCTTGCACCCGGCAAAACAAGATTTTGGACGACTTCTAAATGCTAAGTTGCACCCTTGCAAAAAGGCAAAAGTGCAAAAACATAACAACAACTAATTGTCTGTGTGGTTGTTGTTATATTTGTGCACTTCTGGTTTTTTTTGCAAGGGTGCAACTTGTGACGTGAATACCCTTAATGTGTTTCAATGCCACACTAAAATGCTAATTTATTTATTTATTTATTAATCCATATTGTAGTACGAAGCCATTTGGGTATAGTATTTGACCTAATCTATAAAAATAACTTACATATATACATAAATATAACTGCACCCATTAATTTAACTCATTGGCCCCCCAGCCGTAAAAAAAATATAGAAAGTACTATTAAAAAGAGAAACTAAAAGACAATTTGAAAGCCACTTTACAGAAAATATTTAAAACTATCGAAAGAAACTTGAGAAATGCTTCAAAAGCTTAAGGCGGAACACATTTTTGGATTGCGAAAAAATACGCAATACATGCAGTAACCCTCACAATAAAAGACCTCTCAAACGAAGAACACATAATTCTAGGTACATATAAGAATTTGCTTATTCCTATTCGACCGCGAAAAAGTAAATTCTTTACATAACTGGACAGGTATGCTTTTTTAATAATGCGATGAAATGGAAGAATATTACGGTACTTTATGAATTTATCAAAGTGACAACATTAAACATTTCTTTACAAATTCGGATATATGTTCACGTTAACGGATATTAAACACATAACGAGTCATAGTATTAACAACCCGCTCCAATATCTTGAAGTTCATGGCAATGGTCCCTGAAACCAACTCAAGCCCATATAAGATCTGCGGCATAAGAAGCGCATGAGCTAGTCCACATTTAAACCGAAAAGGCTGAAAAATATTTGTGGAATATATTCTACGTAAAGTTCAAGAAATCTTGCGATGCACAGATACGAAATGGGACTCATAACTAAGCCTATTATCAATGATGATAACCAAACATCTATGTTGGCTTACAAAATCGATTTTAGCATCCCGAATAAAAATCTCAAAACCAGTCACAAGGTTCTCAGACGATCCCCACAAAAAAGCCTTAGATTTAGACGTGTTAACAACCAATGAATTACTGGAAGACTACAGGTCGATCCTATTAAGGCAGTAGTTAATATTAGACTCTAATACATCATCTCGACCAGTACTAAACAAAAGCAAAATATCATCTGCAAATAAAAACGGCTTACACATACAAGAACTTAGAACTTCAGGCAAATCATAAATGTAATTTATAAATAAGAGGGGGCCAAAAACCGACCATTGAGGAACACCAGATGTAGTTGAAAGAATACTAGAAAGCCTACCATCTAAATCCTATCACATAAATAAGACAAGATAAGTTTACAAGCCGACTTTGAAAAGTTAAAGAAATTCCTAAGTTTCATAATCATAGTAGAGTAACATATAGAATAAAAAGCTTTAGTTAAGTCCAGGGAAACTAGCTCACTTAATTTTCCGTCATTCTCACAACTTCTAACGGCATCAGTTAGATTTAGCAAAAGCGATGTAGTATTAAATCCTCGGCGCAAAAAATACTGAGAATCAACAATATTATTCCTAGTAAAGATAAGCATTTGATCCGTAATTATATGCTCCACCAACACAGACAGCGCAAGAAGAATGTTTGGTCTGAAGTCATCAGGACCGCGAACAGTACCAGGGGCATAATTCTGGCAGTCGTGATCCAATACTTTCTCGATTCCAGTCCAATCAATGTTGTTAAAGTCACGGTACTCAACATATGAATCCATATGTTCTAAATTCATTTTGAAAGATGAAAAAATAACAGCATGATGGGAAATAGAGAGACACTGCATTTGCCCAGAAATATTAGCTAAAGAGCGATCACTCACTTAGATTAAATCAATTAATGAGGTAATTGGTAATGCACATCAAAGTGAGAAGGCCTAAAATTGTGACAAATGGACAAGTTAGCCCTAGTACAAAAAGAATGTACTTAATTAGACTTGGCTGCATCAAAAAGGTTGCAATTAAAATCGCCAACCACGATTACATTCAATAATTTAGAAAAAGTTCATAATAAAGTTTCCAAAATCAGCAGGCAGTGACAAGTACACTACACCAAATAAAACTTTGCAACTCACAAAATACAGCTCTAAAAACATTACATTTATCATTAATTGAAACATTAAGGCACAATCCTTAACTTAAGTTTGCTAGAAATATAAATTCCGACACCACCAGCCCTTGCACCCACACGATCATCACGGAAAAACTTGCACCCGGGTATCTCAACCGGACGACTCAGTTAACCAAGTCTCAGAAATACCAATCATATCAAAAAAAGTAACCACCAATTACACTTTTAATTTCAGAAATTTAAATATGAGTTGTCACTAACTACCAGACCAAGATTTCCATTAAAAGACATCAAAGTTAAAAATTACAAATACAGCGGGGAACCAAAAGAGACAAAAAGAGTGAGCAAAAATATCAGTCAATCTATACATACTAATACTATTCCTCATAAATATTCGACAGCCGATACAAGCAGCATAAAAGTTACAAAATAGAAAAAAAAACAAGCAATTATATAAGTTTATAGACTCAATATGAGCAAAAAAATAAAATAAAAAATATATAAGAACCAAGATATAACGCCAAACTCAAGTCAAACCTTTAAAACAAGGGAATATAAAATTTCATAATAACGTTATATGTATCCAGATTCAGGCTACACACCCAGCCGCATCGCGAACTTCCAACTTGTTCCCTAAAGCAAAGTAAGCTAAGCTTTGAGTTTATCAGCATTAAAGAAATTGAAAGAAATTAAAGAATATCGAAATATCGGAAACAAATAAAGAACAATTTTACATACAACTGACCTCGAGCTTAAGCATTTTAACTTAATATTGAAATGGTACTTTGTTATTATTTTATCAACAAGCAGGTCTCCACAAGCAGCATTCAGCTTCGTAGGTAGAGGAGAAAAATTATCATTTAAAAAAACTCGACTTTCAATCCGTTTCTTTACAGCATCACCCACATCAGCTTCAACTTGTTCACCAACCGCACCTTCATTGTCACCAATAACATCCCACTTTTATCCCGAAGGAAAACATTATTAAATTTTGCTAATATAATTTTTTTCCATTAATATAGCATACGTGATTAATTTCATAACCAGCAATAGGTACTCTGTAAATAGCACGCAAGGCCACAACAACTGCAACTAAGTCCTTCAACCCTTTTGGTAAACCTCGGATGATGATGTTGGCCCGATTAAACCTTCGGTGCAAAACATGGTTCTCAACTTCCAGAGCAGATATTTTGGAGTTGGTGGACAACTCAACAATATTAATTCGCGGATTACACGACAGCAAATCAGCCTTGATTTCCTTGACACTGCAAGTCATTTCATTACCATCATTACCCTTCGCTAAAAAGCAGTGAAATTTACTATTCAAGTCCCGAACGCCCAGTGCCATCCAAACACACTGCACAGACATAGAAAAGTGTCTTGTTTGCCCTGAGTACCACAATTTCATCGTCTGAAATCAGGGCACAAGCTGTATGTATCCACAGTGCACACATTTTGCATTGGATACTGCCCTGCTTACCAATGTTTTTATCACAAACTTCACATTTGTGTATTTTAGGCGCCATATTAGCAAGACAGCAAGGAATAACCGCAACAACAAAATGTATGCAAAAAGTACCACGTGAAGAATTTTAAAAAAAACTATGTTCTAGTTAATACAATTTACACTCTTCACGAACAATTTTATTTTTATTGAGCAAAATAGCAAATTAAAACTAATATAATTTATTAGCTTGTATTTAAAAAAAAAAAACACACTTCTCAGGCTGCCAGATTAATTTTACGCCTTCGACCGTTTGGTAATAGATTAAAGGGAACGTTAACTTATTTAATTTAGGCCCGTTTTCACAACTTATCGATAGCTAAAGGTAGGATTTTATCGGCCGTATAAAAGGTGTTTCATTATTACAACTTTACTCTAACCTACCACGTAGGACGAACCTAACTCTACTTTATCGCTCATTTTAGGCTAAAGTTAAGTTTTAATAATGGAACCCTTTTTATAAGGCCGGTTAAAGTCTACTTTTAGCTATCGGTAAGTTGTGAAAACGGGCCTTAATCTTTTACGAAACAGTCGGAGGCGTTTTGTTAAATTCGCCAACCACGATAAGGTTTTAAAATAATTATTACATGGTAACCGCCCTACAAGAAATGAATGAGCAAGTAGAAACATTTTTCACGTTGTTCTTAAGAAAATGTGACTATTCGCTCATTCATTTCTTTTAGGGCGTTTGCGAAATTTTTGTTTTGTTTTTATTTGTGATGCTTTGTCAGCGCATTTATAGGGGCCATGTGAGAGCATGGACCGATTCTCACCATTTTCAGTAGCAGTTGTCCTTTTAAATTAAGACGTGTGTACAGGTACATATGTACAAATATACCGAACTTCATAAAATTATCTGTAAAATTGTGACGTATACTTTGCGCACAATGTTACATGGACAGATAACCTCCCGCCTGACGTACGGACATTGTTATATCGACTGAGGAAGTGATTCTGTGTCGATTGGTACACAAAAAGGTCGGCCTACACGCAAAGAAAAACATGGTTGGGGTAAACATATTCTAAGAGCAACGTATTATGATAAGATTCATGATTGTAGTCACCATATTAAGATTATTATTGAATCATATTATGACTAAATATATTCGTACTATTACATCATAATATTTTTCCCTTAATCATATTATTATTCTGTTAATCATACTAAGTTAAGAAGTAATCAAGTTATTGTCATGTTAATTATAATAAGCTAAGAAATTAATCATATTATCATCATGTTAATCATAATAAATTTAGAAGCAACCATATTATGATAGAGCACCTTTCATAGCTGTCATAAAAATACAAAATAAATTGAAAATTTTTTGCATCGATTTTTTATTTTGTGGCTTTTAAAAATGTTTCCTAATGTTAATCAAATAGCGGAGTTCAATAAAAGGCTTGCAAAAGAGCAAATGCAAAATCTGTGGTTTTCATGGGCAACCGCGTATGTCCATTTTTCCGATTTTGAGATGTTGATGCCATATTGCCCAATTTTACATTTTTTTGAAAAAAGATGGATCAATTCCGATTTTTTAACGCAATGACAAAGTTTTAAAAGTGCATTCATTACCTAGCCCATGGTTTGATCTAGAATGGTTTTTCGGCTTTCATGAAAAATTTGTTTTAAGACATACGCGGTTGCCCGTGAAAACCACAGAAATATCATAGCACTGTGTGGGTATTAAAACTAACAAAATGCTTTTTGTCTTTTAAAAAACACATTTTCAAAAGTCCCTTTTAAAAATCGAGCCCATAGTGCCATTGTAATAATTAAATCAGTCTTTCAGAAAAATATGAATTTCTTTATCCAAACTAAATTTTTTTTACTTACCCCTACTTTGCATACAAAACGTCTAGTTATTGGAAATGATTGCCGCAATTTTTTTAATAAGTCCTTGTGTGAATTGGAATGATTACGCATGTTAACCAAAGAATTGAAGCTTTTTTTACAAATAACACAATGAAATAAATCATTACTGTGGCTATCACTTAAGCGATGATCTTTAAGATGTTTTATTGTAATAAAGTCTAAGGAACAACATTCACATGAATAACAATAACTTAAAGCTGTCTCGGCTACCGACGATGAAAAACAAGGAGATTCATTGTCTGACTCAATATGATCCTTAAATTGAAAAAAAAACAACAGAAATAATAATTTTACATAAATATTACAAGTTAAAAATCGGGATTACCTTTATCCTTTCCTTATTGAAACTTATTAAACCACATTTTGAGCATAAAAATGAATGCACTACATTGGCTTCTGTAGTATGAGTTTTAAAATGACGAAGATATGTAAATGTATAAAAAAATTTTCTTGGGCAGAATTTACATTGTATGGAAAACGAATTCTTGGTATGATAAATATCCTTTAAAATCATATCGTAAAAATTAAATTTATTTTTTATTTTCAATTATGCATATTAGTTACCATATGTTGTTTTAAATCCAATTGAGTAGAGTATCTTTCTGGACAAAGCACACATTCAAATTGATATTTACAATATTCATGCAGTTCCATATGATTATTAAAAGCTTGTATATCCCTAAAAGGGCGCTTACATCTAATAAGAACAATATAATTATTGATAATTTCGTAATACATAATGTAAAAATATTTAACACAAGAAATAAACAATTACCTTGCACACGTCGAAGCAGTTTTAGGATTATGGTTATATTGAGTATGTTCAAAGAAGTCATTAGAATTATTAAATACATCACCACATAATAAGCAAATTTTTGGCCTGTGTTTTTTTAAATGGAACTGCATATGAAACAAATATCTAAAGTGAAAAAGCGATTGTTATACATTTATTATATTGTTATAATAAGAATAATACCTTTTAAAAGATGGAATATCCAAATCGCAATATTTACATTTAAAATCTGGTAACCTATTTCTTCGTTTTATTCTTCGGTAGCAAGAATGGTTATTAAAATATAAAATATTTGAAAATGGTTTTCGGCAAGCTGTACATTTACTCTTAATGACGGTTCTGAAATTAAAAAAAAAAACAAGTTAGATTGCAATATTCGGCTGTGCCGAATCTTTGATACCCTTCACCGACAGTTAGTATATTTCAGGAGTGTGCTTTATATGAGACGCGGGCAGTGTGACCACATCTAAAAAAAAATTGGATGCTAAATGGGGATTAAAACAATGCTAAAAATAAAATTTGAAAATGCTAAAAAAATGCTAAATTTTCTTAAATAATTGTATCATTTAAATTAATGAATTTTACATTAATTTACCTGAAAATATTATATTTCTTTAAAATAAAATAAAGTTTGTATAAAAAAAATTATATACATACATAGATTTATTTAATAATATCAATTCAGTAGTTTGACAAAAGTTAGCGATTTTTCAACCAAAAAAAACAAAAGACCCTCCCCCATATTCATAAAAAATATTTTTATTTTATTGGAGGTTTATTGAACACATTTTCATAGGAAATTCGTTCAATACACCTCCAATAAAACAAAAATATTTTTTATGAATATGGGGGCCTATCTACAAAATATTACATGATAAACGCTTAAAGCCCTAACCTACAGTTTGCAAAATATGCAACATTGTCAACTGTCAAAAAAAACTGTTATGGCGTATCCATAATGTGCTTAAGTTGGCTTAGGCAAATATGCGAATACATGTAAATCATATGAGGCAAACCTTAAAGAACATTTTTTTTAAGTTTTATAAAACTGTCATTTGCTTAAGCAAAGTGCGAAACTGATCGCACATACCGTAAGGAATCAAATGTTTTTTGATTTTGTTTTTGTTTTTTTAAATACATTTGAGAGACTTTTTGTTAATTTGTGACAGTAGGTTAAGCAAGGCTATGCATATTATGGTTGGGCCTTTAGGTATTACAAGAAAAGTAAAAGAAAAATAAATGAAATTTAACATTTTAAATGTTTTTTTGTAAAATTTTCAAAATGTTAAATAGGGTTTTTAGCGTTTTAGGTAAAGATATACCTACATATCTGTGGCAATAAATAATAATGGCTAAAGTCGAAACAATCCTAATGATTTATAATGTTGGCTTTCCAAATTGAAAATATAGGTGGATATTATAGAGATGAAATGTTTTGATTAAGCTCTTCAACTCAAATGTTCGTTGCTTGCAAATAAACTTTACAATGATCACACATTAAGTAGCGTCTGATTCGGGCTTTTATTAAAATGGCTAAACCTCCAAAGCTCTTTCTCGAGGGTCATTGTATCATACTATAGATTTTAAACGAATTTCTTGAGGCCAAATGCGTTTCAGAAACCATCATAACATCAATTTTTTTTTTTTTAAGAAAGTATTCTAGTTAATTTTTATGTTGGCGGATGTTGTTTGCTTTCCAAAAACAAATTTTTAGACAGCTAATGGCTTTTTAAGTACAGATTGCAATAAAATTGCATCGATTGCATTCTCAACATTTCCTGCATCATGTTACCCATTATATTCATAAAATTTTGTACTGTTTGCACTAACGTTTCCATGGTTTTTTCTAGTCGACTTAAATGAGAATCAAGAGTGGTAAAGCACTTAATATTGGCAAATGGTTCGATTTTAAGGCGTTAGCGTAGGAGGTTTTGTTATTACTATGCTGATGTACCGTGTATACGTATAACTTCCAGCATATGATTTAAAGTCTTTGAACAATACTGAACAAAATGAAGTTTGAGGGACTTGGCATAAATCGAGAAAAGTGCCTGTTTGCTTCCCCAATGGTAGAATTTTTTTTCCAAGTCCAACAAACATATTGAAGCCATTCAGAATACGCCGACGCCTACAACACCTGAAGAGTTTCAACTGTTCTTATGCAAAGCTACCAATGATAACGCGTTTACTTAGAGAACATACCTCTCCAAAAAGAATTCAAACGGAATAGAAAAGTGGTTGAGGCGTATACTAAAATTAAAGAAATACTTATATCACCACAGGTTTTAATCCCATACGACCCTACCCTTCCTCTTTTATTGACAACCGACGCGAGCAAATACGGACTTTGGGCGGTATAGGCGCATAAACTTGGAAATGGTCTGGACAGACCGATTGCCTATGCAACCCACACTTTGACTGAAGCAGGAACAAGACACCCACAACTTGATAAAGAGGCGTTGGCGATCGTATGGGCTGTAAAAAAATTGTTTAAGTATGTATATGCCAGTTATTTTACGTTAATAACGAATCATAAGCCGTTATTACAAATTTTTTTATTTATTTGTATTTAATAATCTTGGAGCCACCAAGATATTTGTACTAAATTTGGAAACTTTAGCACCGACCGTTCTCCAGATATACAGAAATCTATATTGACATGGTATGGAAGGTGCCACGCCCACTTAATATTACATAAAAATATATAGCCTATAACCTTCCCGGAGGTGCACAAAATAAGTGGACCAAATTTTATCGAACACAGAAATATTCATTTTTATATATTAAAAAAGATAATCACCCCTATCGTGAATAATTTTTCCTTCGTAATGTTTCCCCTTTTCACATAAGTATTTTCGATCATGAACAACTCCCATGCAAAAATGTCATTCAAAACAGAATAATAACGTGAACAAATGTTCACGGGAAAAAATTCCCCTTATAGTGAAAATTTTTTCCCTTTTTAGTCTTTTAAATTATTTCCTTAAAAGTGCAGAAAATCTTGGTTTTTGACAAAATTGAGAAGAAAACTCAAAAAAGACCGGTAAACCCAATTTTTGGCTAAAATACGACTTGAGCGACCTCCTCACCTTTCCGAAAAATCTCAAAAATACTTTACCCTAAAAGCATTTAAATTGTTTGAAATTGAGCCCCAAAACTTTTTTTTGGGACACACTAATGTACATAAGACCGAATCAAAAAAAGTTGTTGATGTACCCACTCAAAACTAACTTTGACAGGTTTTATGTAGATTCCCAAAATATTTTGGCTTTAGCGATAATCTCCCGTGAGCTAAGCCGCGTCAAAAAAGGGTCCTAATATTTTTCATAAATAAAATGTTCGGTAAATTTTTTTTGTCCAATGAATGACCAAATATAATAGATATTTAGGAATTCTTTGGTTCTGCACTAACATTTTAAAAATCTCACCACAGGCCCGAGGTAGCGAGATGTTTATGTCAGTTTTTTGATGCTTTTCAATTCGATTTTAATAAAAATTGAAATAACTTAAACATATTTTGACCGATTTTCATTTCTAATACGTCGTTAGAAAGGTTCTGACCGCTTGAGATTTTAGTCAAAAATTAAACCTTAACTGCCTTTCTTACTTTTTTATAACATTTTTTAGACATCATTAAAAACCAGTTGTTAAACTACAAGAATTGTGTATCTCGCTTTGAAAACACGTTCATTTGATATTAAATAGTGATAGAATTTAACCCTTTTAGGGTGAGTCCGTCTAATGTACTGAATTAATAAAACTTTAAATTTTAATACGAGATTTACCTCTTTGTTATCAAAATGTGACGGGTAATAACTCAAATTATAAAACTAAAATTGACATTATTAATTTGAATATCACGAATTGAAATACATAATAATAATATAATTTGATAAAAAAAAAAAGAAACATACGGGCATGTTCTAGAAATTAAAATGAAGTAGATTTGGAATGGAGCAAATCTTAAAAACGACCCTGTACTGAAAGTTCATACAAATATTCCATTTTATCAATTTCATTCTGTGAGTATCAATTAGCTTTACAAGAACAACTCTTAAAACTAGGAAAAACTACGGTCATTTTGTAAATTATTGAACTTAAAATCTCTTTCGGTTTCAATTTCACTTCATTTCGATTTCTTGAACATGCCTGATAGCATTTGTTTATAAATTTTTTATTATTATTATTTAGGCTTCAGCCTAATCTTCATTGAAATAATTCCTACAATTTTACCGAATGATCTCTGTCTATTCCTTCCGTGGGTTGTATGGTGTGTTGAAAGCAGCAGTACTGATGTTGCTAGTGCTGTGCTTGTCCCGCCACTTTCTATGAAATAATTGTGCAAAGCACAACAAGGACAATAGATTGAACATTGGTGCTAGAAAAACTTTGAATCAGTTCACTAAAATGCCAAACGAATGCTCTACGACGGAAGAGCCGTTTGCATTGGGGAAGAAAACTTATATGTTTCCAATCTAGCGCACCTGGACAATTGGGGAATTTCCATTTTATTGCAAATTCTTCTGCTATGGCCTCTCAATCTCGAGCACTGCGCGGAAACTACAAAAGAAATTGTTTTAAAAATGTAACGCATTCCCAGCCATCATTTAGGTGATCTTTTTTTGTAAAAATCACCTCAAGTACTAGAGCGATTAAAAAAGGATTCAAATATCGTTCATTCATATGCTCAAAAAAAAAATCAGAAAATTGTATTACTAATAATTCTTTGGGGGTGATTCATAGTTAGGGTACTATTTTCTCACAACAAGAGTATCATTTATGATCGAAAATTGAGCTCATATGCAGTTATTTTACTCGTGAAGCTGATTCCTAAAAGATTCGATTATGACACAAAATGCAAACTGGGTGAGAATATATAACAAAAAACAACAAAATGTACCCTAAAGTATTTTGAAATAGGTAAAAAAAACTAATATTAGGTGCGATCCCGTACTTTTTGGGTAAAGTTTGGTAAAATGAGAGTAAACAAGGATTTCTCTCACTAATAGACAAAAATGTACAAAAGTACGGGAACAATAAAAACCAAATTTCTACACCAAAAGCAAACGTTACAATGAAAACTTTCAAAAAAATACATAAATGACACATTAGCATGTACAAAAGTAAAATTAAAACATGCACCTACATTTTTTAACATTTTCTTTTGTTTATTTTATTAATATTTTTAATTTTATTTCTTTTGGTAATACTTGTTGTTGTTGTTGTAACAGCTCGACCTGAAAAACAAGCATGTACAAAATTATTTCCCTATTCTTCTCCTTCTTCTTCTTCGCTCTGTTCTTCCAACTCAGCTAAATCAAGGCCCAGTAGCTGCGCTACCTCACGTGGCGGGTCCATAAGGACACTGCTTCTAGCTGGGTTGGGTTTGCACTGCAGTTGAATAGGTGTCGTACGTCGTGTGGGCCTATTCCACATGCAGGGCATAGGTCAGGGATGGTGCTATTTATTCTCGACCAGTACGAGTTAAGACGTGCGCACCATCCTGACCTTAATTGTGCCAATGTCACCCTCGTCCGTCGTGGTAAGTCCCGCTCTTCGTCTGCAACCGGTGGTGGACGACCTCCTAATACGATGTTCTCTCGGTGGCTGTTCATTGCACTCTCCACCGACTCCCTGTGCACTGCATTCAGAGCTGCCCTGTATGAGGTGTGGTCTGTCACAGAATCCAGGTGTTGTTGGATTTCACTCTCATACCAGCGAAGATCTTTTCTGACATGTCTCGGGGGGGGGGGGGGGGGTCTGACTCCATCAGACAGTGGTTCGGATGTCCCCTCCGATGACATCCCAGAAGGAACTGCTTTGTCAGCATTATATTATGTTCCTTGACCGTCATCATCTTCGCTTCATCATGCAGGTGTTCTATTGATGTCATCTGAACACAACCTGTTACGGTCCTTAAGGCGGCATTTTGGCAGCTCTGAAGCTTCTTCCACTGAGTATCGCTGACTCTTGGGGTCCACGCAGGCGCTGCGTAGTTAACCACTGACCGGCCAATCGTTTTATATGTAGCCAACAAGGTTTCCTTTTCCATGCCCCAAGTGCTGCCGGCTAGAGACTTGAGGACCTTGTTTCTACTCCGCATTCTATCGCAGATTGCAGTGGCATGCGCCGATGACATGAACAGGCTGTCAAATGTGACTCCCAATATTTTTGGGCGGTTCTTGGTCGGAATTATAGCGTCGTCGACAGTCACATTCAACTGTAACCCCACTTCCTTTGTCCATGTCGTGAATAGAGTCGCCGAGGATTTTGCGGGAGAGATGTTCATATTCCTCGCGCGGAAGAAGTTCGCCAGATCACGGAGGTAACCGTTTACCAAACTGCATAGGTCATTAATGTTGTGGCCCGTCGCCATGATAGTACAGTCGTCTGCGTACGATATCATCTGGACACCTTGGGGAGGTGTCGGGAGTTTAGACATGTAGAAGTTAAACAGGATCGGGGATAGGACTCCACCCTGGGGAACTCCCTGTTTAATTCTACGGCACTTCGACCTCTTGTTTCTAAACTCCACAAACGACTGCCTTCCACACAAATAATTCACAAGCCACCTCTTCGTGTTGTCCGAGAGACTAGACGTCGCTATGTCCCTGAAGAGGATGGCATGGTTGACCGTATCGAACGCCTTCGATAAATCAAGCGCCACTAGGACCGTTCTTTCGCACGGTCGGGCCTGATTAAGGCCGTGGCTGATTTGTGTGGAGATGGCGGTAAGAGCAGTTGTTGTACTGTACTGCTTTCGGAATCCATGCTGATGGTTCGCCAATTGGAGATGTTCCACTAGCTCCGGGAGGAGTAGTGCCTCAAGTATCTTGGCGACTGGTGATAGCAGGGAGATTGGCCTGTATGAATCTCCCTGAGTCGCATCTTTCCCTGGCTTTAGCAGGGGAACCACCCTACCCACTTTCCAGGCTTCGGGTATTATAAGGGTGGTAATAGATAAGTTGAGGACGTTTGTCAGATACTCTACTCCGGGCTCACCCAGTTTTTTGAGCATAAGCATGGATATTCCGTCGGGTCCAAGGGCTTTAGATGATTTAGCGGCCCTAATGACCTGTGCAACCTCACTCGATGAAAAAGCGTATGGTGTGTCAGTAACTCGAAGACTGTGTACCTTCCTCACAATACTTCTTTTCGCCTTATCTCTGACGGGGTGCTCTATAAATTGCCGCGCAAAGTAGTTCGAGCACCTTTTGGGGTCCGATATGGTATTTCCATCGAAGGCAATCGAGACCCTGTCGTCACGCTTCTGCGGATTCGTCAGAGATCTGACAGTCGCCCATAGCTTGTTGGCTCCGGAGGTTAGGTTGCACGTATTCAAATGATTTAGCCATTTTTCCCGTCTATATTCGTTTACCAACTTGCTGATGTCCCTGTTGAGTCGACCGATTCGGGGATTACTCGGGTTGGTTCTGCGAATTTCGTACCGCTCTTCCGCGAGTACCAACGCTGACGCCGGGAAATTTGGTCTCAAGACCGGGATCCTTCCGGCAGGAATGAAGCAAGCGGCTGCTGCAATGACGATTTTCCGAAACTTCCTTTCTGCGGAGCGCACGTCAGAAGGAATTGGTAAATCAATAAATTTGCAGTTGGTAAACTCTCTGAAGCCCGTCCAATCTACCTTTTTCTGATTTATATAGGTGCGGCGTTTAGAGGTCACAAAGTCTGTCGGTCTGTCAAGCTCAATAATTATGGGTACATGGTCTGATGCCAGAGAAACTATTGGGTGCCAAGTCGCATAGTTTATCAGACCCGCACCACAAATGGTGATGTCTGGCGAGCTGGTGCAATTACCCATAATCCTGGTGGGGGCATCATCGTTTAATGTGCAAAATGTGGAATCATCAATCTGTTCCGCCAATGCCGTACCCCTCTGATCATCCCCGAGATTCGAGTGCCAGAGTTCGTGATGAGCATTAAAATCTCCCATCACTATACGGTTATCACCCTCAAGAAGGAAACCAATGTTCGGGTGATACCATGCAGGTAGGCTGTTTACCGGCGGAATGTACACATTGTACAATTCTATTTCGGCAGCTCCTGACCTGGTAATACTTGTTTGTAGTTTTTGTTGTTTATTTTTTGTCACAGCTGATTGTTTAACAATTTTCCCAATCAGCCCAAAGAAAAAGTACGGGCTACTTCGTGCGAGAAGAATAAGAATATTTTTCTCTTAAAAGCTCTCTCACTTTAACAAACTTTGAGTACGGGAACAGTTTTCGGTAAGATTGGGATCCCGCGGGCTCCCAAAGTTGAGTACGGGATCACACCTATTGTAACAACGTGAACATGACTCGTTAACAGCTGTTAAGTTATTAAAAATGAAACTATGAAAATATTTCCAAGGTTTAGTAAAATAATTGAAGTTTAAGGTTACGGAAAAAATCAAGTTCTTATAATAACAAATTTAAATCTCGAAAATGGACAGATAAGTCCAATAAAGAAAAAAGCCTTAACAATGGTGCCCCGGTAGGCTAGCTGTGCGGGAGTTGCAGGTTCAATAGACTCTGGTCTCCTGCAGACAAGCATAAAGCTTCGCGGAATTAGCTTAGAGGGGGAGGGGGGAGGGAATTATGTTCCGAAATTATTTGATGGTCAAAAGGAAAACTCAGTTCAAAGTCCATTAGAAATGCTTTATTTAACAACTCTGTAGAAAAAAGTAATAAGTAAAGAATATTTATTAATCCCCTACAACGACTTCCTTAAGACATCGCATACATATTTCCTTAAGCCTTACGAGCATGTTCAGTCAATTTCAAACTTTGTAGGAGAAGAAATTATTAAAATTAAATATAAAAAAAACTTCTCTTACGTTAAGTTATATTAAAAAGTAATTATCTATATTTACCTTTCTAATTTATCATAATGTTTTAGTACTAAATGTCTTGCTAAAGTTGGTAAATCTTTTGCCTCTTCTTCACAATCTTTAATGATACAAGACAATGGTTGCTTCTTTTCGAATTCTACCACGCATGCATGATTTAACAATTTCCCAAAGCAGTTGTATTTTTCAAGGCACAACTAAAAAAAACAAATAATAATGCTCGTTAAATTTTATAAAAGTATCATTATTGCGAAAAAAAAAAATCATTTTAAATAAATACTTTTAAAATTATTATTAGAGTAAAAGAAATTATTAAGTTAAAAACTTAAGAATTTTAAATGTTCGAATTTAAAAAAAAGTTTTTATTGTTAGTATGGGTTCACACTATGAAAGTTTTTTTTTTCAGAAAGTCACGAATTTATTCACACTTTCATAGTGTAAACCCAGACAAAATAAATTATATACTTAAAAAATTCACACCGCAAAAAATTTTCAAGATACCGAAAATTAGTTAATTTATGTGCAACTGGCGGATACTCGGCGTGTGCTTCTAAACTAAAATTGCTTCATTAATGGAGGGGTTTCGTTAAATTTAGTTAGATGGTTTCTGAGATTTAGAAGTAGAGAAATTGGTCCTATCTAAATAGGGATCTATCTGTGTTTTAAATGAAATTTCCCCTTAACTTCCTATAGGGGTGTATTTTTTTTAATAAATACACATCCATTGGATAAACAACTAATTAATTTTAAAAGATTTCGTTATTCGTGCTTAATTCCCAATTTTTATTATTGATAAAAACACTGAAATTTATTGTTGATGGGATAAGCTATTCCTATGCGCATTTTACTGGTTGCTTAGGCCAGATCGTCAGGAAACTTCATCCATAAAGATTTTAGAAAAACTACAGATATTAAACCAAATAAAACTGTTAAACGTATAAGACTTATAAGCAGGGCAAGGGACTTCATGCAAATGCATGTTTGTTGTCGGTACTCTGAGACCCACCTAAAATTAATATCTTTGCGAATCACAATATTTCCAGTAAAATGGCATCAATTTATTAGTGCATATTTTTGCATATTTTGCTTTAAATGCATGTTTTTGCATATTTTGATATAAATGCATATTTTTCGTCATATTTTGTTATAAATTTGCATTTTTCGTCATATTTTGTAATATTTATAAAAAAAATTTTTTTTTTCTTAGTTTTTTGTTTAGAAATATTTTTCTGTTCAAGGCGAATTCATTACAAGGTGTAATCAGTGAATCAGCTGGTTATAGTTGTTTCAGCCCTGAAGCTGTCAAACAGTTAAAATAGTATGGGAAAATCTACTAATTTCGACATTTTCAAGGAGCAAAAACAACATGTTGGTGTTTGGTACTGAATTACCTACATTTTATTATAAATTCACCTTGTTTCTTTTACGTTTAAAAAGTAGCACATACAAAAATAACAATTTGTATAATTGTGCACATAATTGTAGAAGTAACAATAAAACAGTTTTTGACATTTCATTTTGTTCGCGGTTTTTTTTAATTGAAGAAGCAGCAAATAAAAATAATGTTCGGCGAAGAAAAAATAGAACTCAACATAATATTTTTGATTTACAGTGTAAGAAGTATGACCTAAAATCCAAAAAGTATTAATAAAATAAATTGTTTTTAAGGAAAAAAATGCCAAAAGAAAAAATATCAAAAAATAATCTTTTAAATAAGTGTGTTTTTGAGTCTTCAAAATAGAGGGAAAAGTACTTTTTTGCAAAGTTTACAAAAAGGTGTTTCATTTAAAAATTTCAAGTAAATCAGCACCTTCAAAGCCAGAAACACAAAGATTTATGATTTATGAAAACGTTTCGCAAACTTTAATTTCAAGAAAATCAACTTTTGGGGATAAGACTAGCAAATTTAGTTTTGAATTGTATAATGCTCTGGTGTCTGCAGATATACCTCTATATTAGCTTATCAACCAAAATTATAGAATTTTTTTAAACAAATATAACAATGAAACCATTCCTACGGAAATAACCCTTATAAAAACTTATATCGCCAAGTTGTACACTATACCAGGGTTGTCAGATGTGGCGATTTCTTGCCAAACGTGGCGATTTTCAAACTTAATTGGCGACCTAATATTCGATTTGGCGACCTGGCGATATTTTTAAATAGTTGGCGATTTTGTTGGCTATTTTTGGTGAGCCAAGCTTTTGTTTTGAAACTCGTTAAATTCAATACGAAAAATTATATTATTTTTATACTAGTAATTTTATGTATGAGATTTTAGGCTTTTATAGTCAGTATGTATTTGAAACTAAATTATGTTATTGCTGTAGTTGTTTCTTTGGTCAGAGGGATGAATTTATGAATGTTATTTTTGTCAAGCTACTAGGGCCTAAATTTCTTCAATGTTCAAAATGAAATTTTTAATTACAATCACCCCTATCTTGAAAAATTTTTCCCTCGTAATTTTTCCCCTTTTCACATATTTGCGATCATGAACAACTCCCATGAAAAAATGTAATTCAAAGGAGAATAATAACGTGAAAAAATGTTCACGGGAAAAAATTCCCCTTATCGTGAAAAATTTTTTCCCTCGTAATTTGTTCACATTTCCCTTAGATTTTCTCACTTTATTTTTGCTAGGGAACAGAACATGTATGTAAGTAGCTCCTCCTATAAATCGAATATTAAGGGTTAATAAAGTTAAAAAGGCACAAACCGATATATTGCTCAACAAAATGCAAAGCAACAGGTAGATTGCCTGCGGATTTGTGAAACTTTCGATTGACTTAGTGGCAGAATTTTGGAAAATATTTTACTACATTAAATTTAAAAAGTGCAAAAAACTAACGTTGTAATCAAACTATCCCTCCAATACTAAATATTTTGCTTTATTATTTTAACTTTTCTTTGAAATATATACTTGAATATTTTTGAACAAAAATTTCATTGATTTTGATCTGATAGCCTGAACAATTTTTCACATGAGATTCACGATTGCTTTTTTCCCTTCGAGGGAAATGAAAATTTCATGGAAACAAAAATTCCACTTGTTATTCACGATAGGTGTGAATATTTTGTTACCGACGTTTCGTCGATTGTTTGCCGACTTTTTCAAGGGATTGTCTATTTAAAAATTATAAAACAATAAAATAAGTACAATAAAGTAACACATAAACAATAAAGACTTACAATATGAAATTTAATCACATTAAAAAGTTTTTGATGCACTCAGGAGCATACAAATATAAAACATAATTTTAATAATTTTTATGTTATGTTGAAATGTCTGACGAATATATTGAAAATCCAGGAGAAAATTATTTTTCATATTAAAAAAAAAAAAAAATAATAAAGCATGAATATACCTATTTCAAGTTTACGAACATTTCTCCATTATAAAATGTGGCAAATTATTATCACAAACAAAATTCGTTGTTATTAAAGATATTAACAAATCGTAACGTACTTTTGGATGTTTATGAAACACAATGGACAAAATGACCGTTTGTAATTGGATGATATTCCATCTTATTTAAATCAGTTTTGGCCAAAAGTCTATAGCTATTAGGACACGTCAGGTACGTACCATTTTAAAGTACTTGCTTTGGCTGTTCATTATATGGTGCTAAATCCAACTAGTAATGACTGTGTTGAAAATGTATTTTCAATAACGAACGTCACTAAAACTCTCCTTCTAAATAGAATGCAGTTCTTGACGCGGTGTTACGAGTTTTTAATTACTATATGAATGTTAATACTACAAGATGCCATTCTTTTGTACCTTCGTTGAAAAAAATTAATTCACTTACAATGTATTTCAAAAAAGAAGACAAAAGGGAGTTTTGGCGCTGAAGTGTATAGCGTTTCAGATTTATAATAGAACTCCACTACATACATACATATATCCAATATTTGTTTAATACTAACCACAAAAATTCTTTCTTTGCTGCTTTTAATAGACTACTATTAACTATTTAATAGTGCAATGTTCCTTTTTTGTCTTCACTTATAATTTTTACTTGGTTCTAAATAAAAACTTAACAGAATATATATTATGGCGACTTTTTTAAAATTTTTGGCGGATTTTAGCGACTTGGAACAAATTTATTTTTTAAGATTTATAAAAAATATTTTTAATAATTTAAATCATCTATATTTTATTGTAAAAAAGTTAAAAATAAAGGCTTTGGCGATTTTGGCGATTTTTGACATTGAATTTGGCGAAAAAGGTCAAAATCGATCTGACAACCCTGCACTATACAACTATGTGACATTGTTGAAAGAATTAAGTGACATAATTTGTGGCTGTCTATTGACGAAGCAATGGATACTGAAGGACGTTTCGTTGTCTACGTAATTGGGATCTTGAATGCAGAAGAAGATCTTGAATGCAGAAGAAGAACAGAGTAAACACAAATTTTTGTTTAATATTGTAAAGTTGGAAAAGGTGGATCATGCTTCAATAGCTCGAACTTTCAAAGATTCAATTTCTCTTTTAGAATCCTTTAATAAAAATAAAATTTTGCTCTACTTGACCTTTTTTTTAAGATATCTTACTCAAAAATGTTACATGTCACATGCTAAGCTCATACCATGCATGAAAGTTTTTAAAGTCACCTTTGCGTTTCAACCATGTATAACAAGATGGGGTACCTGGTTGCAGGCAGTTGAGTATTATGCCAAAAATTTTGAAGAATTTAAAGATGTGGTAAATAATTTTAACGAAAATAATGCAGTCGCGATAAAAAAGTAAACAATATTTTAAATGTACCTAATATAAAGGCTCAATTAGAATTTATACACTCAAACAATGGGTTTCTAGTCGAGACAATAACCGAACTTCAGGGGTTTAAATCATTAAACACCTCGGTTAAACTCGTTGATGACGCTGTCATTAAAATAAGAAAAGTAGAATGTCAAATCGGCGAAAAAATAAAAGCCAAAATTTATGCAGTTTTAAAAAAGAATGCCGGATTTAAAAAAGTTAAAGAAATTGGTAATATTTTTAATTTACCTTCCAGTAAAGAAAAAATTGTAGACAATGAATATTCTACAAAGGAGTTGACCACTTTTAAATATCCACCTATTACATCCGTTGATGTCGAACGAACACTTTCAATGCTTAAAACTGTTTTAAGACCAAATAGAATGAGTTTTACATTTGATAACTTAAAAAAAAACTTACTTATTTATATATGTAAATATATCTTTATCTACTACTACTTTTTAAACTATGTTTTAAGTTTTTAAAACTGAATGAAATGTATTTATGTTTTTTTTTTTTTGTTAAATATGGTTAAATAAATATATTTTTAATGCATATTTTTTACTTTAATTTTTGCATATTTTACGATTTTTATTGCATGTTTTATGCGCATATTTTGCGATTTTAAGTGCATGAACTTCCTTGCCCTGCTTATAAGCAACAGTTCTACTTGTAAAAATATCAAAGTTTAAACAAACACATCAACAATAATCAGTGAGTTTATCTCATCTTACATTCCCCACTACAATTGATTGGAATTCTCCCAACATTAATTGTAGTTGTAAGTAGGGTAAGAAAAACAAAATGAAAAGAAAAACAAAATGAAAACAAAAATTAATTTCAAAAGCATGTTGCCAGTTAAGTTTTTTTCCAGGCCGTGCACTTACAGTTTATTATCAAAATAATTTTTGGGAATACAGAATTTTAATTTTAAAAGATTTCGTTATTCGTGCTTAATACCCAATTTTTATTATTGATAAAAACACTGAAATTTATTGTTGATGAGAATTTAAGATGAGATAAACTCACTGTTTATTGGTGATGTTTTTGTTTAAACTTTGATATTGTTAAAAATTGTTAAAAAAAAATATTATTGTTTTACAAAGTGTATTTAAACAAGTATATAAAAACATTTTGTTCAACACCCCTTCTCAAATTGAAAAACATTTAAATAAGACCAATCATTTTTCGAAATTTAGTTATTTTTACATTTAATATAAATTGACTTTTATTCGACCTTTATAAAATTTATTAATATTATTATTTTATTAAGCTTGAGGTCTCTTTTTTTTAAAAAAATATTAAATTTATTGAACCAATATTTCGGCTTTGTTAATAGGTCTGCTAACATTTCTTCGGTAGGGCAGTATTTAAATTTAATTTCCTTAGCCTCTTTGATGTCACGAATAAAATAATATTTAATATCAATGTGTCTTGTACGTGAATTAATTTTATCGATATCTAATAATTTCAAACAGCTTTGATTGAGTAGCTTCTGCCAGTGAAACAAATGCGGCTTCTGTTGAAGACAATGTTACTTGCTTTTGCTTTCTACTTGCATATGAAATAGTAGCTCCACCGAGTTGAAATACGTATCCACTTGTAGACTTTCTATCTTTCACATCTCCTGCAAAGTCTGCATCGGCATATCCAATTAGTTTAAGATCATTTGCTTCAATACATAGCTTTAAGTTTTTAGTACCATTTAAATATTCTCTTAACTTCATTCCGATCTCTTTTGGTGGGACATGATACTTTGCGACTTAGTATGGATACAACGACATTAATATCAGGTCTGGCGTTATTTGATAAATATAATAACGATCCAGTTGCTTGTCTATATAAATCATTGGAATCTAACTGATCATTTAATAATAAATTTTCTTTTAGATATCCAACATCCAAAGGTATTTTAGAATTTTTTGAATTCACCATTCCATAGACTTCGAGAAGCTTGTTTATCAGGCCTGTTCTGCAAATCACTTTTACTCAAATCACATGTGCCTACTAAAATCACACGTGTGATATTTTAGTGTCCCGTTTTTATGTGTTTTAATACTATCCTTAATTGCCGAAAGCACACCGAGAAACACAAAAACGGTATGACTTTTAGAACACCAGAAAACCGCACGTGTGTTTTCAAAAACACGTGATTTGAAATCACGTGATTTTCAGAACAGGCCCGTATATATGCTTTTTGGTGTACATAAAATTTTCCACAAACTGTTTCAACTTCTATCCCTAGAAATAGTTTAAGAGCTTCGAGATTAGTAGTTTTAAATAATTTAGAAATATCTTTTACAATTTCGTTTATAATAATTTCATTTTTTTCAAATATATTGTTACGTTACTGCCTTTCAATAATGTTTTGGTTTATTTCCTTTATAATAAACCGTTTCGAGTTCTTTATTGCACTTTAAATACAACAAAATAATCACAACACTTTAAACACTGTTTACAATTTACACAACTTTATTTAGTATTTAGTCACATTAACAACCGTAATTTATAGCTTTTATTCACAACCAACTATAATTTTCTCAGCGTGATACGTTATTGACAAAGTTAGAACTTAGAAATGATCTCTGCCATCTCTTGCGATTCTATTTATACTCTAGCCCAGAGATATAGATGATACTAGTAACATCTAGATGGCTGTAGAAAGTTCGCCTCATAACGGCTATTTCGTTATCTAAACTTATTTAGCTATAGTTACCATCTATACGGCTGAATTAATTACGCTGAATGGCTGAATTAGTTACTAGGCATCATAAACTGAGGCATACTTTTAGGCGTTACCCTAATTTGAGATAACTTAATCACGAACATTCGAGTATTTACAGTGGGGTTGAAGTACAATTATACAATAACAATTTTAACTAATAAAATAACTGACAAATACTTAATAACTTATCAATTAATCTTATTCTAAACTAAAGTTACTTTCGTAACACTGCCCCCCACTTAAGCCTGTTCGTCCCGAATAGGCTCAGAATCATTCCTTCCATAAGGGGCTAATCGTTCTAAATGAACAACTTTAATTTGTTGCTCTTGGACTTTTGTAGTTCTGTATTCGGTATACAACATCATTTAATTCTTTATCACCTTATATGGCCCATCCCAATGTGTGTAATTTGGGAGATAATCCTTTCTTACGTTGGGGGTTAAAAAGCAAAACCAACTGGCCCTCCTTGAATCCTTCCGAATTTGCCGCTCGATCGTATCTGGCTTTCACCTTGTCACTAGACATATAAATACGGTTTCGTACAAAATCATGAAGTTCATTAAGAGTTTCTTGTTCTTGTGAGGTGGAGCCTTCATTGTTTTCACCTGTTGGTATAGGCTTAACACCAAACTCTAGATCTCCTGGTAGTCTGAGCTCTGTTCCAAATACAGTTTTGGCGGGTGTACGAGAGGTGGAGTCGTGAACAGCTGATCTATACGCCAACAGGAATTTTGAAATGTGTTCATACCAGTCTTTTTGTTGTGTGCTGACTACTTTTCGCAAATGTTCCTTTAACGTACGGTTAAATCTTTCAACCATACCGTGAGATTGCGGATGCAATGGGGTTGTCCTTGTTTTCCTTATTCCGTACAATACACACATTTCCTTGAATATAGCAGATTCAAAATTTCTGCCCTGGTCAGAATATACTACTAATGGAACACCATTAGTGGCATATACCTCCGGCCATTTACTAAAGTAATCGATGACTACTAGTACATATTTGTTACCGGCAATACTTACAGGGAATGGCCCAGCTATATCCATTGCAATTCGCTCAAATGGAGCACCGGAATTATACTGCTGTAGTGGCCCACGACTTCTTCTTACTGGACCTTTGGCGGCAATACATTGTGCGCAATTTGTTATCCAATCAGCTACAGCTTGTTGGCAGCCAACCCAATAGAAGCGTTGTTTTAATTTTTCTAGGGTTTTCGTCACACCCAGATGACCGCCGCTAGGACCGTTATGAAATTCACTCAGAACTTTTTTTACTTTCGCCGACGGCACTACTTTTTTTAACTGATTTTCCGTCAGTACTTTCCCACGTACGGTATAAGCAGCCATTAACTACTTGAAGGCTGTTCCACAGAGCCCAGTATGCTTTCATCAGTGGACTTTCAGGCGAAATTTCGTTTCGGGCGGGTCTTCTGCCTTCTTCCTTAGCTTTCAGAATTTTTGCTAAAATGGGATAATTTTTCTGCGATAGACGAACGTTACAGATGTTTTATTTTCCTTCAGCCTTTACGCAATGCTTGCACTCCAGCTTAAAGGGTCGCCTTGACAGCGCATCTGCATTGCCATGTTTTCCACCTTTTCTGTGTTCAATGCTAAAATCGTAGCTTTGAAGGCGTTCAATCCATCGAGCTATCTGGTCTTCCGGGTTTTTAAATTGTAGCAACCACCTGAATGCAGAATGGTCATTTCTCAAATTAAAATGTCGACCATACAAATATTTGTAAAAATGTTTTATGCACTCAAGTACTGCCAGAAGCTCTCGCCGAGTCACGCAGTAATTTCTCTCAGGCTTCGAAAGAATTCGACTGTAATAGCCTACGATTTTCTATACACCGTTGACCACTTGGGACAGCACACCTCCAATTCCAAATCCGCTCGCATCAGTATCTAGCACAAATTTTTCCCCCGCGATTGGATAAGCCAAAATTGGTGCTGAGCACAATAATTCTTTAAGCTTCTGGAATGCTCGTTCCTGTGTCAATTCATGCAGACTTGCAGCAGTATTGGCAAAATTCGGTACAAAACGCCTGTAGTATGTACATAAGCCTAAAAAGCTGCGTAGTTCATATAAATTTTTAGGGCGAGGCCAATCCATAACTGCTCGTATTTTTTTTTTCGTCTGTTGAAATGCCATCAGATGTTACACGATGCCCCAGGTATTTTACTTCTTTCTGGAACAGTGAACATTTCTTGACACTTAGCTTGAGTCCGGCTGTAGATATACGTTTCAACAACTCTTCGAGGTTTTTCAGGTGTTCATCAAATGTTTTTCCCATGACAATTATGTCATCAAGGTACACCAAACATGTCTTTCGGTGGAGACCTTTTACCACCTGTTCCATCAAACGCTCGAATGTAGCCGGAGCATTACAGAGCCCAAATGGCATTACATTAAACTGCCATAAGCCATCACTTGCACTAAAAGCAGTTTTCTCTTTATCCTTGTCTGCAATTTCTACTTGCCAATAGCCGCTCTGCAGATCTAATGTGGAAAACCATTCTGTTCCGGCTACCGTGTCAAGGGTGTCATCAATCCTAGGCAGTGGATAACTGTTCTTTTTTGTGACGTCATTTAATTTCCTGTAGTCTACGCAGAACCTAGTACTTCCGTCTTTCTTTTTTACAAAAACCACCAGAGAGCTCCATGGACTTGATGATGGTCTAATTATGCCGTCCTGTTCCATTTCATTAACCAGGGCCTGTTTAATTGGCTTAGCGTCGCCGGTATTAATTTCGTGTTTCACTATTGACGTCCGGCCTTGGCTTTTACTTTTCGAAGCAAACATAAAGGCATATTTCTTTAGTAATTGTTTAGCCTTTTTTCTCTCGGGCGGCCTCAGTTTTTCGGTCCATTTCCGCACATGTTCCTCTAGTAATTCCTGGTCCTTGGTACTCTTTTTAGCAGCATCTGGATGTTCATCGCAACTTATTATCCTCTGTTGAAGCACATTGTCCAATCTTAAAGTTCTGCGTAAGGACCTTTTCGCTGTTTGATAAATTTAAAACTCTTATAGGAACTAAGCTGTTTTTGGTTTTAACTAGGGCATTCGCTATTACTATGTCACCTGTTATTGATGCTGGCTCCACCACCTATACACTATTGTTGTCCTCACAATCTCCCTCCATTCGCGCCCATACTATGGTTTCTGAATTTTTCACGTGCAAAGGCGAGTAACTGTCTTACATGAGCCTTGTTTTCGTATCCAACATCAAGGTGAATTTCAACATTACGCCAAGTCATAATTTGTTTTTCCATATTCAGATAATACCTTGTCCAATCATAAAATCAGAGCCAATAATTACTTCGTCTACAATATCAGCCACAATAAATACATGTGATGCCCCAGTGTCCACAGTCAAAACCCGTTTTTGACCGTTGATATAACCACAAGCTGTAAGGTTTCTGTTACTCTGTTGCATTACTGAGATGGAAATTGTGGGGCCCTTTAATGTGGGAGCTAGCTCATGCCCCGCAGTGCTAGCCCTTTTTAGTTTAACAGGGATTCTTGTGAGGACTGGCGATTTCCCCGCTGGTTGTTTCTGGGCGGTGAAGCAGATCTTCAACGTTTTCTTGGTGCTTTGCAGTAACGCTGTATGTGACCAGTCTTACCGCAGTTATAGCATTTGATTTTGTTTTTAGATTGCTTCTCACCCAAAGCCTTGAAAAGTGCCTCTTTCATGCCCCTCACTTCCTTAATTAACTCGCTTTCGTCCTCGCAAGCCATATCGAGTTTTCGCACTTTGTATGTCTGTGGTCTTGAAATAATTCTTGCGGTTTCCTGGGCCAGTTCAAATGGAACAGTCTCTGCAAATGTTGGTTTTTGTGATGCACATACCGCAAGTTTAATATCTGCATCCCGAATACCGTTTACAAATGCCTCAATTTTAAAATTTTCCAAAAAGGGATGACTCTCACCAGGATAAGTTAGCTGTACCAACCGCTCAATCTCCAGTGCGAAGTCCTGTAAGGTTTCGTTTGCCTTTTGCACTCTACCCCGCAACTCCATTTTGTAGATTTTCTTTTTGTGTTCACCTCCATACTTACGTTGCATAATTGTTTCTGCTACTTACTGGTACACTTTCAAGCACTTCAGCCGCAGTCCCCTTTAAAGCAAGAATTAGCTCGATGGCTCTTTCCTCACTGTTTCATGCATTTCTGTTGGCAACTGTATCGAACTGGAATCGTTGTTGATCGTTCTATTTGGTTTATAAGCAAAACAAGTGTTTTTTGTCTTTATTGTGTACACTGTAAAAACCTTTGGTGGTTCTTCCATAATTAAGTTAGTTCCGTTATTTTGTTTTAATTATGTTATTGTACTTTTAATCAGACATTTGGTTAAGTTATTGGAAAAACAGTTATTTTTTAAAATTTTACGGATAATTTCAATATTTTTGCCGTGCAATACTTCATCGCTTATATTTAGAACTCTCTTAATAAAACTTTTTGCTGTATTTATTATTTGATTCATTGGTTGAGTAGTGTAATAATTCATTATCCTGCCTGATGATGTCTCTTTTGTAAACCAGTCAAATATTATTGTATCTTCTGCTCTATATAATTTTGTGTCCAGAAACGCTATTCTCCCTTCATTTTCCATCTCTATTGTAAATTTAATTTTAGAATGATAATCATTCAATGTTTTTAGAATAATATCCTTGTCTTGGGATGAAATTATTGCCAAGAAATCATTTACATATTTTGTGATGTATTTGATATTAATGTTGATCTCGTTAAGTTTTGCCAGTGCGTCGTCAAGTAAGCTATCAAGAAGTATATCTGCTATTGTCGGTGATAGAGGGTTACCCATAGGCATTCCAAACACTTGCTTATAAAATCTATTGCCGTATATAAAATAATTATTGTCATTCAGGCAAAGTCTCAGGATATGCAGAAATTTTGCACGAGGGATTTTTGTAAGCTGTTCAATTTTGTTCCAGTTTTTCATTATGTTCTTTATTGCCAATTGGACAGGTATATTTGTAAATAATGCGACGACATCAAAAGAAACTAAAACTTCTCCAGCATCAAGTTTTATGTTCTTTAATTGGTTTTTTAGTTCCATTGAATTTTTAATGTTGTGAACGGGGGACACAATTTCTTTCAAAATACTCCCAACGTATTTTGACAAATCATAACATGGTACATTAATTGATGAGACTATTGGTCTTAGTGGTGTTCCTATTTTGTGGATCTTAGGTAGTCCATAAATTCTCGGGGCAATGGCCGCAGATGAATTCAGTCTTCGTTTTTGAAAATTATTAATATTCCTATCCTTATACAGTTCTGTTACTATATTGTTATTCTCCCTTTGAAGTTTCGCAGTGGGATCTAATATGATTACCCTATATACATCATGACCGTCCTATTTCCTTTATCAGCCTGTGTAATCACTATGTTGTTGAAATTCTTTAAAAATCTGTTTGTTGTTTTAAAAACCATAAGAATATATTTTTCCCGGGGTGTATTCTTTATGTTGCGTTTACAGGAGTTTATTCTGTTAGCGAATTTATTTAGTCCTGGTAAGATCTTTCTCTGTGTGGTCTTCTATTGTTTGTATACATTGTTCCATGTCTGCGATAACGTGCAAAGAGGAAAAATTAAAACGATCTACAGGAAGCGCGAATTTTTCCCCAATGACAACATCCACTTACACTCATTCGGTATCTCTATGTCCGTCTTGTTTTCAAACCAATCTTCATTAAATACAAAACCATGTAAAGTAAATTGCTTTTCTTTAAGTGTATTTTTTTTCTTTGTTTGCACCGTCTTAATGTTCTCTCTGATATTTTTTTCTCTGTTCTTTTGTTTGTTTATAAAGGCTCTGTACTCATTTTCGGTCAATATATTTCTAATACTGGTGTTTAACTGTTGAATACTCTTTTTCGCTAATCTAATGTTGCTATTGGTCTATGAGATTTCTAAATTGAGAATCTTGCTGTGAAACTTCTGTTCAACTTTCTCTAGTTCTCCCATAATTTTCGCACAAGAAAAAAGCATTATTATTTCTTTTGTCGTATTTTTTGTGTGGTTTGGTGTAATGCCACTTCTATTTAATTTACATACTAGATTCTTCTTTGTGGATATTTCATAACCTTCTGGTTGTTTCAAAAAAATTTTATTTTCCTACTCACCATTTAAAAACGCAGTTTTAAAATCAATGTGATGGACAAGCATTTTTTTTATAAGACGCAACAGCTAAGAGTGTTCTAAATGTGGACTGTTTAATAACAGGAGCAAACACTTCGTCATAATCTTGACCATACTTTTGAGAAAAAGCTTTTGCTACGAGACGTGCTTTATATTTTATAGTTCCATCAGCCATCGTCTTTACTTTATAAAGCCATTTAGACCCTATGGGCTTCCTTCCTCTAGGCAATTCCACCAAATCCCAAGTATTATTCGAATACATTGCTTGTATTTCTTCCTCCATAGCAGTCATCGAGTTTTTACTATTAGAACATTCAATTGCTGCTTTATAGGTTGTTGGTTCAAATGTAACAGCTTTACAATTATATCTTGCTGGTGGTACACCTTTGTTAGTTCTTGATGATTTTCTAACAGCTGGTTGAATTTCATTAACACTTTGGGTTTTAATATTTTCTTCCATTAAATCATCGGTATTGGATCTGTTATTTTAAAAATTTGTTTCAGGTTCAATCTCACAATCAGCAGCATCATAATTATCTTCACAGATCTCATCTAACAAATAGTTATTTTCATAATCTTTGTCATTAGCATTCAATAGTTCTATAGGAACTAAACTGTTATACCCCTGACAGACAAATAGTTTACATACCATGGTATGTATACTACGGTTTTATATTCTATATTATATTGGCAGACTTGTAGTACGTATACTTTAAATAAGATACGACATTAATACTACGTACATTTTCGTAGTATATAAACCAGTGTTCGAAAATAAACACTAAATATCGTTCTTTAATGTTCGGTTCGGTAGATTTGTGGAAAACACAAACGCTAATAGTGTTTGTGTAGAAAATCATTAAAAAAATAACGTTTCGCTGTTAGTCATCTTTCGAACACAAAAATATTACTGTTTTTATCAAACTCAACAAAAGATGTGAACATTTAATTCCGTTCGGTTTTTTTTGAAAATCCACAAACTTTAATGTGTTCGGTTCGGCTCGTTAATGTTCGTGCCTTTTGGCTGGTAAAAAAAAACAATTTTACAAAAACAAAATACAAACACGAAAAAAACATTATAGAACATTAAAATATAATGTTTGTATACAGTATCACTACAATTGTTCTGTTTTTTAACGAAGAACCGAACATTATATTATTTTCGGTTCTTTCTTGAAAATAGTTACGAACGGTATTAAGGGTTGTGTATGTCTACACAATCACTAAAAAAATAGATATCGTTCCTGGGTGTGTGAGCCGAACGTTAAATAATGTACTGTTTATTTTCGAACACTGATATAAACCAGAAATATACCACTTTGTTGCATGGTTTAATTGTAGTTTAGGTTGACACACATATAGTATACCATGCTGGTATAGTATAGAAATCCTATTTCTGTCAGGGGTATTACTAAAGTTTTTGTTACTATTACAAAATTCAATATTTTCTATAAACTTGATAGTCATCTCCAGAGATGTTTTGTCTGTCTCTTTATCAAGTATTCTATATGCCTTTATATATATATATATGTTCCCGACGATTCTATAAGGAGCATAGGGCCCCGAATGGGAATGGACTGTGACAAGTAAAGGTTGAAAGTTATTGATTGCCACTCACGTGGGAGTGTCCAAGGATGATTCCTTTGCTTCACAGTCAAAGCAGCTCACTACCTCCGGTTTTTAACAGGTATTCCCCGGGCAATGGCTTTAGAACACCCGTTCAGAGGCTAGCTAGAGTGAGAAGGCGGCTAAGTAACCTGAATGGTTGAAAGACGTCTCAGGTCATTAGGAAGAACTTCTGAAACAAATTGCCCGCCTGGAGATTGCTGGCAGCCCCAGCACCAGGATCAGATGCCGAAGCCTAATAAGCTACCGCATCTTAAATAACACCTATTAATGAAACCTCAACTATATTTAACCAATATGCCTTTGATTCATCACAAAATCCAACAAGAGATCCCTTTTTAGCAACGTTATCCAATTTTTGACGAATTTTTTTATTTTTGTGAAAATATACCTGATAACCAAACGAATTTATATGCTTCATAGATGGTTGTTTTGAATACCATAATTCATAAGGAGTTTCATTAATTGACTTCGATGGCAATCTGTTTTGTAAATAATTCGCAGTATTCACTGCCTCTGCCCAATACTTAAGTTCTAATCCAGATTCTATTAGCAAACAACGAGTCATTTCTATAAGACTTCTATTTTTACGTTCAGCTACCCCATTCTGTTCTGTAGTATATGGTGCTGAAAATTATTGACTAATTCCTTTGCTTTTCAAAAAATTGCTTAGTGATTTATTTTTGAATTCACCTCCTCTGTCCCTTTTCAAAGTTTTTATAGATTTTTTAAATAAATTTTCCACATAGACCACATATTCCTTTATCTTCTCTAATGCACTCACTACACTTATTTGGTAAAAAAAATAAACAACACAGTACCTGGAGCAATCATCAACCATAGTTAAAAAATATTTGTTTCCGCTAGGAGTAACTTCCTGCATTGGTCCACATAGGTCTGCGAGTATCAGGTCCAAAATGTTTTCTGATCGACATTGCGTTTCTTAAGGGAATTCTTGTCTAGTCATCTTGCCTTTAAAACAAGTTTCACATACATTAGAACAATTGCAATTCTAATTTTAGGTTTGATACTAAATTGTGATTAACTGCATATTTAATAATATTATGATCTCGATGACCAAACCTGCGATGAAATGTATGTATGCATTCGATTTCACATACTTTGGCTATGTGTGCTTTTTCTGTTTTCTGAAGTATATACAAGTTATTAACTAGTTCTGCATTAACTAAAATAAATCCATTTTTTAAATTTTCACATCTTTTGTTTTTGAATAAAACTTGAATATCATTTTGAACCATTTTAGCAACCGATAATAAATTTCCATCTAGATCCGGCACAAACAAAACTTCTGCTATCTTTAATTTTTTCCCTTGACTGTAAATAAATCCTTCTCCAGAACCTTGAGTAGTTATCTTTTTACCATTGGCTAAATAAATATCACTGCCAATTTCAAGATTTAATGTTGTAAAAAATTCTCTATTGCTGCTCATATGACAACTTCCACCAGAATCTACATCAGAGAACTGCAAAATCACAATTTTTCTAGTTTTATTCATACGCTCAAATTTACATTCACTCTTTGCCTGCAAAACAAAGTTCAACGTTGGTAATTTTTACTTCGTTTCGTACACATTTGATTTTTGCATGGATTCGTTTTTTATTGAAAGTGCTTTGTTTGCATTTTTGTTGCGCACGCAATATAACATACTTGTGTAAATTCAAAAGGCACACATTCTTATACTTTTGCTTTCAAGTAGTCATTGTCCACTCGATGAGACGCTTTGTTAACATTAACAACAATAAACCACTCGATGAGACGCTTTGTTAAAATTAACATCAATAACAAGAATACATTGTACATACAGAACTACTGTACTTTTTTAGATGATAAAAAAAAAGTATTTTGTTTCTATGGAAATTGTGTGTACCTACATCAGTATGTGCGTTTAGTTTCATTTAAATTTTTTTTTCTTGTACTACATTGTAACTGCTGAATGTCTTCATGAGTAATAATAACTTGATTTCTGGCTTTTTTGTTTGCATATTTGTTTTTTCTTTACCAAAACTACCATTTTGTCGCACCGAACACACAAACATCTTTATTAAAAAACGAAGCTAACGATGGTATAAATAACAAAGCACGATGTGCATTATTTGAATGACTGCAAACCAGCAGCGAATGTTTGCGGTTGCGCAAGTTTGATTGTATGACCGCAAGCGAGTGTATTTGTTGCTGTTCATTTAATGCGATTTTTTTGCAATTGCACAAAGCCGGTCTCTACATACCATTCATATTGACTTAATGTCTCACCAGAATTTAAACAGAATTCAGTATTATCATCAACAGTTTTCTTTGCTTTATTTATTGAAGTTTTATTTTCAGGTTTCTTGATACGACAATCACGGTTAAGATGCCCAGCTTTACCAAAGCAGTAACATTTTTTTGTTATTTTTGAGTTTGGCATTTTTAGTGCTAGATTCGTGGAACTTGATTCTTGATCACCATTTTGTTTTCGCCTAAACTCTTGGATTAACTTCTCCTTCACAAGATCTAGTGTTAATTTTCCCTCTGATCTTATTTCCAAAGTAGTAATATTATTATACTCATCTGGCAAACTACCTAATAAAAATGCCACCTGGAGATGATTCGCTAAATTCTCTCCTAAGCCATTTAATCGGTTTACAGTTTCAAGCATTTCAGAAATATGCGCTTCCATGTCTTGGCTGCTATTTAATTGCATACGACATAACTTCTTTAAAAGCATCACTTTATTCGATAAAGTTGATTTTTCATGTATTTTCCGTAAAGCTTCCCAATAATCGTGTGCAGTATTCAAATTACGATGATGAACCAATTGAGAGTGTTCAACTAATAGTCCCATTGTTGCACGACCTTTACCATTTTTTTATGTCCAAAATGAATTTGGTGTAGTCGGATTTTCATTGGAAACTATTTCCCACAAGTCCTCTTTTAGCAATAAGAGTTCCAACTTGTATTCCCAAATTTGATAATTCTCTCCATTTACATAGCTTCTTTACACACGTCTTGAAGTCTTCCATTTCGTTAAATTAAGAATTTTACAATATATAAAAATCAAACAATCACTAACGCACTAAAGGCCCATAACCTATTGGATAAATAACTAATTAATAAATATCCTTTCGGGTTATTAATAATAACATCGGATGTGGTTTTATTAATAATTCAAATAAATTACAAAAGTTTATTAACAATAGAATTCAGACACAATATTATAACTAGAAAAATTAATTTTATATTTTTTCTTTCAATAACATAATATTCAAATCAGTGTTCGAAAATAAACACTAAATATCGTTTTTTAATGTTCGGTTCGGTAGATTTGTGGAAAACACAAACGCTAATAGTGTTTGTGTAGAAAATCATTAAAAAAAAATAATGTTTCCCTGTTAGTCATCTTTCGAACACAAAAATATTACTGTTTTTATCAAACTCAACAAAAGATGTGAACATTTAATTCCGTTCGGTTTTTTTTGAAAATCCACAAACTTCAATGTGTTCGGTTCGGCTCGTTACTGTTCGTCGCTTTTGGCTGGTAAAAAAAAAAACATTTTTACAAAAACAAAATACACACACGAAAAAAAACTTTAGAGAACATTAAAATATAATGTTTGTCTACAGTATCACTACAATTGTTCTGTTTTTTAACGAAGAAACGAACATTATATAACGTTCGGTTCTTTCTTGAAAATAGTTACGAACGGTATTATGGGTTGTGTCTACACAATCACTAAAAAATTAGATATCGTTCCTGGGTGTGTGAGCCGAACGTTAAATAATGTACTGTTTATTTTCGAACACTGCTTTAAACACTGAACGCAGAATATGCTGAATCTATAAAGCTGGCAAAGGGTCTGATAAAAAAATCCCAAACTATCAGGTCTGTTCTGAAAATCACGTGATTTCAAATCACATGTGCTTTTAAAATCACATGTGTGATTTTGTGGTGTTCTGTAAATCACACCGTTTTTGTGTTTTTCGGTGTGATTTTCAATTGTCGAAAGCACAAGAAGATACAAAAAGTTTGTTTTACAAAATTATAGCTAATTTTAAACACTTTTTATGTTATTTTCCAAAAATTAGTTTTTTTAACCGATTTAGCG
This sequence comes from Pollenia angustigena, assembly GCA_930367215.1. NCBI lineage: Eukaryota > Metazoa > Arthropoda > Insecta > Diptera > Polleniidae > Pollenia > Pollenia angustigena. The sequence continues at coordinate 201,894,905 of OV884060.1, forward strand.
ATCTCAAATTAAGTTTAGGGAGTGTTTAAAATTTTGCAATTTTTTGCGAATTTTAGCCATGTTCGCGATAAAAGCAATTTGTTTCTATAAGTATTCGATTCATTATAGCTTTGACGATTTATAATAAATAATAGAATTCTGCTATCATGCCGCTGATAGCAAATTTTTGCGAATTTCCGCTAATTTAGACATGTTTACCGAATTTTTGCCATTCCTTATAGTTTTAGGGACTTTCAATCAATTTTATGGCTCGTTTGAAATATAAATTTTTTTCGCGAATTTTCGCCATTTTTGCAATATTTTTTTTTTTTTTTTTGTTATTTTTTTTACCCATTTAGCGATTTCAAATAAAATTTAGGGCTTATTTACAAGCTTGCGATATTTCGCGAATTTAGCCATTTTCGCGATAGAAGCGATTTTTTCCTGTGATTCTGTGAGCTGTCTTTTTCGATTTTTAAAAAATATTACACTTTGTTTTCATGCCGCTGTTAGCAAATTAGCGATCTTTAATTCAACTAAAAAAAAACAAACTGAAATCACAACAGAATCTCAAAAGCAAATATAATTTTTTTAGTGCCGTCGAATTTTCCTTTTTTTAAAGGATTTGTTGCAAATAAAATAGTTAATTGCATAAACAATTAATAAACAACACATTGAATATTTTATTTAAGTAATTTATTATGACGGCCATCTTACAATAGTCGCAAAAATAACAAAGTGATTTAAAAAAGTTGTTTACGTAGCTGAACGTTTTGAAATCACAAAATAATATGCCCAGAACACCTTTCTTGTGATTTCAAATCACTTTCATAAAATGTGATTTTCAGAACAGGCCTGTATATCGGGATTTTAAGTCGAATTTCGAGAGTCTTGCCGAATCATAGCTTCCTTCGAATCGAAGGGGGTAATTGTTTATAAACAGGGCCAGTTTAAAATGGCATGAAAATGACTGGCAAAATGGCACGAAAACTGGCAAAATAAGAAACATTTATTTTATTAAGTTTCGATTGTATAGTGCAATATCATGTTTCATCAAATTGTCAAAAATAAATAATCTCCTGTTATCGCATAAAACAGTTCAATAAATGGAAACACTCTTTCAACATCGCAAAATGTAACTAGAGCATATTTGAACTCCAATAGTTCAGATGGAGAAAGGTTGTCAATAAATTGATCCGTCTCACTTTCATTAAAATATGAGAGTAGTCCACGTGCAAACACCGCTAAGTTAAAAAAAAAAAAAATTCTGAGAAAATCGATTAAAAAAGTTTTGCAGGAGTACTGAAAAATTAACCAGAAATTGCGCGTAACTTACGGAGTTTTGTACGAGATTGAAAACGTCTTGGGGACGCATTTCCAAAAACAAATAAAATTGCGGCTTTTAATCTTGGAATCCGGTATTACGATATAAACTTTTCAACAAAATCTTTGTTACTGACACCTTTACATTTTCCTTAGCACTGTCAATTTAGACTAAGCTTTAATTTATAGAAAGCTCTTTTGTTTGTAATTTCAAGAGACTTGAGCAGATGCATTGAAAGTGGTCTTGTATGCACACATTCATTTAACATTTCGAATAGATTATGCCTCATATTCGCTAAGCTTATTTAAAAAAAACTTTCTAGGTAGCAAAAAAATTTCTTTTTTGGCAAGCTGAACCAAAAATGGCATTTTAATGAAATAATTGAAGAAATGGCACAATGGCAAAATATGGCATATTCCCAGAAACAGTCCACCAACCAAAAATTTTTTAAATTAATTTTTTTTAATGGAATATTGAATTGAAAAATATGTATTTCGATGATCATTAATGCAATAATTAGATTAGATTAGAATCCTACCCCAACCCTGATCTCTTCTCTTAATGTTAAACGTGAATTTAATATTATTTCAGGTGCTTTATGAGCTTAAAATATCACTTATAGCAGACTCATCAAAATATAAATTTCGTTAAAAAAAAAAATTGATATTCATTTATGCATTCATTAATAATAACAAAATAAGTTTAAGAAATGCAATTCAAAAAAACAAATAAAAAATTACATGTGTGATTTTTAAAGGGCACATGTGATTTAAAATCACGTTGTTTGAGTTAAAGAAATTTTCAGAACAGGCCTGTAAGTTTTTTAAAGATATTGAATAACAAACTTCGAATTATTTCTTTTCATAAGTTGCTTTTATTATATTCAACATTTTTTATGTTTCGAATTTATTCCTAAAAATTTAAGGAATAGGACTTTTACAAAAAAGCTTTATAAAATACAAGTTAGTATTTTGTAAAAATAAAATACGTTTTGTTTGAGTACTTGACTACGACTCAAGAATTTCTTTATTCATTCCATATTAAAAAGAACAATTATGCTTATTCTAGCAAAAATAATTTCATGATAATAAAGTAATAATTTTATTTAAATAATACAATTGCAAGCTACTGACATATTGTCAGCAGTTTTGATAATTAATAATTAAGTGTAACCTGATCCAAGTAGAATGAACTTTAAATAGGTAACATGTGTCTGATAATTTATTTAAAATAATACAATTGCAAGCTACCGATATATTGTCAGCAGTTTTGATAATTAATAATTAAGTGTAAACTGAACCAAGCTAAATAAACTTTAAATAGGTAACATGTGCCACAACGAAAATGAAAGGTAAGTAGAATAAATTAACCCAACAAAGAACGAAATGGTTATTTCGTTAACTTACATAACTGAAATTTAGCTCATAGAATAAATAAAAAATATTGAATATAATATAAAAAGTATCCTTCGAAAGGAAATAAATCCCAGTTTCTATTTGTTAAAATTAGTTTAAGAAATGCAATTTATAAAAATATAATTTGTTGTGTTAAAAAAAAATTGGGTTTATTATAATACTACTGGAAAAAATGGAGCGTGTGTTGTCATACGTGCGTCACAAAGGGTTCACGGCTTTTTATTTATTTATTTTATTTATTTTTTTAAAAATGGATGCCGCAAGCCCGTAGGGCCTAGTTGGCTAGTCTACAATGAGATCGAGAGTAAAATTAAGAACTTAAATTATAATTACTAAATGTAATTCATATAATAATTTCACTTAACAATAATACTTAATCTAAAAAATATTGGGATTTACACACACCTATTGGAATAAAAAATTTCGGGAAGAAAGCTGTGGCAAAACTGAGGTAGCCCATAAGATGGCAACAATATAAAAAATATAAAAAATTTAAAACATTTAATGATATTCATTCTACACTCATTAATGTTCAAATAAGTTAAAATTAAATTGTGTTTATTATTCAGCGATAAATACTGGGTATACTCAAGAACTTTAATAAAATTGTCATTACAACTTTCATTCGCAATGAGTGAATAAGTTATAAAAAATAACAGATATGGAAAAAAAAAATATATATATATATGAGTAGGTGAGTTGCAAAACTCGTTCGTTACAAAATTAAAAATACGAAATGAAAATTTACTCTAACTGTTCTTGTGGCGATTTTTGAGAAGAAGTATACTTATTGGGTCAATCCATGTCCTCATCCATGTTTTTCCAAGGACATGCATTAATACAATCCGCATATTTCTTCTCAGAAAGCACCAAAAGAACTGTGAGAATCATTTTTCATTTCAAACTTTTTATTTTGTAACGAACGAGTTTTGAAACTCACCTACTCATATATATATAATTTTTAAAGAAAAGTTAAGTCTCTGTATAAATTCGATAAGAAAATATGATCAAATTCTGATAGAGTGAGAAAATCCTCGTTCACGATACGGTATCACCCTATTCCATATCCGTGAAACGATTACACGAAACAACATTTCCATAACTGAATAAGAGTATGCAGGATATATTAAAGAATGTGTTCTATTAGAAATGGCAAATTGAAATTTACTCATAAGATAATCGGGTTTACAATATTTTATTGTTTTGTAAAAAAATAATATTTGCCTTAATTCAATATATTTTTCAAAAGAACAACCAAATAAATCTAGGTAATATTCAGAGACATGATTATCGATACGAACACCATAAATATACCAAATTACCTTATTAAAACAGACTCTCAATCTAGACCTATTCATTACGGAGGTGCAGGAATAAACTTCAATGCCATAAATTACTAAGGGTATTCACGTCACAAGTTGCACCCTAGCAAAAAAGCAAAAGTGCAAAAATATAACAACAACCACACAGACAATTAGTTGTGCGTAAATAATTGTCTTTGTGGTTGTTGTTATGTTTTTGCACTTTTGCTTTTTTACAAGGGTGCAACTTGTGACGTGAATACCCTTAATAAGGGGAAACATAAAGATAAAGCAATTCGTCGCTTTATCGATAAAGGTAAATAAAATGCAACATTATACAACCTACGTAACGTCCAAGAGATTCGAGAAATAACAGAATTAATGTGATGATTGAATGTTAAATTATCATCCAAAATAATGCCAAGTGTCTTATAATGTGTAACCACTTCTAACGACTCATTATCAAGTAAAATGTTAATATCTATAGGGTGTTTGGAAAATATCATAACTTTGCATTTTGTAGGGTTTAATTGTAAAAAATTGCATTTTGACCATTCAACTAATCGGGTGAGTTCAATGTTAATCTGCTCTTTAGAAATACTTAAAGATGTTGTGTCAAATGTTGCCAGCAATTGCACATCATCAGCATAAGTATAACCTTTTAAGAAAGATAATTCATGGAATATATCATTTACGTATAAAAGAAATAATAATGGACCTAAAATAGAACCCTGAGGCACACCACGATAAGTTGAAACCATCTGAGAAACCTCATGTTCTACTTGGACATATTGACTACGTCCAGATAGAAACGAGTAAATGAGATTGCACGCACTATAGCTGAAGCCGAATATTCTGGAGAGTTTAGTAATTAATTTAGGATGACTAATTGAGTCAAATGCTTTACAATAATCAAGAAATATCAGAATACTAACACGTTCTTTATCAAGATTTTCTCTAATAGACTCAGTTATATCTAAAAGAATGCCAGTAGTGCTAAATCCCTTTCTAAATCCTGATTGCTGGGGATGAATCATATTACCATTGTTAAGGTGTGTTAACATCTGATCCCTAATAATAATTTCCAAAACTTATGTATGTTTGTTCGGGTGGAATCTAGCAAATCAATTTTGAAGCAGTTATCTTTAACCGATTGAGCTGAAATTTTGTATACACGTTCAGTTTGGATGACAATACATGGTAAACTGTATGACTTCATTCTAAATCCAATATGGCGGCCACGCACAACATGGCGGACTAGTTACTTTTAATGCACTTCTACAATATGAGTAACAAATGAAAGGGCTTGTTGAGAACAACTCGAAAAATGAAGTGGTCACTCTAAATCCAATATGGCGGCAACACACAACATGGCGGACTAGTTATTTTTAATGCACTTCTACAATATGTGTATCAAATAAAAGGGCTTGCTAACAACAACTCGAAAAATAAAGTGGTCACTCTAAATAAAATATGGCGGTACAAACAAGATGGCGGACTAATTATTTTTAATGCACTTTTACAATATGGGTATCAAATGAAAGGGCTTGCTAAGAATAACCCGAAAAATACAGGGTCTCTCTAAATAAAATATGTTGGACAGACACAACATGGCGGACTAGTTAATTTTAATGAACTTCTACAAAATGAGTAATAAATGAAAGGGCTTGCTAAGAACAACTCAATACAAATAGTGGTCCCTCTAAATCCAATATGGCGGACAAACACAACATGGTGGACTAGTTCTTTTTAATGCACTTCTACAATATGGTTACCAAATGAAAGGGCTTGCTAAGAATAACTCGAAAAAAAGTAGTCACTCTAGATACAATATCGCTGACTAAGTTTTTATTGCTTGCTGAGAATATGAATGCGAGTTTAAAACAAAATTAAAAAATTACTTTTTAAAAAGTAGCTATTGTTAAAATGCGCTAAAAAGTAAAAAATAAATTAACACTAAAAAAACTTTTTGGAAAACAAGATTTACTTGTGCAGAAAAGCAAGTTAATTAATAACTTGATTTTAACTATTAAAATTGTCAAACTAAGTATGAGATACAAGTACTTAAATCTCGCGACAAGCTCTTATGTTATATAAATTGGGTAATGACGTTATAATTTGATAGTAAAAGTTTTAAAGCAAAAAATGATTTTTTTTTTCTTTTAAACGCATTCAAAAAAAAAACTTGTTTTCTAAAAAGTTTTTTTAGTTTTAATTTTTTAGGAATAAGATTTTGTATGCCTTATGATGCAAGATTCGCTAAAAATTAGGAAAACACACTTCAACTTTTAAAGTTACTTCCACTTTTTGTGGTGTGCGTCACAAAACTTTAGGATCAATTATTTCGCAACAAATGCCTTCTAAGAAATTATTATATATGACATTCGTTAGTACATATTAATGTCACTAAATACTATATAAAAGTTGAAAGACCAACAAAATTTTATATATCAATCAGAAAACGCGAGCGAATGTAGAATTCGCTACGCAGGATTTGCCCATATTCCATAAAAAACTTGCCCTGTTTATAACATGACTAGTGATTTTGGAATGGATTTAAAAGATAAATTTAAAGCCATTTTAAAAAGAAATACAGATTTGAATAGCATTTCAAAAACATACAATATTTTAAATCTAAATGCTGAAGATTTGTCTGGAATTTGGACCCGTTATAAATGAAAACATCATTAAAAATAAATTTGCTCTAATTAATTCCTGTGATGTTGAAAGAAGCTTTCCTGCTTAAGGTAACATTACATATTATACTTTGTATTAATACATGTCAAAAACTCAAGTAATATGACAAAGTGTGATAGTGTGAATGCAATGTGTCACGAAAATGACAAGTATTAAGAAAAAAGTTTGACATCCCATCGACTTCATCGTTTTTTGAAAAATTTCTAAACAATAATACTTTTCATTGGATCAGGGTTGCATTTTATTTCATGTGTAAGTGTTTATACTTTGTGTGATGGTGTGAACACAAACTGTCATGTTACATTAGATTTTTTGACAGTCGCAACAAAACTCATTTGATTTCTATCTCACAAAGTATTATGGAATCAGAGACCTGCGCCCTGACGGCTTAAGCCGACTGAGCCGCGCCGCCGATTATTTTTAACAGCCGCCGCCGCCGAAAATTTATCGACTAAAGTCGGCTTAAAATCAGCCGCCGGTCACAGTCATTTAATCGAATATTCCCTAAAAGAAATGCATAACCAAAACTAGAAAAAAATTTTTTCCATTCTTTTTATTTTTAATAAAAACAGTTGTTTTTTTAATAAATAAAAATGTTAATGAGTATATTTTGAAAGGTTTTGCGGTAAAAATTTAAAATCTCATTTAGGAATAGATAACAGCCCACAAGCATAAAAATAAGTTTAAATATATGCAAATTAATTTTATTATTCAAACTAAAATATGAAAACAAATAATTTTTAAATTGGCCTAATTTTAAGTCGGCTTAAGCCGGCTTCAAGCAGCCGCCGGCAATATTTTTGCAAGCCGCCGCCGCCGACAAAACTTGACGGCGCAGGTCTCTGTATGGAATACGTAAGACTTGTGAGATAGTGTAATCTAGGTGTTACGAAATGATTTTTGGAAAGAAACGTCAAAGTTTTTTAATTACACATTTAGAGAAAATTGCAGTTTTATATTGTAACAATTATCTAGAATAATTTTAAGCCTATAAAATATCGTATGTATTAAATATCATTTGCTCTACTTAAATATCTGACAATAATTAACAAAATTTCAATATGTATATATTTAAAATAGGAAATGTTTGCATACTTTTCATATTTTTCGTATACTTTGCATATATTATGCATATGCAAACATGCAAAAAATATAATATGCATATCGTTTTCAACTCTATTTTAAATGGTGTTATCAAAATTTACATATCTTAATCCCTTAAAAATATGCAACTAATTAATATTACAAAATTTTGTAATATATAAAATATTTTATCAATATTAATCAGCTTTTAAAACATATTTGCAAAAATATATGTATATTGTACTTACTTTACATTCCATTTCACAAGTCAACAGCAAGTCTTCAAATTTTGTCTTTAGTACCTTATCCAAATACTCATTTAAATCAACTTGCTCATATCCCTCAGACAGTATAGTTTCTAAAGAAAATTTATGTCACATTATTTAAATTATAAAACATTAGCATTAGACAAATTACGTAACATTATATACAATAGGTACCTACCATCCAATAAATTCTCTTCTTCCAATAAACATGCATCCGAAGATATGTCTTCTTTTTCACTAAAATCATCTGAATCAGTGTGTTCTATATTATTTAATTCTGTTGTTTTAAGTTCTTCTAGTAATGAGTTTGAATCATCACTGTTTAAATTTTGATTTGAACGATAATCGACTTCTTCATCATGTAAATCTCTCTGACTTTCCTTTTCATTATAAGTTTTGTTTGGTGCATACGCTTCTTCAGCTTTATCTACTTTTTTGCTTACATTAACTATGGTGTTTGAATTAAACTGTTTTTTTATTTCCACATTTTGGTTTTCATCATCGCTAATAAATTCCATATGTTCATTCGATTCCAGTTCATCTAATTTTTCATCTTTTATTGCCCTAGACAAAATATTGAAATCTTGTGAATCTTCCTGTTCTTTTATATCCAATTGTTTAGAGCCAACTATTATATTTGCATTAGATTGTTTGTTTATTTCCACGTTTTGGTTTTCATCATCGCTGACAAATTCCATATGTTCATTGGATTCTGGTACATATGATTTTTCATCTTTTATTACACTAGACGATAACGAAATATTGAAATCTTGTGAAACTTCCCTTTCACCGGTTTGGTCAACACCATCTTCTGGAAAATTTTCGGCAATATCATTACTACTTTGGTTCTGATGCCGGCCAAAAGGAGCAGATCTGTTAATGCCAAAAAAATATCCTACATCTTCAATATTTGTATATTCCGTAAAATCTTTATCTACAGATTTATTATGTTTATTAATTTCTATATCGTCTGCTCCTTGTGGTGAAACAAAAGTTTTAAAGTTTGTGTATTCAATAGAATTACTTTTGAGTAAATTACCTTGAGTATTATTTTGATCAAAACTTTCGTTTTGAGGGTATTGACTACTTTCTTCATTATTACTACATTCCGACTCATTTTTTAAAATATTTGTCTCACAACTTTTCTCTTTTCCGAGCTCATCCAAATCATATAATTCTATTAAACGATTAATACAATCATCACAAAGATGATGTTTATCCTCTTTGTTTAAATCAATGTGAAAAAAAGTTTTGACTAAGAAGGGTAATTGCAATTCTAGACCTACTTCATCAAAGACTTTATGAAATTCCTTTTCAGCATTAGCATCCGAGTTTATTTTGCAATTTAAACAAACTCTTAAGGTTGTTGGAACTCTTAACGCCATTTCCAACTAGTTAATAAATTTTAAAACTTTAATAATACGTTAGTTAAATTTGCTAATTATTTGTAAGAAATTTACAAATTTATTACAACTAATTTTTTAACTTATAAATATACCAGTGTTACCACCAAGAAAATTCAAATTACACTTGAGATGAAGCAAAATTACCCGATTTAAATAAAATTACACCTGATAAAAAATTTAAGTTTTACTTAATAAAAGACATTAACAAAGAAAAAATGCTCATTGCCATTCCTTTATGATGGGTGTTGGAACAAATCTAGTTTACCGACGCAGCTCCAAATAAAAAAATAGTACACAGGGTGATAGAAAATTGAAAAATAAGAAGAAAAAATTTAATAAAAACGTTGGCGGAAACGCTTAGTTTTCAAGTTATAGACGTTTTAAGTTTTTATATAAAGGTCCGATTTTCCACTACATTTTTATCGTTATATGGCCAATATTGGTATCATTTCAAAGCTTTTGACCATATCTTTTTAGATATACAAAATTTATTTGAAAATTACTATCTCTTTACCTCACATTACATTCTTTTTGCATTTTACATCAAAATATTACAGAAGTGCACCAGGTAAGTATGTAGTTTATTTAAATAAAAGTGTAATACAAACGTAATCAAATTATAAACATGGGCGTCGCAAACGAAAACACTCCTGCATAGCCGACCTTCGGCCGGGCGCAAGGATTTTCTCCTCTATGGTATAGCAAAAACCGGCTTCGCTAAGTAAAGCTTATCTGCATAGCCGGCCTTCGGCCGGGCGCAAAGATTTGCTCCTCTTTGGTATGACAAATACCGGCTTCGCTAACTAAAGCTTCTCTGCATAGCAGGCCTTCGGCCGGGCGCAAGGATTTTCTCCTCTATGGTATAGCAAGAACCGGCTTCGCTAAGTAAAACTACCCTGCATATCCGGCCTTCGGCCGGGCGCAAGGATTTTCTCCTCTATGGTATAGCAAAAACCGGCTTCGCTAAGTAAAGCTTCTCTGCATAGCCGTCCTTCGGCAGGGCGCAAAGATTTGCTCCTCTTTGGTATGACAAATACCGGCTTCGCTAACTAAAGCTTCTCTGCATAGCCGGCCTTCGGCCGGGCGCAAAGATTTGCTCCTCTTGGGTATGACAAATACCGGCTTCGCTAACTAAAGCTTCTCTACATAGCCGGCCTTCGGCCGGGCGCAAGGATTTTCTCCTCTATGGTATAGCAAGAACCGGCTTCGCTAAGTAAAGCTTCTCTGCATAGCAGGCCTTCGGCCGGGCGCAAGACTTTGCTGCTCTTTGGGATAGTAAGTACCGGCTTCGCTAAGTCAAAAGCTTTAAAATGATACCAATATTGACCATATAAAGATAAAAATGTAGTGGAAAATCACGCTTTTATATAAAAACTTAAAACGTCCATAACTCGAAAACTAACATAGCGTTTACATTTGCCAGTACTGGCAAGACAGTAGCAATTCATTCAAACTTTTTCACTAATACATAAACACTTTTACAGCTATTTTGTTTTTGCATTGTTTTGCCAACTAATATGTATATGCTTACTGTCTTGCCAGTACTGGCAAATGTAAACGCTGTGTAAGCGTTTCCGCCAACTTTTTTTTTTTATTTTTTCTTCTTATTTTTTAATTTTCTATATATCTAGGTACTTTTTTTTTATTTGGAGCTGCGTCGGTAAACTAGATTTAAGCCTGGGTGTTTTTTAGCCCGAAAGAACTAACGAAAGGTTAGCTGTCAAACGAACTGTCATACTGCTCTCACTTTTTTATGCGATCGATCGTAACTTATTTTTTCACAAATGAAGGCGATGTGTTGATTTAGAGAAAATAACCTGTTAATTCGACTTCAAGGCCGTGCGATGTGACACCACTTGATTGTTTTCCGAGTAGTGCTGAGAAGTCACTGGTTTGTGCTGATAAATTAGCAAAAATTGACGTCTTGGAGGTCAACAGCAATGCTCGGAAAAGAGGAACAAAATTTAACGTCTGCACTGCATTTCGTCAAGGACAGGCACCTATTTGTTTTGCCTATTTGCTTAAGGCTAGATTACACTATTATACTTTGTATTAATACATGTCAAAAACTCAAGTAATATGACAAAGTGTGATAGTGTGAATGCAATGTGTCACGAAAATGACAAGTATTATGAAACAAATTTGACATCCCTTAAGAATTCATCGTTTTTTTAAAAATTTCTAACTTGAGGGTTACACGATCAAGTTTTGCCTATCAATTTTTAACACACTCACACTTTTTTACCAATACACTCATACTTTTAAAAATTGATACGAACTTGCCTTTAAAATTCTCTTGCCAGTGAGTGTTTCAATTTACGTTCAAGAAAACAGCTGATTTCAAGGTTAGTGAGCAAATTTTTCGTTTCTCTTTATATATTTTTTTTTTTTAATGACATCTTGAAAGTAAATTGCTTTCAACTTGCGTGCAGCCTACGTCACAGCTGCCAATTTTTGCATATTTTGACAAACAGTATATGTAAAAGACTATCAAGAAAAGCTTGATCGTGTGGCTGCAATGTAAACAATAATACTTTTCATTAGATCAGGGTTGCATTTTTTTTCATGCGTGAGTGTTTATACTTTGTGTGATGATGTGAACACAAACTGTCATGTTACATTCGATTTTTTGACGGTCGCATCAAAACTCATTAGATTTCTATCTCACAAAGTATTATGGAATACGTAAGACTTGTGAGATAGTGTAATCTAGGCTTTAGAGCACAGAGCACACAGAGGCGTCACGAGACAGAAAATATTGTGTTTTTTCTGTCTTTTTCTTCGAAAGCTACCCTTTTTGCATTTTTTGTTTTGATTACGCCATTCGTGTTGATAGTAGCGGCCTGTTTTTACACATTGCCACTTTACTACCAAAAGACATTTTCTTTCTCTTTCGTCGAAAGCTGCCCTCGCAAATGATTAAGGCAATGCCGTGTATTAAACTGCGATTAAAATTAATTTTTTTTGTATTGTCTACCATTTCACCCCTTATACCTTATTTAGTAAACAAAATGCCTGCAGGGTGTTATACAACGTCCCTTTCAAAATTCAGTTTTACAACTGTTAAGGGCTTTAACCTTTCCCTTTCTAAATTCAGTTTTACAACTGTTAAGGGCGTTACATATTCTTCAAACTAAAGCATTTGAAAGTTTCCAGACACAAACAAAATTAATTATAGGTTGAAATATTGGAAACATTTCTACCAACAGGTTAGATTGTAGTTTGAATAACTTTCTTCAATCAACTTCAAGTTCTAAATCACTATGATAGCGATATTTATCCAAATCTAAGAGCCTATCTTGCGACATTTATTACCAAACTTTATACATATTTAATGATTGAAGTCTTTCCTTAAAAGAAACCGAGACTTTGGTTCAGAAGACTGTGTGTATCAACAATATTTAAAAAGAAATAAATGTCATCACTGAAATCTAATCTTGATTTTATTTGGGTATCTGAAGAAAGAATTTCAAATAACACCTGTATTACACCTATTAAAAATTACCCACGCTCTAACCACGACAGTAAAAACAAGTAAGAGTGCTATATTCGGCTGTGCCAAATCTTATATACCCTTTACCATTGTGCAAGCAGAATACAGAGCAACTAGACAAAAACTAAATAAATTTTACATACAAATGACAAACTTATATATACCCTTTTCCACCTGAGGTGAAGGGTATAATTATACCATATTCGGGTAATTACCCACAAAGTGGCAACACTGCCATATACATACAATTGTTTTTTTAAGTCAAATCAAGGCCCATTGAAAAGGTCTGCGCAAGATGCCTGATGATCATTGTTTTCGTTCTTTTGAGCTTTCAAAAGTTGTTTACATACACGTTTTTTCCTTTTGCTTTGTATATGGGGTAGTAAGTTTTTGACAGCTTAAAAGAAAAAGTTTTTTGTTTTTGTACAAGTAAGCAGACCCAAGGTATATTTACCCTGAGCAGACCTGATAGATGGGCCTTGAGTCAAATCTACTCTTGCACAGCGTTGCCAGAACTTTCAGAGGTTAAATCCTCAAAAACCAAAATTTTTCATCAAAAAATCTGCTTCAAGATATAAAGTCTTCAAAACACATTTTTTATGTACTGGCTGTTTGTAGAACGCGAGCACAAAAGTGACTCGCTTAACTTACATTTAAACCAAAAACAAATTTTGAAATTTTGTTTTAAATGTTAGTTGAACGAGTCACTTTTGCACTCGCGTTTTACAAACAGGCAGGTAGTTTATTTAGAAAAAAAAATAAAAATTCATTTCAAAATATACGGCCAGTTCTGGAATTTGAAATCGATGTTAGTTTTAAAAGTAGTTCTGGTAAATATTAATTATTTTGAACTTTCAACATTGAAAAGGTTTAAAATTTTTTTTTTTTTTTTTTTTTTAATTTCACTCGAATGCGATTTTCAGACATGGCTGATAATTTTTGAATATTTTTACATAAAAAAATATTTATCCAAATTTAATTACTCAGGCTAAGCAAGGATTAATCAAATCTTTGTTATTTTAAACAACAAATTAAAAGTTAATTGCTTGACATGTTATTTAAACCATTAAGGGACTTATTGAAAACTTACAAGAAATAAAATATTGAAATTATTGAAGATATTTATACATAAATTCATATGAATAAAAAGGTACATACGCATATTATTTACTGTCAAATCAGATGGCATAAGTCCGGCGATATAATTATATTAAGTAATCTTTTTGAATAAAATTCCTACTAATGAATCTATGTGTTTCCAAACGGTTTTCCCATGAATTGTTGAACTATTTCGTTTATCAATGCAAGAAGTACCAACATGAGTAACAATGTAAAAAAGTTTCCACCGAACTAAAAAAATCCGCATTTTTAAACTAAAAATCTTCCAATCTGCATTTGGGGTATAAAATCTGCAATATGCAGATGAATCTGCACTTCTGGCATCACTGCTCTTGCATACATTTTAATTCGCCGTGGTTCTAGTAGAGCTGGCAAACAACCGATAGTTTATTTTATATAGCGATACTATCGTTAAATTTTTTCTTTGAAAATTTTCAATAGACATTCCTCTAATTTAAAAAAAAGTAGCACAGCTGTGCTTTCAACGCCACCTGAAAAATGAGTTCGCCTTGTTTTAAAAATTGGCTAAAAATTTCAAAAGATTTTGTTATTCGTGCTTAATTCCCAGTTTTTATTATTGATAAAAACACTTGAAATTTATTGTTGATGGGATAAGCTATTCCTATGCATTTCACTGGTTGCTTAGGCCAGATCATCAGGAAACTTCATCCATAAAGGTTTTAGACAAACTAAAGATATTAAACCAAATAAAACTGTTAAACGTATAAGAATTATAGCAACAGTTCTACTTGTAACAATATCAAAGTTTAAACAAAACACTTCAACAATAAACAACAGTGGGTTCATCTCATCTTACATTTCCCCACTACAATTACAGTACTTTTCGTTTATAGTCACAACGCTTATATTCACATTAGCGATGTAGTCCATTTTATCTGTTTATTTTGCCGCTATAAGTTAATTTAATATAAAGTATTAAAGTTATAGTCCATTTAGCGATAAAAGCACATTTGCCATATATGCCATTTATCAACAGTAGTCAAAGGGAAAAGTAAAGCAAATTAATGGCGTTATAGTCACGTTAGCAAAATTTAGTAAGTTCTTTTTAGTTTTCGAATCAAAAATCCATCCAAAGAAAGAATGAATTAAATCATTAATTTTTGTTATCAACTCTCTACTCGTAAAAAATTAGTTTTCGCCGTTGGTATCACCTATGAAATATCTTGTTATTATTTTAACTAGTTTTTATAAAGTATGCAACTCTGCTGTGAAACCATAAGCCTGATTTCTGTGTAATTTATATGAATTTTTTATTTCCTTTATTCACATAGCTTGATTATATTCGAATTCGGTTATATGCGTCATAGTGGCATATATGTGAATAAGCCTTATAGTCACATTAGCGATATAGTCCACGTTATGGTTGCAACTAAAGGATGTGACTATAAGCGAAAAGTACTGTAGTTGAAATTCTCTCAACATTAATTGTAGTTGTAAGTAGGTTAAGAAAAACAAAATGAAAAAAACAACAACTTACAAAAGATGTTGTCAATTAAGTGTTTTTGGCTAAAAATTTATTTATTTCATCACGTTCAGCGGCACGCTTTGATTTTTGTTTAAAGTATTTTTTGACGTAAAAGGTGATATAATTTCCATTTTTGTTGTAATGTTGTAGTTGTTGCCGTAACGATACCACCTGCTTATTCCACCATGGGCCCAAATACATTGATCAAAATGCTCATCAAGCATTGTGGTAGTATAAGTGAAAATATGTTTGTATGTGTCACATCGACGATGCTGGATGGAAAATCAAATAATTTAGATATGACGGCGAATAATACGTCAAGCACACGTACACGATGAATTCGCCAGCTGGACAAGCATTTGACAAGTGTATTTGGGCCTTAACAACATCAAGCCGGTGGCGGCGGTGCCTTGATTGACTTTTAATCGTTTCGAATCGTTCTAATAACAATTTTGCTGGAATCAAAGCAAATCTTACAAAATTTATATTTTTCTGACACTTTTTTGTTAAAAATGTGTAAATGTCCAAAATAGTTCCAACATTCGGCGATTCCAGTTGAGGTTATATGCGCCCCGGTAGGATAACTGGTAGTGAGCTGCGGGTTCGATTCCAGTCAGAGACTCTGGTCAAGAGTATAGCTTCGCGGGATAAGCTAAGGAACAAAATTGTAGCAAATACTTAATGGCTGAAAACTAGTTGACCCACACTTATGATATTGAAACCAAAATTTATCATTAATTACGCTTTTTCTGTGAGCTCGAAAAGTTTCTTTGGGGCAAAAATTGTATTTTTCAATTGCTTTAACAGTTCTACAAAGAATTCCAATTTGTCAACAAACTATCGAAAATATCGAATGTTGCGACTATAGATAGTTTGTCAGCTCTAGGTTTAAGTTTAAATGTCGAATTATGGAATGTCAACTCGGCGCTTTTTATATTGTTCTAAGCGGTTTTTAAAATTTGCGAAACAAAACATTCATGCTTTTTTTCGTTGGAACTTAATCTAATTTGATCTCAAAATGTAACAAAATATATAAATACATTACAAGTATCTCAACGATGCTTTCTATCTAACGAACTTGAAAAATGTATAATACATATATGTATAAATAGCTACTTGATGTTTTTAATTAATATTTTTATGATGCGCAGCTTGTTAACCTTTTTTGTAAATCATGTTTTTTTATATAAAAAATTTTTTTAATTTTTTTTTGTTTTTATTGTTTATAACTAAATTCTACATACAAAAATAATTTTTAAAATTTTTTTAATTTTTTTTTTTTTGCTTGAATTTTCTTAAGACTATTATAAAAAAGTTTAAAAATTATTGTTGTTGAGCGTGTACTTCTTGTCCCCCGCCCTGTGCGCAAGTGTTGCAGCGATGTACAAGTGTGCTATGTTCTCCGCAAACAGCGTTGCCGCAGACGAAGCAGTATGCCCGCGTTTTCCGCTGCCGCCCGTACTCAGAACGGCAAAGGCGACATGACGGTCTACTTGACCTAGCCGCAAACGATGGTGCATTGCCTTCCATCGGTCTTGGCAGTACCTGAAATAAAAAGAAAAATAAAAAACAAATAAATATACATATATTCTATTCTTGAATTTGAAAATTTTTTTCTTACCCTGACATCGAATGCTTTCATCGCATTGCGTATCCTTGGATATGAGGTTATATGGTTGTTCAGGGCACGTTCTTCGATATATGATGTGGCCAATTGTTTCGTTAGCAGTAACAAGAACGACCGCCGTCGGTCACTCCCTTTTATAGGCTTCATTTCGTTGTAAATCGTAAAAGCAGCCAATGCAGCGACGTCCAGCATATTATCAAAGACATTAGGGAAGATGATAAAAACAAAAAATTCTAAGAAAAATTCGAAGACATGAACTTTATTGCTATCAAGGAAAGGCACAATATTCTAATTTTATACTACTAGCAATAAACCAGTTCTTAGAATTTTTTGTTTTTAGTATTTTGTTCTTAGTATTTTTGTTCTTAGAATTTTTTCTTAGAATTTTTTGTTTTTATCATCATCCCTAATGTCTTTGAGTTTAGGTCTTTGTGTAAATTAATGTGTAAATTATGTGTTGAAACAATAAAAAAATTATAATGATGCCCAAAAACATGCATTTATTAGTGAAATTCAGTACAAGGTATATAATACGGACCTATTCACAAGTCCGCGTACTATTCTCACTAAAACCTCAATAACTCCTAAAGTAATGATCCGATCGGCTTGATGCGCAACAAAATACTCTTGGAATACAGTTACTTTGGGGGGGGGGGGGGGTTGTAGTGGCCGAAGTAGGAGTAATTTCAGTGTGAAAAGGCAAAAAGGTTTTCACTCATCGGAGGGTTAAAGTTTACAAATTTTTAGGAAAAAATATTAGCAACTGTATCCATTTGATTTTTGAAGGGTTGATTGGCTTATATATTTGTTTTAAGAAATTTTGAAATAAAGTATTTTTAACAAATAGAATCTGGGAATTTATTTCTCATGGTGAGTAACATTTATTATATAAATTTTCATATTCGAATTCGAGGCTTACTTTAGCTATCATTTGGCTAGCAATGAAGTAAATTGTAAATAAAGTGTATACAACTATTAGATACCAGCAGAATGTACGTATTTATCGGATATAAGAAACTTAAAAAATCCACGAAAAAAGTTTCTTATAAGCGTTTCTTTCTTGTATACAATTATTTTATATAAGAAACTTATTTCTTATATAAGTAGCTATGGCCATAAGACTTTCATATTTCGGTTTTCTGTCTCTTTTTTTGTTAACATTTCTAACTTTTAAATAATTATTTTCTATGTCTTTTGAGTTTTTCACTATTTTAGATGTTTTTGCTATTTCGCTTCTTTTTATACCGTTTTGTATTTCTTTAAAATTTTAAACTTTTGTTTTTATTGGCAAAAAACACAAAGCTTCTCTTGAGTACCAGCTCGCTCAAGGCCTATCCAATAGGTCTGCTTACTACTACAACAATACAAAAAACAACAGGCATTTTGTTTGTGTAAAATTCCTCGCCGTTGTCAAAATCTTACTACCACATAGGCAAAACAAAAGGAAAAATGTGTTTTGTGTGCATGTATGTGTGGCAAAAAACAGAAAAGTAAACAAAAATATACACGTATAACTTGGTGGCCACACGATCAAGTTTTGCCTTTCAATTCCTTTCAACCCAGCAAACACGAAGTCAAACCTTTGATATGAAATGACTTTGTCATTTGACATCAAACACAATTCTCAAACGTTTTTCAATTGTTTGATTTAACATTTAAATTCAAATTGATAATGATTTGAAAATAAACATTTGATATCAAATGTTTTATCAATTTGATGTCAAATGTTTGTCAATTGTTAAATCAAATCCAAAATAAACTTGGCAATACTAAAGCGAAAAATAAATGTAATCATTAAAAATGGCGATTAAAGTTAAATTTTTTACTTTGCGGTTACATGTGTTTTACTATTAAAAATAAATTTTAATATAAAGTAAACAGCTTATTTCTTGTGAAAAATAAAAATTATTTGTGAGTAATTTCAATGATTAAAAATACGAAAAAAGGAAAATAAAACGGGAAAGTGAAGAAAGTTTGTTGAACGATCGCGGTGCTACAATCCTCAAAATAAAAGGGAGCCAAGTAGTTTGTCTTTCCAAGAATTAGAGGACATTATTTAATCTTTAAGCTATGGTGCCGAATGTTTATCTCACAGTTTATTTAAATAAATAATAATTTATATTAAAACAAATAAAATATTTTTATTTATATTCCACATTGTATTATAATCCACATTTGAAAAACATTTGAGAATTACGTTTGAAAGCAAGTTGAAAATAAAGGCATTTTTCAATTTGAAAATAATTTCCCCTTTTTGTTGAGAACGCTATGATTTTCAAATCATTAGCAAACGTTTGTCGTTTGAGAAAACGTTTGATTTCAAATCATTTTCAATTTGAAATCAAACCTTCGTGTTTGTTGGGAATTTGCAATACACTCTCAGTTTTTTACTAACACACTCACACTTTTTAAATTGACCACGAGATGGTTTTCAATTTCACCTCTCCATTTGTTTGGCCATCAGTGATGTTAACTTTTATTTTTTCATTACCGTACGGCCCTCTAAAAATTACCGTTTTTGAGAAGAAATTACCGTACGCAAAGGTTTTTTAATTTAAACATTCACAGCAGTATTCAAAAACAATTTATTTAAATTTTAAATGTGTTTTATGAAAAATTTTAATGAAAATCTTTGTTTGAAACATATTTTAAACCAAAATTATTGTATTTTTCATCAATACGAAAGTAAAAGCATCAAATAACTAAAATTTTAACATTACTGACAGACTTGTTCATCATCGCACAGACTAAGCGACTGAAGCTAAAAAGTTTAAATTTGAATCGGATTTGGTATCGTTCAACTAGGAAAATAAAATTCGAATATCGCAAGAGAATACTAACTCAAAAAAATTTTCTTTTACGTTTTGGATTTACACGCAATATCCATATCTACCCGCTGTAAAATATAGTGCTATTTTGTCATCTTATGATGAAACGATTGGTTTAAAAGTTCTTTTTCATATGCCTTTAATACAAAATTAAAACATAATAGTTTAGCTTCAACTGAAAAGTTTTAATATTTAAGCTTCGTACAGACGGTGGTCAGATCTTACAATGTTGTCACTAAATTCGCCTAAAAAGTATTGCAACTGTGTTAACATTGTAAGCTCATTTTCATTTGGCAGATGTGTAAAATTAATGCATCTGACAATGGCGCCATTGTGAAAAAAGGACTAAATTGTAAGATCTGACCACCGCCTGAACGAAGCTTTACTATAGTTAATTGCATCACATTACGGCTACTTTAAATGCTTTAAAAATTGTCGATTTTGAAACAAACAAAAAGTTTAAAATAAAATTAATAATTTAACTACAATGAGTTATTTAATTTTTCATATTTTACACTTATCACTGTAACCTAAGCATTTGCCGAAACATAACATTCTTAATTTTTTGTATAACATTCATCTATTTCTAAAACTGGTTGGAAATCACCTCTCAAAAGTTAAAATCATAAAGCCTTCATATGTAAGTATGTAGTATATAAATTTCAAAAAAACCCAAATCTTGATATTACCGTATTTTAAATGAAATTACCTTGCTACCTTTTGGGGCTCAAAATTACCGTAAAAAAGGGTAATTACCGTACGGTTAACATCACTGTTGGCAATTTACTTTCAATTTAACAGCTGAGTACAAGTTTGTCTCTGTTGTTGTTAACATCTTGGAAGTAAATTGCTTTTTATTACAAATTGAGTGCAGCCTACGTCACAGCTTTCAATTTATGTAAATTTTGACAAGCAGTATATGTAAAAGACTATCAAGAACAACTTGAACGTGTGGCCACAGGGTAAGGAAAATGTAAACAACTTTTGATATCGTTGAGGAATAAACCAAATAAACATCTGGCTTCTTAAGCAGACCTATTGGATAGACCTTGAGCTCGCTCATCTAAAACTAAAAGTAAAAAAAAACTTTGTTCTTGTTGTAAAACTGTCAGAAAACAGCGTTGTCCATGCAAACTACATAAATTCTGTGTTGCCTATGGAAGTTTCTTATATTAATTCTTTTTCTATACATTTTGTGGTTTTGATGTTTAAGAAAAATGTTCTTTAATCAGTTTTTTTCTTATAAGCGTTTTTCTTATATGAAACCTTTTTTGATAGAAAAATCACTAAAAAGACATGGTGTTTTTGAAAATGTTTCTTAAAAGCGTTTTCTTATATGAGATGTTCTTATATCCGATAAATACTGTAATGCATTTTCTGGCCCGCTACGGCCTTCGTCAGCAGCGGTCGGTGGGACCGAAACCTAATCCTCCTCAAATGCTGGTAATAAATCAAGTAAACACTTATGCCATTCAGGTACCGCAGCCTAGTAATAGCAGAACCTCCTAAATATCCTAAAATCAGACCATATGCCAATGGAAGGTGCTTTGCCAAGTAATGATGCAACTCCAGTTTCTTATTAAAACCGTCTAGAAAAACCATGGAAACATTAGTGCAAAATCAAAAACTACTTAATGTGTGATCACTATGAAGATTATCTGCTAGCAACGAACATTGGAGTTGAAGAGCTAAATCGAAACATAGAAATTTCATCTTTATACTCTCCACCTAGATTTTCAATATCAGAAAGCCAATATTATAAATCGTTAGAATCTTGTTTTCTGGCCGCTGGCGATAAAAATGATAAATGATATTTTGTTTAGTAAAATTTATAATATGGATTTAAATGTGCGCTCGTGCGGATAACCAATATATTGGCCTGCTGATCAGTAAAAAATTCCAGAGATTATCGATTTTCGCGTAGTTTAAAACATCCCCATAGAAACAATTCATGTTGAAGCTTCCTTACAATTATTTTCCGACCACATACCTAAAATAATTACTATTATGAACCCCAATAGAATCACTGTCTGGTTACTAAGCGGCGCCAGCCACAAAAATAAATTGTTCGATACGAAAGCTTTCTCGTTCACGTGTGCGAAAATTCGGCCCCAGGTAGCAAACATCGATGTTTAAAAACGTCGATGTTTCCACGATAATCTTCGATACTTATTATATAAAGCTATGCAATGCATAGTATGCATCTACATATCGTCGGTTGATTATTTAATTGTCGTATGTAATTTGTATCCACATAATCAACCGACGATATGTATGTATGTATGTACGTGCCTGCTTTGTACTGATATGCTTTGAAATACACTTTTTATATTTTTAAAATAAGGGTTTAGTTGAAAAAATTAAAAATGTTTAAAATATTATTAAATAAATGAAAATATTAAATGGACGATGTTGATGTTTTTAAGTTTTGATGCCGATGTATCACCGCTATTGTCTAAACATCGATGTATAATTTGCATCCCTAGTCGTGATCGATTACTTTTTATACTCGGAAGCAATTTAAGCCCCTATTACGGTTTACAACTCAACTCAGTTGAGTTGTAATTTCTTAATTTTTGTATTATTGTTTACAACTTTGCTATATTGCGGAGAACAAAAACAAAACAAAAATTACAACTGATCGCAACCAGTTGTCTTAATAACAATTCAACTGAGTTGAGTTGTGAACCGTAATAGGGGCCTTAATTTCAGCCAATACTGAGTGAATCGAAATTATTTTTTCAGTGTTGTGAAAACTCAAATAAATGCTTTACATCACTAGAAAAATAATTTCGAACCGTTCAGTATAGACAAAAAGAATTGGAAATAAAATTGCTTTTGAATCTTCGATCACGACTGCCATAATTTGCCCCTAGATCAGTGACGGGCACATTTGCAAATATTATGTACGCGTGCATAGGAATAAAAATGCTGCTTGTGCGACGTCGACACATGTACACTATAAAGTTCTTTGTGTGTCTGTGACGATGTACGTTCGGCTGTTGCTTCCCAACAGACCAAAACAAAGAAAAATGTAAATGAGTTGTAGAACAAGCTTATCATAAGAGATTTTCTACAACATGACAACAAATATGATTACAAATGACTTATTCTCGCTATAGTTTTGTAAGTGTTTTTGAGAATGATGTCCCGTTATATGACGCGTGCCTTAATTTTGTATTATTAGTTAAAGTTTTCAGTCTTTCTGTTTGGTTCGAAGAGGGAAGTGATTTAAATTGTTTTAAACAGTGCACAATTGTAAAAAAGTGATTAAATTTTAAATAAGTAAAAAACTTTTTGTAAATATGCCATATAAATTTAAACAGAATGCTCGTAAAGTATGTAATCAATCTTATTAAAGTTTAGAAAAGTATTTTTCTGTAAGCTTGTTCTAATATTAGACTTCTAAGCTTACATTATATTATATACAAGGGATCAGTTTTCATTATTAAATAATTGTTTATAAGCCTTTTATAATAGTAATCACAACACTTTTCTAAGCTTAAGGCTTATGCTAGTAAACTTGCTACAAGTTATTTCTAAATCTTTTTGGTTTGTTGGGTTTGTTGTTATTTCGTCAACACAAGCATAAATGTGATAGTATGTGTGTGCCTTCACTGCCCTAGATCTAGTAAGAAAAAAACAGAAAAATTATTTATATAAATATGGTACATTTATTGTTCGTATTTTTTTAATAAATATTTAGTAGTCATTTTGAAAATTACATTATTCTTAATTACTAAAATGTACTAGAAAAAAGTAGAAATCCACCCCTATCGTGGTTGGCTAATTTAAAATACGCCTGCGACTGTTTGGTAATAGATTAAAGAAAATAATTTACGTTTTCTGGGAAAATAAACTTTTTTTTTATTTTCCAAAAGTTCACTTTTTGTGACAAGAGGCTTTTCATAAATAATCTATTCATTCGGTTTTATTGAAATGTGATAATTGTTGAAAAAAATTTGAATTTTAAATATTTTTTTAAGCCTTACCTTATTTCTTAATATGTACATTAGTAGTAGGGAAATTGGGAGGCAGCATTTTTCGTTTTTTTTTTTCCCATATACCACAGAGGGAGCATTTTGCTTTTTTTCATTCAAAGCAGCAAAAATTCTGCCTGTTTTTGCTCCCGATGTATTTTCCATAAGGAGGAATTTTGAATATAAACAAAATAAAGAATTTTTTGTTTGAGTATTTTTCAATAAAAAAGAGAGTAATATTAAGTTGATCACCTTATATTTTCTTCAATGAAGAGAAATTTAAAAAATATGCATGAATAAATTATTAATACGATCTTCGTATGGCGTGCTAAATTTCCAGTTTTTCATATTTGATAAATACACTGAAATTTATTGTTGAGGGAAAGCATGCCTCTATGCGCATTTCCCCGGTTGCTTACACCAGCTCATCAGGAAACCTTTTCCAAAGATTTTAGAAAAGCCAAAAATATTAAACAAATAAAACCTTAAGCGAATAAGAGTTATAAACACTCTAAGTCTTACCTGTAACAATATCAAAGCTTAAACAAAACACCAACAATAAACAGTGAGTTTATCTTTTCTTACATCCCCCTACAATTGGTTGGGTTCTTTCCGACTCGAATTGTAGTTGTAAGTGGGTTAAAAGAAAAAACAAATTTAAAAAACAAACCGCTTCATTCTATTGTCTTCGTAAGAAAACAACGAACTAAACCAATTTGCCAATTCAGTTTTATGCACGGGCACATGCAATTATATTATCACAGTTATTTTCGGGAATACAAAGTTTATTATTAATACGATCTTCGTATGACGTGCTAAATTCCCAGTTTAAATAAAAAATAAAATTGTTTGAGTATTTTAAGATAAGATTTAACTCAATTTGAAAGTTTGCCATTAATATAAAAAGGCTTAGGGAATACTCCCTGCCACTTTAAAGCAAACTTAATAAAAATGGTAAGCATTTCGTACATAATAAAGGTATATTAAATTATTTATTATTTTTGTTCTTGTTTGTTTTCAGATGTATAAAAAAATTGTGAATATTGCCCAAGGTATTAAGCCTGAGTATATTAGAATAGATGATATACCTTTAAACCAATCTTTGAAAATTGTGAATTTTGAATGAAAAGAAACACAATATGGTCTAAAAGTCATTGCCAATTTAGATGACAATAAATGGTTTTATCTCCCCAATAGAATGATGAAATTTTTAAACAAGGAGGATCCATACTTAACTCAAATGAATGATAAAGTTTGGACAATTATTTACAAGGGACGTCAATTACCAAATGGACCTGCAATATTCGATTTAAATTATACCTCAACTCTGAAAAAAAATCCTTACAATAAAGAAAATATAATAAAACAAATGTTTCATTTTAAATTATGAGTTAATGAACTTTTATTAGTAAAAAAAAAAAAAAAATGAAAAACTTATGATTAAAAAGAAACAAATCTCTTATTTGGCAACTACCTATTAACAATGAATAATCAAAGAAATCATATTAACCAAAAAAACAGAACAGACAGAATTAATGTAACAGAAGTGCTTATATTACCGCCAATAGATTTAAAAATATTCCTAGCGCTTTATGACGGGCAGGACGATGTTCTAAGATCAATACCACCGATATGGCACCTGTACGATGGTATGGATGAAATCCTTTTAGAGGCGACAAGAATCGTGGAAGAAAAACAATAACTTTATTTTTTTTATTATATTTTTTAAAAATTCTTAAATATATACTTAAATAAACTTAAAACTAAAATATCATTATAATTTAAATTGAAATAATTAAACAATTTTAAAATTTTATTAAAACTTATGTTTTTACATCTTAAATAAATAAATACACAACAATAAACACCACATAAAATTGAAGTTTCACTCTGAATTAGAAGAATATTATAAGTAAAAGTTTTACAATTTTTATTTAAAAATAACCTAAAAGACTTATTGGGATATTGGCCAGCAGAACAAAAGTACTCGACAGGTTTGTTTTTAGGAAAATAAAAAGCAACCCAATGCTCTCCAGGCTTATGTGATGGATCAGTGTTAGCAACGTAAAATGACGGTTTTAAAACTGGGTGTGTTGGTAATTAATTACATGCAAATACACCTTTAAATTTATATTTGGTTATATTATTGGAGTTCAAAGTATTTTTAATATTAATTGAATTCATAGTGTCTGAATAATATTACGTGTTCTATCAATTTCTATAACACTATCAAATTCACAGTATACTAAGTCTCAATTTACACTATGGACATTTCTTGCCGGACAGAAAAAGTTTATTGGCGAAAGAGGCAAGAAGTAAAGAGTGTCAAGCATACAGCGTCGCCCCCTTACCAACAAACTTTTTCTGACCGGCAAGAAATGTCCATAGTGTAAATTGAGACTAAGCACGTTATTGCTTCAACAATTGGTTTTCCAAAACGCCCTTCAATACGAATAGTTCCCTGGTTTATTAAGTTACCGCAATTGGAATTATTATTATGATCTGGTGTTAAGTCGAAAGCACGTAAAAAATATCCGTTATCAAAAAGTTCTTTAGTTATTTGATGACCTTTATCGAAATGATGAATTCCAGTTCCTTTAAATAGTGTTTGATAACCACGAGTACTTATTATTCCTCCGTTATTGTAGTTAAATTCAATTGGTTGTGCAGGAAATTGTACTCCATTAACAACCAAATTAAATCTTTGTAAATTAAATGTTGAAAGTTAAATGGATTTTCTTTTTTCTCTCCAGTATATGCTTTATTAGACACCATTCCAAAAATTATAAAATTTGGTAACTGTCCTAGTATAACGTTATCTAAAGTTAGCCCCCTTTCACACTCGGCAAGTTACTTGCGCAAGTTACTTGCCGACAACAACAAAGTCTGTATAAATTTTTTTTAAATTAGTTTTTTCCTTACAGACTTTGTTGTTGTCGGCAAGTAACTTGCCGAGTGTGAAAGGGGGCTTAATGAGTGATTTCCAGGGTGTATTGTAAACGTTTTTATTTCTACTCTTTTATAAGGATAAATAGCATTTCTTGATTGTAATACATTATGATGAGCCATTAGAATATTATGATTAATAGTAAGATGGTTTATATATAAATTAGCTTCATGTATTTTAATATAGGATTCATTTTTATCGCCACCTTCTAAAATGTAAAATTCCGGTTTTTCCAAATTTAATATTACCTTTAGATCAACATTATTAAGCAAGTATTTTTGTTGGTTAAATACATCAACATGAAGTTTTCGAAAAAGCTCTACTCTCTTCCCATCCTTAAATAGTTTTTTTCTCTTGTCTAAACCAGGATTTTCTTTATAAACTATTGAATTTATTTTATTTGTATCAATAGCCCAGCCACATGATTCAAGATGTGTAAATCTGGCATCATTTCCATAATTTAACAATTTTTCAATATAAGCCCTATAGTGATAGTTATTGTCAGGTTGTGATACATTTTTATTGTTAAGGTGTACAATACAATTTCTAAACAAGGAGTGCAGTAAGTTATTAACTACTCCTCCGTTTCCTTTTAATTCAATGACTAATCGAAGATAATCATTTTATATATTTTGTATTGTATTTTATGTTTAATGTACACTAAATTAAGAATATTAAATTTAAAATGTCTGTAAGGATAATCTTCCATAGACAAATAAATAAATAAATAAATACTGTTCAGATCTCGATATGTTTCACCATTGCCTAGTGATACAAATTCAATTGTGCTCGAATTATCTAGTGAGGCAATTGGATTGTAGCATATTTCTTCAGTTTTAACAACGCTGGTTTGTATTGGAGGAGAATCAAATAAATCCAACTCACTCTTCATACATTCTATAAATCCTGACATTTCCAATTTCCAAAAATATCCTTAAAGTTCTTTCCTCCACAACGTTTTGATTTAATCTGTTGCTTTTGCTTCAAACGTTTAAGTTTTATACGTCGACCTTAACCTTTCTGCATTGTTTTCATTTTATCAATAGTAGCTTCTTTTATATTTTGTATGACCTTTTTTCCTTTGTTTAGTAAGATTTCTTTTATTGGCTTTGTTCCAATTTCTTCTAAAATTTCCTTTCCAATATCTAATGATTTATTCTTTAATATATTCATCCCCGTTTTAAATAAGGGTTTTAAATGTGAAAATACAGCCGAAAATATGGATCCAATACCACGACCGTATTGTAAAATTCTTGGTGCGTGATATATTTCACCAATATTTTGTATATTTTCTCCAGACTGATTATTATAATAACTTGGATAAATCGTATCCATGGTTGTAATAAAAACGATTAATTTTGTTTGGTTACACACCTATTT
The DNA here is from genome assembly GCA_930367215.1 of Pollenia angustigena. NCBI lineage: Eukaryota > Metazoa > Arthropoda > Insecta > Diptera > Polleniidae > Pollenia > Pollenia angustigena. The sequence goes on from OV884060.1 coordinate 201,923,236, forward strand.
TATATACACTTTTTTTTAAAGTGTAGAGTACAATAGACGGGAACTAATTTATTAAAGCTTATCTCTTCTCCTTCATCATTTCGAATCATTATGGAAATATCATTTATATTATAGGCTTCAAGAGGAAAATATTCAATTCTATTGTTCTTCAATGTTGCTACTAAAAATATTTTTAGACATTTTATTTTTTTACTACCAACATTCCGAGGTTTTATTATATCAGTATAAATAAATATGTTTTCACTTATATCAGACGATTCAAATTTATTGATAAACTTATTTATATTGTCAGAGAATTTGTTCAAAGATTTTTCGAATATATAATTTGATGACGATAATATGGGATCTTTTTCATCAGTTGTTGTAGATTCAGGACTAGTTTTTTGAACATTTTGTTCTATGTTTGAACTTTTTATATCTACGTTACGAGTATCTTTTTCTCTTATAGATATATTAGATTGGGGTTTAACAATGTTTAATGTATTTACAAGTTTTGAAGTTTTATTAATATTTTTTAGTTTTAACTCGTCGGATGTTTCCATTAGTTCTTTAAATTTTGCTTTAATTTCATCATATTCATTATTAGAGTCAATTTTCAATGTTTTTACAGATTGATTATTTAAATTTGAAATGTTGCGTTTTTTACGTTTAAGTATATTTTGATTCATATTTAGTTGTTTATTCGCTATCGAGAAGGATATATCTGATAATCCGACTTCCCACTGGTCAGTACTTGAAGTGTTTTTATATAAATTTACTGAATCGTTACTTAATAAAGTAACATAAATACTATTTTCCTCTGTGCTTGATGCCATATTACTTCGAAATGTTAAATATTATAAGTTGTGTGTTATACATATATGAAAAATTTAGTTTATCAACTAAAATCTGTTTGATTAATCCATGAATTATATTCTTTTCCGAAACCCAACCATTTTACAAATAGTTTTTCGCCTCTACGTTTTAAGACTTTTTCAACTAAAAAGATGTTAGGAACTTTAGTTTTTAATAACTCCTCTTGATAAAATCCACCTTTAATTACATTTCCATTAAAATCTTTTAGCTGGTAGGTGACAGGGTTTGTTGCATTAATTTTATTTACTTTAAAAACTTCTGTAGACCAATTTGGTGTATATCCCTTTTCAAAAACATTTTTATATTTGCTTATGCGAACAAAATCGTTAATATTGAATTTTCCATTTTTAAAAACTTTTAAATTATTATATACAGTTCTTAAAAGTTTTTTTTCATTTCGCTTATTAACTGAATTAGGTTTCATTTTTATACTTCTATGATAAGATGAGTTATATTCTTTCAACAGCTTATCTAATGTATCTATCCAGTTATAATTTCCTTGCATACTAAATTGTTTCCACATTTTATTTTTTAAAGTCCTATTAAATCGTTCAACTATTGAAGCTTTTAAATTTGAATATGTATGATAATGATTAATGTTTAGCTCTTTCATTAGAGTTTTGAAATGTGTGTTGTAAAATTATTTTCCTTGGTCTGAATGCATGTTTTTAGGAGCTTTGTTACTGTTTAACTTTATAATTCTTTTAAATGATTTTGAAACCTCAAATCCTGTTTTAGTTTTTAATGGCAAAGCGTAGGCATACTTTGAGAAAACATCTATTACAGTAAGCATATACTTGAAACCTTTATTAAATTTTGCATATGGTATCACCTCCACCAAATCTATTTGCCAAGTATCTAAAATTCCCTTTTGAATAAACCTACGTCGCTTAAAGTTTTTTCTAGCTTGACTATGAATTTCGTCAATTAGATTTTTTTTACTCATATTAATTAAAATATTCTTCCTTTTTAATTCATTAACAAATGGTTTTTAAGAGCGCAAACATGTTTCATCAGTTTATATATCCATTTACAATGATGGTTTGTGGTCCCTCAGGCTGTGGAAAATCTACTTTTATTAAAAATTTAATAAAAAATCAAAACTTAATATCTCAATATATAGACTGAATCATATGGTGTTATTCTGAAAAAAATTCACTTTCCAATATAGAAAATGTAGAATTTGTCAAAGAAATTCCAGAGACTTTTAATACGAATGACGAAGAATCGACTTTGATAATATTTGATGATATAATGCTTGAAACATCAAATAAGAAAGTTTGTGAACTATTTACAAAAGGATCTCATCATAGAAATTTAAGTGTAATTTTAGTAAGACAAAATATTTTTCATAAAGGGGCTTATTCGAGAGATATTTCATTAAACTCCAAATATATAGTTATGTTTAAAAACCCAAGAGATAAGACACAATTTCAACATCTAGCTCGTCAAGTATATCCAGAAAACTCAAAATCATTAGTAGATGTATATAATCATTGTACACAACAGGCTCATGGTTATTTAATTGTTGATCTTACTCAAGAAATACCTAACGCTTTTAGATTTAGATCTAATATTTTTAATACAGATTACTATATATTTGCAAATATAAGCAATGACCTCGAATCTAAAGTTACTGAAGGAGAACAAACATATTCTCTATGTTCTTAGAAAAGCGGATCACAAACTACGAAATGCAATTTTGAAAAATGTTGACAATGTTGTTATAAAAACTTTAAATGCAATTATTTTAAATATTATAAACAGAAATCATAAAATAAACAAAACTGTGTTTGAAAAACTAAAACCATATAAAAATACTTTGAGGAAAGTTTGCTCATCACAAACCTCTATGCGTCAAAAGAGGAAACATCTTATTCAAAAGGGAGGATTTTTACCCATTATTATTTCATCGATATTAAGTGGAGTCATTGGAAAAATTTTAGAAAATGTCAACTAATTTATCAAAACTTATAGTTCTTCATCCATCAACTTACGAACAATTTAAAGTTAAATATTCTGATTCAGATTTTTTGCATCGGAAACTCTTACCAATATATGGTTCACATTCTCTAAAAGATATAAACAAATGGTATCATATTAAACAAGAACTAGCTAAATATCTAATTGGATCCCAACGAACATCTAACCAGAATAAAATGTCAGCATTGAATAATTTGCGCGATAATGAAACTCAAACTAAAAAGGTGTATAAGAAGCATATTGAAACTCAAACTATAACACCTAAATCGAGTAGTATAGCACTGCAAACAGATTTGAATTTGCCTGAGGAAATTTATACAAATAATGATGATCAAAACGATATGGATACAATACAAAAATTTAATCCTTCTTCTGCATCTTCCGTAGCTAAGCGTCTTAAAAGCTTTTCGGAAAAAAGAACTCCAAAAATAAGAATATTATCAAAAAATGATAACTACTCAACTATGAAACAATCCACTTTACCTTACCAATACTCTCCTCGTGTAACAAGAAATCGAAAGAAATTAGATTACGATACTGAAAATGTATTATGGCAAAATATTTAAAAACTTATTTTAGAAATAAAACAAAAAAAAAAAAAAAATTTTTTAAATAAAAGTGTATTTATTAATATATGTATATTGTTTTATTTATTTTTTTTTTTATGTATCTTAAATTTTTGTACATTTTTTTTTATTATATCATAATTATTAAATATTAATTTAAATATCTATGTTCATTAAATATTCATCGTCAGATGAGTCATTTAAAAAATTGTCTATTTGGGTGAGTTCCAAAACATCAGTTGCAAAGCAACTCGCTTTTTTAAGTGCTTTCTACCAAGCAACCGTGAAAAATTTTACAATGTTATCTGTACCAAAGTTCACTAAAAACAATATCGATGCGTACACAATAATCAAACTAGATATAGTTAAACTCTATGATACTTTTTTGACTTTGACTGCAAAGTATTATAATGTTTAGGAACTCAGCCTATCTGTACAAAAGTTGTCAAAGTTAGATTGAAGTCTAAAATGTCCTCGTGCATAATTATTTATTTGGTCTGAAGCGATAATTCTTTTGTCATCCGCATAACTCAAGACAACCTTGTGCAATTTTTGAGTATACAGCTGATGAAGCTTAGATCTAAATGTATTCATTGTATCAGAAAGAATTACTTTTTCAAACAATGATTTTTTATAGTCTGCCATTGAAAGGTTTTTTATGCACGATTTTTTAACACATTTAGACTTTTTTATTTCATTCATACCAACTGTTTTAAATGAATACATTTTTGATCGAAGCCCAACAAACTCTTTCATAATTTTTCCACTATTTTCATCCTTCATCATACCTAAAATTTTTTTATTTAATAATGGGAGGTTAAAAATATTATTAGGATGATATTCAGATGTGTCAAACCTTGAAGCAATGTCATCATGAATATCAGCATAGAAATCGTCTGTTTTTATTGTGTAGATAAATGAATCTGTATCCATATAATTTAAAGCTAAATTGGATTGAAATTTTGGCTTCATGTATTGATAATGAAAATCGTACATTTTCCATTTAGACAGCTCTAGCACAGCAAAGCCTAAATAAATGGGCTTGTTGTAAGTTATTTGCATAAGTTTTAATTGAATTGCAAACATATTATTGGTAAATTGTGTAATACTCGAGAAATTTGGCTTAGAAATTAGTGCTCTTGCTCCTAAATGATTACGATTTGTAGTTTCCCAATCACTTACTATTTTGACATCTGTACGATTAAGAACGTTTTCCATAGTTTTCCCATAAACAGAATTGTTAAGAAGTTTGAAGAAATCTTTTTCAAACGAATTTTTTGCTAATGTTCTATGGTGTGTGTTTAAATCTATATACTTTTTTAGCCATGGAGATTGTTTAAACTTTAATGCTCGATGTATTTTTTTTAATTTCAGTCCATTTTTCAAACACTGTTTAAGAACCCTATAATGAATTTTATATTTTGATGTCAAGTCTAATTGCAGACTTTCTATATTTGGATTCACCAACAATTTTATTTTCTGGACAAAATGGTAAATCATTATGTGTTTCATGTAAGTATTCGGGGTATTCTAAATCTACCTCCAAAAAATAACCAATTTCAGATGTATCTGATATATTAGCAACATCCAGATTATTTAAAATGTCTTCTTCATAATTCCATTCGAATTCTCCATGGGGAAGATATTCTGACATTGCCCATCCATACAAGTTGTTAGCGTCGAGGTACATTAAATACTCTGAAGGCTTACTGCTGTCAAAGTCTTCCAAATATTTGTTATTTGCTTTAGAATATCTCTTTCAACATTGAACTAAGCCTCCTCTGATTCCATCTTGTATAAAATTGTACATATTGACATCACTTAGCAGTTCTAACTCTATTTTAGTTGTTCTTAGCATAGCATGGGTCAAGTTTATAAATAGTTTTACAAATGTTTCGAAAATTTTGAAAAATGTCAGTTAACAAAAGAACATCTGTTTTTAAATATAGGGTGCGTTCGTAAATGCATCACTGCGCTGCATCAGTGATTTCAAGTGGTAATATATTTATCAGTGAAGTAAATATGGACCGACAAATTGTGAAATACTCCACAAAAATAATAAGCACACAATAATATAAGTTACTATTATTCTTTTATCGCCATTAAAAAAAGTTTGCTTTTCTGAAGCAGCGCAGTGATGCATTTACGAACGTACCCATAATTTTGCGTAATCTAATAAGTCAGTACATTTAAAAGTTCTCCAAACAGCGTGAGCATGTTCATAGTCTTCATTAGTGCAATTAGTATTATTTAAAATATTGTAAAAATTGTCTTTAGTGGGAAGATTTGATTCATAAAAGCGTTCCATTGAATCAATGTAAGAGTAAGGAAACACTCTTCTTATTAAATCAAATTCATTTTTCTGTTGATAAACTTTTTTGAGAGTTTGAAAATCATTGTCATTTAAATTGTTGGCAAGAGATTCTAAACTAGACGCCATAAATCGAAAAGAATCTAAAAATCGAATTTCAAAGCTCTTATTATTTTGCATTGGTATAAATTTTGATAATGATATATATAATTCCTTGTTGAGAGGAATTACTTTTATATCACCCTCAAATTTTGATAATTCTTTTACAAATAAGTGGCAATCATAGGAAGAAAAATTATGAAAAAATACCGGTATAAACTTAGCAATTTGGTATAGAAGATTACAAGAGTTATGCGCCGCTCCTCTGTATTTTCCAGTCAAATGACAGTGATCCTTTACTTTGTCACTTCCTAAGCTTTTTTCACATATGTGGCAATTTGTTGCAAGATTATATGAAGTTATCTCAACATTAGTAGGTGCTGTCATGGTAGATAAGTAGTAAGTTTCTTTAGTGTCCTTAATTAAATTTTCAATAAATACGTAGGGAGCATCTTTACCAAAATAAATGTTAAATCTATCTAAATTATTATCAAAACTACACTTAATATAATAGTTAAAGGCACAAGCTATGTGTTTTTGAATGTTACCATGTTCATCACTCCCATCAATTTTTTCTAAGTAAGCCTCAAAATCTGCATATATGACGAATGGTACATCTAATTGTTTTTGGTAGTTTTTAAAACGTAACACACAGTCTTCCGGCTTCGGCATTTTTGAAACGACTTTCTTACAACCTTCTTCATGTTCATTCATAATTTTGGCACTTGAAGAGTATTGAAAACATGCGTTACAAAGATATACCCGTCCCTTATGAGAAGTTAAGCTACTTCTTATTAGCCTAAAATATTTAGACAATAAAACAAAATTAATATTTTGGAATTAACATTTTGTAATTTACGTTTGTTACCTTGAAATATCTGTTATTAACACATAATGGGACCATTCTTCATCCGTTAAAAGAAGTAGATTTATATGATGGTCTTTCACTTCACTAGTAAGATAATATGGTCCCACAATTTGACTTCCCTCACAACCAAATACATTAATACTTATATTTGAATTCATTTTTTCGAATATCTTTATATCCTTTAACTTAAGAGGGAACTCCAATCTTTCAAAATTTATAAGATTATCTCTTATTTGAAACTTTTCTTCAAATATATTTATATCTTTCAATAAATTTTGATTATTGCCTAAAAATGAAGCAATAACACTCCATTTAAAGCAGTAGTCATCATCGTTTTGGAAATTAAAAACTCCCTGTTTTTTTCTTATACACTGTGGTGTTGGAATATATTTGGAACCTTTAATAAACGATGATTTATTTATATTTATTTCCAGTATTTTTATTTTTAGTGGAGACCATCCACTGTCCCTCTCCTGAAATTCGGACATTTTTGTACATATATTAAAAAAATGATTTTTGAGGGAGTCCTCCACGTTGTCGCTTAAAGTCAGGAATTGCATTTTAGATCTATGCGTAATAGAGCGAATGTATATATCCTCATTTTTTATTTGTATGTATTCACATTCCAGCTCTAGATTAAACTTTATAGTTACGTGTTGTTTTAAGCTTCCATTAAGAATTTTTAAAAGATCCAAAAAAACTCCATTGAAAAACTCTTGTGGATGTAGAATCTCTTCTTTTTGGTTTTCATAAATGTATGTGACGATTCTATCCTTAAATGCCCTTTTCACACATTTAAGGTTTTTTAAATTGGACATTTCAATAACCCGTTTTCCACTATTACAGCTAAGCGATGTAGTAGCATGCGATTTTTCATGCTCCCTCAGATGATTTGCTTTTGAGAACCATTTGAAGCATTCACGGCAGTGAAGGACTTCATGAGTGTTGAACATGTCCTTTTCCTCGAAAACCGATTTACAGAATTTGCAATTGAACGATGCCATGTTATAGAATATAATTTTTTATTTTTAATAAATGTTTGTGCACTTTGAAAGTAGTCTACAGACTAATTAAATAAATACATTTAAATAATAATATTTTTAATTGCATTTTTTTTTATTTTTTATTTTTTACTCTAACGAAAAGTTTATTGACTCATAATTTAATGCGAAACAAATATTCAATGTTAATTTTTTAACTTTAAAAAAAAATGCATACGATTGCATTTTTTCTTTTATTTTTACTCTAACGTAAAGTTTATTAACTTGTAATTTCTATGTTGAATATTTATCTTATTTTAAAATACTCAAACAATTTTATTCATGCATATTTTTTAAATTTCTCTTCATTGAAGAAAATATAAGGTGATCAACTTAATATTACTCTCTTTTTTATTGAAAAATACTCAAACAAAAAATTGGATAAATGGATACTCTCGTTAGGAAAGAAGTTTGCATTACCAGTAACTGATAAACATTTTTCTCCAATAAATATAATCGCGGATATAGAACAATGCATCCAAGACATGGACGAAAATGCAGACAAAGAAAAGGATATAGCAAGAACTAAGCTGGCAAATAGTATAACTGGTTTTAAAAGAAAAATTAAAAATACTCCCAGGGAAAAATTTATTTCAACTGTTTTTGAAAAAACTGAACAATTTTTAAAAAAGCACCAAGAAATGATCATAATAAAGGCAGATAAAGGCAACAAAACGGTAGCCATGTACAAAAAGGATTATGACCAAAAAATGGAAAATCTTCTACAAGACAAAGATACCTACAGAACAATAAGAACTGACCCGACTCAAAAACTTCAGAAACAAAATAACAACATCATATCAAACTTAGAAAAGAATGGATTCATTGATATGTGGCAAAAACGTAATCTTACTTGTCATGCGGCTGTTGCCCCAAGAATATACGGATTACCAAAAATCCATAAACCGGAAACCCCTCTTAGGCCAATTGTGTCATCAATACAAGTGCCATGTTACAATTTATCTAAATATTTAGGAAATATCCTTAAACATATTATATCTAGGGAATATAACATCAAAAATTCGTTTGAATTAAAAAATCATCTGTGTAATATAAAACTTGAGCCTAATGATATATTAGTATCTTTTGACGTCATCTCACTTTTCACAAATATTCCGGTACACACAGCCATTAAAAATATTATGGAAAAATGGCTAACAATAAGGAAATTTACAAACATTCCTAGACCGACATTTTTAGAAATTTTGAAGTTCTGTCTTACGGACAATAATTACTTTGTTTATGGTAAAAAAGTAATTAATCAGATATTTGGTGTGCCAATGGGCGACCCGCTCTCTCCTACAATAGCGGATATTGTTCTTGATAATTTACTGGACGATGCAATAAAAAAATTAAAAAATAAAAATATAAATATTAAATACATAGCAAAATATGTAGACGACATTTTCGCTATCATTAATAATGACGATAAGGACGAAATTCTTAAAACTTTAAATTCTCACCATCAAAAAATTAAATTCACCATCGAAATAGAAAAAAATAATGAAATAGCATACCTCGACGCAAAACTACGGAAAAATAAGGACAACATTATTTTTAATTGGTACTCTAAGGAAACAGCTTCAGGCAGACTTATGAATTTTAACGCCACACAACCCAGAAGTCAGATTATAAATACAGCGAGAAATTTAATAGAGAGGGTACTGAAAATTAGTGACGAAATATTCCACAACAAAAATATAAACATAATAAAAGAAATATTGATACAAAATAGTTTCCCTAAAATATTAATAAATTCTTTAATAGACGACGTTTTTAGACGATTAAATGAAAATAAGAAAATTGACAACACTGATGAAATGGAAAACAAAAAATTCTACAGTGTACCATACATCCCTGGCCTTACTGACAACAGAAACATGATAATAACACTGAAACAAAATAACATATGTTTTGCGTATAAGCCTAACAAAACAACAAATGCAATATTCACTAAAATAAAGGCGCCAGTAGAAAAACAACAACAAAATAACGTTGTTTATGAAATAAGATGTAAAGGAAACAACGAAGAACTCTGTGATCAGGTGTATATAGGAACAACAAAGAGAGCTTTATCAACAAGGATAGGAGAACACAAGATGGATATAACGCGGCAGAAAGAAACAACAGCACTAGTAATGCATATGATTAGTTCACACCATGCACCAGATTTTCAACGTATTAGAATATTAGACAAGGAGGAAAATATGAGAAAGAGATTTATGAAGGAAAGCTTGAGAATTCAGCAAAACATAAAAAAGACAATGAATTTGAAAGAAGACACCAACAACATATGTGCAAGTTATAGAGTAGCCATCAAATAAACTTGTATCACAGTGTTTAAAAATAATTCGAAGTTTTTATGTTTTTTGTATTATATATGTTAAATGTAAAAATTTTTGTTTTTAAAGTTTGTTTTAATGTAATAATATATAAAAAATGTAAGTTCTAAATGTTATTTGGTAAATAATTGTTAATTAATGTCATGCTTTAATTAAATAGACGATCCCCAGAAGAAGTCGACAAAAAATCGACGAAACGTCGGGAAAAAAATTTATTAAAATTGTGTTTTTAATTACATTAAATATTATAGGCCGTATTAGCTTAAGAAGGAAATACAAACAAAAAAATTCTTTATTTTGTTTATATTCAAAATTCCTCCTTATGGAAAATACATCGGGAGCAAAAACAGGCAGAATTTTTGCTGCTTTGAATGAAAAAAAGCAAAATGCTCCCTCTGTGGTATATGGGAAAAAACGAATGGGGAAGCAGAATTTTTGCTGCTTTCAATGAAAAGCAAAATGCTCCCTCTGTGGTATATGGGGAAAAAACGAATGGGGAGGCAGCATTTTTGCTGCCTCCCCATTTCCCTACTACTTACATTAAAATGTTTTATTTGTAAGAATTAATTCTGACCAATCCACAGTGAGACTTTTTGTACTTTTAGGTGGCCACAAGTCAAAAGAATCCAGCTTCCCGACCTTGACAAGTACAGTGGTGCGATTCACTAACTTTAAACGATCCGCCAATCGTAATGTTTGTCGACATAAATATTCGCTTGCAGTAACGATAGTGTGATTCTGTAACTTTTTTTTAACGATAGTAAACAGCTGTATTTTTGTAACATCTCTGTCTTAAAAATGTTAAATAAAAAACGAAAAGCACAAAAGAGAATAAAATAAAAACAAATGAAATTGTTCTTAACCCCCTGTGTTACACATGTTTTTGCGTTCAAAATGAATTGAAAAAGGTCTGGCCAGACTCATGAGTAAGACGAGAGGTTAATTTATGTTTTTTATATTTTTTTTTGTTAATTTTACATTTTGAATTTTGTTTTTGTTCTTAATATGCTTTTTTTGGTAAATTTTAAATTTAGGATTTTGTTTTTGTTCATACATATACATATGAATATATCTTTGTATGTATGTAAGCAATTTTAAACATAAAATCATTTTATCGATTAAATAAACACAACCTAAATTATTTTCGCTTAAGGTGTTATGATACTTGCTATTTTTTGGATTGAATTTTTTTAGGATTGACTGAATGAAACAACAAATGCGAGAAAGAACAAGAAATACAATTTGATCAAATGTAAACAAAACAAACAATACTGCCCACGTTTTTCCCCACAAAAAACCGTCATAAAAGCTAAAAGTCGCAAAAAAAAAAAAAGTTAAAAACCATTTCTTTCGATCAAAAACTAAAAAAATTGGCAACAGTGCTAACAATTAATCTGGAAATGTCAATTTTAAGTTAAAAAATTTTATATTTTTTTGACAGTCTAAGATTATTTATCGATAACACATGTTATGTGTTTGACATTTCAAGATTGTTTATGATATAATCGTACTCTTTACACTTAGTCAGTTTTCCTATGCAAATATATTTGCATTGTTCTCCAATATAGAAAAAATACAAAAAATAGCAAGTATCATAACAGCTTTAACTAACCATAAAAAAAATTGCTTAAAGTAACAGCTGTGCTGCGATTCACTAACTTTTAACGAACCGACAATCGTTATATTTGTCGACAAATATATTCGCTTGCAGTAACGATAGTGTGATTCTGTAATTTTTTTTTAACGATAGTAAACAGCTGTATTTTTGTAACATCTGTGTCTTAAAAATGTTAAATAAAAAACGAAAAGCACAAAAGAGAATAAAATAGAAACAAATGAAATTGTTCTTAACCCCCCGTGTTACACTTCTTTTTCCATTCAAAATGCATTGAAAAAGGTCTGGCCAGACTCATGAGTAAGACGAATGGTTAATTTGTAGTTTTAATATTTTTATTTTTTTTGTGAATTTTACATTAACAATTTTGTTTTTGTTCTTAATATGCTTTTTTTGTAAATTTTAAATTTAGAATTTTGTTTTTGTTCATACATATACTTATGAATATATTGATACATATAAAGATATACTATATATCTTTAAGCTATTTAAAACATAAGATACATTTTATCGATTAAAAAAACACAACCTAAATTATTGTCGCCAAAATAACGACAAAAAATTGGTTAAAGTAACAGCTGACTTTAAACGACAGCGAATATCGTTAAAATTTTTACTGAATAGCATATTCGATAAATTTTCGTTATATGTATATATTTTAACGATTCGATTATCGTTATAAAAGTTAGTGAACCGCACTACAGGTGATACAAAAATATAGTGAAAAGAAAAAGAAAAGCAATGGTAATGAATACAACGATTATAAAATATTCTGTATCAAGAGAAGCTAAAAAAAATGCTTTTTAAATTTTCAATTTTAGTGATTTTTATATGCATATTATCATTTTTAGGCCTGTTCTGCTGCACCCGTATTCCGTAATTCGCTTAGCTAAAGCTAAATCTCTATCGCTAAAATTCCTTAGAGAATACAAAATTGAAAAATTTTAGTGATGACAATAAAAGCTAAAATTGCGGTGGATTAAATTGTTATGGCATTGCCAAATTAAGCAATGCACGTCACAGTACTGCATTCGTAGCCAAAAATCGCTAAATCAACTTTTAAGATTTTTAGCGATAGAGATTTAGCTTTAGCGAATTACAGAATACGGCCACTGAACATCACTTGATTTCGAAAATCACATCGCACACCTAGTTCAAAAGTGACTCAACTCAAAAATCTTAATTTTTCAGAAATCGAAAAAACTGGTTTTAACCTAAAAAAAAAAAAAATTGTTTAAAACAAATCTTTTTACCGATTAGTGAAAAATCCATACAGATTATGATCTTAAAAGTTTTTTTTTTTATATTTATACACTAGATAATGAACAATTTTTAGTTGTGTAATTATTGATGATGTATTATTTGCTCAAGTTACCGAATTATTTTGAGTTATGTCACTTTAGCTGAATTCTTTTTAAGTTTTGTCACATTTTTGGCAAATTCTAAACTGGCACTGGTCTAATTAATATAAACTCCAACAATGATTTATTTTATCAAAAGTGTCACATCTCGAATTAGTATAAAAGTGGTCGGCCTATTTTTTACAGAGCTTGACTTATGTATAGATAAAGTTGCAAAAAGTCACATTGTGCAGTCTTAGATTAGATGTTTGAAAATCTATTGTTGATAATCGTTTAAAATTAATACATATTTTTATAAACATTATTTAATTGAATTTGAAAACAAAAAATGTGGTGATTTGATTTCATATTGGTTGATAGGTATCAGGCGTGTGGCAACATCTGTCAAGTTTTCCTTGCCATCAATTAAGGGGCACTTTGTTTAATGTTTTATATTACTTTAGGCATAATTAGATTGAACGTTCTGGTCTGTTATAAAGCAGCTGTTTTGTTTCTGTTCAATTGATGGTTCTTCCTTTTTCGTTCTGGTCTGTTGCGGACAAATCTCTGGAAAATAGAATTCAACGTTAAGTTACGGCCAAAGTGAGTATACATATCGTCAGCTCATTATTGATTTGGCGCATATGCCAAAAAGTCGAAATGGAGAAAACCGACAGAGAAATTTTGTCAGAATGTATAGTATATAATGTAAATTTTTGTCAATTTTCATGAAAAATATTATTTTGTGCTGCATACACTACTTTTTTAATAATCAGTCATGACACAGAGTCCAATCCCGTTCGGAATCGAAGAAAACATATTTGTTTATTGATAGAAAGTGTTTTTCACAGTTTTTTGGACTTTTAGATAAAGAAAACTCCCATTCCGTTAATTTTGGACGTCATTTTTTTGTTTGGGAGCAAGCGGTGTAGAGAAGAAAGAGGGGTAGAAAAATAGACATGATTTCTGTTTTCTCTTCCTTTTTCTTCTCTACACCGCTAGCTACCAAACAAAAAATGACGTCTAAAATTGGACGTCATAAAATTCATCGTGTAAATTGAGTGTAACATGAAAATATAATTACTTTTAAAATATTTTTTTTTTTCAAAAAAATTGAATGAAAATTTGTTTAATAAATAAAAAAACACATAAAAATTTAATTATTATGAATTGCCTGATAAAAAGGATTACCTTGATAGGGTAAATTATGTAATAAAATTTCCGAGCGGAATTGTACTCTGTGACATGGCTGAATATTTTTAAAATGTAGCTTTTTGTGATGCATACGTATAATTTTGCTATGCATTGAGTAACTGCTGAAATGCAAGTTTCTATTGTATTAACAATCTAATAAAAAGTCACATTGATGATTTTTTTTTCTATGTATTTAACAAATTAATTATTAATTAATTATTAGTAAACTAAAATGATAACTATTGCTTAACTACAGTAAAAAAAATTTTAATCAGACCAAAAAATGGTAACTCTATTAAAATAATAAAATATTTAACCAATAACATTTGAGGGTTTAACTTATGGTTAAGAAAAAGCTGAAAATAATATTTTATATGTTAAACTGTTGTTATAAGCTAAATAAGACGTGTTTATTATTTTAGAAAAATATTTTTTTTCTTTGTGTCATTTTATTTATTGCTCATGGTCCAATTATAGTTACTAGGTCTATGCAGAAATACAACAATTAAAATTTTAATATCGCCCACACACTGGTCTGTTAAAATATTAGCGTTATTCCACAGGAATGCCATGGTTTGATTCATCTGTTTTGTTTCTATAATACAGAGCCCATTTTGCCATTTTATCCTTAGCAACATCAATTAAACTATCGTTAGGTACAATGATCAATTGCATATCATAATGTTCTTGAAAACTATAGAATGGGCCATTATAAGTTTAATAAAAATAAATAAATGTAGAAAAAAATTAAAGCCCTTTCCTGTAAAAATTGCCTTTTCTCGCTTACGAAATAATCGCAAATAAGGCCCGATATTATGTTGATTTTCACAAAGCTCAATTTTAATGTTTGGTTCGGTACGATACGTTTTTGTTCACTGTCCATTGATGACTTTAATTTCTGAACAAGAGGACCTATATTAAAGTTGGATGTTTACCAAGGGTACTAACAATTGACAACTTTAAAAATGGTCGGTAGGTAAAACCAGTAATGAGCTGAAGATATTAGTGTAGGATTGAGTTATTTACGACAGTATCTACATTACAGGGTTAACGGGCGAATTTGCATTGGGATTAGTAAGATCGATCGAATAGTATTCGACCGGTTTTAACCGGTCAATTTTAGTTTTGCCCAAGCCGAATATTTTAAAAATGTCCATTTTTCGAATATCGTATAAACTGGTTATTTTAGTAAAATAAATCGGTTATTTTAGTTATGTGTAATTTATATATCTGTGACATTTTGACAAAACATCTTAAGTCGAGATAAGATAAGATAACAAAAAAGTTTAAAAAAAAACGAGGTGAAAAGATCATTTTTATTAAATAATAAATCAACCAAAATTTAAAAAAATTTCGTTTATAATACAAAATTTTAAAAACGGGAACAAAAATATTATTTGGTTGAAAATTCGTATGATTAACAAAATTTTTTTCGATTTTTTAAATTTGACTTAAGATGTTTTGTCAAAATGCCGCAGATAGTTTTCCCTTATAGTGGAAGGCCAATGTAAGCGGCATGCGGCTGCGAGCGGCGATCAGCTGTTTAGTTTTTTGCTTGAAATTTTTTTGTAAGGCAAATGAAAGCGGCACATTTTAAAGCGGCAAATGTTGAATAAGCTGTAAAAAATTGTTCAATCTATAAAAAATACGATTTATTTGAACATAATAAGAATTTACTTATCAAATTGGATTTTATTTCCACTTCAATTGTAATGTTTTTTAAATTTCTTTTGTTAAATGATTATGTGTGTGTATGGCAACGTCTACTTCATAGTGGAAGGCCAATGTACGCGGCATGCGGCTGCGGGCGATAATATCATTGCCATTGTAAAAATGTTAGCATTGTTGACAAAAATGTTCATAAAAAAAAAGACACATCACAAAAATTAAGTCTTGGCATTACTTGGAAAAGATGCCGGGCGGCAAAGTTGAATTTTTTCAACTTTTGTTTTAAGCCGCGTGAAGTAGACGTTGCCATACACACACATAATCATTTAACAAAAGAAATTTAAAAAACATTACAATTACTTTTGTTATAAATGTACCCGTAATGTTAGTATTTTTTTAATTGAATATTTGGCACATTTAAGCTTTTTATAAAGAATGTCAAAACAAAAGTAAAAAAAAAAAAAAAAACATTATGAGCAATGTAAATGCAAAGCGCATTCATAAGCGTGTGTTCTTGTAACAAAAACCAAAAACAATTCAAAATACATACTACAAAAAAAAGTTCAGCTTAAAAAGTAATAAGCAATTTGACAGTACACATTCTAAATACTATATTTATCTTTATAAAGATGTCATCTCTGGTGATAATATCAAACTTATTTTAAAAGACAGTGGTGCTTTAACGGACCTTAAATGATAAGTTGCAAAGGTTCTTCAACGTAACGACTTATTAATCACTTTTAATTAGTCTACAAGCTTGACATAAATATACGCCAAGTAAAACTTGACGCTGTTCCATGCAAGGCCCATTGAATAGGTCTGCGCAAGAAGCCTGATGACCATTGTTTAAGTTCTTTTTAGTTGTCAAAAGTTGTTTACATTAGGTGTGATCCCGTACTCAACTTTGGGAGCCCGCGGGATCCCAATCTTACCGAAAACTGTTCCCGTACTCAAAGTTTGGTAAAGTGAGAGAGCTTTTAAGAGAAAAATATTCTTCTTCTTCTCGTACGAAGTAGCCCGTACTTTTTATTTGGGCTGATTGGGAAAATTGTTAAACAATCAGCTGTGACAAAAAATAAACAATAAAAACTACAAACAAGTATCGTTCCCGCGACAATTGGGTCTACGTACCGGAACGACTCGGAGCATCAATTGCGCCGACCAAAGATTGTCAACTCAGCAACACCAATACAAGTATGTATACATTTTATTTTTCTATCTTCAATTCTTTTTTCTTCTGAGGAGCAGCATATGCCGGCTTACCTGCTCCGTATTTTATTGGTCCGTGCCGGAGTGGAAATAAATCCCGGACCATGGCACCATCAGTTAAGTGTACAGTTTGCAACCAGTGGTATCACTTCAGGAAAGAGGCTAGCCGTAACTGCAGCGGATTAAGGGCTCTTAGAGTGGAGTGAGGACTTCGTTGCATCCTGCTGTAGCAACCGGCAGCGAAGCCCATCAACGTCCTCGGCATCATCTACGTCATCGATGTCAACGACGCTCTCATCTCCTCCCTCGCCGCAGCAACAACACCAGCACCGGCAACAACAACAGCAGATGCTCACGCCACAAATTGCTGCTAACATTCCTGAAGTGACAATATTAATGCAGTTTAATTGTAACGGCCTCCAAAATAAGATCACGGAGGTAACAAGATTTATGCAGCTACACAAAGTCATGATCGCAGCGATCCAGGAGAAGAAACTAACACCCAGCTGCCGACTACAGAGTTGTTATAATTACAATATTCTGAGGTTGGATCGCACACGAAGCGGCGGTGGAGGCATCGCGTTTATTGTCCACAACTCTGTGCAGTACAGTTCTATTTCGCCTGGCCAGAGCATACCGGATCCATATATGGAACTACAGGGCATATCGGTCAGGTCAGGAGCTGCCGAAATAGAATTGTACAATGTGTACATTCCGCCGGTCAACAGCCTACCTGCAGGGTATCACCCAGACAATAGTTTCCTTCTTGAGGGTGATAACCGTATAGTGATGGGAGATTTTAATGCTCATCACGAACTCTGGCACTCGAATCTCGGGGATGATCAGAGGGGTACGGCATTGGCGGAACAGATTGATGATTCCACATTTTGCACATTAAACGATGATGCCCCTACCAGGATTATGGGTAATTGCACCAGCTCGCCAGACATCACCATTTGTGGTGCGGGTCTGATAAACTATGCGACTTGGCACCCAATAGTTTCTCTGGCATCAGACCATTTACCCATAATTATTAAGCTTGACAGACCGACAGACTTTGTGACCTCTGAACGCCGCACCTATATATATCAGAAAAAGGCAGATTGGACGGGCTTCAGAGAGTTTACCAACAGCAAATTTAATGATTTACCAATTCCTTCTGACGTGCGCTCCGCGGAAAGGAAGTTCCGGAAAATCGTGCTTGCAGCAGCCGCTTGCTTCATTCCTGCCGGAAGGATCCCGGTCTTGAGACCAAATTTCCCGGCGTCAGCGGCGGTACTCGCGGAAGAGCGGGACGAAATTCGCAGAACCAACCCGAGTGATCCCCGAATCGGTCGACTCAACAGGGACATCAGCAAGTTGGTAAACGAATATAGACGGGACAAATGGCTAAATCATTTAAATACGTGCAACCTAACCTCCGGAGTCAGCAAGCTATGGGCGACTGTCAGATCTCTGACGAATCCGCAGAAGCGTGATTGCCTTCGATGGAAATACCATATTGGACCCCAAAAGGTGCTCGAACTACTTTGCGCGGCAATTTATAGAGCACCCCGTCAGAGATAAGGCGAAAAGAAGTATTGTGAGGAAGGTACACAATCTTCGAGTTACTGACACACCATACGCTTTTTCATCGAGTGAGGTTGCACAGGTCATCAGGGCCGCTAAATCATCTAAAGCCCTTGGCCCCGACGGAATATCCATGCTTATGCTCAAAAATCTGGATGAGCCCGGAGTAGAGTATCTGAACCGAAGCCTGGAAAGTGGGTAGGGTAGTTCCCCTGCTAAAGCCAGGGAAAGATGCGACTCAGGGAGATTCATACAAGCCAATCTCCCTGCTATCACCAGTCGACAAGATAATTGAGGCACTACTCCTCCCGGAGCTAGTGGAACATCTCCAATTGGCGAACCATCAGCATGGATGAAAGATGAAAGAACGGTCCTAGTGGCTCTTGATCTAACAAAAGCGTTCGATACGGTCAACCATGCCATCCTCTTCAGAGACATAGCAACTTCTAGTCTCTCGGACAAAACGAAGAGGTGGCTTGTGAATTATTTGTGTGGAAGACAGTCGTTTGTGGAGTTTAGAAACAAGAGGTCGAAGTGCCGTAGAATTAAACAGGGAGTTCCCCAGGGTGGAGTCCTATTCCCGATCCTGTTTAACTTCTACATGTCTAAACTCCCGACTCCTCCCCAAGGTGTCCAAACGATATCGTACGCAGACGACTATGCTATAATGGCGACGGGCCACAACATTTATGACCTATGCAGTTTGGTAAACGGTTACCTCCGTGATCTGGCGAACTTCTTCCGCGCGAGGAATATGAACATCTCTCCCGCAAAATCCTCGGTGACTCTATTCACGACATGGACAAAGGAAGTGGGGTTACAGTTGAATGTGACTGTCGACGGTGCTATAATTCCGACCAAGAACCGCCCAAAAATATTGGGAGTCACATTTGACAGCCTGTCATCGGCGCATGCCACTGCAATCTGCGATAGAATGCGGAATAGAAACAAGGACTTCAAGTTTCTAGCCGGCAGCACTTGGGGCATGGAAAAGGAAACCTTGTTAGCTACATATTAAACGATTGGCCGGTCCGTGGTTAACTACGCAGCGCCTGCGTGGACCCCAAGAGTCAGCGATACTCAGAGGAAGAAGCTTCAGAGCTGCCAAAATGCCGCCTTAAGGACCGTAACAGGTTGTGTTCAGATGATATCAATAGAACACCTGCATGAAGAGGCGAAGATGAGTTCGGTCAAGGAACATAACATAATGCTGACAAAGCAGTTCCTTCTGGGATGTCATCGGAGGGGACATCCGAACCACTGTCTGATGGAGAAAATTTACATTCACTCTTTGCGTGCAAAACAAAGTTAAATTTTTACATCGTTTCGTACACATTTGATTTTTGCATTTATTCGTTTTTTATTAAAAGTGCTTTATTTGCATTTTTGTTGCTCACGCAATATAACACAACTGTGTAAATTCAAAAGAACACATACTTATACTTTTCCATTCAAGTAGTCATTGTTCGACTCGACTCGCTTTGTTAACACTAACAACAATAACAACAATAAACCACTCTCATGCTTTGTTAAAATTAACAACAATAAAAACAACAATAACAAGAATACATTGTACCTACATACAGAACTACTGTATTTTTTAAGATAAAAAAGTCTGTTTCTATGGAAATTGTTTGTATGTACCTACATATGTGCGTTTAGTTTCATTTAAATTTTTTTTTTCTTGTACTTAATAGTTAATGCTGAATAAATACATGAGTAATAATTGCTTCATTTCTGGCTTTTTTGTTTGTATTTTTTTTTCTTTGCCAAAACAATCATTGTCGTAACGAACACACAAACATCTTTATTAAAAAACGAAGCTAACGATTATATAAATAACAAAGCATGATGTGCGTTATTTGAATGACTGCAAACCAGCAGCGAATATTTGCGGTTGCGCAAGTTTGATTGTATGACCGCAAGCGAGTGTATTTGTTGTTGTTGATTAAATGCGATTTTTTTCAATCGAATAAAGCTGTTCTCTGTTATGGACCACGTGAGGTAGCACAGTTACTGGGCCTTGATTTAGCTGAGTTGGAAGGACAGAGCGAAGAAGAAGAAGGAGAAGAATAGAAAAGTAATTTTATACATGCTTGTTTTTCAGGTCGAGCTGTTACAACAACAACAAACAAGTATTACCAAAAGAAATAAAATTAAAAATATTAATAAAATAAACAAAAGAAAATGTTTAAATAATGTAGGTACATGTTTTAATTTTACTTTTGTACATGCTAATAGGTGCGTTTGAGTACTTTTACAGTAAAAGGCAGTAAATGAGTAAACTAAAAAATTTTCTCTCACAAAAAGCTGTTGTCCAAAAAAGTACGCGAACGCAAAATTTGTAAAAATTCTTAAAATAAAGGCAACAGCTGATGGCAAATAATTGAAGTGTTGAAAAATATTGACACGTTTGACTACTTATGTAAATCGTTTTCTTATCAGTACTCGATTAAATACTTTTTATAACACGAACATTTTTGGAAAATACAAACAAATTATTTTATGGAATCTTTCATATTTGTTTGTTTTTTATTTTATTTGATTTTACTAATTTGTAGCGGGTTAAATTATTTAAAAGAACATGAATAGTTTTTTTTGCTATTGAGTACTCTAAAAAATTAACATAACAAAAAAAATTTCAAAAGTTTGTATTTAGCCAAATAAATGCTTCACAAACAAGTTTAATTAATTAATATTTATTCACTTTTTGTTTTGGTTTAATTTTTATTTCAACTTTTCTTTATTTAACAATTTTTTCACAATTTGTATGCTTTTTATTTGTTTACCTTTTGAAACATATGTTTTTTTGATTTACTAAATTTTACTGCAAAAATTTCTGCAGTAAAAATTTGTAAATACTCACGACAAGAACTGTCACTTTTCGCTCTCAATTTATGTTCTCATTTACTGCATTAAGTTTAGTAAAAAGTAGTAAAAACTTTTGTGTTCTCGAACGCAAGTAATGTGTCATTTATGTATTTCTTTGAACGTTTTCATTGTAACGTTTGCTTTTGGGGTAAAAATTTGGTTTTAATTCTTCCCGTACTTTTGTACATTTTTGTCTATTAGTGAGAAAAATTCTTGTTTACTCTCATTTTACCGAACTTTACCCAAAAAGTACGGGATCGCACCTATTGTATATGTTTGTTTACGTTTATTGTTTTTCCCCACACACGTTTATGGTATGCCACACATACACGTTTTTTCCTTTTGCTTTGTTTATGTGGTAGTAAGTTTTTGACAACTAAAAAGAAATTTTACACAAACAAAATACATGTCGTTTTTTTGTTTTTGTTCAAGTAAGCAGGGCCCTGGTTCCAAGTAGTTTTTAAGAGACTCGAAATAAAACTTTACAAAAATATGCTGACAATAATGAATGAAAAACTCTTAAGTAGTTCTAGCATATCTTCATGCTTAAAACCACAGAGTATACAGAGGCGTCACGAGACAGAAAATATTGTGTTTTTTTCTGTCTTTTTCTTCGAAAGCTGCCCTTTTTGCGTTTTTTGTTTTGATTATGCAATTTGTGTTGATAGTAGCGGGCTGTTTTTACGCATTGTCACTTCACTAACAAAAAAAGTTTTCTTTCTCTTTCTTCGAAAGCTGCCCTCGCACATGATTTAGGCATTTTTCATACGTCACTTTTTTCATCTCTGTATACTTTGTGCTTAAAACTACACCATACCGGCGAAATCAACGATATGGAAAAATTCTTCAGTTTTATTTACTAAATTACCAAGAACTTAAAACAAAATTGAAGAAATCAAACAACCTCATGGAAGGGTTTCAATTGTGGTCGACGAATTGACAGATATTTCATGTTCATATTACAATTGCACCTATAATGCTGAAACAAAAAAAAAATTGAAATATATAATCCTGGAAAAGAGGGTTTGTTTGAAACTTTTTAAAAATATAGCTGAAGTTTACTGATTTATATAGACATGATTAGCCACCAACAAATTTAAACTCATTTAATAAATTTATTAAATTCTTTTTTTTTTTTTTTAATATTTTTAATTAGGCTAAAGTTCATCAAATTTAATTTTCATTAAATTGTTTTTATGAAGAATGGAATTTTACAACATGAAATTAATTAAAAAAAAACGCCTGGGTTCGAGCCCAGCTTCAGTCAAGAATGAAAAATTATCAATAAATTTTAATTAATTTCATGTTGCAAAATTCCTTTCTTCATAAAATTAATTTAATGAAAATTAAATTTGATGAACTTTAGCCTAATTAAAAATATTAAAAAAAATTGGATTAAAAACCATAAGTAATTCAACAAAATAACCACAATACTGATTTTATTAAATTCCTATAATTATACCCACACCACAATAGTGGAGAGGGTATTATGCATTTGTGCTGATGTATGTAACGCCTTAATATATTGGTCCTAGACCCACCTTAAAGTATACCGATCGTCTTAGAATCACTTTCTGAGTCGAACAAACGATGTCCGTCCGGCTGGCTGGCAGGCTGGCTGGCTGTCCATGTAACCTTGTGCGCAAAGTACAGGTCGCAATTTTGGAGATAATTTGATAAAATTGGGGTCATAGGTTCACAAGGACCAAGCCTATTGAAAATGGGCCGAATCGTAGGACCACGAGGGAAGATAGGGGGAAATTTCTTCCTCTCAGAAACTATCAAACCCATTTCAACGAAATTCAAAACATAGATAGAACCATATCTATATGGACACAGAATGTATGCATTTTTTTAAAAATAGGACCACGAAGGGAGATAGGGGCAATTTCTGCCTCTCAAACCGATTTTAATGAAATTTAAAACATAGATAGATCCATATCTATAGGGACACATTAGCTATACAGTTTTTCAAAAATAGGACCACAAGGGGAGGTAGGGGGCAATTTCTGCCTCTCACAAACTTTCAAACCAATTTTCATGAAGTTTATAAACATAGATAAATCCATATTTATATGGACACATAAGCATGATGTGTTTTTAAATACTGTGGTGTAGGGTATCATATGGTCGGGCTTGACCGACTGTACTCTCTTACTTGTTTTTTAAAACCAAAGTTTTTCAAATTTTCTACAGCTTTGTTCACACCTATTAAATATAACGTCCTACACGTAACCACTAGTTTTCTTAAAGAATTGTTTGCTTTTGCCAAACGTTTGGCTAGATCAAATATTATTTAACGGTTTCTCTTCTACATTTTACATAAATACAATTATCATCTTAGACATAAAGTTTAGCAAATAAATATTTATTGTTAAAAATAAAGCTTAAGTTTTATCAATTTACTGGTCACGCTTTTTTATTTGATCAACATGTTAGGTCTGAACTAGGGTTTCTAATTTCCCGGACTTTTTCTATTCCCGGGAAACGAAACAAAAAAAATCTTATTCCCGGGAATTCCGGGATTCTTAGACTAGAACAAAGGTTTCATTAAATGAGTTCAAGACAAAAATTTTTACTTTTTTAAAAGAATTTTATTAATTCCACAGAAAACCAAAAAAATTGTTCATATCTGTGGCATTTTGACAAAACATCTTAGGTCAAGATAAGATAGCAAGAATAGTTTTAAACAAAACTCGGTGAAAAAATAATTTTTATCAAATAATAAAATAAACCAAAATTAAAGAAAAATTTCGTTTATAATACAAATCGTAATTAAAATCGTAAACAAAAATGTTTTTGAAGGAAAATTCGTATAATTAACAGCATTTTTTCAACTCTTTAAATTTAACTTTTGTCAAAAGGCCGCAGATATGTTCATTAGGGGTGGAATAGTGTTATATGGAAATCCTTAGCAGCAAGATTTCGATACTTTAGAACCCCCAATTTTGTGAAGTTCGTAAAAAAAACACATGAGCCAAAAAATTAGAGGTGTGGAATGGTGGTAAATGGCTACTCATCGAGGTCAAAGTTAGGGGAAAACGATACAAAAGCAAAAAAAAAAAAAGATTCACAACTGTCCCTGAGTCGCTCCTAGAGGGGTTAAATGTAAGACTTGCCCCCCCCCCCTAAATGTTTTATTAACATACTAACCCCCTATCTGTGCCCCTGAAGTGGCTCCCATACTAAATATTTTTTATAAAATTACCCGCCACCGCCCTACTAGCCACAGAGTGCCCCTAGAGGAATCAAATATATGACGGACCCCCAATATTTTTGCTACCTGAGCATTTTTTCAGAACATACCTAGTCTCCATCTTTAATCATAAGGTTGGTCCCCATACAAACATTTTGAAAATGGCGGAGTTGCACAACATATGTTCCGCATTTTTTACATAAAATATTAGGTTGTTATATTTTACGAAAAGTTATTTTACAACTTCAATGTTTTTATTTTTTTAAAGGCACCTGATTCCTTTCACAGAAAAAGTAATTACAAAATATTTTCTACAGAAAAGAACGACACAGAACAGCAACAGAAAGTAAAAACTAATGAGGCCTTTAGATTTGTCTTCAACTTTCTTTTTTTGGCACAAACCCCCCATTCCCGGCGAGTATTACACTTAACACCAGCGTGCCACTGTCCATTGCGAAGAGAATTTAAAATTTTGATTTCTTTACATCTTCACATACACGCTTTCTCTAACACATGTTACAATTGATGATGAACCTAAGCATGAAATATTTGCTGCAATGAGGACATTTAGTATGTACTTGCTAAAATTTTCAATAAAAATATAAATAAGTTTTCTTTTTTTTTTAACAAAAACCAAAAAACTTACCATTTTTATGAGTTATTCCTACATGAACAGCCAAAGCCTGTTTTGAAGAGTACAACTGCTGACAAAATTGGCATTTAAACTCTGTGGGTGCTTTTTTTGTTCTTTCAGTTTTATGGCATCGATGATAGTGGCTACATAAAGAGCTCCAAAGTGTATAAAACTTTTGACAATCCTTTGAAAATAAAAATTAGTTATGTATTACTTCATATACATTAATAATTTAATAATAAAACTTTTTTCAAAAAAGCACATTTTTTTTTAAAGTATATTGACAAACTATTTAAAAATAAGCAATAAAGTATAGTATTGGTGTCAATCTACTGACAACTAAGTTGACAGTTTTACAGTACAAGGTTCGCAACTTTAGGCTTCCTAGGCTGAATGGCACGGAGCTGATATCCTCGAAACGTGATTCTGTATAGTAAACTATATTGGGAACTTAATGTTGTTTTTAGGTTTGATAGGGGCATTATGGCCATATTCATGTGTAGAACTGGGTCTAAGGCCCCATGGTTTTTCGAGGCTGTGGTAGAACCGATTCTTTTCTATGGGATCATATGGTGTCAATGGTTATGGGAACGGTACTGCAGATAGTAGCCACTGGCTTAGCGGGGTTGGAATTAAAAACTTTGTTTTTATTATCAATTAAATGAATTTTTATTAAATAAAAAAAAAAATAAGTATAAGTAGGTTTGTTGTGATGATGATCAATTCGGTTAACACCGATGAAGACACTGTTCACTGTGTTGAAGTGGTTGTCTGTTGACATCATGACATCAACAGTTGGCTGCGAGTTCCGTGATTAGCCAGGAGGCGGTGGGCGTGTGGTCTTCGTGGGACTGTGGTCATGGCAGGATCATCATGTGACGTGACGTGGCGTGACTTGACTATTGCACTCCGAAACCATTCTTCGGTGCTTTATTCGCAGTTCATCACCGCAATGTTGATGGACTTGTAGTTTTGAGAAACAGGGCCCTGATTGTACTTAGAGGAGCAGCAAGGTAGGTTGAGGTTTCTTCATCCGGGAACTGGGGATAAAGGTCAATTTAAAGCTGACGGTTAATAGCAGTGTATTTCAGGTGGTAATCTCCGCCATAAAGCGAGCAGCTGAGGTATTTCGTAAATCGAGAGATATGCATATTTGTAGACAGAAAAGCTGCCATTTCAGCTCTGGCTTGTGTCTCTAAGACACCTAGACTAATTGTGGAATGCCGGATGACTCTAAATGGGATTGTGGAACATTGTAGGGTAATGCAGGCATTGTTTTTAGAGCAGTGTGTATCTATGGAACCAAACCGCAGACGTTCTAGGCAAACAGGGCTGTCTCATGGTTGAAATGTTCGTCAACGGTCTCATCGGCATTTGAATGGCTCAGTGAAGATGTCAGGGTGATACCTGCTTGATGGCCTGGAGTCTATGGTCAGGATATGACGCGGGAAAAATGCAAGTACTACTTGGACTCGATAGGGAATAGATTAGAACAGTGATATCATGACAGGGACCCATGCGACGAGGATGGGTTTGGGTTATATTGATCGCTGTAGAAGTTGTCATGATGAGGAGGAGTAGGAAACGGTGTTTCACTTGGGCTCTGGGCTATAAGGATGAGGTATTTTGAGATAAGAGAATTGCCGTTGTATCTAGTGTAGGACTGAGGTTAATTTCTATTCTTTTCACGGAGTCGAGGTGGTTCAAGGCTGCAGTGATGTCTTGGGAATAACTTAATGGTAGCCAGCTGACTCTGGTTACTGGCGCGGGGTATAATAAAGGGACCGCTATAAGGTGAGCAGTCCACGTGTCGACTGCCCGTTGAGAGTGAACTCTATTTGGGACCCATGGCCATGGCACGGACCCGGCAAAACAAGATTTTGGACGACTTCTAAATGCTGTGTTTCAATGCCACACTAAAAGGCTAATTTATTTATTTAATTACCATATTGTAATATAAAGCCATTTGGGCCAAAAAAACGTATTACATAGCAATACAATCCCGAGTATAGTATTTGACCTAATCTATAAAAATAACTTACATACTTATGTATATAAATATAACTGCACCCATTAATTTAACTCATTGGCCTCCAGCCGTAAAAAATTATAAAAAGTACTATTAAAAAGAGAAAGTAAAAGACAATTTGAAAGCTACTTAACAGAAAACATTAAAAACTATCGAAAGGAACTTGAGAAATGCTTCAATATTCAATATTCTAATACATTTTGATATTCTATATTTTATGTAATTTTAGGATTCTCAATTCTTGCACATTTCTACTTGTGTTTTCTGGAGTTTTTTTAGAATAAAACAAGCCACCCTTTTCGGGAGCAAAATTTTTAAGAAACAGACGCCAAATTGCATTTTTTTATATAAAATGTCACATTTCTTTGTAGAAACGAAAACACCAAAAAACTACACCATTTTTCATTTAAAATGAGAAAATTCAAGATGAAATTGAGAAAATTCCAAATGAAATTAAGAATTTCAATTTGATATTGAGAAAATTCAAATTGAAAATGAGAAATTCAATTTGATATTGAGAAAATTCCAAATGAAATTGAGAATTTAAATTTGAAATTGAGAAACATCCAAATGAAATTGGGAAATTTTAATTTGAAATTGAGAAAATTCCAAATGAAATTGAGAAAATTCCAAATAAAATTGAGAAATTTAAATTTTTCATTGACAAAATTGAATTATCTATATAATTTTTATTATATTCATTCAACAAACATACATAACTAACAAGGATCGAAAAATATGAAAATAAATACAAATCGCAGTATTATTGACCAACAGGCATATCTTCCAGATCCAGAGCAGATTGGTAAAACGATGATGTATGTTGTATGGCTCTACTGCAATCTCCAGTAGTTATACATGTCTTAGAAGCATTAATCATCTGTTCTCCTACATGGGTGGGAATTACGTTCGGTACATTTATCGTTGTTGTTACCGTACTTTTTATTTTTGACCAAATAATTTCAATGGGGTTAAGCATCGGTGAATAGAAGCTCAATCGCGTAACTGGAGAGTTGTCAGAAATAATTTGTAGCCGACTGTGGCATTGAGCATTGTCACATACCAATACGAGGATCTGGATGCCTGTTGGTCAATAATACTGCGATTTTTATTTAGTTTAATTTTTTTCGATCCTTGTTAGTTATGTATGTTTGTTGAATGAATATAATAAAAATTATATAGATAATTCAATTTTATCAAGGAAAACTTAAAATTTCTCAATTTCATTTGGAATTTTTTCAATTTCAAATTTAAACTTCGTAATTTCATTTGGAATTTTCTCAATTTCAAATTGAAATTCTCAATTTCATTTGGAATTTTTTCAATTTAAAATTGATATTCTCAATTTCAATTGGAATTTTCTCAATTTCAAATTGAAATTCTCAATTTCATTTGGAATTTTCTCAATTTCAAATTGAAATTCTCATTTTCATTTGGAATTTTAAAAATGTGATTTTCATAAAAATTCGGTTATTCGATTATTAACGATTTTTTTTTTTTTTTTTTTTTTGTTCTATTAAATTTACTTTTTTTATAAGTCTACTTAATTCTGTGCAAAATTTCTCTGCTTATGTTGTAAATATTTTTTCAAACTAGTGCCGTTTTAAATAAACAAATTTTGGCGATTTTTGGTTGTATTATTTTTTTTTTTTATTTACTGTTTTTTTTTAAGATTTTTGATACTCTCATAGAACGATGTCGACAAATTATCTTTCCGAATCATTTAATTTGCGATAAAATGACATCGATTTGTTTTTGCATGTTGTTGCATATTTTGGTGAAAATGCATATTTTTGCATATTCAGGTTTTATATGCATATTTTGAAATTTTTGAGTGATTTTTTTTTTAATTTAAACTAAATAAACAAATTTAATTTAAATAAACAAATTTTTTTGGAGCTTTTTTTAAGTACAAGATTTTCAAGATTTCCAGAGAGAGAGAAATGTCAAGAGTTACTTCTAATATTGACGAATCGACCAACGAAAGCAACAAATAAAATACAATGTTGTGTTTTTGGTGTTGTTACTTGTTGTAGTATAGCCAACATCCTAAACATGAATTCGCCTTGAAAGTGGGTTTTGAAAATAATTTTTTTCAAAATGCATTGACATTCTTCAAGTACAAGACAAAGTTTTACTTTATATAAAACAGTACTTATCAATTTAAACAAACAAAAATTTATATATGTATTTTTATTTTTAGTAAAATTAAAAAATGATTTTTTATAGAAATTTTTTATTTTTTTGGTGCATATTTTAAATATTTTAGTGCATATTTTTGATTTTTTAGTGCATAAAAATCTCATCCCTAGTTATTATTATAATCTAATGACGAACGTGATCATAAAATTTGGCATATTTAATGCGTCATCTTTGCTATGACTACAGTGACATTAATTTGATGCTACCTTTTGTGCATTATTAACATTATTTTCATGTTTAAAAGAAGCAAAAATTCCCATATTCTATTTGTTTAAATAATTTAGTTAAATGCATCAAATATTTAAAGTAGAATGATAACGAACCCCATATCGGTCATGCTGCTGGTGTCTTATAATTAAGAGTCCTTCTGTAAACAAAGGGCAGAATACAACAAAAGTGAAACAAACATGTGTTAAGGGTAAGTAAATATTAATATTCCCTCACTTTGACTTAAGCCAATCCCAATAAGTAAATTTAATGGCGGTTTTTTATTGAATTGAGCCTAATGAGTGATTTATCCGATGTTACTGATTCATCGCACTGATGACATTTTTTTTTTTTTTTTGACTGACTCCGTTTCGACATTTCTGTGATACCGATGTTACATCCCATCGATGACATAATTTCACTGGATGATAATTTGGCCAAATGATGTTATGGCTGACATCACAATGATGAATAGTGGCATGGTGTCAAAAACGAAGACACTTGTCATTGTACTGTTGTCAAAATACATCAGCTTTATGTAGACTTTTCTATAAGTGTACTTTTATTCTACTACATATTTTGCAATTCTAACCTGTTTTGTTGCAAAAATTTTCCCTCTACCGACTACCGTTCAAGGAACAATTTCCGAAAGAGATTTTTTTAGGCCCCTCCCGAAATATGTCTCTTGCGCAGTACCATAGAATGGAGAAAATGCTCGATAAGATCCCAGATTTGAAGGCGCAGTACGCTGAAGTTCTCCAAGAATACCTGGACTTGGATCACATGGAACCAGTTGCGCATTTTGAGCCCAAAGCAGAAAAAGTTTCTTCATTTTTTCTACCCCACCACGCGGTAATCAAGCCCGAAAGTAAAACCACAAAAGTGCGAGTGGTCTTTAATGCCTCAAAGAAAACCGGAAGCGGGTTTTCATTAAATGATGTGCTATACCAGGGCCCAACGCTTCAAACGGATTTGATGCAACTTGTTTTGCGATGGCGAAATTATAAATACGTATTCACTGGAGACATCCAGAAGATGTATAGGCAGATTTTGATGCATGAAGCAGATTTCGCAACAAAAATGAGGGATACGTGAATTCATTTCAACTGAAAACCGTTACGTTCGGCGTGAACTGCGCCCCTTTTGGCGATTAGGACTGTACTTGAGCTAGGTCTTGATTGCAGACACCTGTATCCCAAAGCATCTAATATTCTGAAGAACGAGGTCTACGTCGATGACATATTGTCCGGGGGACACACGCTTGAAGAGGCCAAGCACAAGCAAGAGGAGCTCCTTACAGCGTTGAAATCTGGTGGCTATCCCCTTAAAAAGATGATAGCAAATAATCAGTGTTTACTCGAAAGTTTGCCCCGGGAGGATCTTCTAGACGAAGATTTCTTGAAGTTTGATGATTCCAGCTCTTTGAAAACACTGGGAATTCGCTGGAATGCGTTGGCGGATATATTTTACTATGCTGTAGAGCCAATTGAAATCACCCCATCCGCTATAAAACGAAAAATCTTGTCGGTAATTGCAAGATTATTTGACCCTCTAGGTTGGTTAGGCCCAGTCGTTATTGTTGCTAAGACTTTGATGCAAGAATTATGGCAAGCAAAGTCTGATTGGGACGAAGGGGTACCTCCACACATACTTGTAAAATGGAATTTATTCTTAAAAAACTTGCCATTTATTTCAACCATTAAGATACCTAGATGGGTAGATTTCTCCCCAGGATATAAAATCCAAATACATGGCTTCTGTGAAGCCTCAGAGAAGGCATATTGTGGTTCAGTGTATATTCGAACAGAAAACTCAGAAGGTCATATAAATATTCTTTTGCTGGTAGCAAAAACGAAAGATGATCCGATCAAGCGGACTACCGTTCCGAAACTCGAATTGTGTGGTGCTTTATTGTTGGCTAAGCTCATTCGTAGTGTAGTCACGAATTGTCAGTTTACCTATGAGCTATTTTTGTGGACAGACTCGTCCATAGTCCTGGGTTGGTTGCAAAAACTTCCCTACACGTTAAAAACTTTTGTCGCAAATAGTGTGACTCAGATCATCAGCATCGCCAGCACTCAACACTGGAAACACGTCCAAACTGAAGAAAATCCTGCAGATATGGGCACTCGAGGCTGCTCCCCGCAGGAACTTGCAGACAATCAACTCTGGTGGCATGGTCCCACCTGGCTACACCTTCCCACACCATTGTGGCCAATACCTCTTACGTTTGACCCAGTCGACTTGGAGACAAAAAAGTCCATCATCAACTTTCATCTTGACATAAACTGCACAGATGTACTAGAAGAATTTTCATCTTTTGCAAGGGCGTTGCGAATTCTTTGTTATCGACTTAGATTTGTGAACCGAGTTCTCAAAAAACCATTTTCCACCGAAAGGTTTATTACAGCTCAAGAAATTAGCTCAATGAAAAGAGATATTTTTACCGTGAATATGATTGCCTGAAAGAAGAGACCGTTAAGCCGCAAAAGCAGATTGCTTAACTTGAATCCTTTTATTGATAAGGGCGACCTTTTAAGAGTCGGCGGCAGGCTTATTAATGCAGGCTTAAGTTAAGAGGAACGTCATCCAGTTATTGTGCCAGAAGGGTCTCATTTTGCGAGGCTCCTAGTTACTAGTTAGTTTACCCATCGCATTATGCTCCACTCTGAGCACCATATAATGCTACGTGCGATTCGACAAGGATTTTATATCCCCAGATTAAAGAATCTTGTCCGAAAATGCATCAGAGAATGCAAGGCCTGTACGATTTACAAGCATAAGGTCCAGCACCAAATCATGGCCGCACTCCCCCCAGAACGCGTGAACTTTCCCTGCCCTTCACATATACCGGAGTCGATTTCGCTGGTCCCTTTAATATTAAATCTTCTACGTTGAGAAATGCAAAGATTCTCAAAGGTTACGCTGCTGTGTTCGTATGTTTTTCTACACGAGCCGTCCATCTCGAAGTCTGTTCAGACCTAACAGCCGATGCCTTTCTAGCCTGCTTTCACCGCTTTACTGGGCGCAGAGGACTCCCCAAGACCATGTTTTCTGACAACGGTCGAAATTTCGCCGGTGCAAGCTATGCTCTTCTTAAAGGCCACAACGAGTTCTTAAAATCTATTGAAAGGACTTTAATTGAAAAGTACTCCACCTTGGGCGTTACCTGGTCTTTTATACCGCCATATGCACCTCATATGGGT
This sequence comes from Pollenia angustigena, assembly GCA_930367215.1. Classification (NCBI taxonomy): domain Eukaryota; kingdom Metazoa; phylum Arthropoda; class Insecta; order Diptera; family Polleniidae; genus Pollenia; species Pollenia angustigena. The sequence continues at coordinate 201,956,240 of OV884060.1, forward strand.
GGCCTCTGGGAGGCCGCAGTCAAGAGCATGAAGTCTCACCTGAAGAAAGTTACCAGCAACCTATCTTTCACGTTCGAAGAATTCAACACGCTCCTAGTTCGTATTGAAGCCATTTTTAATTCGCGCCCTCTATCGCCTCTTACCGAAAACCCGGGTGAAGTACTACCACTGACCCCAGGACACTTACTTAGAGGGGCTCCAATTACATATATAACCGAGCTTCAACGCCGTTTTAAATGGCAGAAGGAACGCGACAACTTAAAACCAAACGATATTGTTATAGTCAAAGAAGACTTACTTCCACCTGCCGAGTGGCTCCTTGGTCGCGTTAATAACGTAATCTATGGTCGAGACAGCAAAGTAAGATTTGCTGAAATAGTCACTAAAAAGAGCATAATTTTACGCCCAGTTGTAAAACTATGCTTGCTGCCGACAAACAACACAATGAGTAAATCCCCACCACCTACCAACTAATCTACCAAATTCCTCAACAAAAATAGAAAATTGGAAAACTCAGTCGCATTAGGTATTTTTTTAACACTGTAATACTTCTTTCTTTTCTTTTGCTAAAAATACAGATGGAGAAGCAACCACGATGCCACATTTGCCAGCTCAATTACCCTCTGCAATATTGCCTGAATTGGATGGCCTACAATCATGTTAGGGACCAGTGTACCTCAACCAGGGGATGTGCAGTTTTGGTCAACGGAGTGGCTTGCAATGCCTTTAACCACACACTGCTACACCCAAAAATCAAAAGGATGTCCTCGCTGAACCTCAGCGCGAGGGACCCGTGTTAACTAGAGCTCTGGCAGCCATTCCACCAACAAACGCAGTGGCAACACTACAAGCCACAATCTCTCAACTAGATGACACCCAATTGGCAGCCGTGGCCAAGAAACTTCATCTTGAAGAACCCCGTTGTACATCCAAGCAAGCATTCCTAGAGGCTGTAAAAAAAGTGCTCTTAAATTCAACAATGCAGCCGGACTTGGACGTCCCAATATCCCAAGCATCTATCTTTGGCTCGAATGGATCACATTTGGATCGACTCCTAGGCGTGTAGGGGGAGCTTTTGCCACACTTCGGGGGGAGCATGTTGAAGCGACTTCAGTTTTATTTAATTTTATTTTTTCAATTTTCTTATATTTGTTAATTTTCTTTTATTTTGCTAATATTCTTTAATTTTTAATTTTTATTATTTTTTTATTTAAATTTTCTGTTCACACTCGTAAAACTGCTCTGAGTGGAGAAGCAGCTCGCGCTTTTTGTCATTTTTTCTTAAGGGCAAACAGGTCGTTTTTGTTTGTCTGCTTTTGTTGCGTTTTGCGTTGTCACCCCGCATTGGTTAGTGTTTCGGCGTCGTATAACTGTACCGAGTTACAGTTTTTGCGGTATCTGCATTAACTATATGCAATCGTTTTTAACCTCAATTTGAGGTTTTGTCTGGTGGAGAACCATTAATAACTCATGTGACTGGTGGAGAACCAATATAACTCAGACGTTTTACTGGTGGAGTACCAAGGAAATAACTCAGAAGTTTTACTGTGGAGACAAGATATACTCTGGAGCTTATTCTGAAAGCTCTTCGCCTTCCTATACGAAGGTCTAGGTCGATCGAGGACTTGTGGATGAGGCTCCAACAAACCGTGTGATACCCTGGCAATATAACTAGTCTTGGGCTTAATCGTTCATTTAGGTGACTTTTCATTAGAGTTCATTTAAAAAAAGTGAACTAGTTCGTTCTTTTAGTTCAGTAGTTCACTTTTAGTCAGTCAGTCTTTTGAGCCAGCTGTATATTTCGTCAGTCAGTTCATTTAAGTCAGTTCATGTATGTAGTTTAAAGGTTCATTTACTTCAGTTGCTTGTTTTGATTTCTTATTCTGTTGTTGTTTATTTTTGTGTGTGTCAAGCTTTGAAAAAATTAATAAAAATTTAAATACTTAAAAAAACTTATTTAAATTTTTAATAAATATTTAAATATAATAAATATAATGTAATAAATATAAATTTTTAATAAAGTTCAAAAACACAATTGTGAATTTTTTAAAAAATTTCCTTTTCTTTGTTTTTCAACAAATAAATTTGACATTCCTCATTTTACAAAAACAAAATGCATAGTATTTTTCATGTTCTTTACCGAATTGATAGAAAAGAGACAACAATATTATTAGTTTCTATATGTTATAATATACTTGTTTCTTTTACTCATTGCCAGACTACTAAAATATGTTCATAATATAATCAGGGCTGCCATATTAAGAGATGTCTCGCCACATGTGGCAATTTTCAAACATTTTGACTACACTGCGATTTATAAAATATATGGCGATTTTCTTATTATTAAAAAGATTTCCGTATGACGTGCTAAATTTCCAATTATTATTTTTGATAAATACACTGAAATTAGATAAGCTATTAATTTATTTTAAGACTCTAATACTATGTTTCCACTATCAGCTTGTTGTCAACTTGTTTTGAGCAAAACGTGTCAGAGTGCTTCCATTATGTAAAACTGGTTTTGGTTTTCGAAATCAATTTGGCATTAATGTTGTTTACAAACATGAAAGCAAAAAATATTTTTGTAAAATAATAAATATTTTCTTATTTGTTTTTTAATACACATTATACATATAATTTAATAAGTCTTGTTATTTTGGTAAATCTGTAATTTTTTTCGAAATTGTTAATCACCAATAATGGAAAACTCTGAGTTTTTTCATGGTTTTCGACTGTATGGGAAAACAAGTAGCAGAACACTTGTTTTGCTGCAAATGTAGTTTTGTGGCCCAAAACATGTAAAGCGGCCCATACACTTGCAATATTATTGTATATGATATTCGCCATATCATTTCCATTTTGTCCTATATTTTACAATAAGTCGCACAATAGTTTCATTCATTCAATAAAAAGGCGAACATAACCTATAGGAATAATATAAACAGCATTGTATAATGTTGCCAACACACTTCTCTTTCTTTTCGTTGTGCAATAAAAATCAAGTCTTTTGATTGTTGCCAATATATTGTTCCACCTTCGAATATCACATACACATTGGCGATATAATTGTACTATACGTAAAATTTAACAATTTTATTCTAAGTGTATGAGCCGCTTAAGTGAAATACTATTACATAATGGAAACACTCTGACACGTTTTGCTCAAAATAAGCACCCCTACCTCAAACAACTACTCCCATGAAAATATTCCTATATTTTTTTTATTTCGTATTGTGAATGATTCCTATAACAAATTTTATGGGAACGAATTCCCAAACTAAAAACATGTAGGGAACATGTAAGTTTTAATTTGTATTTTAAGGTAGGGCTCAATTAAATTACTTTTTTCTTTTATTGAAGGAGTATTAATAAGAAAAATTAAGATAAACATTATTCATTATTTATTTTATCATATAATTATTAGTGTTTTATTTTGTATATTTTTCTTTCAGAATACAAGCTCTGACAATTTATTCACAATAGAGACATTTGTTTATAAAGCACTATAATGCACAATATAAATTTTTACTCCCAAAATATTTGCGATGACAAAAAATTGTCAGGTGAAAACGCTATGTTAATGCCGACAAAATCACCTCAACAATAAATTTCAGCATGTCCTACGGAAATCTTAAGAGGCCCATAGACACATACTGCTGACACCTACTGCCGATGAATCCTTCGTATACGTGTGTGATTGATATTTTACTACACACCTATCAATCATCATTTTAAAATAAATGTCATTTCGTGAAATTCAAGAGAACCCCTACTTTCTTCACACGTTTTTTTCTCAGAAACTATTTTAAATTTGTTTTAATTTAAATTGAAAGAAAAATATATCATAAAATTAATAATTTTTTTATTGTTCATTGAACAACTGTCAGCAGTATGAGTTCATTTTGAAATCAAACCTATTTTGGTTTTTCATACTGCATTGTCTGTGTGACGCATACATAAATAAAAATTTCAAATTTACAAACACATGCTGATTGCATGAGCATGAGAAGTATGTGTCTATGTGACCCTTTATTAATAATACAAAATATTTTATAAATTGCCGAAAAAATCGCAGCTAGACATCTCTAAGTATGGCAGCCTTGATTTTATTATGAAAATGTTTAAAGTTATCTGGCAATGAGTAAAAGAAACAATATAATGTTAAACATAGAGACACTAATACTATTGTTGTTTCTTTTCAATCAGTGCGGTAAAGAATAAAATCAAGTGGACAAGCAACTGAAGTAAATGAACCTGTGAACTAAATGAATTGAACTAAATGAACCCTCTCAAAAGACTGCTGACGCAAAAGACAAAGTGACGAAAAGTGAACTGTTGAACTAAAAGGAACTGTCAGACTGAATGACAGTTCAACGTTCATCTGACTGACTAGTTCAATTGAACTAGTTCGTTCATGAACTACCCAACTCTAAATATAACTGTAGATAGTTAGCCAAAAACTTTTAGTGTTTAAGCAAAGTCAAAAAAAAAAAATTTTCTGTTCTTAAATTTTAAATTTGAATTTTGATTTGCTTAAATTTTGATTTTGTTTTAAGCTGCGTTCACAATCAAAAAAACATTTTCACTTGGTGTTCATAAAAGAGCAACAATTTCTTTTGTAACTACACACATTTTGCATCAAGAAACCGTTTGCAAATTTTAGCCACAACAATATTAGGCATTTATTTTTATTTTTGTAAACATTTTGTTAAAATTTTCATTCAAAACTAAATAAAATTATTTTCAACGTCAGAAACAATTTCATACAAATTGTTGCTGAAGTTCTAGTTGACTCAACTTTGGTTACATTTTTAAAAAAATTTTAGTTACATTTTTGTTCTAAAAATGAAAGGAAAATATATGAAATACTTTGGGAAGAAAAAAGATAGAAGAAAAAACGAAATTGTTTTTTTGATTGTGAACGTAGCTTAAAATTTGATTTTATTTAACTTTTAATTTAATTTTTTTTTCTCTGAGTGTAAACCCACTCGTTGGAATTTTCCAACACTCGTTACCTATTTTGTTTTTTATTATGTATTGTAAAATCCTTTTTTTGTTAATATTTAGAAAACCAATCGTGTTTTCTTTATTTTGAAAAATTAGTAAAAGGCTAGGAAGCTTAATAGCCTAAACATAGGCTAAAGTTAAGTTTTAATAATGGAACCTTTTTTATAAGGTCGGTTAAAGTCTACTTTTAGCTATCGGCTATCGGTAAGTTGTGAAAACGGGCCTTAATCTATTACGAAACAGTCGCAGGCGTTTTTTTAAATTCGCCAACCACGATAAGGTTTTAAAATAATTATTACATGGTAACCGCCCTACAAGAAATGAATGAGCAAGAAGAAACATTTTTCACGTTGGTGTTAAGAAAATGTGACTATTCGCTCATTCATTTCTTTTAGGGCGTATGCATGGCACAGCGTTTGAGAAATTTTTGTATTGTTTTATTTGTGATGCTTTGTCAACGCATTTATAGGGGCCATGTGAAAGTATGGACCGATTCTCACCATTTTCAATAGGAGTTGTCCTTTTAAATTAAGAATTTCATAAAATTATCTGTAAAACTGTGACGTATACTTTGCGCACAATGTTACATGGACAGATAACCTCCCGCCTGACGTACGGACATTGTTATATCGACTGAGAAAGTGATTCTGTGTCGATTGGTACACAAAAAGGTCGGTCTACACGCAAAGAAAAAACATGGTTGGGGTGAACATATTCTAAGAGCAACGTATTATGATAAGATTCATGATTGTAGTCACCATATTAAGATTATTATTGAATCATATTATGACTAAATATACTCGTACTATTACATCATAATATTTTCCCCTTAATCATATTATTATTCTGTTAATCATACTAAGTTAAGAAGTAATCAAGTTATTGTCATGTTAATCATAATAAGCTAAGAAATTAATCATATTATTGTCATGTAAATCATAATAAGCTAAAACTTAATCATATTATCATCATGTTACTCATAATAAATTTAGAAGCAACCATATTATGATACAGCACCTTTCATAGCTGTCATAAAAATACAAAATAGATTGAAATTTTTTTGCATCGATTTTTTATTTTGTGGCTTTTAACAATTTTTCTTAATGTTAATTAAATAGCGGAGTTCAATAAAAGGCTTGCAAAAGAGCAAATGCAAAATCTGTGGTTTTCATAGGCAACCGCGTATGTCCATTTTTCCGATTTTGAGATGTTGATGCCATATTGCCTAATTTTAAATGCTCTTTACATTTTTTTGAAAAAAGATGGATAAATTCCGATTTTTTAACGTAATGACAAAGTTTTAAAAGTGCATTTATTACCTAGCCCATGGTTTGATCTAGAATGGTTTTTCGGCTTTCATGAAAAATTTGTTTTAAGACATACGCAGTTGCCCGTGAAACCCACAGAAATATCATAGCACTTTTATAAAATATAACGAAATCTATGTGTGTTTTGTTGTTGGTTTTTAGAAAAAAACTACGATATTTTGCATTTGCCCTATTACATCACTAATACTGAATGAACTCCGCTTATATTTTAATTTTATTAATTTCTTTAAACTTATTTTTTTTAAAGGAATTTATCTTTAAATTGTTTAACCGCTCACATATAAAATAAAGGACACAACTGATTAAAAATTATTTTAAAATGGCGCTAACATAATATTGTTAGAGTAAAAATAGATTGATAGCACCTTTTACATAATATGATAAATGTATAGAAAGTTATCATGATATGGCTATTCAATATCATGATATGGTTGTGAGTAGTATAAAATGATTAGTATTGTGGTTATTTTGTTGAACTATTTATGGTTTTTAATCCAAATTTTTAATATTTTTAATTAGGCTTAAGTTCATGAAATTTAATTTCTATTAAATTATTTTTGTGAAGAAAGGAATTTTACAACATGAAAATTAATTAAAATTGTTATTGATAATCTTTCATTCTTGACGTGGCTCGGGCTCGAACCCTGGCCGGCAGGTTACCATGACATGTTTCGATCGCAACCACTCGATCTCCTCAGATGGATTTGCCGTCTTACACTCGCAGCCATCGACGACTGCTGACGTCACTAGTCAAACATCAATCCTTAAACCAAATTGTATTTTAACATTTGGTAGATCGAAATTTGCTTTCCTGAATGATTATCCACTTTAATTGATTTTACATGTTTTTTCCTTTACTTCTGTTTTTTTCGTACTTTCGTCAAGAATTTTTCTTGAAGTCCAAGTACATTTTTTTGTTTTTTCACTTTGTCTTTCTCTTTTCTGTTGACCTTTTTCAGCACAACTTGAAGGACAAATGTACACATAGAGCTCGTGCCTTAGCTTTAACAATAATTAGTATTGTGGTTATTTTGTTGAACTATTTATGGTTTTTAATCCAAATTTTTAATATTTTTAATTAGGCTTAAGTTCATGAAATTTAATTTCTATTAAATTATTTTTGTGAAGAAAGGAATTTTACAACATGAAAATTAATTAAAATTGTTATTGATAATCTTTCATTCTTGACGTGGCTCGGGCTCGAACCCTGGCCGGCAGGTTACCATGACATGTTTCGATCGCAACCACTCGATCTCCTCAGATGGATTTGCCGTCTTACACTCGCAGCCATCGACGACTGCTGACGTCACTAGTCAAACATCAATCCTTAAACCAAATTGTATTTTAACATTTGGTAGATCGAAATTTGCTTTCCTGAATGATTATCCACTTTAATTGATTTTACATGTTTTTTCCTTTACTTCTGTTTTTTTTTCGTACTTTCGTCAAGAATTTTTCTTGAAGTCCAAGTACATTTTTTTGTTTTTTCACTTTGTCTTTCTCTTTTCTGTTGACCTTTTTCAGCACAACTTGAAGGACAAATGTACACATAGAGCTCGTGCCTTAGCTTTAACAATAATTAGTATTGTGGTTATTTTGTTGAACTATTTATGGTTTTTAATCCAAATTTTTAATATTTTTAATTAGGCTTAAGTTCATGAAATTTAATTTCTATTAAATTATTTTTGTGAAGAAAGGAATTTTACAACATGAAAATTAATTAAAATTGTTATTGATAATCTTTCATTCTTGACGTGGCTCGGGCTCGAACCCTGGCCGGCAGGTTACCATGACATGTTTCGATCGCAACCACTCGATCTCCTCAGATGGATTTGCCGTCTTACACTCGCAGCCATCGACGACTGCTGACGTCACTAGTCAAACATCAATCCTTAAACCAAATTGTATTTTAACATTTGGTAGATCGAAATTTGCTTTCCTGAATGATTATCCACTTTAATTGATTTTACATGTTTTTTCCTTTACTTCTGTTTTTTTCGTACTTTCGTCAAGAATTTTTCTTGAAGTCCAAGTACATTTTTTTGTTTTTTCACTTTGTCTTTCTCTTTTCTGTTGACCTTTTTCAGCACAACTTGAAGGACAAATGTACACATAGAGCTCGTGCCTTAGCTTTAACAATAATTAGTATTGTGGTTATTTTGTTGAACTATTTATGGTTTTTAATCCAAATTTTTAATATTTTTAATTAGGCTTAAGTTCATGAAATTTAATTTCTATTAAATTATTTTTGTGAAGAAAGGAATTTTACAACATGAAAATTAATTAAAATTGTTATTGATAATCTTTCATTCTTGACGTGGCTCGGGCTCGAACCCTGGCCGGCAGGTTACCATGACATGTTTCGATCGCAACCACTCGATCTCCTCAGATGGATTTGCCGTCTTACACTCGCAGCCATCGACGACTGCTGACGTCACTAGTCAAACATCAATCCTTAAACCAAATTGTATTTTAACATTTGGTAGATCGAAATTTGCTTTCCTGAATGATTATCCACTTTAATTGATTTTACATGTTTTTTCCTTTACTTCTGTTTTTTTCGTACTTTCGTCAAGAATTTTTCTTGAAGTCCAAGTACATTTTTTTGTTTTTTCACTTTGTCTTTCTCTTTTCTGTTGACCTTTTTCAGCACAACTTGAAGGACAAATGTACACATAGAGCTCGTGCCTTAGCTTTAACAATAATTAGTATTGTGGTTATTTTGTTGAACTATTTATGGTTTTTAATCCAAATTTTTAATATTTTTAATTAGGCTTAAGTTCATGAAATTTAATTTCTATTAAATTATTTTTGTGAAGAAAGGAATTTTACAACATGAAAATTAATTAAAATTGTTATTGATAATCTTTCATTCTTGACGTGGCTCGGGCTCGAACCCTGGCCGGCAGGTTACCATGACATGTTTCGATCGCAACCACTCGATCTCCTCAGATGGATTTGCCGTCTTACACTCGCAGCCATCGACGACTGCTGACGTCACTAGTCAAACATCAATCCTTAAACCAAATTGTATTTTAACATTTGGTAGATCGAAATTTGCTTTCCTGAATGATTATCCACTTTAATTGATTTTACATATTTTTTCCTTTACTTCTGTTTTTTTTTTTTTTTTTTTTTTTTTTTTTTTTGTAAAATCAATTAAAGGTGATAATCATTCAGGAAAGCAAATTTCGATCTACCAAATGTTAAAATACAATTTGGTTTAAGGATTGATGTTTGACTAGTGACGTCAGCAGTCGTCGATGGCTGCGAGTGTAAGACGGCAAATCCATCTGAGGAGATCGAGTGGTTGCGATCGAAACATGTCATGGTAACCTGCCGGCCAGGGTTCGAGCCCGAGCCACGTCAAGAATGAAAGATTATCAATAACAATTTTAATTAATTTTCATGTTGTAAAATTCCTTTCTTCACAAAAATAATTTAATAGAAATTAAATTTCATGAACTTAAGCCTAATTAAAAATATTAAAAATTTGGATTAAAAACCATAAATAGTTCAACAAAATAACCACAATACTAATTATTGTTAAAGCTAAGGCACGAGCTCTATGTGTACATTTGTCCTTCAAGTTGTGCTGAAAAAGGTCAACAGAAAAGAGAAAGACAAAGTGAAAAAACAAAAAAATGTACTTGGACTTCAAGAAAAATTCTTGACGAAAGTACGAAAAAAAAAACAGAAGTAAAGGAAAAAACATGTAAAATCAATTAAAGTGGATAATCATTCAGGAAAGCAAATTTCGATCTACCAAATGTTAAAATACAATTTGGTTTAAGGATTGATGTTTGACTAGTGACGTCAGCAGTCGTCGATGGCTGCGAGTGTAAGACGGCAAATCCATCTGAGGAGATCGAGTGGTTGCGATCGAAACATGTCATGGTAACCTGCCGGCCAGGGTTCGAGCCCGAGCCACGTCAAGAATGAAAGATTATCAATAACAATTTTAATTAATTTTCATGTTGTAAAATTCCTTTCTTCACAAAAATAATTTAATAGAAATTAAATTTCATGAACTTAAGCCTAATTAAAAATATTAAAAATTTGGATTAAAAACCATAAATAGTTCAACAAAATAACCACAATACTAATTATTGTTAAAGCTAAGGCACGAGCTCTATGTGTACATTTGTCCTTCAAGTTGTGCTGAAAAAGGTCAACAGAAAAGAGAAAGACAAAGTGAAAAAACAAAAAAATGTACTTGGACTTCAAGAAAAATTCTTGACGAAAGTACGAAAAAAACAGAAGTAAAGGAAAAAACATGTAAAATCAATTAAAGTGGATAATCATTCAGGAAAGCAAATTTCGATCTACCAAATGTTAAAATACAATTTGGTTTAAGGATTGATGTTTGACTAGTGACGTCAGCAGTCGTCGATGGCTGCGAGTGTAAGACGGCAAATCCATCTGAGGAGATCGAGTGGTTGCGATCGAAACATGTCATGGTAACCTGCCGGCCAGGGTTCGAGCCCGAGCCACGTCAAGAATGAAAGATTATCAATAACAATTTTAATTAATTTTCATGTTGTAAAATTCCTTTCTTCACAAAAATAATTTAATAGAAATTAAATTTCATGAACTTAAGCCTAATTAAAAATATTAAAAATTTGGATTAAAAACCATAAATAGTTCAACAAAATAACCACAATACTAATTATTGTTAAAGCTAAGGCACGAGCTCTATGTGTACATTTGTCCTTCAAGTTGTGCTGAAAAAGGTCAACAGAAAAGAGAAAGACAAAGTGAAAAAACAAAAAAAATGTACTTGGACTTCAAGAAAAATTCTTGACGAAAGTACGAAAAAAACAGAAGTAAAGGAAAAAACATGTAAAATCAATTAAAGTGGATAATCATTCAGGAAAGCAAATTTCGATCTACCAAATGTTAAAATACAATTTGGTTTAAGGATTGATGTTTGACTAGTGACGTCAGCAGTCGTCGATGGCTGCGAGTGTAAGACGGCAAATCCATCTGAGGAGATCGAGTGGTTGCGATCGAAACATGTCATGGTAACCTGCCGGCCAGGGTTCGAGCCCGAGCCACGTCAAGAATGAAAGATTATCAATAACAATTTTAATTAATTTTCATGTTGTAAAATTCCTTTCTTCACAAAAATAATTTAATAGAAATTAAATTTCATGAACTTAAGCCTAATTAAAAATATTAAAAATTTGGATTAAAAACCATAAATAGTTCAACAAAATAACCACAATACTAATTATTGTTAAAGCTAAGGCACGAGCTCTATGTGTACATTTGTCCTTCAAGTTGTGCTGAAAAAGGTCAACAGAAAAGAGAAAGACAAAGTGAAAAAACAAAAAAATGTACTTGGACTTCAAGAAAAATTCTTGACGAAAGTACGAAAAAAACAGAAGTAAAGGAAAAAACATGTAAAATCAATTAAAGTGGATAATCATTCAGGAAAGCAAATTTCGATCTACCAAATGTTAAAATACAATTTGGTTTAAGGATTGATGTTTGACTAGTGACGTCAGCAGTCGTCGATGGCTGCGAGTGTAAGACGGCAAATCCATCTGAGGAGATCGAGTGGTTGCGATCGAAACATGTCATGGTAACCTGCCGGCCAGGGTTCGAGCCCGAGCCACGTCAAGAATGAAAGATTATCAATAACAATTTTAATTAATTTTCATGTTGTAAAATTCCTTTCTTCACAAAAATAATTTAATAGAAATTAAATTTCATGAACTTAAGCCTAATTAAAAGTAGTATAAAATGTTTAGAAAGTTATCATAATTAAGTTGTTAGAAAAATAATTACTTTTCGGTCAACAATACTCAAATTTATATCTGAGATAAACATTGGTATGGTTACAGTAACTATAATATTGTTGATATTAAATAAAAAATGCAATTATTTGTGTACGATAACAATATATTGTTACATTAAACATAGTGTTGTTGCCGTACCCATGCCCAAACATATTTTTTCTCTGCGTGTAAGACCAATATTTTTAAAGCTGGAATCCATACCACGCGTTTTCGCCTCCACGCAGCGCATGCTTTTATAACCTTACTTGCGTTCTACGTTTCAAGTTACATGCAACGCTTTTTATGCAGCAGCAGCACAAGTAAAAATAAAATTTAATTTGTCAAAATCAGCTGATTTGTTCGAACGCTGCTTGTGACGCTTACAAAAGTAGAAAGTAAACCTACTTTTCGCCTCAAGGATCTACGCTTTTGTGCATGTAACTTACTACGTATAACTACACAGATTATACTTTTTTGACAGCTACGTATGCTGCGAAAAAGCGAGTAACGCGTGGTGTGGACCTCCAGCTTAAGTGTTACACGCATCTCGACGATTGTAGTGTGGGTATTAAAACTAACAAAATGCTTTTTGTCTTTTAAAAAACACATGTTCAAAAGTCCCTTTTAAAAATCGAGCCCATAGTGCCATTGTAATAATTAAATCAGTCTTTCAGAAAAATATGAATTTCTTTATACAAACTAAATTTTTTTTACTTACCCCTACTTTGCATACAAAACGTCTAGTTATTGGAAATGATTGCCGCAATTTTTTTTTTAAGTCCTTGTGTGAATTGGAATGATTACGCATGTTAACCAAAGAATTGAAGCTTTTTTTACAAATAACACAATAAAATAAATCATTACTGTGACTATCACTTAAACGATGATCTTTAAGATGTTTTATTGTAAAAAAGTCTAAGGAACAACATTCACATGAATAACAATAACTTAAAGCTTTCTCGGCTACCGACGATGAAAAACAAGGAGATTCATTGTCTGACTCAATATGATCCTTAAATTGAAAAAAAAACAACAGAAATAATAATTTTACATAAATATTACAAGTTTAAAATCGGGAATACCTTTATCCTTTCCTTATTGAAACTTATTAAACCACATTTTGAGCATATAAATGAATGCACTACATTGGCTTCTGTAGTATGAGTTTTAAAATGACGAAGATATGCACGTTTATAAAAAAATGTTCTTGGGCAGAATTTACATTGTATGGAAAAAGAATTCTTGGTATGACAAATATCCTTTAAATCATATCGTAAAAATTAAATTTATTTTTTATTTTCAATTATGCATATTAGTTACCATATGTTGTTTTAAATCCAATTGACTAGAGTATCTTTCTGGACAAAGCACACATTCAAATTGATATTTACAATATTCATGCAATTCCATATGATTATTAAAAGCTTGTATATCCCTAAAAGGGCGCTTACATCTAATAAGAGCAATATAATTATTGATAATTTCGTAATACATAATGTAAAAATATTTAACACAAAAAATAAACAATTACCTTACACACGTCGAAGCAGTTTTAGGATTATGGTTATTTTGAGTATGTTCAAAGAAGTCATTAGAATTATTAAATACATCACCACATAATAAGCTAATTTTTGGCCTGTGTTTTTTTAAATGGAACTGCATATGAAACAAATATCTAAAGTGAAAAAGCGATTTTTATACATTTATTATATTGCTATAATAAGAATAATACCTTTTAAAAGATGGAATATCCAAATCGCAATATTTACATTTAAAATCTGGTAACCTATTTCTTCGTTTTATTCTTCGGCAGCAAGAATGGTTATTAAAATATAAAATATTTGAAAATGGTTTTCGGCAAGCTGTACATTTACTCTTAATGACGGTTCTGAAATAAAAAAAAAAAACAAGTTAGATTGCTATATTCGGCTGTGCCGAATCTTTGATACCCTTCACCGACAGTTAGAATATTTCAGGAGTGTGCTTTATATGAGACGCGGGCAGTGTGACCACATCTAAAAAAAATTGGATGCTAAATAGGGATTAAAACAATGCTAAAAATGCTAAAAATAAAATTTGAAAATGCTACAAAAATGCTAAATTTTCTTAAATAATTGTATCATTTAAATTAATGAATTTTACATTAATTTACCTGAAAATATTATATTTTTTTAAAATAAAATAAAGTTTGTATAAAAAAAATTATACACATACATAGATTTATTTAATAATTAGCCTTATTCCAGTTGTCGTTGTCGTAATCGCTCAAGTCGTTTTTTGTAAGAGATTAAAGTAATAAACAACCAGTGTTCTTTAATCTCTTACAAAAAACGACTTGATCGATTACGAATACGACAACCGGAATAAGGCTGAATATCAATTCAGTAGTTTGAAAAAAGTTAGCGATTTTTTAACCAAAAAAACAAAAGACCCTATCTACAAAATATTACATGATAAACGCTTTAAGCCCTAACCTACAGTTTGCAAAATATGCAACATTGTCAACTGTCAAAAAAACTGTTATGGCGCATCCATAATGTGCTTAAGTTGGCTTAGGCAAATGTGCGAATACATGTAAATCAAATGAGGCAAACCTTAAAGAAAATTTTTGTTAAGTTTTATGAAACTGTCCTTTGCTTAAGCAAAGTGCGAAACTGATCGCACATACCGAAAAAACCAACTTCTGAAAAAATCGGGTTTTCGGTTTTGTAACAAAAACCCGGTTTCGAATAATCGGTTTTTCGGTTTTATTCTTAAATTTTTTTTCTTTAATAAAAAAGTAAAACAAAACAAGCAATTGGTACGTATGCACTTCAGAACTTAAACGTATAATACATGTTACGTATATAACTACATAAAATTTAAGTTAGATGTAAAAAAAAATCCGTTTAATTCAGCGTTTAAAAAACTGCAGTTAAAGTAGAATGAATAACTGCTATTTCTTCCATTTCTTCATTTGACATTGCTAAAAAACAAGTAAGAAAGTATAGTCGGTCAAGCACGACCATATGATACCCTACACCACAGTATTAAATAACACATCATGCTTATATGTTCATATAAATATGGATTTATCATTAAAATCGGTTTGAAAATTTGTGAGAGGCAAAAATTGCTCCCTACTCCCCCAGTGGTCCTATTTTTGAAAAACTGTATGTCCATATAGATATGGATCTATCAATGTTTTAAATTTCATTTAAATCGGTTTGAGTTATATTGCCCCTATCTCGCCTCGTGGTCCTATTTTTTAAAAAATGCATCCCTTTTGTGTCCATAAAGATATGATTCTATCTATGTTTTAAATTTCATTCAAATCGGTTTGATAGTTTCAGAGAGGAAGAAATTTCCCCCTATCTTCCCTCGTGGCCCTACGATTTGGCCCATCAATAGGCTTGGTCCTTGTACCAATAAGAACCAATGTCCCAAATTTTATCAAATTATCTACAAAATTGTGACCTGTACTTTGCGCACAAGGTTACATGGACAGCCAGCCAGCCGGACGGACATCGTTAGTTCGTCTCAGAAAGTGATTCTGAGTCGATCGGTATACTTTAAGGCGTTACACACGTCAGCACAAATGCATAATACCCTTTCCACTTTTGTGGTGTGGGTATACTTCTGATTCATTAAATGTAAACAGTGGATGTCAAACCAACTCAAAAAGCGAAAAGTCGTACATAAATTTTCTTTTTTTGTTTGACAGTTTTTGGTTTCGACTGCAGTTTTTATACCCACACCACAATAGTGGAGAGGGTATTATGCATTTGTGCTGATGTGTGTAACGCCTTAAAATATTGGTCCTAGACCCACCTTAAAGTATACCGATCGTCTTAGAATCACTTTCTGACTCGAACTAACGATGTCCGTCCGGCTGGCAGGCTGGCTGGCTGTTCATGTAACCTTGTGCGTAAAGTACAGGTCGCAATTTTGGAGATAATTTGATGAAATTCGGGTCATAGGTTCTTATTGGCACAAGGACCAAGCCTATTGAAAATGGGCCGAATCGTAGGACCACGAGGGAAGATAGGGGGAAATTTCTTCCTCTCAGAAACTATCAAACCGATTTCAATGAAATTTAAAACTTACATAGAACCATATCTATTAGACACAAAATGTATGCATTTTTTAAAAAATAGGACCACGAGGGGAGATAGGGGCAATTACTGCCTCTCAAACCGATTTTAATGAAATTTAAAACATAGATAGATCCATATTTATATGGACACATTAGCTATACAGTTTTTCAAAAATAGGACCACAAGGGGAGGTAGGGGGCAATTTCTGCCTCTCACAAACTTTCAAACCGATTTTCATGAAGTTTATAAGCATAGATAAATCTATATTTATATGGACACAAAAGCATGATGTGTTTTTAAATACTATGGTGTAGGGTATCATATGGTCGGGCTTGACCGACTATACTTTCTTACTTGTTTAAACCATGGTTTAGTTAACAAAAAACTTATTAGTTCTGATGTTTGTAACCCTAAAAAATATTGGTCCTAGACCCACCTCTTAGTATGCCGATCGGCTAATTGTCTTTCCATGTAAAAAACAGGTCAAAATTTTGTTGAAATTTCATACATAATATTCAATTGGCACAAGGACGAATCCTATCGAAAATAGTGAGAATCGGTCCATAATTTAATAAAGCTCCCATACAAACTTCTTTCCGGTATAGTCTTTGTGCCCATAAACTACATAAACCTAATTATGTCGGTAATGAGATTAAAGTTGACTCAAAAATATTTTATTGCAACATAAATCGTCTCAAATAGCAGATCTAATTTGGAAACTCTTTTAGAAAATTTATCTCAGTAGTCAAAATCCTTACTGAAGTTACTGTTATTAAACGTTTAGATAGGTTTTAAATTTTTTTAAGGAAGCATTAAGCGGTTCTTTTAATTCGGTTTACAACTCAACACTTGTTGAGTTGAAATTTTGCAGTTTTACAACTATTTTTTAGTGCGGCTTACAAAAACATAAAAAATTTACAATTCATCACTAGCAGTTGTTTTAATTCCAAATCAACTAGCTTGAGTTGTAAGCCAAAAACCACAGCCAAAGTCAGAACTGTCGCATAACTTATACTGCTGGGAATTATAAAAATGTCTGTGTTGTAGAATTCTTCTGCAAGTTTAATAGCTTGGTACTGTGATGAATAAGTTACGTATGATGACATCAATTGAGATTCTGTTGTGAATAACGAAAGTGGTTACTTCAAAATGTCATCGAATGCAAGATAATGAAAAAAATAAATATAAGAAGAATCAATTATTCGAGACCAAAAAACCGGTTTCTCGAATAATTTGAAAACCGGCCTTTTCAAAAAACCGGGTTAAAAAAACCGGAAAAATAGAAAAAAATCGATTTTTCGAATACTTCGGAAATCGGTTTTGACAACTCTAGGTTGGGCCTTTAGGTATTATAAGAAAAGTAGAAGAAAAATAAATGATGAACAGTTTAAGGCCATTAATAAATTTAACCTCAAAGTTATTTACGGGAATACAACATTTATTATTAAGATTTTTGTATGACGTGCTAAATTCCCAATTTTTCATATTTGATAAATACACTGAAATTTATTATTGAGGGAAAGCTAGCTTCTATGCGCATTTCACTGGTTGCTTAGGCCAGATCATCAGGAAACCTTTTCCAAAGTCTTTAGAAAAGCTAGAAATATTATACAAATAAAACCCTAAAGCGAATAAGAATTTTAAACACTCAAAGTCTTACTTGTAACAATATCAAAGCTTAAACAAAACACCAACAATAAACAGTGAGTTTATCTTTTCTTACATCCCCCTACAATTGGTTGGGTTCTTTCCGACTCGATTTGTAGTTGTAAGAGGGTAAAAAGAAAAAACAAAATTAAAAAACAAATTGTTTCATTCTATTGTCTTCGCAAGAAAGCAACAAAAAAAAAACCAATTTGGCAATTCAGTTTTTTGCACGGGCACATGCAAGTATATTATCAAAGTTATTTACGGGAATACAAAATTTATTATTAAGATTTTTTTATGACGTGCTAAATTCACAATTTTTCATATTTGATAAATACACTGAAATTTATTGTTGAGGGAAAGCCAGCTTCTACGCGCATTTCACTGGTTGCTTAACATTTTAAATGGTTTTTTGTAAAATTTACAAAATGTTAAATAGGGTTTTTAGCGTTTTAGGTAACGATATACCTACATATCTGTGGCAATAAATAATAATGGCTAAAGTCGAAATTTCGTGTTTTGAGATATTAAGGGGTTTGCCTGAAATTAATTGTGTGTTGTATTGTGAAAGTTAAAATATTAATGCATATAGTTTTATTAATAATGACATTTTATACTTGAAAATTTAGCTGCGTTATAGATCTTGAAAAAAATAATAAGAATATGTAATAAAAATAAAAACACTTAAGTCAACTTGAGCCATTATTATTTATTGCCAGAGATACATATACAATGTTATTTAATACAAAATATATGTAAAAACAAAAACTGTCATTGAAAACATAAAAGGCTATTCAACGGCATTTTCAGTAAATTTAATTACACATCAAACACACCGTTATATAAATAGTTTTCCTTAATTTCCAGTGTTGGTCAAAATACCATTAGAATATGATCTGTTTTCATCATATTCTAAACACCTTTCCAGAATTCAATAGTTGAACTTTGGTTCATCAATTCGTATGCATTCAGCTTTTGCCATTGCCCAAAACCGTTATTTCTTCTGTAGTAAAATCTACCATTTCTTCTTAAATTTTTTTTTTTTTTGAGTTTACAGGGTTGCTGTTATTATACATTTGTATAAACGTATACATAAATGACAAAATACAGTTATAGAAGAGATAAGTTATATTGTGAAATAGCAGTATATACAATTTTTAAGATTAAAAAATGCTAAAAAATATTACAAAAATGCTGAAAATAATGCTAAATGCTATTTGAAAAATTCGCTGCTAAATCAAAATAAATAATGCTAAATTTAGCAGTGAAAATGCTAAAAGGGTCACACTGGACGCGGGCTAAATTGTTATCCGAGAGTAAGCTTTATATAGGACTTATGGTTATTTATGGAGCGATCTTCATTTTGACCGTGTTATTTCTAGTTATATGTACTCATTTTTGCTCATTGAAGTTTATCATCCACTGCTTTAGCCACATTTCTAGCTGAAATGTATGATCCTGTTAGAACGAGATGCTTAATGACGGGTTTCGTGTACGCTTATAAAATCTGTATCATCCGCAAATGTTAAAATTTGGGTGTAGTTGTTTTTTTTTGGCATGTACGAAGTACATATATTAAGTATAACAAACAGAGGGACCACGATGCCACCTTATGGGACGCCAGCGCCAATTGGCTAAGGAGAACTTAAAATATCGCCTTCTCTAATCAGAAATTTACGACCGACTAAGAAGCTTTCTTCCGGCTTGTGAGTGTTTGTTGTAAGTTAAGCTTCAATTTATGTACATAATAAGCCTTCGTGTCAGACTTTATCAAAACCTTGAAAAACAAAGGCTTTTGTTATGACATTAACAATTCGATATTAATTTCGACACAAATAGTTTCTCAAATAGCTTTGATATACAGTATAACCCAGTTAATTACCCCACGCTTGAATGCCTTTCACGGTTATTTCCCTTGAGTTTTAAATCCCCTTTTTTTTCTTCCATTTTCAAACAAAAGACCCCGTGTTATTGCCTTACGCTTAGTTCCCAAATTCGGGTTAAATGCCTTAAAAAGTAAACTCCCGAAACAAAATAACACCTTAATTTTATTCGTTTAATTCCCTCAGTACTATTTGAAAACAATACAGCAAGTAATGCAACCAAGTTTGTTAATAAAAATCAATAAATATGCACTAAAAATTAAAAAAAAAAATATATATGCCCCAATAACAATATGGGCATATCCTGGGGTCACGAACGTACGCTTTTGATGTACAAATATGTAATATAGAAAACAAAACTTTTCCTATAATTTTTTGCGATTCGATAGCATTTGGGTAGCTCTATGTTTAGTGCAAAAGATGGATTTCATCGAGTTTAAGTTCTCATAATGATGGTTATAAACGAGTGGTCACGAACGTACGCAAAATAGAAGTCAACTTTGGCTGACAGTAGTGAAATGTAAAAATTCGGAAAATGGAACGAAATATTCAAAAGCGATTAATTTATTTTAAAAGTGTATTAATGTTGGTCTCCATCCAGTATTTGCAAAATAAAATATCTCTATTGGTTTTTGTAAGATAAAATGCAACCTTTAGTCTACAACCCAAATGTATAGAGTTTTGTAACTGTCAAAAATATAACTTTATGTTAAGTCATTCCTTTTATTATAATCGTTTTGTTAACATGAATAAAATCTTGAATTGAACTAAACTTGAATTAAACAAATTAATCCGTATTTTACTTTGGTTCTGAGGAGTCACGTTTAAATTTCCCTGTTAGGATCTGTTGTGGAACACAAGAATATTCCAACAGTTTTTGTTTAATTGACTTATTTACTGGTCGCGAACGTACAATTGATTGTAATGGAGAGATTATGAAGATAACATATTTTTTGCATGTAAAATAATTCTATAAAAATGTCTTTAGAAGTAGCTTAAAAATAAAATATAAAATTTTCCAGTTTCCAGCCCAATTTGCTCAAGTAAAACAGCTGTGATATGCTATGAAACCATTCTATTATAAAAACATAGATTTTTTTTATAATAACAAACAATAAAAGCGATGATTATCTACATTTTATTTTTCCTGGTTGACTATTCTGAGGAAATGCCCATATCTCTTTTTATTTTTTGAAATGGTTCTTTTTTTACTTATGCTTAGAACGCGAAGCTCTACGCTTGTCTGCAGGAGACGACAGTGTCTGGCGGGAATCGAACCCCGGCACTACCAGCTGGCCTACCGGGGCTTATGTTGGTTGTCCTCTCGCGACCACATTTAAATCCATTTTATAAATTGTATTTAACAAAAGGTCACCCTTTGGTTTAATAAGTCGTGACTAGAGTTTTTTTCCAGGAGTTTTTCGATTCCCGGGAAAGGGGGAAGTTTTTTTAAATTTCCCGGGATCTCGGGATCCCGCTCCATATTAATAATACAAAGTTAATTTGTTTTAAATGAATGAAACAAACTTTTATATAAAAAACGTAAGGCAACTTGTTTAAAAAGTAAGTAAAGAAATGCTTAAATGCTTCAAAAATTAATTGAAGATTGAAAGAGGAACGCTTCTTTGTGTACGCTTCTTTGTGTAAATGAAAAAACCCTAGTCGTGACCCCAGATGGTATGTTAATCGTTATCATCGCCAGCGGCCAGGAAACAAGATCCTAATGATTTATAATGTTGGCTTTCCAAATTGAAAATATAGGTGGAGATTATAGAGATGAAATGTTTTGATTAAGCTCTTCAACGCAAATGTTTGTTGCTTGCAAATAAACTTTACAATGATCACACATTAAGTAGTGTCTGATTCGGGCTTTTATTAAAATGGCTTAACCTCCATAGCTCTTTCTCGAGGGTCATTGTATCATACTATTGATTTTAAACGAATTTCTTGAGGCCAAATGCGTTTCAGAAACCATCATAACATCAATTTGTTTTTTTTTTAAGAAAGTATTCTAGTTAATTTTTATGTTGGCGGATGTTGTTTGCTTTCCAAAAACAAATTTTTAGACAGCTAATGGCTTTTTAAGTACAGATTGCAATAACATTGCATCGATTGCATTCTCAACATTTCCTGCATCATGTTACCCATTATATTCATAAAATTTTGAACTGTTTGCAATAACGTTTCCATGGTTTTTTCTAGTTGACTTAAATGAGAATCAAGAGTGGTAAAGCACTTTATATTGGCAAATGGTTCGATTTTAAGGCGTTAGCGTAGGAGGTTTTGTTATTACTAGGCTGATGTACCTGAACGTCGTTAGCGTTTTATTGATTTGGTATCTGTATTTGAGGTGGGCTAGGCTTAACTTATACATTGTAGATAAAAAGTTTGACACCCTAATGGGCAGAGAGTGGATAACACTTTGTTAAATTATTTCCGCCAAAGACCATGTGAACAGCATTACAACAACATCCCCGGATATTTCGTTTCAACAGCAAAAGCAATTGAATCAGCTACTTGACGAATATAAAAACACTCATACAACTCATGGACTAATCCGTCCAAATCGGCTCTGCTAACATTCCAGCAATCTGGCAGAGGCGCATGGGACATTTCTTTAAGGATATACCAATTTATGACATCCTCGTGTATACGGATAACTTCCAGCATATGATTTAAAGTCTTTGAACAATACTGAACAAAATGAAGTTTGGGGGACTTGGCTTAAATAGAGAAAAGTGCCTGTTTGCTTCCCCAATGGTAGAATTTTTTTTCCAAGTCCAACAAACATATTGAAGCCATTCAGAATACGCCAACTCCTACAACACCTGAAGAGCTTCAACTGTTCTTATGCAAAGCTACCAATTAAAACGCGTTTACTTAGAGAACATATCTCTCCAAAAAGAATTCAAACGGAATAGAGAAGTGGATGAGGCGTATACTTAAATTAAAGAAATACTTATATCACCACAAGTTTTAATCCCATACGACCCTACCCTTCCTCTTTTATTGACAACCGACGCGAGCAAATACGGTCTTTGGGCGGTATAGGCGCATAAACTTGGAAATGGTCTGGACAGACCGATTGCCTATGCAAGCCACACTTTGACTGAAGCAGGGACAAGATACCCACAACTTGATAAAGATGCGTTGGCGATCGTATGGGCTGTAAAAAAATTGTTTAAGTATGTACATATATGCCAGTTATTTTACATTAATAACGAATCATAAGCCGTTATTACAAATTTTTTTATTTATTTTTATTTAATAATCTTGGAGCCACCAATATATTTGTACTAAATTTGGAAACTTTAGCACCGACCGTTCTCCAGATATACAGAAATCTATATTGACATGGTATGGAAGGTGCCACGCCCACTTAATATTACATAAAAATATATAGTCTATAACCTTCCCGGAGGTGCGCAAAATAAGTGGACCAAATTTGATCGAACACAGAAATATTCATTTTTATATATTAGAAGAAGATAATCACCCCTATCGTGAATAATTTTTCCTTCGTAATGTTTCCCCTTATTATACTTATGTGAATTTGCGATCATGAACAACTCCCATGCAAAAATGTCATTCAAAGGAGAATAATAACGTGAAAAAATGTTCACGGGAAAAAATTCCCCTTACCGTGAAAAATTTTTTCCCTTTTTTGTCTTTTAAATTATTTCCTTAAAAGTGCAGAAAATCTTCGTTTTTGACAAAATTGAGAAGAAAACTCAAAAAAGACCGGTAAACCCAATTTTGGCTTAACCTTTCCGAAAAATCTCAAAAATACTTTACCCTAAAAGCATTTAAATTCTTTGAAATTGAGCCCCAAAACTTTTTTTTGGGACACACTACTGTACATAAGACCGAATCAAAAAAAGTTGTTGATGTACCCGCTCAAAACTAACTTTGACAGGTTTTATGTAGATTCCCAAAATATTTTGGCTTTAGCGATAATCTCCAATGAGCTAAACCGCGTCAAAAAAAGGGTCCTAATATTATTCATAAATAAAATGTGCGTTAAATTTTTTTTTTTATCCAATGAATGACCAAATATAATAGATATTTAGGAATTCTTTGGTTCTGCACTAACATTTTAACAATCTCACCACAGGCTCGATGTAGCGAGATGTTTATGTCAGTTTTTGATGCTTTTCAATTCGATTTTAATGAAAACTTAAATAACTTAAACATATTTTGACCAATTTTCATTTCCAATACGTCGTTAGAAAGGTTTTGACCGCTTGAGATTTTAGTCAAAAATTATACCTTAACTGCCTTTCTTACTTTTTTATAAAATTTTTTAGACATCATTAAAAACCAGTTGTTAAACTACAAGAATTGTGTATCTCGCTTTGAAAACACGTTCATTTGATATTAAATAGTGGTAGAATTTAACCCTTTTGGGCTGAGTCCGTCTAATGCATGGTGAAATAAACAGGTGGCAGCACTACGCCAGATGACGATTTTTTGGTCTTGCATTGTTTGTCTAGGTTTATGTCAAAGTTTTGTTTTTGTTTACAAAAAGTCCACGTTTTATGCTGTGATTATTGAATTTTATTAACGTTTTTGATAATTTTAAATTAAAATAAATATGATATTATCCATAATAAAATAAAAATTGGCTAAAAATTTATTTATTTGATCACGTTCAGCGGCACGCTTTGATTTTTGCTTAAAGTATTTTTGGACGTAAACGGTGATATAATTTCCATTTTTGTTGTAATGTTGTATTTGTTGCCGTAACGATGCCACCTACTTATTCCACCATGGTCTAATGTACTGAATTAATAAAACTTAAAATTTTAATACGAGATTTACCTTTTTGTTATCAAAATGTGACGGGTAATAACTCAAATTTTAAAACTAAAATTGACATTATTAATTTGAATATCACGAATTGAAATAATAATAATATAATTTGATAAAAAAAAAAGAAATCGGGCATGTTCTAGAAATTAAAATGAAGTAGATTTGAAATGGAGCAAATCTTAAAAACGACCCTGTACTGAAAGTTCATACAAATATTCCATTTTATCAATTTCATTTTGTGAGTATCAATTAGCTTTACAAGAACAACTCTTAAAACTAGGAAAAACTACGGTCATTTTGTAAATTATTGAACTTAAAATCTCTTTCGGTTTCAATTTCACTTCATTTCGATTTCTAGAACATGCCTGATAGCATTTGTTTATAAATTTTTTATTATTATTATTTAGGCTTCAGCCTTATCTTCATTGAAATAATTCCTACAATTTTATCGAATGATCTCTGCCTATTCCTTCCGTGGGTTGTATGGTGTATTGAAAGCAGCAGTACTGGTGTTGCTAGTATCCTGCACATTTCCTACTCCTCCTGTACTTGTCTCGCCACTTTCTATGAAATAATTGTGCATAGTACATCAAGGACAATATAGCTTGAACAGTTTCCACTTTTTGACACATTGGTGCTAGAAAAAACTTTGAATCAGTACCCATGTTCTGTAACTTTAGTGAGAACTTCTTGCATCGAAAAGATGTGAAACAAAATATTCCGTCGTTTCTCGAAAAGTGAGAAAAATGTGTGTCTGTAACTCATGTCGAAAACTATGAAAAGAGATTACGTCGTTACGTTATAAATGTCATAATATTGCACTCGAAGTCGATGTGACATTGCAGACGTTCAGAACTTCAGTAACAAATATCGTTGACGGCGACCAAAATTTACTAAAATTGAAAATTGTTCAACGACGGCGACGAAAATACAACCGTCGGATATACCAAATTGTGTAAAGAGCGACTTTAATGTTTGTTGTTTGCAGACGAGCTTTAAAGGCATTCGTATATTTTATTAAAATGTTAAAAGCAAAATAATAAAACAATGAAAAATGTGCCAAGAACAAAATATTATTATTATTATTCTTTGTATTTTTATTGGTTTTTAGTGTTAAAATTTTTTCTTGCCCCATTTTTATTCGTGAGTTTATTTGACAGTTCAAAGCGGGAACTTTTCTCACCAAAACGTTACAGACACACTTTTTCTGTAAATTGGCGAGTTATTTCCTTACCTGACAGCTTGTACTCGCCAAAAAAAGTAACAGACACAGTTAAGTGAGAAAAACAGCTGTTTGTTTCAATTTATAGCATTTTTGTTTCAATTCACACATTTCAATCGAAAACTTTCTCGACGCGAGAGTTACAGAACATGGGCACAGTTCACTAAAATGCCAAACGAATGCTCTACGATGGAAGAGCCGTTTGCATTGGGGAAGAAAACTTATATTCTTCCAATCTAGCGCACCTGTACAATTGGGAAATTTCCATTTTATTGCAAATTCTTCTGCTATGGCCTCTCAATCCAAAGCACTGCGCGGAAACTACAAAAGAAATGGTTTTGAAAATGTAACACATTCCCAGCCATCATTAAGGTGATCGTTTTTGTAAAAATCACCTAATTTACAAGAGCGATTGAAAAAGGATTCACATATCGTTCATTCATATGCTCAAAAAAAAAAAAAATCAGAAAATTGTATTACAAATAATTTTTTGGGGTGATTCATAGTTAGGGTACTATTTTCTCCCAACAAGAGTATCATTTATGATCGAAAATTGAGCGGTTATTTTACTCGTCAAGTTGATTCCTAAAAGATTCGATTATGAAATAAAATGGAAACTGGATAGGAATATTTTACAAAAAACAACAAAATGTACCCTAAAGTATTTTGAAATAGGTAAAAAAAAACTAATTTTACTTGCGTTCGAGAACACAAAAGTTTTAACTATTTTTTACTAAACTTTACTGAATTTTACGAAATTGCGTTCAAGTACACAAAATGCAGTAAATGAGAACATAAATTGAGAACGAAAAGTGACAGTTCTTGTCTGAGTATTTACAAATTTTTACTGCAGAAATTTTTGCAGTAAATTTAGTAAATCAAAAAAACATATGTTTCAAAAGGTAAACAAACAAAAGTAACAAAAAAAAAAGCATACAAATTGTGGAAAAATTGTTAAATAAAAGAAAAGTTGAAATAAAAATTAAACCAAAACAAAAAGTGAATAAATATTAATTAATTAAACTTATTTGTGAAGCATTTATTTAGCTAAATACAAACTTTTGAATTTTTTTTTTTTGTTATGTTAATTTCTTAGAGTTGTAAAAGTGTGAAGTATTTGGGTACTTAAGTAATCAATAGCAAAAAAATTATTCATGTTCTTTTAAATAAATTAACCCGCTACAAATAAGTAAAATCAAATAAAATAAAAAGCAAACAAATATGAAAGATTACATAAAATAGTTTGTTTGTATTTTCCAAAAATGTTCGTGTTATAAAAAGTATTTAATCGAGTACCGATAAGAAAACGAGTTAAGTAGTCAAAAGTGTCAATATTTTTCAACACTTCAATTATTTGCCATCAGCTGTTGCCTTTATTTTACGAAATTTTTAAAACTTTTGCGTTCGCGTACTTTTTTGGACAACAGCTTTTTGTGAGAGAAAATTTTTTAGTTTACTCAATTACTGCATTTTACTGTAAAAATACTCAAACGCACCTATTGTAACAACGTGAACATGACTCGTTAACAGCTGTTTAGTTATTAAAAATTAAACTATGAAAATATTGCCAAGGTTTAGTAAAATAATTTAAGTTTAAAGTTACGGAAAAAATCAAGTTCTTATAATAACGAATTTAAATCTAATCTCTAAAATGCCTTTTGGGCGCTGAGGCACTACATTGTTATGAATTTTAAAATAAAAAAATAAATAATTTAAAAAAAAAAAATATCTCGAAAATGGACAGATAAGTCCAATAAAGAAAAAAGCTTAAGCAATGGTGCCCCGGTAGGCTAGCTGTGCGGGAGTTGCGGGTTCGATTCCCGCCATAGACTCTGGTCTCCTGCAGACAAGCATAAAGCTTCGCGGAATTAGCTTAGAGGGGGAGGGAATTATGTTCCGAAATTATTTGAAAGGAAAACTCAGTTCAAAGTCCATTAGAAATACCTTATTTAACAACTCTGTAGAAAAAAGTAATAAGTAAAGAATATTTATTAATCCCCTACAACGACTTCCTTAAGTCATCGCATACATATTTCCTTAAGCCTTACGAACATGTTCAGCCAATTTCAAACTTTGTAGGAGAAAAAATTATTAAAATTAAATATAAAAAAAAAACATCTCTTACGTTAAGTTATATTAAAAAGTAATTATGTATATTTACCTTTCTAATTTATCATAATGTTGTAGTACTAAATGTCTTGCTAAAGTTGGTAAATCTTTTGCATCTTCTTCACAATCTTTAATGATACAAGACAATTGTTGCTTCTTTTCGAATTCTACCACGCACGCATGACTTAACAATTTCCCAAAGCAGTTGTATTTTTCAAGGCACAACTAAAAAAAAAATAATAATGCTCGTTAAATTTTATAAAAGTATCATTACTGCGAAAAAAAAATCATTTTAAATAAATACTTTTAAAATTATTATAAGAGTAAAAGAAATTTTTATGTTAAAAACTTAAGAAATTTTAAATGTTCGAATTTGAAAAAAAGTTTTTATTGTTAGTATGGGTTCACACTATGAAAGATTTTTTTTCAGAAAGTCACGACCCAGCCAGCAAAATACTTCGACATTGTCGGAATCAGACATTTCGTGCAAATGTCTGACTTCATTCTTAAAGATTTCGTTCAGATTTCTGCCAGACATTGAATATTCTTACTGTCTGGCCGATTTCTGATCGATTTCGAATGGATATATCGGGGGGAATTTATGTACAGATATGTCCAATAGAATTCCGACGGAATTCATTCAGATTTGTCTAAAGAAACTTATTGTTTTTTTAAAATAATGACAATTGTCATTCAGTTGGAAATAATTTTAATTTTATTTTATTTGTTCAAGATAAAAAGCATAAAAAAGGTACGTACGTGTAAAATTTATAATTATGTACATATTTTGCAATAAAATTATTTCTTTCAGTTATCAGTTCGAAAGCAAAAAAATCTTGGCTAACACATCAGAACTTCCCATGCGTTTTTCATTAGATTTCTGTAAGATATCTATCAGAAATGCCGACAAAAAACCAAAATTTCCCACGACATGTCTGTCAGAATTCGTGTCAACCACTTCATTCGTTTTTGGGTCAGAAATCTGACAGAATTCGTATACGATTCCGACTTTTTTGCCGACGTTTCTCTCAGATATCTGAACGACGTCGGATTATTTTGCTGGCTGGGGAGTTTATTCACTTTTTCATAGTTTAAACCCAGACAAAAGAAATTATATACCTTAAAAATTCACACCGCAAAAAAATTGTCAAGATACCGAAAATTAGTTAATTTATGTGCAACTCGGCGTGTGCTACTAAGCTAAAATTGCTTCATTAATGGAGGGGTTTCGTTAAATTTAGTTAGATTGTTTCTGATATTTAGAAGCAGAGCTATTGGTCCTATCTAAATAGGGATCTATCTGTGTTTTTAATGAAATTGCCCCTTAACTTTCTATAGAGGTGTATTTTTTTAATAAATACACATCTATTGGATAAACAACTAATTAATTTTAAAAGATTTCGTTATTCGTGCTTAATTCCCAATTTTTATTATTGATTAAAACACTGAAATTTATTGTTGATGGGATAAGCTATTCCTATGCGCATTTCACTGGTTGCTTAGGCCAGATCGTGAGGAAACTTCATCCATAAAGATTTTAGAAAAACTAAAGATATTAAACCAAATAAAACTGTTAAACGTATAACACTCAATTTACATGATGAATTTTATGACGTCCAATTTTGGTCGTCATTTTTTTGTTTGAAAGCAAGCGGTGTAGAGAAGAAAGAGGGGTAGAAAAACAGACATGATTTCTGTTTTCTCTTCCTCTTTCTTCTCTACACCGCTTGCTACCAAACAAAAAATGACGTCTAAAATTGGACGTCATAAAATTCATCATGTAAATTGAGTGTAAGACTAATAAGCAACAGTTCTACTTGTAACAATATCAAAGTTTAAACAAAAACATCAACAATAAACAGTGAGATTATCTCATCTTACATTCCCCACAACAATTGATTGGAATTCTCCCAACATTAATTGTAGTTGTAAGTAGGTTAAGAAAAACAAAATGAAAACAAAAACTAATTTCAAAAGCATGTTGCCAGTTAAGTTTTTTTTCCAGGCCGTGCACTGCCAGTTTATTATCAAAATAATTTTTGGGAATACAAAATTTTAATTTTAAAAGAATTCGTTATTCGTGCTTAATTCCCAATTTTTATTATTGATAAAAACACTGAAATTTATTGTTGATGGGAATGTAAGATGAGATAAACTCACTGTTTATTGTTGATGTTTTTGTTTAAACTTTGATATTGTTAAAAAAAATATTATTTTTTTTACAAAGTGTATTTAAACAAGTATATAAAAACATTTTGTTCAACACCCCTACTCAATTTGAAAAACATTAAAATAAGACCAATCATTTTTCGAAATTTAGTTATTTTTGCATTTTTTAATGGCTTTGTTAATAGGTCTGCTAACATTTCATCGGTAGGGCAGTATTCAAATTTAATTTCCTTTGCCTCTTTGATGTCACGAATAAAATAATATTTAATATCAATGTGTTTTGAACGTGAATTAATTTTATCGATATCTAATAATTTCAAACAGCTTTGATGATGTCTGATATATGTTAGTTTAAATCTTTAAATAACAATTTTAACCACAAAAGTTCTTGAGTAGCTTCTGCCAGTGAAACAAATTCGGCTTCTGTTGAACAATCTGTTGACAATGTTACTTGCATATGAAATAGTAGCTCCACCGAAATACTTATCCACTTGAAGACTTTCTATCTTTCACATCTCCTGCAAAGTCTGCATCGGCATATGCAATTAGTTTAAGATCATTTGCTTCAATACATAGCTTTAAGTTTTAAGTACCATTTAAATATTATATATATTATATATTCTCTTAACTTCATTCCAATCTCTTTTGGTGGGACATGCTACTTTGCGACTTAGTATGGATACAGCAACATTAATATCAGGTCTGGTGTTATTTGATAAATATAATAACGATCCAATTGCTTGTCTATATAAATCATTGGAATCTAACTGATCATTTAATAATAAATTTTCTTTTAGATATCCAACATCCAAAGGTTTTTTTTGAATTTTTTGAATTCACCATTCCATACACTTGTTTATATATATGATTTTTGGTGTACATAAAATTTTCCACAAACTCTTTCAACTTCTATCCCTAGAAAAAGTTTAAGAGCTCCGAGATTAGTAATTTTAAATAATTTAGAAATATCTTGTACAATTTCGTTTATAATAATTTCATTTTTTTCCAAATATATTGTTACGTTACTGCCTTTCAATAATGTTTTGGTTTATTTCCTTTATAATAAACCGTTTCCAGTTCTTTATTGCACTTTAAATAAAACAAAATAATCACAACACTTTAAACACTGTTTACAATTTACACAACTTTATTTAGTACTTAGTCACTTTAACAACCGTAATTTATAGCTTTTATTCACAACCAACTATAATTTTCTCAGCGTGATACGTTATTGACAAAATCAGAACTTAGAAATGATCTTTGCCATCTCTTGCGATTCTATTTATACTCTAGGCCAGCCGTGTAGATGATACTAGTAACGTCTAGATGGCTCATGGAAGTTCGCCTCATAACGGCTATTTCGTTATCTAAACTTATTCAGCTATAGTTACCATCTATATGGCTGAATTAATTGAGTAACTAGGCATCATAAACTTTTAGGCGTTACCATAATTTGAGATAACTTAATCACGAACATTAGAGTATTTACAGTGGGGTTGAATTACAATTATACAATAACAATTTTAACTAATAAAATAACTAACAAATACTTCATAACTAATCAATTAATCTTATTCTTAACTAAAGTTACTTTCGTAACAATATTATATTTTCATTATTTATCTCCTTTGGTATATAAACAACAGTCAGTATTTCCCCTTCTGAATCCTAAACTTATCAACGATTCATTAAGTTTTTTATTCCAACATCTAGCTGACTGTTTTTAACCATAAATATTTCTATTTAATTTACATACTAGATTCTTCTTTGTGGATATTTCATAACCTACTGGTTGTTTCAAAAAAATTTCATTTTCCTAATCACCATTTAAAAACGCAGTTTTAAAATCAATGTGATGGACAAGCATTTTTTTATAAGACGCAACAGCTAAGAGTGTTCTAAATGTGGACTGCTTAATAACAGGAGCAAACACTTCGTCATAATCTTGAACATACTTTTGAGAAAAACCTTTTGCTACGAGACGTGCTTTATATTTGATAGTTCCATCAGCAATCGTCTTTACTTTATAAAGCCATTTACACCATATGGGCTTCCTTCCTCTAGGCAATTCCACCAAATCCCAAGTATTATTCGAATACATTGCTTGTATTTCTTCCTCCATAGCAGTCATCCAGTTTTTACTATTAGAACATTCAATTGCTTCTTTAAAGGTTGTTGGTTCAAATGTAACAGCTTTACAATTATATCTTGCTGGTGGTACACTTTGTTAGTTCTTGATGATTTTCTAACAGCTGCACAGAGGAGTATTTGGCCTGAAAAGCTGGCCAAAAAGGCAAAACTGAATTTTAAGAAATTTTAAAAACTACGCAGCTCGACAGACAACAATATTTTACATTATGTTGTAAATTTTGAAGACTTTTAGTTGCGATTTGTAGCTCTGAGACCCTGCTAAAGTCAGGAAAGTAAAGAAAATTATATGAGATTTAAATGTTTTTTTCGGTTTCTGGATGTTTATATGATATTTTTTTTTGCGGCTAAACGAATAAAGGTTTAACAAAGATTATTTTTTTCGCTGAAAGGTTTGATCAAAAGTTATTTAAAAAAGAAAAAAAAAATTTAAAATATGTTGAATATTCATGTTGAAACAATTCGTTCAAAAGCTAAAAAAAAACAAATTATACACTTTTTTTTTTTGCAAAAAAAAGGAAAAGAAGAGTTTTTTAAAAGTGAGGTTAGCATGTCTACGAATTATGTTTAATACCACAATAAAATTTGGAATCTCTAATTTTAGAAACCAAAAAAAAGTGTGCGCAGGTTTGCGCCATTATTTTTGACGATTTTTTAAAATTTTCACATTTCTTCTATTTTTGCTCATCGGGCACTTTTTCTTATACCTTTATATCGTCATAAGCTTTTATGTATTTTGAATTATTGATTTCAACTGTTATTCACATCACTTTTTACACTTCACAATATTAATACCTGCCTATATGTAATTATAAATTGCAAAAATTCTTAATTATCCATAATAGTTTTAAGGGTATGTCCAACACATCCCCATAAAAGATATTTTTATATACCTGCTCTACAAAACATTATTTGTTAAAAAAGCGGACACCGAATTAATATTGAGAAGTTTGATGAATATGCACATAAAACTGCCGAAATATATGTGCAACTTTAGAACTGGCACCCCATGAGTCCTACGATGCACAAGCAAGCAATCTTGCCAATTGGACAATTGTCAGAAGAAGCTGCCGAGGACAGAAATAAGCACTTACGATTATATCGTACGAATTATTCGAGGAAATTCAGCAGAAGCGATACAAATCCAGATGTCTTGAATAGGTTATTTCTGAGCAGTGACCCTTTTATAAGCTGCAGTACGCAAAGAGAACGGAATAATAAAAAAGCTTTTTCATCAGAAACCATCACACTTCTTCTTCGTGACACCGATGATGCAGCTAATGAGGATACACATACGACATAATAATTAGTAAGGAATTTTTATTAGTTTAACTTTTCCGTTTATAAAGTATTAAATAATATAAAATAAATATAATAAAGCCTTTTTTCATCAAAAAAATACTGTTTTATAAGAGCCTTACAATTTTCAAAATTTTTTTTTTTAATTAGACTGTAAATCATATGTATGTATGTACATTAGAGCGACTCACCAAAAAAAGTGCTCGATGTACCCTCCTAAAAATGAACCTTGGACTTTTTTAAGATGACATTTTGAATACTTCGGCTCCAGCTTTAACCTCTCGTGAGCTGGACCAGTTTCAAAAAGGGTATATTTTTGCATGTTTTGTTAATTTAAGAATCTGCTTCCTTACCAACATATACAAATTTGGTATCGTAAGAAAGGTTTTTTAAGGCGCGTCCAACTGTGTATACAATTTTTCCAAGGACGATCATCCATGTCCTTTTTTTAAAGGATTTTCTGTAAAAAAAAAAAACGGTTTTTGAATTTTTTGTTCGGGGTTGTTTGTAATAAAAGTGCCAAATTAACATACTTTAATCTTTAGTCGATTTAATTAAACACGTGTCTCAGCTTTTTTTGAAAATCGTGCTAATTCGCGTTTTGACAAAAATGCAACGGTGTGGCAGCCCTTCGTTTAAAATAGGGCAATATGGGTATCAAATTTTATCTTTTGGCAAGTATATAATCTTTGTATGTAAATATTTTAGATTTTTGCAAATTAGATGCAGAGCACCGTGTAGCTCTGGAATATATATAAAGGATTTTCTGTAAAAAAAAAAAACGGTTTTTGAATTTTTTGTTCGGGGTTGTTTGTAATAAAAGTGCCAAATTAACATACTTTAATCTTTAGTCGATTTAATTAAACACGTGTCTCAGCTTTTTTTGAAAATCGTGCTAATTCGCGTTTTGACAAAAATGCAACGGTGTGGCAGCCCTTCGTTTAAAATAGGGCAATATGGGTATCAAATTTTATCTTTTGGCAAGTATATCATCTTTGTATGTAAATATTTTAGATTTTTGCAAATTAGATGCAGAGCACCGTGTAGCTCTGGAATATATATAAATGCAATTTTGTAGTAACTCTAATATGGGACTTTTTGGCGGCATATTTTTTTCGCAAATTAAAAAAAAATTCAAGTCGTGGATCATTTCTTTTTTTCATTCTTTAGTCCTATTTTCATCCATACATGATCTAGAAACTAAATCCAGTATCATATTAGAGTTACTACAAAATTGCATTTATATATATTCCAGAGCACCGTGTAAAATGCATCTAATTTGCAAAAATCTAAACTATTTACATACAAAGATGATATACTTGCCAAAAGATAAAATTTGATACCCTTATTGCCCTATTTTAAACGAAGGGTTGCCACCCCATTGCATTTTTGTCAAAACGCGAACTAGCACGATTTTCAAAAAAAGCTGAGACACGTATTTAATTAAATCGACTAAAGATTAAAATATGTTAATTTGGCACTTTTATTACAAACAACCCCGAACAAAAGATTAAAAAATCGTTTTTTTTACAGAAAATTCTTAAAAAAAGGACAGTTGGACGCGCCTTAAAAAAACCTTTCTTACGATACCCAGTTTGTATATGTTGGTAAGGAAACAGATTCTTCATTTTTAGGAGGGTACATCGAGCACGAATTTTGCTTCCATACAACTTGAGTCGCTCTAATGTACATACACTCTGTCAAGAATGAGTTTAAACCTTTAAAATCAACATTTGTTAATTGAGTTTTGCGATTTATACCAACTTTTATTCCTTAGGAATGTGGCTTTTAGAAAAATCTTAAAAATTTAAACTTTTTGGTTCTTAAATTTTTTTATTGCCTTTTGAAAACAAAAAATTTGACGGATTTTGCATGTAAATTTTTATTTCGCCATTAATAACTCCAAAATAGTAATAGATATAAAATAAATGTGTATGGTTAGAATTTTCCGGTGCATCTTCTGATCCTCCTGCTATTAAAATCGGAAAACACGTTTTCAAGTTATGGCCAAATATATAAGGCAACCAATCGATTTAGGGGGTGAAGTATGCCACGCCTTTAAAAGAAAATCCTTACGTACTAGAGAAAAACGGAAAACAGATTTGAATTAAGGGCATCAAAATCCATATAGTCCACATACTTTTATTTCTAGGGTAGAGAAAAATTTTTTTGTTGCGCAGTGTAATTTTTTAAAAATCTGCCACTAGACTTTTTATATCATACTACACCTAAAACTATCAAAAAACTAAAACTTTTAATTCAAAAAACACGTTTAATAATTTTGGCCAGCTTTTCAGGCCAAATACTCCTCTGTGAGCTGGTTGAATTTCATTAACACTTTGGGTTTTATTATTTTGTTCCATTAAATCATCGGTATTTGATCTGTTATTTTAAAAATTTGTTTCAGGTTCGATCTCACTATCAGCAGCATCATAATTATCCTCACAGATCTCATCTAACAAATAGTTATTTTCATAATCTTTGTCATTAGCATTCAATAGTTCTATAGGAACTAAACTGTTACTATAGTTTTTGTTACTATTACAAAATTCAATATTTTCTATAAACTTGACATCTCTGGAGATGACTATTTTGTCTGTATCTTTATCAAGTATTCTACATATATATATATATATATATATATATATATATATATATATGTTCCCGACGATCCTATAAGGAGCATAGGGCCCCGAATGGGAATGGACTGTGACAAGTAAAGGTTGAAAGTTCTTGATTGCCACTCACGTGGGAGTGTCCAAGGATGATTCCTTTGCTTCACAGTCAAAGCAGCTCACTACCTCCGGTTTTTACCAAGTATTCCCCGGGAAATGGCTTTAGAACATCCGTTCAGAGGCTAGCTGGAGTGAGAAGGCGGCTAAGTAACCTGAATGGTTGAAAGACGTCTCAGGTCAGTAGGAAGAACTTCTGAAACTTAGTTTCTGTAAAGTATCCTGATGGCTCGTTAAGGGGGTCTCAGGAAGTAGAAGGAGCGCGGATAATCTCTGCCTTTGAAAAACTTTACAAATTGCCTGCCTGGAGGTTGCTGGCAGCCCCAGCAACAGGATCGGATGCGGAAGCCTAATAAGCTACCGCATCTTAAATAACACGTATTAATGAAACCTCAACTGTATTTAACCAATATACCTTTGATTCATCACAAAATCCAACAAGAGATCCCTTTTTAGCAACGTTATCCAATTTTTGACGAATTTTTTTAATAATGTGAAAATATACCTGACAACCAAACGATTTTATATGCTTCATAGATGGTTGTTTTGAATACCATAATTCATAAGGAGTTTCATTAATTGACTTCGATGGCAATCTGTTTTGTAAATAATTCGCAGTATTCACTGCCTCTGCCCAATACTTAAGTTCTTATCCAGATTCTATTAGCAAACAACGAGTCATTTCTATAAGACTTCTATTTTTACGTTAAGCTACCCCATTCTATTCTGGAGTATATGGTGCTGCAAATTGTTGACTAATTCCTTTGCTTTTAAAAAAATTGCTTAGTGATTTATTTTTGAATTTACCTCCTCTGTCACTTCTCAAATTTTTTATAGATTTTTTTAAATAAATTTTCCACATAGGCCTTCTTCTTCTCTATGCACTACTCTTATTTGGTAAAAAAATAAACAACACAGTACCTGGAGCAATCATCAACCATAGTTAAAAAATATTTGTTTCTACTAGGAGTAACTTCCTGCATTGGTCCACATAGGTCTGCGAGTATCAGGTCCAAAATGTTTTCTGATCGACATTGCGTTTCTTTAGGGAATTCTTGTCTAGTCATCTTGCCTTTAAAACAAGTTTCACATACATCAGAACAATTGCAACTCTTTAATTTTAAGTTTGATACTAAATTGTGATTAACTGCATATTTAATAACTTTATGATCTCGATGACCAAATCTGCGATGAAATGTATGTATGCATTCGATTTCACATACTTTGGATGTTTGTGCTTTTTCTGTTTTCTGAAGTATATACAAGTTATTTACAAGTTCTGCATTAACTAAAATAATTCCAGATTTTCAATTTTCACATCTTTTGTTTTTGAATAAAACTTGAATATCGTTTTGAACCATTTTAGCAAAGATAATAAATTTCCATCTAGATCCGGGACAAACAAAACTTCTGTTATCTTAAATTTTTTCCCTTGACTGTAAATAAATCCTTCTCCAGAACCTTGAGCATTTATCTTTTTAAGTAAATATCACCGCCAATTTCAAAAAATTCTCTATTGCTGCTCATATGACAACTTGCACCAGAATCTACATACCATTCATATTGACTTTATTTCTCACCAGAATCTACATACACACAGAAAACAAATTGGTTGGGAAACGGTTGCAGTAATAAAATATTGATCAAGTAACATGATTTATTATTGCAACTATTAAAAATGTATAGTTCTAACTGATTTTTAATTCTCTTAATTATAAAAATGATGTTCCAACTGAAATATGATTCCTTCAATTATTTTATTAGTTATGATAACTAATTTAATTTAGTTTTAAAAATTAGTACAAATGGTTAGAATCACAACGGAATTTAATATATGGCAATACTGAATATTGGTCATTGCAATCAATAATTTGCTTTCGTCAATAAATTTTGTAATATAAATGATTATTCATTTATTGCAGCTAATTATTGATTGTTGGAATAGATTCAATTCGAGTACAACAAATGAAAATATAATTATTCGGAATTCACAACCAAAAAATAGTTAAAAGCCCCAATTGCTTACTAAATTTTCTGTCAAAACATTTGATAGATTAAATTAATTTTTAATATTTTATTTAAAAAATATCTTTGCGGTCAAAAATGGAAAATGTGAAAAACTTAATAAATAGGGGTAAGTAATTTACGTATTCTTATGGATATAAACATATACACGTGCATACATATGTATGTATGTATTATTTGTTATACCCTGCAAATTATATTGGACTTCTTGATCCATATTGATCCTGGACTGGTCCAATGTAGTGCAAGTATGGACCATGTCATTATTAAAAAGTGTTTGCAGTGAAACGACATGTCTTCGTTTTTTAACGACATGTTTTCGTTTTGAAACGATTTCAAAGCTAATCCTCTGGAGTATACCTT
This sequence comes from Pollenia angustigena, assembly GCA_930367215.1. NCBI lineage: Eukaryota > Metazoa > Arthropoda > Insecta > Diptera > Polleniidae > Pollenia > Pollenia angustigena. Next base: position 201,994,843 of record OV884060.1, read on the forward strand.
GGAGTAGTTTTAAGACTTCCCCTTTGTAATGCAAGCTGGGTTATATGGTCCTGCCCTAGGACATTGTACTGTAAAATAACCCATTTTTCCGTTCATTGAGATTACCTTTGGACAAGTCCTTGCCCCTTATGGGCGACATTTGAACGGTTAAAAAAAATATATTGATAACGACAATCAAATCTCTTATTATGAACACCAATTATGTGTTAATTCAGTTGCACCTATCATTTATTCGGGTATAAGCACAATTTTGTTTCTAATAATCATACTAACAACTAACAATATCTGTTGTTATGACTGATAGTGTACTAAAATTCAAATGTTGCTATCAAACCTTTTATGCTAAGCAACGAAATTTTCAGTAATTGGAACCGAATTGTGTGATAGTACATGCAACCGACAAATTCGATTGGCGCCAAATTCGGTTGTGATCACGAATCTGTTTTCTCTGTGTACCATTCATATTGACTTTATTTCTCACCAGAATTTAAACAGAATTCAGTAGTCATCAACAGTTTTCTATGCTTTATTTATTGATGTTTTATTTTCAGGTTTCTTGATACGACAACAATCACGTTTAAGATGCCCAGCTTTACCACAGCAGTAACATTTTTTTGTTATTTTTGAGTTTTGCATTTTTAGTGCTAGATTCGTGGAACTTGATTCTTGATCACCATTTTGTTTTCGCCTAAACTCTTGGATTAACTTCTCCTTCACAAGATCTAATGTTAATTCTTCCTCTGATCTTATTTCCAAAGCAGTAATAGTATTATTATACTCATCTGGCAAACTACCTACTAAAAATGCCACCTGGAGATGATTCGCTAAATTCTCTCCTAAGCCATTTAATCGGTTTACAGTTTCAAGCATTTCAGAAATACATATGCGCTTCCATTTCTTGGCTGCTTTTTAATTGCATACGACATAACTTCTTTAAAAGCATCACTTTATTTGATAAAGTTGATTTTTCATGTATTTTCCGTAAAGCTTCCCAATAATCGTGTGCAGTATTCAAATTACGAAGATCACAGAGCATACAGAGGCGTCACGAGACAGAAAATATTGTGTTTTTTCCTGTCTTTTTCTTCGAAAGCTGCCCTTTTTGCATTTTTTGTTTTGATTACGCAGTTCGTGTTGATAGTAGCGGCCTGTTTTTACACATTGCCACTTCACTAACAAAAAACATTTTCTTTCTCTTTCTTCCAAAGCTGCCCTCGCAAATGATTTGGACATTTTTCATACGTCACTTTTTTCATCTCTGTATGCTTTGTGACGAAGATGAACAAACTGAGAGTCTTCAACTAATAGTCCAATTGTTGCACAAGCTTTACCATTTTTTGTCCAAAATGCATTTGTTGTAGTCCAAAATGTATTAACAAAGTGACCTCAGTACTACAACAATGAAACAATAAAAAAACAACAGGCAATTTGTTGCTAGAATTGAGACGGCAAGTGTCAAAATGCCTTATTAAAAAAGTAAATAAACAAACAAAAATGACGGCAAACGTCACACACGAAGAAAATCACTGCAAACAGCTGCGCTTGTGAGGTCACTTTATTAGTACATTCTGGTGTAGTCGGTTTTTCATTGGAAACTATTTCCCACAAGTCCTCTTTTATCAATAAGAGTTCCAAGTTGTATTTCCAAATTTGATAATTCTCTCCATTTAGCTTCTTTACACATCGTCGTTCCGGAGTTATCTTGTCGTATATCACAAAATCGAAAAAAATGAGATAAGACCGTTTCCTGTGGTAAATTTAACAGATCTATCGATCTGCGCAATCCTCACGTCTCTATCTCTTATGGTTAATGAGATATTACGAAGCCATTTTGTTGTATATCCACTTTTACGAAATATTTAATGCGTTATAATACCGTATGTAGCATAATTGTGAATATACGACAAAAAACGTATGAAAACTTTCAATTAAAAAAATCTTGCGTTATCTTGTTGTATGTGAACAAAGTATATTAGGCATGTTACAAAAAATGGACTATCTTATTAATACTACTGTTATTTTAAAATTTTTCGTTTTATATGTAAAGATATTTTTCGGACGTAGTACACAACGGCTATTTATATTGATGGAATTATTGCTATATTGCCTAAATTCATTTTATCGCTAAGCAATTAAAGGTTGAATATTCAGGGTGGCCCAACCATAATGCACAATGCTAATTGTGAATAAAACAAAAAGTTTTAAGAGAATTATCTGAATACTTTTTATTATTATAGAAGGATCTGTGACAACTATGTGTGAGACAAATTATCGGCCAAATGCTCGTCGCGGCTTCGGTTGCATACCTCTGTCCTATGGTCCATATTTTCAATGACTCTGAGACATTATTGAGGTTCAATGTACTTAATGTGTCAAGTTATCTATCTTTAGCTCTTGAATTTCATCTTTCTTCTTCTTGGCTTATTGACGTACACTTTTAATTTTTAATATTACCAAAGAAAGAAGGCCAACGGTTTCAAATCATATGATCGCGACGGCCAATTAACATGGCCATTCTTTTGGAACTACTTATCGTCCAGGTCCATATCCTCCATGTCTGGCAAAAAAAAATCCATTATCAGCTCGCGATTGCGAACACCATACCTCATTTTCGAAGAAGTAAGGCCCAATGATACCGCCTGACCATAAACCGCACCAAGCATGCACAGGCGTTTTCACATTTCCTACAGAGCTGGTTTGCTAAAATTGGCGCACAATTATCCCGCTTGTAGTCACATTTGATCAATTATGCTGACCAAAAAAATCAAGATGTGCACAAAATGTATTTTTTATTTGACCGCCAATTTTCGTAAAAGGCTTCAGCAATCTTAACGCGCTGCTCAATGCTGAACCTCTCCATGGTTGAATTGATACCAAGAAATGTCAAAATAAGTTGGACAAAAATTTGACGTTACGGTGTGACTCACAGTTAACATCGTGCATTATGGTTAGACCACCCTTAAGTAATAATAAACTTACACTTATAAAATTATTACAGTAACTGATTGTGGGTTATTAAATTCGTTTTCCGTACTGTTAAATTTGAATAAAAATATAGTTATTTTACGAATAATTTTATTTTTTAACATTTTTGTTTGTTATTCAAAAAACAAACTACCTAAAAATAATGTTTTTTCGTTTTTATTTTTTTATGTAGTTTGATTTTTGTCGGTTAAAATGTATTTTTTAAAAGTAAAAACTATTTAATTTTAAGGAATATGCTGTTTAATAAATAAAAAATTTAAAAATGACTGTAAAAATCATTTGTTTTAAATGAAATGTAAATGATCCGTTTTTTAAATGAATTTTAATTTGTTTAAAATGAATTTTCGTTTGAATTTAACTACATAATATTTAATTTTATAAAATTATTCATACATAAGGAAATTCGATAATATAAAATTTATAACTATACGTAAATATATTTGTAACTTGCATAAATTTTCGTTTTGAAAATTATTATAACTTAATTTTCAATATTGGTCAAACACGTGAATGTAGGTTTTTAATACCTTATTTTGACTTATATCACACAAACTAAAAAATATATCGCAAAAAGTGGCGTATACGACAAAATTGAAAATTTTTTTCGGAAGTGACAATGACTATAACTTGAAAATTTTTTTCCATGACTTTGGATATTTTTACATAAATCGGTAAAGAACTTCAAACACAATATCTGACAAAAATATTGGAAGACTTTTTTCACGTACATTTTTGTGTATAAAAATTTGAACCTTAAAATTCGATTTCCCAAAAAAAAATTTTTGTGATATACGGCAAGATAACTTCGGCACGACGACATGTCTTGAAGTCTTCCATTTCGTTAAATTAAGAATTTTACAATATATAAAAATCAAACAATCACTAACGCACTAAAGGCCCATAACCTATTGGATAAATAAATAATTAATAAATATCCTTTCGGGTTAAAAATTTAAAAAAATTACAAAAGTTTATTAACAATAGAATTCAGACATGATATTGCAACTAGAAAGGCAGAAATTGCCCTGCCTATTTTTTAAAAAATGCATTGTGAATGTGTCCATATAAATAGGGATCTATCTATGTTTTAAATTTCATAAGAATCTGTTAAGATAGTTACGGAGAAAAAAAATACCCCAATCTCCCCTCTTGGTCTTATTTTTTTTAAAAATGCATAGTTATCTTTGTATTTATTATGTATTTTTTTAATGTTATGTAATATTTTTATATTGGCCACGGAGGCTTTATATTACATCTATGTATATATTAATAGGCAAGTTGATTTCTTTTGCTCCCTTTTACGAATATACTACTCATTGGATTTTAACAAATGATACATCATTCGAAAGATTTTTTTGTAGAAGAGAAGAGAAAATGTAAGAATCGGTTCAGTATTTTAGGAGTTATAGGCAGCGATGCCAACTTAGTGCTTTTGGCACTATTTATAGTGCTTTTTGATGCCTCAAAACGCCAAAATTTTATCCTTAGTGCCAAACTAAGGAAAAGCACTAACTGGGTGCTTTTTCAATTTTTCGTTAGTGCCTTTAGTGCTTTTTACAATTTTTATTTTTTTCTATAATTTTTTAAAACTTTGATTATACAGAGGACGACTAAGATGAGATTTGCTATTTGGGGTACAATTTTAAGAAGGCCTGCAAAGATTTTAAGATTTCAAATGATAAAAAAGTGATAAAAGATAGGTTATTTACGAGGTTAGAGCTAGGCTTCCTAGCAATTTGGAAATTTTGCAAAACGTCACACTTTTTAGCGTTGACAACATATTAAGCAATCGTAATAAAAATGATGTATTTGTTTTCAGTAAACATTTTTTAAAGATGTAGATACTGTTTCAAAAATAGAAAAAGGACGCACAGACTTTAAAAACAAAAAAAGGGCCGTAACTTGATATAAGCAAAGTGTTAAATAAATTAAAAACAGCTGACAGAAAATGCTTTTATAACGAGCGTTATGTAACTAACCATTTTCATGCGCTTTTTTCAAACACACGACACTCGTCTCCGATTAGCCGCGTGTTGTACACTTCTACCTTTAGTGCTATTGCAAAAAGGTTGACTAAGTATCAGAATACAAACATACATGTTTTTCTATTTTGCACCTTATGTGTATTCTTCATTCAGAAGCGTACATAGGTTAAAATAATTGGACAATATCATACGCCAATTGTTTAATTAAACTTTGCACGATTTTAATATAGAATTATTTAAATGATGAAATATAAGGTTTTTTATTAAAATAAAGAATGGTCGGTCATTGCAAATTTTCGGTAATTGCAAAAGGTGCGACTTTGTCGAGTTACGAAAATCGTATTCGCACTGTATTACTTTGAAACTGTTTTATGGCCAATTCAAACTCAGCTGATGGTGATACAAGTGATTTGGATGATATTTTTATTGAAGATAATAATAATACATTTAAAAATGTTTATATACGAACGTAAATATATTTTTTTTTATTAAATTTAAAATGAAAATCGCTCATCAAAGCCGTCGCCTTTTTTTAAATTTTGGAGGTATGTCATATTTTGCACAGCTGAATGCAACTTGTTTTGTGTTTAATTAAATTGTAAAAATGGCTTTGTGCTTTTAAACGCTTTTTTTGTTCGAAATAGTGCTTTTTAGTGCTTTTTTTAAATTTTAAAGTGCTTTTTGCTCTCAAAAAGTTGGCATCACTGGTTATAGGCGTTAGAAAGTGTTACTAAAGGTAGAAGTACATAACACGCGTTAGTGCGCGCGCGCTCTGTCGTCTTCTGTCAAAAAAAGTTAAGCTAGTGTGTTTTCATAGAACAAGCTACATGCAAAATATTTTGACGCGTTTGCGCCAGAAAGTTGGTTAACTTTGAACTTTTTAGCGCGTTGTGTATTTTTGACAAGTAATCAGCTGACAATAAAAAGAATAATTTAACAGATTTGTGAATCATGAAAGAAAAACTTATTGAAGAGCTTAAAAAACATACAATATTTATATAAAAAGAATAAATTCAATAAAATAACAAAATCTCGATATACTTTCGAACCCTTTTTTAATGCACAAATAAGTAAACAAATAAAAAACAGCTGACAGGAATGGCTTTTGTAACGCGTGTTGTGTAACTTGCAATTTTTGACGCGCTAAAGTTTTTAAACGCACGACACTTGTCGACGAACTAACGCGTGTTATGTACTTCCACCTTAATACGTAGAAAATACTCACGTACGTGTGAGCGAAAAAATGTAAACAAATAACAGAAACACAGTTACTTGAGGGTTACACGATCAAGTTTTGCCTATCAAGTGTTAATACACTCACACTTTTTTACCAATACACTCATACTTTTAAAAATTGATACGAACTTGATTCTCTTGCCAGTGAGTGTTTCAATTTACGTTCAAGAAAACAGCTGATTTCACGGTTAGTGAGTAAACTTTTCGTTTCTCTTTATAAATTTTTTTCTTGATGGCATCTTGAAAGTAAATTGCTCAAAAATTGAATGCAGCCTACGTCACAACTATCAATTTTTGGAAATTTTGACAAGCAGTATATGTAAAAGACTATCAAGAACAACTTGACCGTGTAACTGCAGCAAAAAGAACAACAACATTCGATTTCTCTCCTATGCCTTACCCTGCGGCCACACGTTCAAGTTGTTCTTGATAGTCTTTTACATATACTGCTTGTCAAAATTTACATAAATTGAAAGCTGTGACGTAGGCTGCACTCAATTTGTAAGCAATTTAATTCCAAGATGTCAACAACAACAGAGACAAACGTGTACTCAGCTGTTAAATTGAAAGTAAATTGCCAAACAAATGGAAAGGTGAAATTGAAAGCCATCTCGCGGTCAATTTAAAAAGTGTGAGTGTGTTAGTAAAAAACTGAGAGTGTATTGCAAATTGAAAGTAATTGAAAGGCAAAATTTGATCGTGTGGCCACCAAGTTACATTGGAGAACAGTAAGAAAATAACATAGCGTTTACATTTGCCAGTACTGGCAAGACAGTACCAATTCATTCAAACTTTTTCACTAATACATAAACACTTTTACAGCTATTTTGTTTTTGCATTGTTTTGCCAACTAATATGTATATGCTTACTGACTTGCCAGTACTGGCAAATGTAAACGCTGTGTAAACGCTGTGTAAGAAAAAAAAGGGACAGACAGTTTTAACTGTTTTGTTTTCTTTTTGGAAGAGTTGTTGTTTTTAAATGTTGCCGTTGATTTTTGCATAGGAATAATTTTAGATGTTACCGTTGATTTATAAAATGTTGTGCATATGAATAATTTCAATGTAACATTATTAGTATGGTTACAAAATGGGTGTAATAAATTTTTTTAAAACAATTTGGTGGCGCTTTGCGATTTTTTTTATAATATGTTTTGGTGTTACTTTAAATTAATAAGTGTTTGGTGTTAATTAGTTAAGACTGGATTTAAGTAAATTATTTATTGACAAAATTTATAATTGCATGAAATAATATAATTTCAAATTAAAAGTGACAAAGTTTTATACTGATTTACAAAAATCTAAAAAAATTCTTAAAAAAGCCTAGCGGTGGTAACTAGACGAATTGGGTTGATAGGCTTTGAAGCAAACATTCCACAATATTACGGAATATGTAATCGGTCTTCAACAAATCGAATGATGATACTGACATCTTAGATGTTTCTTTTAAGTGTGGCTTAAACTCAATCACACTTTATTTTCGAAATTTTTACTTCATTAAAAGCTATTTTCGTGAGTGGACCGATTTCAAGAAAATCTGGTAAGATGAATAGAGCTGCAATACAATAAATGTTGGTCGAATTCAATCTAAATAGCAACATTATTAGACGGTACAAAACTTTATACCGCAGAGAATTTTGTATGAGAGCTATGCGGAATTATGGTTCGATTCTCATAATTTGCAATAGGCACAATTTTTTATTCAGCACAAACGCATAACACCCTGTCCAACATTGGTGGTATGGGTACAAAAGCAACAATTCTGCCAAAAAGAAAACTAAATACATATTTACAATTATTCGATTGCACTGATGTGTGATAAATAAAACTATTGATCATGGGAACCACGAATTGCTGAAATGAGTGTAGGATTCATGTAAAAGTTCTCTATGCCCAATATTATCTAGGTATCTACATCTATATGAGATTTTTTCGTCTTAAAGAGATTTTAGGAAGGTTGTTCATATGGGACCTATGATAAAAATTGATGTACCAACACGAAGTTCACATAGTAGCTGTTACAAAAGTTATCGTTGCCAAATTTTTTATTAATACCAACATTTCTAAGGAAGTATGGGAGCTCTGGTCAAATATGTATCGATTCCAATAAGATTTGATAAAATTGTTAAGGTTACAATAAAATATTTTTTGGTCAAGTTAAATGTAAATACCAATATAAGATGATTGTTAATTGGCACAAACTTATATTCCAGAAAGATTTTTGTATGATGGGTATGAGTAATTTTTGACCAATTCATACAATTTATAATAGGCACCATTTTCGTTCAGCATAAACGAATTATAGAAAAACAAATTTTCCAAAAATAAAATTAAAAATTATTTCAATCATTCTGTTTTAATACCCACACTTCCATAGATAGAGAGGATATTATGCGATTTTAATGAAGTATGTAACAGCTAAAAATATTAGTTCTGGACCGCCTTCAGTGTACCAATCCATCAAGTCCGTTTGGCTGGCTGGTATATACTAAGCAAAGTCTGTATTTCTAGATTGCAGTCGATTGTGTCGACTGCTGGCCCATACTAGTGTTATCATAATAAATCAATAAATACGTAAATAAACCCAAAAAATGTATGAAGTGGTTGACACAAATTCTGACAGGCATGTCGTGGGAAATTCTGGTTTTTTTGCCGACAGTTCTGATAGATATCTGACAGAAAACTAATGAAAAAGGCATGGAAAATGTTGATGAGCAAACCGAGATTCTAATTGTTTTTTAACTGATAGCTGAAAGAATTCCTTTTATTGCAAAATATTTAAAAGTATATAATTATATAAATTTTACACGTACGTACCTTTTTTAATCTTTTTATCTTGAAACAATAAAATAAAATTAAAATTTTTTTCTCCTTAATGACAATTGGCATAATTAAAAAAAAAAAAAAATAGTCTCGTTAGACACATCTATCTGTAAGTATTCCGTCGGAATTCTATTAGACATATCTGTGCATAATTTTCGTCCGATATATACATTCGAAATCGATCAGAAATCGTCCAGACAGTAAGTATATTCAATGTCTGACAGAAATCTGAACGAAGAATGAAGTCAGACATTTGCAAGAAATGTCTAATTCAGACAACGTCGGAGACAAATTGCGAATTTCATCGTGTTGAACCGTGTTCAACAAGTTTTATTTAATAATCAATTTCATTTGTACGTATATTTTCTCTTTCATTTTGTCTTAAATTCTCTTTTTTTTTTTGTCCTCATGAAGAGGATTTAGTTTGTTCCCCTTGAACATATTTAATTCGCTCAAGTAAGCGGTTTATTTTGTTAATACATACATATTTACTTAGTGGTTATTTACACACATAAATTAAATTTTTAATATAATAAGTTAGTTCTAATGGCGTTTTCTTTTCTGAGTAAAATTTACCTTGCGCTATTTGTACTTTATTGTTTAATGCCGAAATTTGTGTTCTTTTGTAAATGTAAAATATGAAGCACTTCTTAAAAATTAGGGGAGCATTTAAAAATGTTGCCAAGTCACATGTAACACTTATGCAACACTTTTTTTTAGAAAAGAAAACGCAATAAGACTGAATTCAATAAAGCAAGAAGCTTTTTATTTGTTAAGGTTTATGAAACCAGTTTGTGTTTTATTTGCAAAGCACATCCGTGAGTTTAGGTAAAGGAAAGGTTCCCGACCCTAACACATCGAAAAACAATTACCAGCAATTAATTCAAAAATTCGCGACAGTATCAAAGATGAAAACGTTGGGATATCAGTGGACGAAACAATGGACAAACAAGGGCGATATGTTGCGAATTTTATTGTAAGAGCATTTAGCGAAAATGAAGCTTCGTGTCAACATAATTTGTTTATTCCATAATAAGAATCTCTTGTATGGTGTTTTAAATTTTTCGCTGGTTTAGGCGGTGGATAACGAACGAGTGGGAAAAAAATCAATATGGGTTTTTTCCAAAAATAAAAAATTAAAATTTTAATAATGCTTTCTTTTAAAACAAAATTTTTAAACCAAACAACACAAAAGTTTTTTTGGCACCCAATGTGGGGTAGGACTCACTTTTGGCTCTCCTGCAAAATAATAACACATCCGAAAACCCATTGTTTTCAGACAACCCCGTATGCATTTAATTTAGTTTGGTAAAAAATTCCAAATTTTAATTTTTTTTTTTTTTTTTTTATTTAATTTTTTTTTAATTATTTTTTTTTTTTTATTCATTCATTTATAATACTTATAGCCTTAGGCCAATATTCGTATTAAATGGTCTATACCCATATATTTTTTTTTTAAGGTTCTTTAAACACTGAACGCAGAATATGCTGAACCTATAAAGCTGGCAAAAGGGCTGATAAAAAAAATCCCAAAAAATATCGGGATTTTAAATACATATATTTAGTCGAATTTCGAGAGTCTTGCCGAATCATAGCTTCCTTCGAATCGAAGGGGGTAATTGTTTATAGCCAGGACCAGTTTAAAATGGCATGAAAATGGTTAAAAACGACAGTCAATATAAAAAAACATTTATTTTATTAAGGGTATTCATTTCAGTTTTTTTATTTGTTGGAAAAATGGAAAAGTGGAAAAATGTAATTTTTGTTACAACAACAACAAGAAAAAAAATTCCACCAAAAGTTAAATTTTATCAAACTATAACCAAGTGTAAAAATATCAGAATAACAAGATGTAGTTTTCCGCTTTATAGCCTTTTCACACTTGTCAACATTTAAAATTTAACATCTCTTTGCGAAGATGTTGAAATTTTCCCACAAGAAATACATAGGGCTAAAAATCTAAATTTTTCTACATCTTTACAGAATTGTTATGTCCCATTGTGTATTGTAACAGTCTGGCAACACTGCAAACAATAATTGTCTAATTTTCACATGTATAAATAAATAAAATGCATATACCACCATGGATAATGACTAATTCAAACAATTCTTAGAAGTTTTCACTATTTCTCATCGTGAGTTGCTGCGACAAGTAAATGAAAACTCTAAAAGTCAACAGGCCCAACAACAACAACAGAATCAGCCGCCATTACAAGTGCAGCTACCGCCATTTGAGAATTTCGATGAAACCAAGGAAAATTTAAAATTGTATAAGCAAAGATTCGAAAATTACTTGAAAATTAAGGGTACATTAACAAATAGAACCTTGTGTCAGCAAATGTTTTTAAATTCGATTGGAGCTGCACATTTTAGGTTATTGGTATCATTGGTAGCACCCAAGAATATTACAAATGTGACATACGATGAGTTGGTAAAAAAACTAGAAACACATTTGTGCCCATTGGTCATTCAGCATCGTTTTCTATCAACGTATCAAAGTGAAGAACAAACGGTGGCTAGTTATGTGGCACATCTCCGGCGTGATATAAACGATTGTGAGTTTGTTTCGGCATGCGAATGTCATGCTGACATCTCTAACATCTTCCTACGTGCACAATTCATTAGAGGAATCACAGATAACAGTATACGAGACCAACTCCTGCAATCTGATGAGTCTGATTTTGAGAAAATAGTGCAAAAGGCGTTATCGTTGGAAGCGTCCAAGATTGATAGCCGCGAACTTAATTTAAAGCAACCAATCAATATGAATGATGTTAACAAATTACACCCAAAGTCTACCGGCTCAAACAACCGTAGAAATCGTTCAAGACATCGGTCGTCGTCAATACCACTTTTACGTTCAAAATCAAAAATAAATTTTAGCCAACTAGGGATTGAAAATGTATGCATAAGATGTGGAAGAGATAATCATAAGACAAACGAGTGCCGTAGTAACCGCCATAACCTCAAATGCAGATCGTGTGGTAAAACAGGTCATGTTCAACAGGTATTTCTCAAAACGTTATTGAATTCAGCTAACAAAAATACGATGTCCGGAAATAATGATTATGATGATAAAGTTCACCAGATGTATGGAATAAATCAGATTGTCGACATTTACAACAGTCAGCAGTACACTGAACAAAATGATGTTGCAAAATATTACGTGACTGTTCAAATAGATGGACGCCCGCAAAAGTTTGAAGTAGATTCCGGCGTAGGGTTTACGTTGATTCCAAGAAATGAATTCGAGCAGCTTAATATTAATACATAACTTCAACCTTCGTCTATCGCTTTTCGATCGTACACCAAAAATATCGTAATTCCGGATGGTAAAGTAAAAGTAGAAGTAAAATACGGCAATCGTATCTCAATGGAAGAAATGTATGTAGTACCAAATGACTACGACGCTCTTCCAGGAAGAAGTTGGATAAGGCATTTAAATATTAATCTACAGCAAGTGGACAATGCAATAGTCAATAAAATAAACGTTAATAAAAAATCTCATCTGCTAACAATATAAGATATTACCAATCATTTTCAAAAAGTTTTTACAGAAGCCGTGGGCTGTGCACCAAACTTCGAAGTTACGCTTCAACTTCGCAAAGACGCTAAACCCATTTTCTATAAAGAACGTGAAGTTCCATACGCACTGCGCGATCGTGTTGAAAGAGAGCGAAACGATTTGGAAGCAGCTGGGATTATTTCTAAAGTTGAAAGGAGTGACTGGGGATCGCCGCTTGTTATTATCCCCAAGGCTGACGGTGGAGTACGGCTCTGTGTAGAATACAAGATTGGGGTAAATAAACAACTAGTGTCAGCAAACTACCCAATACGCCGTATGAACGAAATTTTAAACAGCCTCAAAAGATCGAGATACTTCTGCCGGCTTGACCTTTACAAAGCTGATTTGCATCTGCGGGTGAGTCAAGAATCTAGCAATATTCAAACTATATCAACTCATAGAGGCACGTACAAAGTAAATAGATTTTCATTCGGAATAAAAAAAGCCCCCTCAGAGTTCAACCGTATTATCGAACAAATTTTAGCTGGGCTAAAGAATACCATGTCGTACTTCGACGATATCATTGTGCATGGAGCAATAGAAGAAGAAGGCAGGAGGTTAAATGAACACGATTTACATCTTAATAAGGGTAAATGCTTATTTTTCAAACGCAGATCGAATATTTAGGGCACGTAATTCAATTCAATAAAATTTCGAAGTCACCCACCAAAATTCGGGCAATAGTCAACATTCCTCGTCCAGCTACAGTAGACGATGTTAGAAGATTTTTGGGAATGGTAACATATTATTCCCGATTCATTCCGAAATTATCAACCATCCCTTTTCCATTACGTCAATTACTTCAAAAAAATAGAAAATTTTATTGGTCTTCTGGTTGTGAGTCGTCGTTTTTAAAACTCAAAGGTATTATTTCAAGCGATCAAGTCTTAGTGCCTTTTGATCCTGAACTTCCGGTAATGGTGGCATGCGATGCAAGTCCTACAGGCATTGCTGGGGTGCTTTCACACATGGTGAACGGCGTGGAATGTCCAGTAGCGTTTGCATCCAGATCATTGATGCAAACTGATAATCGTCCACTAACGCGGATTTTTCATCAAAATAATAAAATGCCAGCAATCACATCAGCTAGGTTGCTTCGTTATGCCGAATTCCTGTCGAGTTTCAATTATGAAATAAAACACAAAAAAGGATCGGAGCATGTTAATGTCGACTGTCTATCACGAGCAACTAAGATGTTGGAAACCCCGTCTACAGATAAGATAATAAATGAAGAAGTAAATGAATTGTTCTCGGTATCGGTTTTCGAGATTTCAAATGAATACGTAAATGCTGAAATTTTAGCTGCTGAAACCGCCAAAGATCCAGATCTTTCGAAAATTATGTCGAATTTACAGAACACTTATGAATATGAAGGAAGATTTAACCTTAACAATGGAATAATCGTTAGGGGTCAGCGAGTTTGTATTCCAAAAAATCTTCAATCGCGAATTCTACAAGAGCTTCACCATACCCATCCTGGCATAACAAGAATGAAGCAACTGGCCAGAATATATTGCTATTGAAAGGGTATCGATCGCGACATAGAGAAGATGGTTAGGTCGTGCGAAGCATGTGTGCAAGTGCAAAATAAACCTGCAAAAGCGCCGCTGCATCAATGGGAGGAGCCAACTGAAAACTGGGAACGTATACACATCGACTATGCAGGTCCCTTTTAAGACAACTTTTTCTTAATTGTCGTTGATGCAAAATCCAGATGGGCAGAAATTCGAATCACACGAGACGCGCCAACAACACAGACTACAATAAATCATCTTGCTGATATTTTTGCCACACATGGATTTCCTTCGATTATGGTATCCGACAACGCGACAATATTTACTAGCGATCAATATAAAACATATTGCAATAAAAACGGAATCAATGGCGTTAGAACCAGGATCTATACACCAAAAAGTTAATGAAATAATACAAAGGTACCGCGCAACCCCCCTTAACTCTGGGAAAAGTCCAGCGGAATTGTATTTCAACAGGCATATTCGAATCCGATTAGATGCACTAAAACCGTCTATCAAGCTTAAACCTACAAAACCCATTCCAGGGGTACGAAGAATAAGCGTGGGAGAAAGGGTGCAGGTACTTCACACTAAAAATAACAAAACGGTATGGAAGACTGGTTGTATCCTTCGTTAGTTTGGAGAACTTCATTATCTCATAAAAATCGACGATTTTTAAAACGACATATCGACCAACTCAGATCTACCAGGGTTCAGCAGCGTACAGTTCATTTTTCTCCAGATACTAAAAGCAGCACGGCTGATCAACAACGCATCGATTACAGTCAACAATTTTTCGACCCAGTAATAATTAGTCAGGATCAACAAGAAACGGGAGTACAAGCGGCTGAAGTGCCGAATGTTCAAGAAGAGCCTCAGGGCAGTCAAGAGCAAGTGATTCGGAGATCTGGGCGTACACGCAAGAAACCAAAGTATTTAAATGACTACATGTCAGAGTAACAATGTTTCAAATTAAATTTTAACTTTTCTCATGTACACTTACAATATGTTATTGATGATGTAGTTAAACCTACTCGTGAATTAAAGTTAGCAATTCCTATTAAGCGTGGGAGATTGTTATGTCCCATTGTGTATTGTAACAGTCTGGCAGCACTGCAAAAAATAATTGTCTAATTTTCACATTCCTTTTTTCTAGTTAGTTCGTAAGATATACTGAAATAAAAAAGATGTAAAATTGTACAACGCGTGTTTCAATTATTCGAGTAACCTTCCCGATTTTAATGTAAAAGGATAGAACAAGAATGTTATACCATGTTCACACGGACAGCAATATTCGTGTTTCGCTCTCTTATTCCTGTTTCGCGCCCCAAACATGATTGAAACTTGTTTCCCCATACGAAATTTTGAGAGCGAAACAGGTCGTTTCACTTTGAAACAGGCTGCGAAACAGGAAAAATGTAATATCATCTCCAATTTTGATAACATTTATCGTTAGTTTATCTGAACTAGCTCTCAAAAAAAATCAAAACAAAGAAAAAAACAAAATAAAAATTGATGTTTAATAAAATAAAGTGATAATTATAACATAATTATATCAATAAAAGTGTTAAATAATATATGTTTAAGTTTTATTTACTTTTTTTTATCTATTTTAAAAAAAATCACACTAACAACACAAAAAAAATGTCAAAATGAAACAAGAATGAATCGTATGAACAGCATGTTTGGCAAACTAGTTTCAAAGAACGAAGCGAGTGGTTTATAACGTCGTATGAACATAACATTATACCATGTTCACACGGACAGCAATATTCGTGTTTTGCTCTCTTATTCCTGTTTCGCGCCCCAAACATGATTGAAACGACTTGTTTCCCCATACAAAATTTTGAGAGCGAAACAGGTCGTTTCATTTTGAAACAGGCTGCGAAACAGGAAAAATGTACTGTCATCTCCAATTTTGATAACATTTCGTCGTTCGTAAATTATTGTGTTCTATAATATATGTAAAACAAACCCTTATAGAACACAATAATTTACGAACGACGATTTATCGTTAGTTTATCTGATCTAGCTCTCAAAAAAAAATCAAAACAAAGAAAAAACAAAATAAAAAGTGTTGTTTAATAAAATAAAGTGATAACTATAACATAATAATATTAATAAAAGTATTAAATAATATATGCTTAAGTTTTATTTACTTTTTTTTATCTATTTTAAAAAAAATCACACTAACAACACAAAAAATTGTCAAATTGAAACAAGAATGAATCGTATGAACAGCATGTTTGGCAAACTAGTTTCAAAGAGCGAAACGAGTGGTTTATAACGTCGTATGAACATAGCATTACTATCTCATTTTGTTCGCTTTTACATTTTTCGATTCTTTTAGTGTCATCACTAGAAAAGTGGCAATAAATTCTGTTATTATTGTGGCATCACTGACAAATTGGAAGTTGCCTTGAAAGCAGCGTTACCATTTCTCAAGTTTTTCCTTTTTTGCATGCCTTATTTTGCTTAATTTTGCTAAAATTATTAAACAAAATGAATTAGAAATACATTTTGGTGTTATCTCTTAAAATGTTGGTACTTTTGTAGAAAAAAAGGATTTAAAATAAATAAGTTTTTTTCAGAAATGGTGACATTTTTTGTTAATGGTAAATGTTAGATGTTTCAAGTGTGAACGCGTATTTCACATTTTCAACATCTTTCATGCGTTCCTCCGAAATGTATGCAAGTGTACAAAGGGAATTAAACGTCAAACGAAATGATGTTGCCATTCATAAAAAATTGTTAATTTTTAATACAAAGTACGAAAACATTCGTAAAACTGCTCTGGACGGGGAAGCAGCTCGCGCTCGTCATTATTTTTAAGGACAATCAGGTCGTTATTGTTTGTCTGTATTTTGTGCGTTTCACCGCATTGGTTGATGTGTGGCGTCGTATAACTGTAATTTGTTACGGTTTTTCGGGTCTCAACATTAATTACATGCTTTCGTTTTAACCTTACTTTTACTTGTGGAAATAAGTGGCCAACGATTTTTTTTTACTCAAATTGATAGATATTGGTGGAGGACCATTTAAAACTCGTAAACTACTGGTAGAGTTCCAGTCAAAACTCTTAAAAGGAAAAAAAAAACTAGCTACTGGTGGAAGACCATTCAAAATTCAATTAGAGAGTATCCGTGGAGTGGAATTCAGGATTTCCGTCTTCCTATACGACGGTATAGGTCGTTCTGTGCATTCCTTGGAGCACCTCCTTTTTATAAAGCAACTGTATGTGAAGGAATAGCATACAAATCTTTTAGTCCTGGCATATAAACCTAAGGTTTTGCCATTGCAAGCATATAGTTTTTTTTAACATATCTTGCACACAAACCCAAAAAAAAAGTACGAAAAATTACATCTCTTTTTATAAAATCTTGAATTGTACAGCTCTGATTTTTAAAATTATTTTTTATAGTTACAACATTTCAAAAATAACTTCTTTCTCATTTTATTTCATCTTTCAAAAAGAAAAATTCATGTTAAGAATGTGTGCAATGAAAAAAGTTATTAAAAAAGAATTAAACAAAAGAAATGGGGTCAAAAAAATGGACAGAAGCTGAAGTTAATAAATTACTCGACTTTTTGGCAGACAATCGCCATTTTTAGGTAACTATTTGTAGTCGAATATTATGATGAAAATGACACCATTCACTTCGTTTTAAAATTAATAATCAATTAACTCACTTTTAACACTTTTATTCGGCGTCTTGAAAAATATCAATTACTGCCACGAATTATTTGACAGTTTGTACTTTTTACAAAAAAAAAACCCCCGTTCACATCAATAAGAGTGTAATAATTCTTTTTTCCATTTTTCCAACCAAAAAAAATAAGGGTATTCATTTCACTCAGTTTAGATGAAGGCTTTTACGACGTCGCTTTGTCGACGTCTCTTTTGGTTTGTTGGTGAGCGGTGTAGAAAAGAAAGAGGGGTTAACAAAATGACTCGTTTTTTATTTTGCATGTCGTTTTTTACATTTCTCTTTTAACTTTTTCTGTTTACGTTTTATTCTTTTTCTTACTTTGAAGTGTGTGGTTGAAAATACAGTGAGACCTCGATTATCGATAATAGACGGGATCGGCAGAATTCTTGATTATTTATTTTTTTTGGTGTGTTTCTTATTTTATGTAAATATATAACGTTTTATTATGTAAACATGAGGAAAAAAGTAAATTTGGCAGAACATGCTTCCACACCGTTAAGATATTCTCTTTCTTCGTTTATTTAAATTTCTTTTGATTGTTCAAAATTTAACGAAAAAAAGATAATTTGTTTATAATTTCGGATAATAGAGGCAATTTAAATCAGTGCAAAAAAATGTTTGTTTTCCATTTTATTGAAGCTGCCGGTTAATCGAATGACGGGTAATCAAGGCCATACTGTAAATAAAAAAAAGACATGCAACCAAAAATCATCGTATGAACGCAGAGATTTTGGAAGTTGCTTTAAAAGGGAATCAAGATAAAATGACATCGTAAAAGCCCTCATGTGAATTGAGTGTTTCAGTTTTTTTATTTGTTGGAAAAATGTAAAAGTGGAAAAATGCTATTTTTGTTACAACAACCACAAGAAAAAAAATTCCAACAAAAGTTACATTTTTATCAGACTATAACCAAGTGTAAAAAAGTCAGGATAAAAAGATGTAATTTTCCGCTTAAAACGTCAAACGAAATGATGTTGCCATTCATAAAAAATTGCTCATTTTGAATACAAAGTAACAAAAATTGCATCTCTTTTTGTGCTGGTTCACACAGGTCAAGTTTACTTGAACAGTTTTATTTAAATTTTCTTTTGAACTTGCGTTCACGTTCATGCACAAAATTAATTTTTGTTTTCTTTTCCTTCAACTTTGTAGCTTTTTATTATATTACGGATGAAAAAAGAAAAGAAAAATACAAAACTGACTGGTACGGTCAAGTATGTACCCCTTTCCATTCTCTTTACCCCTCTCTCCTAAAAGCTCAAGACTTGAAGAGTCAAACTTGACCTGTGTGAACCAGCACTTTATAAACTCTTGAATTGTACAACTCTGATTTTAAAAATTATTTTTTATAGTTACATTTCAAAGATAACTTCTTTTTCATTTAATCCAAGGCGAATTAACTACAGGTGGTGTCGAAACGGCATCTGATTTTGACAGTTCGAGCTTATTTGTTTTGATTTGTTAATAAAGGTTGACATTTCGAGCTAATGGCACTAACAATGCAATGCAAAAAACCCTGTGTTGTTTCTTTTGTTTTTGGATTGTTGTAGTTCCGACACCACCAGTAGTTGAATTCACCTTGATTTAATCTTTCAAAAAGAAAAATTCATATTAAATAAGTGTTCAATGAAAAACGTTATTAAAAAAGAATTAAAAAAAGAAATGGGGTCAAAAAATTGACAGAAGCTGAAGTTAATAAAATATGTACACAACTTTTTGGTAGACAATCGCAATTTTGAGTAACTTTTTGTAGTCGAATATTATGATGAAAATAACACCAATCACTTCCTTTTAAATTTAATAATCAATTAATTCACTTGAAAAATAACAATAACTTCCACGAATTATTTGACATTTTGTAAAAAAAACCCCCCGTTCACGTCAATAAGAGTGTAATTTTTCTTTTTTCCATTTTTCCAACCAAAAAAAATTGGCAAAAGTGCACTTTACAGGGCGTACGAAAAAAAAATATGCTACCCCATTCAGAATAAAAAAAGAAAAACCATAATTAAAATTTAAGGGGGCTGAGGCCCGTGGGGCCCTCTGGACCCAAAAAAAACCGCCCGCCCACTTAGTGGAATGTGTGGGTACTCAAATTAAAGGTAACTGTACAAGAAAAAAAAAAATAATAAAATTTAGGGCGGGCGGGACTTTTGGGGCCCTTTGGGTAGAAAAAAATGCCCCCATCCACTCACATCTATGTGTAGGTACTCAAATTAAAGGTAGTTTGCTCACGATTGTAAATATTTTGTTTTATTTTGTATTTTTTAGGGCCATTATTATAACTTGGCGTTAGCTGTTATCCGACAGTTAACAGACGCTTTTTGACAGATAACACATGATTATCTGTCAATTTAATCTTTATTTTAGCTAACTTTAAGTTGTAATAATGGCCCTTAATGTTTTATGTTCGATTTAAAAAAAAAAAAAATTTTATTTTTTTTTGTAACTAATAGCCTATTCTTTTCTGCGTAGCCGGCCTTTGGCCGTGCGCATGTATTTTCTCCTCTGTGGAATAAAAAAACAGGCTTCGCTAACTAAAGCTTCTCTGCATAGCCGGCCTTCGGCTGGGCGCAAGGATTTTCTGCTCTATGGAATACCAAAGACCGGCTTCGCTAACTAAAGCTTCTCGGCATAGCCGGCCTTCGGCCGGGCGCAAGGATTTTATCCTCTATAGTATAACAAATACCGGCTTCGCTAACTAAAGCTTCTCTGCATAGACGGCCTTCGGCCGGTCGCAAGAAATTTCTCCTTTATGGTATAACAAACACCGGCTTCGCTAAATAAAGCTTTTCTGCACCTAAAAGATACTTAAATTAACCTAGAGATGAAAATAATATGCGAACACAAAAACAAAATACATATTTACAATCGTGGGCAAATTACCTTTAATTTGAGTACCCACGTATCACAAAGTGGGCGGGGCAGTTTTTTGGGTCCAGTGGGCACCACGGGCCTCAGCCCCCTTAAATTTTAATTATGTTTTTTTCTTTTTTTTATTCTCAATCGGGTAGCATATTTTTTTTTCGTACCTACGCCCCGTAAAGTGCACTTCAGCCAAAAAATTGAAATGAATACCCTTATTACAAAATTTTGTAATACATACATAAGTATATAAAATATTTTATCAATATTAATCAGCTTTTAAAACATATTTTCAAAAATGTATATTGTACTTACTTTACATTCCATTTCACAAGTCAACAGCAAGCCTTCAAATTTTGTCTTTAGTACCTTATCCAAATACTCATTTAAATCAACTTGATCATATCCCTCAGACAGAATAGTTTCTAAAGAAAATTAATGCCACATTATTTAAATTATAAAATTTTAGCATTAGACAAATTACGTAACATTATATACAATAGGTACCTACCATCCAATAAATTCTCTTCGTCCAATGAACATGTATCCGAAGATATGTCTTCTTGTTCACTAAAATCATCTGAATCAGTGTGTTCTATATTATTTAATTCTGTTGTTTTAAGTTTTTCCAGTAATGAGTTTGAATCATCACTGTTTAATTCTTGATTTGAACGATCATCGACTTCTTCATCATGTAAATCTTTCTGACTTTCATTTTCATTATAAGTTTTGTTTGCTGCGTATGCTTCTTCAGCTTTATCTTCTTCTTTGCATACATTAACTATGGTGTTTGAATTATACTGTTTGTTTATTTCCGCATTTGGGTTTTCATCATCGCTGATAAATTCCATGTGTTCATTCGATTCTAGTTCATATAATTTTTCATCTTTTATTGCACTAGACGAAATATTGAAATCTTGTGAATCTTCCTGTTCTTTTATTTCCAGTTGTATAGAGCCAACTATGATTTTTGCATTGGATTGTTTGTTTATTTCCACGTTTTGTTTGTCATCATCGCTGATACATTCCATATATTCATTGGACTCTAGTACATATGATTTTTCATCTTTTATCACACTAGACGATAACGAAATATTGAAATCTTGTCCGACTTCCCTTTTACCGGTTTGTTCAACACCCTCTTCTGGGAAATTTTCGGCAATATCATTACTACTTTGGTTCTGATGCTGGGCAAAAGGAGCAGATCTGTTTTTGTTAAAAAAATATTCTATATCTTCAACATTTGTATATTCCGTACAATCTTTATCTTCAGATTTATTATGTTTATTTATTTCTATATCGTCTGCTCCTTGTGGTGAAACAAAAGTTTTAAAGTTTGTGTATTCAATAGAATTACTTTTGGGTAAATTATCTTGAGTATTATTTTGATCAAAACTTTCGTTTTGGGGGTATTGACTACTTTCTTCATTATTACTACATTCCAACTTATTTTTTAAAATATTTGTCTTACAACTTTTCTCTTTGACGAGCTCATCCAAATCATATAATTCTATTAAACGATTAACACAATCATCACAAAGATGCTGTTTATCCTCTTTGTTTAAATCAATGTCAAAAAAAGTTTTTACTAAGAAGGGTAACTGCAATTCTAGACCTACTTCATCAAAGATTTCATGAAATTCCTTTCCAGCATTAGCATCAGAGTCTATTTTGCAATTTAAACAAACTCTGAAGATTGTTGGAACTCTTAACTCCATTTCCAACTAGTTAATAAATTTTAGAACTTTAATAATACGTATGTAAGTTAAATTTGTTAATTACACAAATTATGTCTGTGGTTATTACAACTAATTTTTTTAACTTATCCATATACCTACATATGTTTTTTTCCTTTAATATTAATTATGTTTTTTTTAAGTCAAATCCAGGGTTACCGGTAGAAATTTTCAAAAAGGGTCACAAAAAAAGGATTTTCCAGAAAAAGGGGTAAAAAAGGGTATTTCAATAAAAAAGGGTCAAGTTTTTTATAAGCAGTATTTCCCATTTAAATGAACATAATAAGACCAAGTTTTTTTATAAGCAAACAAAAAAATAATATTTCAGGTAGGAAAAGCTCAAAAAACTTAATTTTTTTATGGAATGCTCTGTCCTGTTTTTAACACCTGACAAAAAGTTTATTCTTTATCATTATAGCTAATTTTTTAATACTTTTTATGTAATTTTCCGATTTAGCGATCTTAAATAAATGTTAGTGTTTGTTTTAAATTTTGCAATCGTTCGCGAATTGTAACCATTTTCTCGATTAAAGCGATTTTTTCCTGTATGTGTCAGATTTTTTTAAGCTTTTACGATTTTTAATAAATTTGAGACTTTGCTATCATACCGCTGTTACCAAATATTTGGGAATTTTCGCTAATTTAGCAATTTTAACCTCTTGTTTTCATGCCTGTTAGGGCACTCTCAACACTGTCGATTCAAAAGGGGGCGAAAAGTTCAATACCTTTTGCCATTATTAAGGGCGAAGTTTTTTTGAATAAAACATGCTACTCTTTAAGAGAGCAAAACACCAAATTGCATATTTTTAATAAAATGTCAAATTTTTGTTTTGAAAAGAAACCATCTTAAAAAATAACAAATATGTATATGAGTTATGTTTGCTTTTAGGGAAATTGTACTTTACTATCAAAAATCAAGGAGAAGAAAGCATGGAATTGTAAGTTTATACTTTGAGTCTGTTCCATATCTAGCAATGCTTATTTCGAAAACATTTGTTTAGCAGTTCTGTTCCGCAGTGTTGTCAAAAAACAAAATGTGAGGGATATTTCCAAAAAAGGGTCAAAATTGTCACAAAATGGGTGATAATGATACAAAAGTATAATTTAAAAGAAGGGTCATAAAAGGTATCAACACCGTCGAAAAAGGGTCAAATTGATACTTTAGTATCACAACGGTAACGCTGGTCCAATCTACTCTTGCACAGCGTTGCCAGAACTTTCAGTGGTTAAATCCGCCAAAAACCATTATTTTTCATCAAAAAATCTGCTTTAAGATATAAAAAGTCTTCAAAACACATTTTTTATGTAGTTTATTTAGAAAAAAAATAACAATTCATTTCAAAATATACGGCCATGTTCTGGAATTTGAAATCGATGTTAGTTTTAAAAGTAGTTCCGGTAAATATAAATTATTTTTAACTGTCAACATTCAAAAGTTTTAAAAATTTGTTTGATCTTAATTTCACTTGAATGCGATTTTCAGACATGGCTGATAATTTTTGAATATGTTTACATAAAAAAATATCTATCCAAATTTAATTACTCAGGCTAAGCAAGGATTAATCAAATCTTTGTTATTTTAAACAACAAATTAAGGTTTAATTGCTTGACATGCTATTTAAACCATCAAAGGTCTTATTGAAAACTTACAAGAAATAAAATATTGAAATTATTGAAGATATTTATACATATATTCATATGAATAAATGGTACATACGCATATTATTTCGTGTCAAATCAAATGACATAAGTCCGTCGATATATATATGTCGACAATACAAATTTTTAATTTTTAAGTAATCTTTTGTGAAAAAAATTCCTACTAATGAATCTATGTGTTTCCAAACGGGTTTTCCATGAATTGTTGAACTATTTCGTTTATCAATGCAAGAAGTAACAACATAAATAACAATGTAAAAAAGTTTCCACCGATCTAAAAAATCGGCATTTTTAAACCAAGTATCTTCAAATCTGCATTTGGGGTATAAAATCTTCAAAGTGCAGATAAATCTGCACTTCTGGCATCACTGAACGAGCACACATTTTAATTCGCCGTAGTTCTAGTAGAGCTGGCAGACAATCGATAGTTCTATCGATAGTTTCGTTTTGCTAGCGATACTATCGTTAAAATTTCTTATTTGAAAATTGCCAATACAGTAGAGTCCCGATAATTCGTAATCTAATGCTATGTTCATACGACGTTATAAACCACTCGTTTCGCTCTTTGAAACTAGTTTGTCAAACATGCTGTTCATACGATTTATTCCTGTTTCATTTTGACATTTTTTTTGTGTTGTTAGTGTGATTTTTTTTTAAATAGATAAAAAAAGTAAATAAAACTTAAACATATATTATTTAACACTTTTATTGATATTATTATGTTATAATAATCACTTTATTTTATTAAACATCAATTTTTATTTTGTTTTTTTCTTTATTTTGATTTTTTTTGAGAGCTAGTTCAGATAAACTAACGATAAATGTTATCAAAATTGGAGATGATGGTACATTTTTCCTGTTTCGCAATCTGTTTCAAAATTAAACGACCTGTTTCGCTCTCAAAATTTTGTACGGGGAAACAAGTCGTTTCAATCATGTTTGGGGCGTGAAACAGGAATAAGAGAGCGAAACACGAAATGGACCGGCCATTTCTTACGAATTATAGGGGTTTTCGATTTAGCGGGGTTAAAATAAGATAGATACGAATTAACGGGGTTTTTCAATTTATTTACTAAAACGATAAAAAAAAACATCAAAAAAGACAATTGTTAAAAATAAAACATATAAAAATTATTCATGTTACAAACTGATCTTAATAAAATAAACACACACACAAGCAAAAGCAAAAACCCACGCAAAAAATAGTGGTAAACAAAAAATCATTCCTTCCATGTTGTTTTTACAACGAATTATAAGTGGTAGTTAGCAACCAATTACGAATTATAAGAGGTTAAAACAGATTTAAATTGAAAAAAAAATTACGGATTAGCGAGGGGACCAAAAGGTATGGAAATTTTTTTTTTTTTTATATTCTTGTTTCGATCTGGCAACAACAAGCCGAGCCCCATTTGTCCGTGGCGGCGGCACCTTGATTGACTTTTAATCGGTTCAAATCGTTCTAATCACATTTTTGTTGATATAGAGATAAAGTTGCTTGTTCAGAAGGACGGCCCTAGTGGTATACCTTTCACTTGCAACAAAAGCCTATGTATTACCTCCTCGTGGTTATCTCTGGTAACATCTCTTGTAGATGGCTAATATACAGGGCTCTAGTTAAGACATCCCTAGGATGTGGCAGTACTACTTCCAAAAGTCTAGCGCCCTTGAATGGAAGAATTCAATATCGTGAAGCATTCACCATAGTACTTAAGGTTATATGGCTCTCCTCGAGGATTACTGGCCCGCAGGTGAGTTGCAACACCTGTGCTGATCATTGGTGAGGTATTGGTTTATCATCCACTTGCAGTGAAAGACTCTTGTAATGTCAAGGGATTTGATTCAAAATAATAAATTTTTTTCTTGTAACACTATTTGTGGAGGAATGTCCGTCTAGCGTTGGAGACGTGTAGTTATATGGAGTGCTGTTAGAGAGGTGTCAGAAGTGGTGTAGTGGACATTTCTTAGAACGTTCGCTGCTGGGTATTACGTGGGGAGTATGATACTCTCACATCAGGCCAGATGCCGATCCGAAAAGAATGTGTGAAAGTCTTCATATATTATATGTTGTACAGCATGGTTGTTTAAACCAATTGGACAAGACATTTTATGTCTGGGTGGTAAATTTTGTAAATGTAAATTTTGACAAGCAGTGTATGTAACACTGCGACCACACGATCAAGTTGTTCTTGATAGTCTTTTACATATACTGCTTGTCAAAATTTACATAAATTGAATACTGTGACGTAGGCACCACTCAATAAGTAAGAAATTTACTTTCAAGATATCATCAAGAAAACAATTTATAAAGACAAACATGTAATCAGCTGTTAAATTGAAATTAAAATTGCCAAAAAAAACAAAAAATGGAAAGGTGAAATTGAAAGCCATCTCGCGGTCAATTTAAAAATGTGAGTGTGTTAGTAAAAAAGTGGGAGTGTATAGAAAATTTAAAGGAATTGATAGGCAAACTTGATCGTGTTTATATTTATCTGAATTTAGCATTCGAGCAGTAAAGACCTCCTCGGCTTTTCTTTTAAAACTTACATAAAATATAAATATTAAAAACCCCAACTAACCCTTGTGGACTAAAGGCCCTTGTGGACGTTGGATAAGTCTAGGAACCGAAGCTGACCTAAGTGTCTCTTCAGAGCCAGACTATAATCAAAAACTCATAAAATAATAAAATAATAAAAACATAAATTAGCTTCCAGCTACAATGTAGCTACAATGTAGCCTTTAGTCCACAATACTAAATTTAATTTTTTCTTAAAACGGTTTTCTGTTCTTAGTAAATATGCATCTTAGCAATGTGTGTGCAGAATTAAAGACAATAAGCTTTGGTGGTGTTCATTTGCGAACTGTTTGTTTAAGCGGCCACACGTATTACAAATTATTTGGAAAAAGTGTGTTTTTAAAAAAACTAAAGAAATTGATATTAAAAAAAAATAATTGTGTAAAAAATGCAATTTGCTATTGAAAAAAGGTTAATTAATGATATTAAGTAACAAACACACAAAAAAAATTGTAGCTTTGTCCTCAGTATTTTTTTAAAAACCATGTTGCCTATAGGCAACATTGGTCCATTATGTTCATAATTTACATAAGAACATTTTGTTCACTAAAAATGAGTGCAAGGGTTTGGCAAAGTGAAAAATTGAAAAAAAATTATTAATTTGAAGAATGTGAAGATGAAGACATCGAAAATTATGCATGAAGTAGACTTCACACAGAACCCGTAAAAAATTAAATATATGACAAAACTATCTGGGTTGAATAGGGATCAAAAAGACGATGCAGGATATGTCACACAGGCTTTCCACGTGCGAAGTGCAGAAATGAAGAGTCTATTTATGCTGTAATCCACAAAAGAATTGCAATATATAAATTATCAAATATCTTTAACATGTGTTAAAAGTTTACACAGAACTGCCCAATGTTGCCTATAGGCAACATCTTATATATCCTTAACCAGGATAGGTAGAACTTTAAATTTTATTTTATTTCATATCTAGGCAAAAACGAGCTTAACCATCTTAAAAAAAATTTTTTTGAACCGCTCAAAAAAATTCGGGGATGAAAGGGTTAATGACTTGGTGGTTAATTTTAACCAGAGTACCGAAACGTTCACTCATTTTTCAGTCATGATCGAGCGTGAAAAATTTAAAATTTTACTGCTTACTGAGGGTGAGGAAAAAAAATATCTTGAATTTCCCCATTCATGAAAAATAAGCAAACAAAAAAATTCATATGTGAATTTGTCAGATATGAAAAATTCACATTCAAACTCCTCATAATGAAAAAAACGCGATTTGCCCGACCATTAACAGCGGGAAAATGAAGTAGTAAAGAGGCCTTATAGAAGGCCTTTTTGCCGAAAAAAAATTTTCCAGTCGCATTTAGGGTTCCCAACTTTTTTTGTTGCAATTAAAGTACATTGATTATTAAAGGTTAAGAAAAAAAAGTACACAGTATAAATATAAAGTACAATTAATTTATTTTTTTTGTTATATTTAAAAACAAATACACTGTGCTTGAATTTGACACTTTTTTCTTAAGACAAGCCGGGCAACTGTCGCTTTAACTCAATTCGGGTACGCTGAATTCAATACCGGTTCAAAAACGGTTCAGTTTATTGAAATAACTAAAGAAAACACGAAAATCCGCAATACAATTTCCTTAAATTTTTTTCTAACTTGCGCAGTTGTTTTAGAAACATAATTTTTTTTGGCAACAAAAATAATTTTTTGCAACATTTCGAAACTTTTGTTTGTTAAAAATGTAAAAAAAAATCCAGACATATAAAAAACAAAGCTTAAAAAAAAACAAGCCATAAATGACTAAAATCTGTTAACAACTTTTGATTTTATTAATTTAAAAATATCATAAAACGCAATATTTGTATGGGAGCCCCTTAAGAAGTGGTGATAAGGGGCAATTATGTCTCCAGCAGGGACCGAAAATAACAGTTTTATTGAAATTTTAAAACAAAAAAAGCACATAGAAGTAAACGTCGAAAAACGGATTCAAGTATACCATATTCTTTATAGAATAACTTTTATTTTTGCTCGTAAAAATAAAGATCAAAAAATAACTGTTACTTTTGATTGAAAACATAAAAATCAAAAATAACAGTTATTTTTGTGCAAAAAAATAAAAATCAAAAAATAACTGTTATTTTCGATCGAAAAAATAAAAATCAAAAAATAACAGTTATTTTTGTTCAAAAAAAAAAATAAAAATCAAAAAATAACTGTTTTCATCTGACTTTTATGAAAAAAGGTATAACTGTTACGGTCCCTGGTCTCCAGAAATTGTTAAGGCCACTCCTTTGCTCTTATGGTACGTTTTCTTCAATATATTTCTAGTCTGTATTAAACATTTTGTATGGGAGCCCCCTTAAGGAATGACAGGCAGTAATTTGAAAGAATGTTGCACTCGTGTTTTAAAAATAGGCAGCTATTGTACTCAAACAAATCAAACAAGTGAAATAGTGCTGTCAGATAATTTTTTTTTTTTTTTAAACTTGTACAATAAGTATTATAATTTAATGACTAATAAAGCCCTGACTAATATAACCTGAAACTATTTTGAATTCTAGATAAATGTAATCATGCGAAATAAAGTATTTTCGCGTACTTTATTATTCTCATAAAGTATAGAGTACAATTACTCGAAATAACGTACAATACTTTATTATAAAGTACGGTAGGCAAGCCTAGTCGCATTCCAACTGTATTTATAATTTACACAGTGTGTCATTAAAGACCAAAGTGTTGCCTTCTCGCATCTACTTTAAAGGCTTCTGAAAGGCCTTCGAAAAATAATTTAGAATTAGGAATAAAGTTTTATCCCAGTGTATTACGAGACCTTAGGACAACAAGGTTCTATCTTACATGTTGTTTAGGTGCATATTAGAGTTTTTTTTTCACGGAGTTTTTCGATTCCCGGGAAAGCGGGAAATTTTTTTAAATTTCCCGGGATCCCGGGATCCCGCTCCATATAAATAATACACAGTAATACCGTGTTCAGATATGCACCTTAATTGAGTTTTACGCAATAAATGCCATTATTGAGCTCAATTATCCATCCAAAATTGCAATTTAGTTATTGCTCAATTAGTACGAAATTGTTATAAATATTGAGTAAAATTAAAATGCGACACTGTAACAAGTGTGTTTATAAAGCAAAACACAACTTACTTAACAGTGTTTTGACATTTGGCAATTGAAATTACAACAAAAAAAAAAGGCCCATCCATTTGGTCTGCGCAAAAACCAGATGTTTATTCCTTAAAGATGTCAAAAGTTGTTTACATTTTCTTATACATGTACATTTTTGTTTACGTTGAATGTTGCATGTAGTAGTAATATAAATTGAGTAAGCTAATTGTGTATACATATGTGAACAGAAAGATAATTATGTCAATTAACCGAATATTGACTCAATAAGAACGGTATATCTGAACACGGTATAAATTTGTTTTTAAATAAAACAAACTTTTATAAAAAAACGTAAGGTAACTTGTTTACAAAGTAAATAAAAGAAATCCTTAAATACTACAAAATTAAATGAAGATTAAAAGAGGAACTTGAATTATTATTACCTTACGGTTTTATATGTAAATTCCGTATTATTATTATCATGCTGTAGATACAAAATAAAAAATTAAGATAAACATAGCAATTTAATTCATAACACAATAATAAAAACAAACACAAATTGAGGTACTCAAGATATGAGATCATAAAATAGATAAAATATTTTAAATAAATATATTAACATTTTTTAACGGCTTAGGAAATAACTTTCTGACACACTCAAAGCGCTTAGTAAGTCGTCAAAAAGTATATTGATTATTTTATTTACAAATTACCATGTTTCCGAAAAATTTCGTTCATTTTTTTTACCGAGGTTGGATAAATAGTTAAAAGTGCACCGTTGTAGAAGGCTTTTGATTCACAATAAGAAGCATTTTTTTTTATAAACAACGTCTATATCAGTCAAATGTATGTCAAGGTTCCTGCAAAATATAGCATCAACCTCTTACAAACCTTTTCATTTCATTAGGTCTATCTGTAATCTTTAGGACAATGTGTTTTTCAAATTGTATGTTGTAGTATCTTCCACGAGTTTCCAAATTTTTTTTATTTCGGTTTCCCCGCACTTCAAGGCTATATTAACCAACACAAATTGAAAAAAAATTTGTATTTATCACCTAATAAACATTGCAACATAGTCATATCTCAAAAAATCAAAAATTGTAAGTTATTTAAGCAAAGTGTTCCTTCATGCCTTCTCGTATTTTATCTCAAACTGAACCGAAGTTATAGCAAAATATATCTTTAAATCGGTACATTTTGAAAACTTTAATCGCATTTTGCCAAGTTCATTTGTTTTTGTAGATATGACTATGTTACAATAAAGAAGCTATATGTTTAGGTATCTGCTATTTTAAAGACTTGTCCATGGACAATTAAACTTTACTACCTGTATCTTATTTTGACTTAATGTTCTTTATTAACTTTTCACTTCACTAAATTTATTAATTATCAACTGTTGCACTGCCTATTCTGCTTTAAGTAGATTTATTGCATCAGGAGACATTGATTTACGTATGTACTCACTTCTTGTAATTGATCTAATCGACAACACCTCCACAGATGCTTATTTTAAGAGAATAGAAAACTAAATTTCAAATTATAAATAGCTGTTTTCTTAAACTATGAGGAATTTTTTATTTCCCGGGATCCCGCATGAAAAATCCCGGGAAAGCGGGAAATTCCCGGGAAAAAACCCTAGTGCATATAGAACCTTGTTGTCCTAAGGTCGCAAATCGTTGTTGCTAATAACGCGAAATGAGTTAATTAAGAACAAAGTGCTGGTTCACACAGGTCAAGTTTACTTGAACAGTTTTATTTAAATTTTCTTTTGAACTTGCGTTCACGTTCATGCACAAAATTAATTTTTGTTTTCTTTTCCTTCAACTTTGTAGCTTTTTATTATATTACGGATGAAAAAAGAAAAGAAAAATAAAAACTGACTGGTACGGTCAAGTATGTACCCCTTTCTATTCTCTTTACCCCTCTCTACTAAAAGTTCAAGACTTGAAGAGTCAAACTTGACCTGTGTGAACCAGCACTAAACTTGCTACACATTCCAACATAACTGCTAATAAAACTATTTCGACAGGTCTTATCTCAGAAAAGATCATTTGAATTTGTAAAATATTTCATAAAACCCATTCTAAAAGACCTTTTCGAAGAAAGCAGAGCGGAATAAGTAAAAGTTTATTAAAAATATAGTTGTAAACCTTCTTTAAGGCCTGAAAAGTCAAAGCGCTCGCAATTTTTCCCGCTAGGCAGCACGATAGCCTGTGTGTGTTTTGTAAAATTATTTGTTGGCTGTAGCATTTGTGAGAAAAAAGTGTTTTGACTGGAATATTTCCAGTAATAAAGTGTCAAATAAAAGCGAAACGTCAGCAAATGAAATATATATAATAAGTACAGGGCTGCCAGATTTGACGATTTCTTGTTCCGAAATTAGCAAAGTGACGGTTTGATGATTTTTTCTAAAAAAGTGACGAAAGCCAAAACAAAATCAAAAATATTTTATAATTTTGTTGTTAGTGCTGGTTCACACAGGTCAAGTTTACTTGAACAGTTTTATTTAAATTTTCTTTTGAACTTGCGTTCACGTTCATGCACAAAATTAATTTTTGTTTTCTTTTCCTTCAACTTTGTAGCTTTTTAATATATTACGGATGAAAAAAGAAAAGAAAAATACAAAACTGACTGGTACGGTCAAGTATGTACCCCTTTCCATTCTCTTTACCCCTCTCTCCTAAAAGCTCGAGACTTGAAGAGTCAAACTTGACCTGTGTGAACCAGCACTTACTTTCTATAGAAATTCATATTGAATTTTTAAATTTCAAACACTTTTACGAACCGTTTGGTCTGGCGAGGTTTCCCACTAGCTCTTGAACATTTTTTCTCGGGGGGTTCCAACCCTCCTCACCAGCCTCGTATTCGAACATAAAAAAAATGAAAACAAAGGAAAACAACAAAAATTAAAACGGATAACTACACGACAATCTACCACCACATAAAGAATTCTGAGACTGATGTTGGTCTCATTTTAGCCCTCCCAACCATGTCATGGATGCATCCGCATAAATTCTGTCACATGACCCAATATCCACTTGACCTATCTTCACTTACCACTCCATCATTACCTGTACCTTGCTAATCAAAAACCTAGCTTTTCAAATTTCAATTTACATTTTTTTTATTAAAACAAAACTTAATAATTCAAAATAATAATATTTAAATACTGTAAAATAAAACATAAAAATAAGACATTATACATATATACTTTTTTCCCCTCAATCTTTCTGCAAAGTTTTTATTTTCCTTTGCCTAAAAATCTTAAATTTATTCATATATATTTTTCCTTCTTTTTTTTATTTCTTTTATAATTTTTTCTTTAAATTTTCATCTGTCTATATCTAAAAGAGCTCTCTGAGACATGCATACTTTCTATATATTTAGTTTTTCTATTAAATTTTAAATTTGTACATATATATAAATTAATTTATGGCAAACATACCGGCACACGAGGGTTAAGTGTATATATATAAATATAGTGGACATGCACACAAACTAATACACTTGACACTCGACTTACAGATTTTTCCACAATTCACAAAACTACACTTAAAATTATTTTTATTTATTATTTAATTCTTTTTCTCTTATTTAGTAAAAATAGCTTGCCCTTCTGAGGGTTTTTTTTTTTACAATATTTTTTTTTATAATTTCTTTAATTGGGGACTAATTTTCATTTTTTTTTTTCTTTTAGCATTTATATTTTTTTTTTTTTTTTTAATTTTCAATATTTTTCCTTATACGGGCTTTATCTTGTATTACGGATGCTTTAACCCAATCATCATCTTTACTAATTTCATCCTTTTTCCCCCAATTGCACATATTTTTTACGTTAAGGATTTAATAAAAAATAATAAAATATGAAACTTAATGGTTACCTGGCTATTTTCCTCTGGTGTGGTGCTTGGGAAATTTAAAATATATCCCACGAAAATAGCCAGCTGAAAGAAATTTTTTTATTTTAACACAAACTTTTAAAATATTTTTAATTTATTTTATTTTTCTTACGTTTTTTTTTCTTTTATAAGTTAGCACACACTTTTTAAAAAAAAATAAATTATGTTTCACCACACACAAAAATAATACGTTTTTCCTCTTTTAGTTTTGTTTTGCTTCTGACTCAAATTTCTCTTTCCCTGCTGTCTTCCTACATTTAATTTTTTGTTCCTATTTACAGCCCTAGCGGTTTCCATTTAATTATATAATTTAAATACCTAAGTACTTATTTTACCGCCAAACAGCCATCTTTTCATTTCAATTTATTTCGATTTATTTTAACTTATTTTTTAAAGCTCTTGGTACTCAGTACACCATTTTTTCTAATTAATTCTGGACTAGTCGGAGTTTTAATTCCTCATGCAATTTCGCCTATTAACTTTTTATTCTACCAGGCAAACATAAATTCTAGTAGATGTCATATTTTCATTCATAATTTTAATAATTTTTAAATCGTGCGTAAGCAATATAGAAAATTAAATAATTGAATGAAAATACAACCCTACATTATTTTATACACTTCACTACCGACACACTAAATACGTGACACTGCATTACCCTAACACATACATGTCAACATACACAAATGGCACGGAGGACGAACAAAACAAACAAGATAAACAAAACGTATGAAGAAAAACAATTTAATTAATTTTTATATTTTGCTTATGGACTGGACAATGGACAACACACATTTACTACGGGTAAGTACCATTTATTGGACGATTTTAATAATTACAAATCTTTTGATTTCAGAAAAAAAACGTACACAAAAAACAAAAACATTAAGAAAACATAAGAGAACAACAAACATATACAAAAAAAACAGACACACCGAAGAAACACAACCAAACACACATAAAAGAACATACAAGTTCTAAACATTAAAGACAATTACTACATATGGTCAGTTCACCCGCAACAAAACTCCGGTTTCGCTGGCGTCAGCAAGAGGGAACGGTGTGCGGGTTATTAATTATTAACAGCCCAACGTGGGGAACTCCCATGACCCTGAAAGAGTCTCATATTCTACCTTAAGTTAGCCGGGCAATACAACATTTTAAGTATCATAACATTTTTCATACAAATATCCTAATCAATAAACATTTCTCCTTATTTTTCACAGGAAACCTCGCAGCGCATAAACATATGAATATTCCCCATTGTCTCGCATATAGCCTAGCACTCTGCCATATCTATAGTTATTCTAGTTTTGGGAGTATTGGGTTTGTAAATTTTCTCTAACACGTGAGGTGAAGATCGATTAAGGTCAAACTGCACCTGTCTTATTCTTTTCCGCGATCTTGTTTCAGGCGGACTATTATTCATACCCTATTACCCTACTAAATAGCAAGTTAATTCAAGAAATTTTCGGCACTATGATATTATGTTTGAGACTATTAAAAACGAATTCACGACTTTACTGGTAGTAAACGGGGTAAAAATATCGAAAACCGTTAAAAAAAAACTTTTATAAAATTTGGTTTAAATTCAAAAAAAAAAAAAATTCATGTATGTATGCACTAAAAAAAAATCTTTAAGCAAAAAAGAATTATATAAAAAAGAATAACTCATGCACGTATGTAAATAAAAAAAATTCAAGCTAATAAAAAAATTGAAATAAAGAAAAATAATAGTTGTAAAATAAAAAAATATAATAACTATACTAAAATAAATTGAAAAAAAATTCATAAATAATTCAATATATAAATTAATAAATAACTAAAGAAAAATAAAAAATATATAAAAAAAATAAATATGTTTTAAATTTGCTTTGATTAGTAACAAAAAAAAATTTTTATCTTTTTACAGGTTGGCAATGGTAGACGGATTCGTATGTCAAGGCGGTATATAATTTTACTGACGGATTCTTGTTGTTTGTGGAAAAACGTAAATAAAAATACAAATGGGATCAATTACAGTATGATCAATCGTACTTTCCCCTGTATTGGTTACTGAGCGAGCTACGATTGACACCAAATAACATTCAATACGACTAACCTCGTTTACTAACAGAGCACGAGAGGTTATTGAATGATACCCGTTGCTGTACTGTCATAGATCTCCTATTATAAATTATAATTCTACAAAAAAAATTTTAAAGTGAAATCGAAACTAAACACCCTACAATTAGGAATCTATAATGCTTCACTAAGCTAAGGCAGTTCAATCCCGTAAGTTCTAATAATGTTCTATCCAATTTTAAATTTGTTGAATCTTATTCACATACAACACTCTATTTATCTATTCCCTAGGTGGCTATATAAATAAAAATCTGCAATTCTAAAAACTGGACGTTTGAAGTTACTGAAGGTGTGTTATTTCCCTATATATGTATAGATGTTTCCACATATTGATTGTCACAATAGCTCAGGATACTTTATCAAATTATTCGAAACAGTATTCCGAGTTATTCAATTTAATTGGGCGCCATTTCTTTTACGAACCGTTTGGTCTGGCGAGGTCCCCACTAGCTCTTGAACATTTTTTCTCGGGGGGTTCCAACCCTCCTCACCAGCCTCGTATTCGAACATAAAAAAAATGAAAACAAAGGAAAACAACAAAAATTAAAACGGATAACTACACGACAATCTACCACCACATAAAGAATTCTGAGACTGATGTTGGTCTCATTTTAGCCCTCCCAACCATGTCATGGATGCATCCGCATAAATTCTGTCACATGACCCAATATCCACTTGACCTATCTTCACTTACCACTCCATCATTACCTGTACCTTGCTAATCAAAAACCTAGCTTTTCAAATTTCAATTTACATTTTTTTTATTAAAACAAAACTTAATAATTCAAAATAATAATATTTAAATACTGTAAAATAAAACATAAAAATAAGACATTATACATATATACTTTTTTCCCCTCAATCTTTCTGCAAAGTTTTTATTTTCCTTTGCCTAAAAATCTTAAATTTATTCATATATATTTTTCCTTCTTTTTTTTTCCACATTTTTTTTATTTCTTTTATAATTTTTTCTTTAAATTTTCATCTGTCTATATCTAAAAGAGCTCTCTGAGACATGCATACTTTCTATATATTTAGTTTTTCTATTAAATTTTAAATTTGTACATATATATAAATTAATTTATGGCAAACATACCGGCACACGAGGGTTAAGTGTATATATATAAATATAGTGGACATGCACACAAACTAATACACTTGACACTCGACTTACAGATTTTTCCACAATTCACAAAACTACACTTAAAATTATTTTTATTTATTATTTAATTCTTTTTCTCTTATTTAGTAAAAATAGCTTGCCCTTCTGAGGGTTTTTTTTTTTTACAATATTTTTTTTATAATTTCTTTAATTGGGGACTAATTTTCATTTTTTTTTTTCTTTTAGCATTTATATTTTTTTTTTTTTTTTTTAATTTTCAATATTTTTCCTTATACGGGCTTTATCTTGTATTACGGATGCTTTAACCCAATCATCATCTTTACTAATTTCATCCTTTTTCCCCCAATTGCACATATTTTTTACGTTAAGGATTTAATAAAAAATAATAAAATATGAAACTTAATGGTTACCTGGCTATTTTCCTCTGGTGTGGTGCTTGGGAAATTTAAAATATATCCCACGAAAATAGCCAGCTGAAAGAAATTTTTTTATTTTAACACAAACTTTTAAAATATTTTTAATTTATTTTATTTTTCTTACGTTTTTTTTTCTTTTATAAGTTAGCACACACTTTTTAAAAAAAAATAAATTATGTTTCACCACACACAAAAATAATACGTTTTTCCTCTTTTAGTTTTGTTTTGCTTCTGACTCAAATTTCTCTTTCCCTGCGGTCTTCCTACATTTAATTTTTTGTTCCTATTTACAGCCCTAGCGGTTTCCATTTAATTATATAATTTAAATACCTAAGTACTTATTTTACCGCCAAACAGCCATCTTTTCATTTCAATTTATTTCGATTTATTTTAACTTATTTTTTAAAGCTCTTGGTACTCAGTACACCATTTTTTCTAATTAATTCTGGACTAGTCGGAGTTTTAATTCCTCATGCAATTTCGCCTATTAACTTTTTATTCTACCAGGCAAACATAAATTCTAGTAGATGTCATATTTTCATTCATAATTTTAATAATTTTTAAATCGTGCGTAAGCAATATAGAAAATTAAATAATTGAATGAAAATACAACCCTACATTCTTTTATACACTTCACTACCGACACACTAAATACGTGACACTGCATTACCCTAACACATACATGTCAACATACACAAATGACACGGAGGACGAACAAAACAAACAAGATAAACAAAACGTATGAAGAAAAACAATTTAATTAATTTTTATATTTTGCTTATGGACTGGACAATGGACAACACACATTTACTACGGGTAAGTACCATTTATTGGACGATTTTAATAATTACAAATCTTTTGATTTCAGAAAAAAAACGTACACAAAAAACAAAAACATTAAGAAAACATAAGAGAACAACAAACATATACAAAAAAAAACAGACACACCGAAGAAACACAACCAAACACACATAAAAGAACATACAAGTTCTAAACATTAAAGACAATTACTACATATGGTCAGTTCACCCGCAACAACACTTCATATTTTGTGGGGTTGAAAATTGAAAAAACAATATGAATTTCTGTAGAAAGTAACAACAAATTTATAAAATATTTTCGATTTAATTTGTGCTTTCAATGAAATTGTTGGCGTTGCGTTTTACACTATAAGCCCCTTAGTCTTCGAAATAAGTTAATTTTAAATATTTGTATATGTTTGTTTTCAAAAAAAAGATATCTTTAGAAACAAGGCAGCTTAAATTTTTATATTTATCCCTATTGTGAAAATTGTCCTCGAAATTGTTTTCCTCTTTCCTAAAAAAATGTATCGGCAAAAGCAAAATTTTGTAATAATTGTGATTGGAAAAAGCGATTTAAATTTGTCCAAAAACCTCTTGCTTCACTATGGACGTTGGCACGCTGGTGATTTCGGCAGTAGCTCACCGGGAATGGGGGGTTCGTGTCCATCTAGGTTTGCACAATTATTAACTTTATTCGTGCCAAAATGAAAACGATGTAAGAAAAAGAAGCAATAAAAAACGAGCAACGATGTACAAAATACTTAGAGAAAGGAGTAAATACCTATAATAAACGGACAGACATTTCGATGACAGCAACTTTCACATTACATTCGTTTGGCCGGACTCGAATCCTCGGGACAAGGTGCAATGGTCCCGGTCAGGCTGCCCACCCCATATGACAGGTTAATGTCAACCGTGACATTACTTGTCGCCTGAATAAAAAAAAAATTATAAGTAATGTCCCTTAACTTTACTTACCACAGCTTCGATTCTAGGGTATTCATTTAATCGGCCTTTTGCTTTAATCGGTTAATCGCTCGATTAATTAACCGAGGTTTTGGTTTAATCGATTAATAATCGGTTAATTTTGTTCTTGATCGGTTAACCGATTAATAATGTTTTTTTATAAATTAAGTAATTTCAATATATAAAAACGCATTAATTCTTTATTATTTGGAGTTTATTAATAAAAAAAACAATAAAATACCAAACATAACAATTCTTGAACTAAAACGAGCAAACAAAAAAAAAAAAAAACAATTCATAAATATTTAATCAGTCATGTCACAGAGTACAATTCCGTTCGGAAACGGAATTCATTCCGTATTTTGGTGCTTCAGAAAATGACGAAAAAATGTTTCGGAATGAAACCATTTTTGTTTTCATAACCGGTATAGGAGTTGTCTGTATCTGAAAGGCCATACAACTATCAAAATACACTTTCCATCAACAAACAAATATGTTTTCTCCAATTCCGAAAGGAATCATTCCGAACGGAATTGTACTCTGTGACATGGCACAATATGCATTTTTCAATTAATACACAAGGGGTGCTATCAAGTCATATCGCCATAATGGCTGTAGGAAAAATCGCCCAAAGAAAAATGGAAAAAAAATGAAAAATCGCCCAAGAAAATTCCGTGTAAAATTGGGCCTGAATTCATATGAAAAGTGACCCAAAATTTTTGGGCTATTTTTCGTTATTATTGGGTGATTTTTCGTTTTATAAATATTGTATGAAAAATAGCCCGTTTTTTCGGGCCATCTTTCATTTTTAAAATTTCTTCCAAATCTTACATACTATTTGGCTAAATCATGTTTAAAATAAATATTGTTGTGTGCCAAACAAAATAAAAATTTTAATGCTGTGTTCATTGATTCTTCATAACTGTACAGTAGAAATTTAAATTATATCGTCATACATACGTTATACAGTCATATCGTCGGCTTAATATCCTGCTAAGTCACTTTCAGCACATTTAACAGGAGAGACAAAAAACTTCTTAATTTTCCTATTTGTAGCTTGATAGAAAATTAAAAATTAAGTAAGTTTGACACTCTTCAAGACTTAAATAGAATAAAAATCACATGCTGGTCGACTAGGCGTACCTTTCTCTACCAAACGGCATCAAAATCTCAATTAACATAAAAAGTGAGTTTAGCCGGTTTGCATATTAAGCCAACGATATATATTTCTTGTAATTATTTAAAGACATAAGACTTTATGACTATCTTGTATATCCCCCAAATATGTATTTATAAAAAAATAAACTGACATAATTTCATTAGTTATAGGAGATCTTTTAAAATACTCGTTTAGAAGTTTTTTTTTTTTTTGCCAAAACTTGACTTGGAAAAAATTCTTTTACTTATCGTAGATGAATATCTAATTTCTCAGTCCTTTTCCAGGATTTCTCTCAACATATAAAATACTCCATTATGCCATTAGAGTTTTTTTTTAAATTTTTAACTCTTCTAATTGTTTCGGTTAATTCTGTTAAAAGACTGATATGAGAAGATATAAGAAGAAACAAATAACTAAACACATACATAAAACAGAAACAAACGTGTTGGTAATCAAAAATTTAACCCATTTTTCGCTTCATTCCTGTTGATCGATGATAAAGATAAAAAAAACATTGTAATTTAAGTCACCAGTCGGCGGAAAATGGGTTAAAATAAAGATCACTGAACACCTTTTTCGTTTTTATGGACAAAATATTTTCTAAACACAAATAATTAAAATCACAAAAAAATATGTTATAATACTACAAAATATTGATAATTTTATCACATTGGTTAATCGGTTAATCGACTGAAATTAATCTAAAAGCAAAAGCATTTCAAATACAAAAATTGTTTATTCACAAAAATTTGTTAAATTTATCTTAAAGATATCAGGGGTGTGCTGGAAATCGCAAATGCAAAACGCAAGAATTTAAAAAGTCGTTTTTAGTAAGATTTCTGTAATAAAAGAATTTTATGACAAATATTATACAAACATTTATCTATTAAACAGAATTTTATAACAAAAATTATAAAAATTTGATTAAAAGTGTATTATAAACAGCCTCCAAATTCTTGCGTTTTGCGTTTGCGATTTCCATCACACCCCCCTATGTATGTTAGTATTTTATCAAACAACTTAAAAAATAGTTACTTTGTACAAAAACTTTAAGTAATTACTGTGTAGAGATACATTTGTAAATACTGGTTTTGACAAGAATAAATAGACCTATTGTATGATTATGAATTCTTTGTTTTAGCTTTACGTTTTCTTACTTTTTTCGGATTCAATTGTTTCTTAAATTAAGGTTGGATAAGTTAATAACTCGTATCATTATCTTCCTGTTAGTAACTAAATAAATATGAGCATATTGATTTTAAATACGTATCTATAAATATACTTATATATTTTTTTCGGGATGATCAATTGATCATGGGTGTAGGTGGTTATTCAAAAATTTATTTTATCAAATATTTAAGCGCTTACTTATTTGTTTCTTTCTTAAATAATTTATCTAATCCTTCCCTTCTGTAGTTATTTATGCTTAGTTCCCTATTTAAAGGTCTATCTATTCAGTTGTTTCGAGTTATTTAGTTACTGGTTGTTAGTTTCTTATTCAGATATTTTTAGTCTTTCTGTTAACTTAAGTAGATACACTTAGTTTAATCATTCAAACTTAGTAAGACATGTTTATGATTCGAACCTAGTAGATGCATCTGTTAATTCCAGCCAAATCTGGCACAATAGATTCGGTCACGTTAATTATAAATCTTTGTGTCGAGAAAGTCCATTGTGATGGGAATGAAATTAGAAAATGCTTTAAGTACAGCCCAATGTAGAACATGCAGTTTAAGCAAAATTCATGTAACTCCTTTTCCGCAAGATTTGAGGTTAAGAACGAAGAATGTATTAGAGCTCAGAAAGGTTTTAAACCTGCCAGTCAATAGACTACCTCGACTGCTTGCTGATGAGACCTTACGACAAAACACTTTTTGGCTTCCTCATTGGAATTCATTATGCAGTGAAATCGGTATAAATCATGACATTGAAGTTTGGAGAACAAATATTTAATTCTTTCACAAGCGTATTCTTGAATCTTTAAGAATCACTGAATATGAGAAATTCGTTGTAAGGGCCAGAGACTCTAGATTTCATGATATGTACCCTACATTACAGTATGATATTCAGCCTTACTTTTGTGATAGTAATTCAGCACATGCCGTTAGCTTGATACTTAAAGCTAGAGGTGGCCTTCTTAACTTAAACGCTCGTGCATTCAGTGGAAACAACGATAATATGTGTACACTCTGTAACTGTAATGAACAGGAAAACACACATCATTTGATAGGCAGATGTCCTATTTTTGTTAGTAACCGTTTGAACTTTTTTGGTAAAAGATTTCTATGTTCTGAAGAAGTATATGAATTATTAAACGGCAAGGATTACATGCGTCTTTACAAATATTTACGAAATTGTTTAAAATACAGGGATCTAATTATATCTGAATTTAATTAAATGTTATTTAATTGTTATACTATAAATAAGTAGTTTTTATTTTTTTTATTTTATTTTTTATATTTTGCCAATTAGACACACAACATTTCATGTTATGTCTTATTATGATTTATTTTTTTAAGAAAAATCATTTAACATCCACAGTGATGTTTGTGGGCCATTTAATGTTAATTCGCTGAGCGGTTCCAGATATTTTGTTACGTTCATTGATGACTACACAAGGCGAATATTTGTATACTTCATTAAGGCCAAAAGCGAAGTTTTGGGAATGTTTAAAATATTTAAACAGCATGTGGAAAAACAAACCGGACAAAATATTAAAATGCTTAGAACTGATAATGGGCGTGAGTCGTCAACAAAGAATTTGATTCTTTTTTGGAGGCCGAAGGTATTGGTAGGCAGCTTACTGTACCATATACCCCACAACAAAATGGCATAGCCGAACGGGCCAATCGGAGGAAATGGCTCGTTCCATGATGGTTCACAGTGGTGTTCAGCAAGATTTGTGGGCGGAAGCGGTCAACACAGCGGTCTATTTACGTAATAGATGTCTAACTAAAGTTTTGGGTGACATGACACCCTACGAAGTATGGTTTGATAGAAAACCCAACGTTCATCACTTAAGGACATTTGGCTCGTGCGTAGTTTCATTGGACAAATCTGGTACAAATAAATTCGAGGCTAAAAGGGCAAAGGTGGGCTATTTCAAAGTAGCAAAGTTTATATGTATATTGCAAAAAAAGGAAGGCCATTTTCAGATGGGCCATTTGTCAAAAATATATTGAGTAAAGTTTATAGTATAACCCGGCGTTCTCTTTATTTGGGTGCTATTGTGGAATCGTTAAGGGAAAAATTAAAAAATTGCGAATTTTTTTCATTCTGTATTGATGAGAGCACCGATATTAATGACCTTTGTCAACTTGTAATCTGCATTCGATGCGTTGATTCAGATTACAATGTTTTCGAGTCAATATATTCTGTTGAAACATTTTATGGCAATGTAACCGGCAAATTATTGTTCGATGTCGTCAACGAAAAACTTCTTTCCGTTGTTGATTCTAACGAATTAGTCGGAATTTGTACGGATGGTGCGAACACTATGACAGGCAAACGTGATGGATTTCTATGCCAGATGAAAAAAAATGAAATTGAGGTTTATACCTTGCATTGTATAATACACCAGGCTGCTCTTGCTTCTAAATTTATATCCGAGCATCCGGTCATTAAGGCTTCTGAGCGGATAATTAATAGGATAAGGGGCGGCCATAACTCACTGACTCATAGAAAATTTGTGACATTTCTAAAAAATTCAAATGCTTCTCACCACGATCTATTAATGTTTACTGAGGTACGTTGGTTAAGCCGAGGTAACAGTATTAATAGATTGTTTGAGCTTAGAAATGATGTTTTTGAATTTTTAGAAGCTGAAAATATCGAAATAACCGAAAAAGAATATTTAAAAGATTATCAATTTATTTTAGACATGGCGTTTTTAACAGACATTTGTAACATTTTGAATGAGTTGACTTTGAAGCTGCAGGGAAAAGATAATAATATTTCTGATATGTTTAAAATTCTTTCAGATTTTAAAACTCGGCTATTTTTACTTGCAGCTCAAATTGATTCTAAAGACTTTTCGGACTTTCCGAAAACTTCTGTTATTTACGACAAGGAGAAAATCTTGAAAAAGTTTGAACTTTTGAAAATATTAGAAAAGCTTTTTAATAACTTTAATGACAGGTTTAAGGATTTTGAAAATATTCAGCATTTACTGGATATTTTTCAAAACCCTTTTAAATGCGATATATTAAAGTACGAATTTCCAATCCAAACAGAACTTATTATACTTCGAAGAGAATTAGATTTCCCGGATAATTTTAATAATATAGAATTCTGGAAAAATCTGGATGGTACAATATATCCTGAAATAAAGAAGATTTCATTAAAGTGTTTATCTTTATTTCCCTCAACGTAT
Organism: Pollenia angustigena; assembly: GCA_930367215.1. NCBI lineage: Eukaryota > Metazoa > Arthropoda > Insecta > Diptera > Polleniidae > Pollenia > Pollenia angustigena. The sequence continues at coordinate 202,039,442 of OV884060.1, forward strand.
CTTTGCGAACAAATATTTTCAGATTTGAATTATATTTGCTCAAAAAAACGCAATAAGCTGAATTCTTCTAGTTTGAGAAATATACTTTTATTGCGTAACTGCAATAAGAGTATCAACTTAGAAGATTTTATTACTTTTTAATTGCAAATTGAACAATGATTAATTGAGGGAAAATTTATAAACACTTTGAAGAATCTTTTTATTTCGAAATATATCATACTATCCAGATGTCCGCATATATAAATTATATATGTATGTATTTTAGATATATATATATACCTATCAATACATTCATTAGGAGTATTACTAAAATAAATACATTCACCAAGAGTATTACTAAAATATGTACATTCATTAATTTTACATTTCCCTTTTGTTAAACAAATAAACAGAAAAAATGACAACACCCGCCACACATGTGCTTTCGTCGCAATCTCGTTGACGACTAAATAAAATGAATAGCAAATTGATTTCTTCCAGTGTTATTTCGTCACTCTCACCAATACTACTACCTTGGGCATCAATGATTTAAATCAGTGACGTCCAAAATTTAAATTGTGGTTGTATTGCTTTTTATTAGTATTAGTGAATAAAGAGACAAATATTCTTAATAAAAATACAAAAAATATGTAAGCATCCGCCGCATGTGCACTCGTCGCTTGGTAATCGACAACTGAATTGTGTACTCTCGTGGACTAAATGAAAGAGCGTAAGAATGCGTGTGAAGAATGTGTGTGAATTTATTTCAGCCATCGGCAAAATCAGGGCGCCGCGTTTTCTCTTTTCTCTTTTATTCTCTTGTATGCTCTTTTATTACGTACATGTGCACACATATTGCAGAGAATTTAATAACATTAACAACAACATATGTAAAATTCTAACAACGCATATAATCGCAAAATGTAATAGTATAGGTTGCCGATGACAGATTTATTTCCACAATTGTGGTATGGGCTGGACACCAATGATTTAAATCAGTGATGTCAATTGTGGTTGCATTGATTTATATTAGTATTAGTGAATAAAGAGACAAGTACTCTCAATAAAAATAAAAAAAATACGTAAGCATCCGCCGCATGAGCACTCATCGCTTGATAATGACATCCCTGATTTAAATACATAATTGTTTGAGTTATTTTCTGGATCATCGCTCTCAGAATATTGCGATTTGTATATAGTCTTAGAATTCGTTATCACGTAACTAGTTGCGCCGTAGAATTTTTAGGATGTAAGTCCCAATTTACACTAGGGACATTTCTTGCCGGACATTTTTTGAATTCTCTTTTAATCTTACCCGAATCGTTTACATATGAAACATTAGAAGTCAGACAGAAATTAATACTTGTATGTAAACTACGAAAAGTAAGAAAGAGAAATGAAAAAATGTCCAGTACAGATAGTCATGTACTACACACTCTACCTTTTCGACCCCTCGCCTTCAAACTTCGTCTGTCCGGCAAGAAATGTCCCTAGTGTAAATGGGGACTAAGTTCAAAAATTATCTTCTCTGCGTACATTGCTTTTCATTTTCAAAGCCCTTATAGCTGGTGTTCTTTTTGATTTATGTCACAACTTTAATTTTTTGCGTTCGTATAGAAATCCTCAAATCTTAATTCTTCTCATCTTTTATGAAGTTTTCTCACGTTAATTTTTAGTTAGAGTTGGGAGAACTTGGAATAGTTTACCTCTTGAACTAACATCTTTTTCACCTTCTCTTAGCACTTATAAGAGAATTCTGTTAAATCAGATAAATCTCTAGCTGGGACATTTTTTAATCGTCTATATGTTGAAATAATTGTGTTGTTGGGTTGAAAGCCATACTGTTAATTTAAAATATATACAGTAGCTTTAGTTATAAGATTAAAAAAATTGACATAGTGATTAATTTATGTACATATTTACTTTGTAATACTTTGTTTTTGGCCGAGAATGATTTTTGTATTACCTGTTGAAAAAAAATAAATCACATTTCCATATGTCATTTCAAGAGTTCTGTCAAATAACAAAAATTAATAAAATAAAAACAGAACTTAAAAATCAAATTAATCACAGATTACACATTAAACTAATTACTAGGGATGCGATTTCCATGCAAACGCATGTTTTTTGTCGATAGCCTATGAACAATGTGGAAAAATTTGTGTTAAAATGGCTTCGATTTGTTTCTGCATATTGTTGCATATTTTAGTGAAAATGCATATCTATATTTGCATATTTTGTAATTTTTGAATGATTTTTTCTTTAATTTTATTAAAAAAATTTTTTTTTTTAAATACATACAAAAAAATTTTAACATCAAAAAATAATTTCTTTTAGAGCTTTGCTTTAAATACAAGATTTTCAAGATTTCGACAAAAGATCCTTCTATTTTAAACCGATGCAGCATGTAACATGATTAAGGCTTCCAATGAGTTCAAAATATTTTTTTTAAACTGTTTCAAGATGCTTGCTTGGCACATGAGTTATACCGCGTTGCAGAGAAAATTAGAATCCGATTCGAGAAATTTATCAATTATTTTAATAAAAGTAAATAAAAAATAATAATATAAATTTATATGATTTAATAATTTTTTTTTATTTGGACAAATTGTATTTGAACTGGTAACTGGACAAAACCCAAAAAACTGAACAATCCAGGCCGTCTGGCAACACTTATGCATTCCCATGAGCATAGCGCACTCATTTTGCAGTTTCAACTCACTCTTTTAAAGTTGAAATTTTGCACTATGTCAAGGTATATTTATAGCAGTGATGTCAATTATGATTGTGTTGGTGAGATTACTTTTTTTTTAATATAGGATATAGCGCCCCGTCTAAATTTTTCCAGAACTCAATAATATTTTCCCTGTCTGGAGGATTAATTTCGCTCCTAAGTATGATTAGTTCCGACTGGATGCTGAATTCATAACTCGCAATGTCGCACTTAAAGAGATTTTGGAATATGTTAAGTAGTGGTTTTATATCCTCAAAATCTTGAAAACGATCTTGAAAGTTGTAAAAAAGGTTTTCAAAAATTGCCAAATACTCAGATTTTTTCAAATATTTCTCCTTGTCATAAATAAGCAAAGTTTTAGGAAAGTTGGAAAAATCTTCATTATTTATTTCATTTGTTAATAAAAATAATTTGGTTTTAAAATTAAAAACAATCGTATATATGTCACTTAAATTGTTTCCCTTTCCTTGTAGTTCCAAATTTAGCTCATTTAAAATACTGCTTGTATCCGCCAGAAACGCAAGGTCTAAAATGAACTCATAATCATTCAACTGTATTAATTCACATTCGTCTAAATTTGCAGTTTCCCAAAAACGCAACACCTCTTTTCTAAGATCGAATAACCTGTTTAGACAATCACCCCGACTAAGCCAACGAACTTCCGTAAACATTTTTAAGTCATGGTGATTGGCGTTTACGTTTTTAAGAAAACTTACAAATTTTCTGTGCGTTAATGAATGATGACCCCCCCGTATTCTATTGATTATCCGCTCTGCAGTCTTAATAGCGGCATGATCACTTATAAATTTTGAGGCAAGCATGGACTGATGAATTATGCAATGGAAAGCATGTACATCAATTCCATTTTGCTTAAGCTGTCCTACGAAACCTTCATACTTCCCGGCCATAACGTTTGCACCATCCGTGCAAACTCCTGCTAATTTTGAAGCTTGTGTAACAGATATCAGGTTTTCAAAGACTACGTCGTATAATACCTTACCTGTTACATTACCGTAAAACGTTTCAAGTGAGTACATAGTTTCAAAAACATTGTACTCACTATCTATGCATCGAACACAAATGACCAATTGGCAAAGATCATTAATGTCGGTGCTTTCGTCGAGGCAAAAAGAAAAATATTCACAATTTTTTAACTTTTCCCTAATCACAGATTGTATATGTGCAGCTAAAATTGATGTGCGCTTGACGACACTATTTCGGCTCATGGGAAGCGTTTTTATTACGCTGCAATCGATTTTCAGTTTTTCCAAAACTGCATTGAAAAGCTTTTTTATAAATGCCTCATCGGAAAATGGTCTTCCCTGTTTTACTATTTCCAAAGTTAGTAAATTTGATATTTCTATTTTTAACTCTTCTATCCTATCTTCATGCTCTTCTTCTTGTGATACCCAACTTTTCAAGCTATCCAAATAAACCTTTTTTTTATCTTATATTGGCTTTCCCTTTCTTTTACTTCATATTGTTTAATATCATTATGGAAATGATCATAATGCCTTTTCAAAGTATACAATCTCTTAAGTTCAAATGTTTTAAAACATAAGAGACATTGAAAATAATTTAATGCATTTTTTATCATAAAATATTTTTTATATGCCATCATTTATCTTTTTTTTTAATAAACTCATCCGCTTGCACGTCCGTTATCGCTGTCTACAAGACTATTAAATGAAATTCTAATTTGAAGTTTACAGGTATACACAATTGTACATAGAAATGGATTTCCCTGGTCCATTTATTCAAAAATAAAATGAATTACATGAGAATTATAACGTGAAAAAGTTATTTTAGTAAAAAGTTAGGGTATTCATAGTGGTAAGTAAAATAGAAAGGGTATTCACGGTGTTGGGTTACTCATACTTCAAACATCTGTGCATACATTTTAATTCTAGCTAATGGTATATCATAACTTTTTACAAAATACCAAATGCGCACCTGAGTTTGCCTGCAGAAATGTATAAAGTCATTATAACAGGTCAAAGTTACGTTAAATAAATACCATAAAGTAGTAAGGTTTACTCTTTAGACTCGGTCATATAATTGTAGCATAAAAAAGTAAGCAATAAAAATAGTGCGAAACAATAAAGTTTCATTAATTCTTCAATAAAACACATCTTCTTACCCAAAAATTTTACCTGCTGTCACATTTGCTTTTATGTGTATAGGTATACACATAAATTGTAGCGAAACAAGACTTTTTTAACTTGTTTTTTAAATATTTTTACCTACTTAAGAAAAGAGTTTTCAAAAAAAAAAAAACCCACCGACGCGATTGGTACAGAAACAAAAATATTTTTACAATCACAAAATACCAAAAATTCTTGTGGCTTTTTCTTTTCTTAATAATTTCTGCATTTAGGTACGTCTTTTTAACGAAAGAAAAAGGGACCCTGTTACAGGCATCAACGAATTTTTTTTACGAACAAAACACATATCGTTAGCTTAAATGCAAAACAATTATTTTGAAAATTTGAAATTTTTGTTGATTAGGATTCACTTTACATATATATTTTTATGAAATTTTAAAATTCTATCTTAAAAAATAACCACAATTGTGCAAAGAAATGGAAATCCCTGTTTTAAAATCATTGTACAATGTCAAAAACAGAAATAAAACAAAACAAAAACATAGATAATAAATAAAATAAAAAAAAAAAAAATAAAACAAAAAAAAAAAGATGTACCTACATACAGTTATTGTATATTTATTTATATACATAAATATATTTAGAGGCCTCAAAACAGGCCTTGCAATATTTGCGATATTTCCCGCTGAATGAGAGTGTTTCTCAGTAAACAATTATATTTTACGCTCGCAAAATAAAAGAGCGTAAGCGTACATGTGAATTAATTTGCACAATTGTGCAAGAACACTTAGAATCTTTATAAAAAAAAAACGAAGGCAACGATTGTATAAATAACAAAGCACGATGTGCGTTATTTGAATGACTGCAAACCAGCAGCGAATATTTGCGGTTGCGCGAGTTTGACTGTATGACCGTAAGCGTGTGTATTTGTTGTCGTTAATTAAATGCGATTTTTTTTTCAATTGCAAAAAGCTATTCTCTGGTACATAGTGAAAAAATTTGCAATATCAATAAATATTTTTAGTGGTAGTTAAAAAAATAACAATCATCACTAAGGCTGGTAAAAAAGAGTGCAAACTATTTTTTATTTAGTGATAGTGCACTGTTGATTTCAATCAACTATGCCCATGAGCATACAATCGCAAAATTTATACATACAGTTCATTCGGGAGAAAATTGTACCCCACTCACTCTTCTAAAAGAGTATTTTATGACCCGCGTTTCTGATCAATTACGACTAATTTTCGAGACATTTTGTGCTAGTACTAATAATCAATTTTTAAATTTTTTTGAGTCAATATTCAGCCACCCGCGAATCATTCGAGAGAATCTTTTATGACTCAAGTTTCTGTTTTATTACGACTCATTTTCGATACAGTTTGTACTAGTAATTTGAAATTACTTTTTATTTAAAATTTTTAAATTAAATTACCGAGTTAAAACACGTCAAACCATCACGAAAAAATGGCATTTTCGGCATCAGCACCTCCGATTTGAATGAAATTCAACACAAATGTTATATGTAATTGGACTTTAACAAAACATAAATTTCAGACCCCACATTCTTTCGGCATCCGAAATATGACGTCATAAAAGATGTGAAAAATGTTTAAAAAAACACAAAAGTCTCCTTACAAAAGGGGATAGAACTCTTGAACCACGCAAGATAATTTAGTTTTTTTGGTATCGTTTTAAAGGTGAAAGTGCACCCTTTAAAATGATATGCATATTGTGTTTTTCTAAGAAAAGGTCAAAGGTAAATTTTTGGGGTCTTGAGTTCAAAGGTCCATATCTAGAAAAGTATATTTTTTAAAATTCTTAAAAAAATATATGTTAAGTATTATACACACTTCAACATTTGCAGAAAATTTAAAGGTGGAGACTCGATTGGTGTCAGAGTTATATACCAGAACGTGATTCTAAGTATGTTTTGTGTTCAAAAACCCCTTGTTGTTGTTGTATTTTAATTATTTTTTTCAGTATATCTGGAGAACGGCAAGAGCCAAAGTTTCCAAATTTAGTACACAAATTTTAGTTATCAATACACACCATCCCACAAAATGTGGGTGGGACTGGAGAAGTGGGCGTGGTACCTCCCGTACAAAAAATATCAAAAAATTTTTGTATCTGAACCGATTTTTCCGAGTTTTTTAGAGAATATTTCCTACTAAAGATTTCCGATCTTTTGATATATACGGCGTAACCATAGATCATATGACAGTCCAAAGATTCAGGTTTTTATACAATTTTTGATATTTCTTGTACGGGCGGTACCACGCCCACTTCTCCAATCCCGACCACATTTTGTGGGATGGTGTGTATTGATACCTAAAATTTGTGTACTAAATTTGGAAACTTTGGCTCTTGCCGATCTCCAGATATACTGAAAAAAATAATTAAAATACAACAACAACAAGGGGTTTTTGAACACAAAACATACTTAGAATACCGTTCTGGTATATAACTCTGACACCAATCGAGTCTCCACCTTTAAATTTTCTGCAAATGTTGAAGAGGGTATAATACTTAACATATATTTTTTTAAGAATTTTAAAAAATATACTTTTCTAGATATGGAGCTTTGAACTCCAGACCCCAATAATTGCGCTTTGACCTTTTCTTAGAAAAACACAATATGCATATCATTTTAAAGGGTGCACTTTCACCTTTAAAACGATACCAATAAAACTAAATTATCTTGCGTAGTTCAAGAGTTCTATCCCCTTTTGTAAGGAGAGTTTTGAGTTTTTTTCACATTTTTCTCATCTTTTATGACGTCATATTTCAGAAGCCGAAAGAATCTGGGGTCTGAAAATTTATGTTTTGTTAAAGTCCAATAACATTCAACATTTGTGTTGAATTTCATTCAAATCGGAGGTGATGATGCCGAACGACTTAACGGTTTGACATGGATTCACTCTACTCACAAATCAAATTCAATTTTATATAATTTTTTTACATAAAGCTAGGTAGGACTGGTCAAATTTACAAACCCCTTTTTGTTCACAATGTTTCCAGTAAAAGTGGGCTTATCACGCCCATTTTTTCTACCATATCAAATTTTATTTCAGCAGTCGTTAATTGGGCTATCTAAAACTGCTAAAAGATTAACTGTGCATTATAGGACTAGATGTTTGAAAATCAATTTTTGATACAAATTAATTTTAAATTTTAAATAAATTAGTTTTATATTGAATTTTAGGATACACAATGTGTTGATTTGATTTAATGTTGGCTGAAAGGTAACACAGGCGTATGGCGACAGCTGGCAAGTTTTGCTTACCATTAATTAACAGTCTTAAGTGTAAGTAGATGGACACGAACAGCCAATTCCCGACGTGCTTCAGCCATAATACCTTTGTGCCACTGTCCATCGCAAAGCAAATATGAAATTTTGATTTCTATACATCTTCACATATAGGTACTCTTCCTCTAACAAACGTTACAATTCAGGATGAGCCTTAGCATGAAAAAAGATTTTTTGTTAATTTATTTTTTATTAAATTGTTTTGGTTATTTCGCCTTACCTTTTCTTCGTGGTAATTTCTTTGGCTCTTATGAAAATATCCCTTTTGGCAATGTTTACAAAAAAAACGCTTTACTTTAATATGTACGCAATCCATGTGTGTTTCTAAACTGCGTCGACGGTCAAATTTCTTTAAACAGATATCACATTGAACGGGTGTATGAAATTTATCAATATGGTTTTGTAACATATTTTGGGAATAAAATTTTTTATTACAAGGAGAACATTTAAAATTTGCTAAAATTTAAAAACAAAAATAAATAAGTTTTCTTCTTATTTAAAAAAAAAAAAAACTTACCACTATGGTGAATTCTAGCTACATGATCAATCAAAATCTTTTTTGAAGAGAGCAACTGCTGACAAAATTGGCATTTGAACTCTATTGGAGAACTTATTTTTTCTTCAGTTTTATGAGAACGTGTTTTGTGTTGATGTAAAGATCTCCAAATTGTATAAAAGTCCTGACAATCCTTTGAAAATGAAAGTTAGATATTACTTTTTAACATAAATAAATAAAATATTTAAAGTAGAATCAGTATTGTGGTTATTTTGTTGAACTATTTATGGTTTTTAATCAAAATTTTTAATATTTTTAATTATGCATAAGTTCATCAAATTTAATTTTCATTAAATTATTTTTATGAAGAAAGGAATTTTGGCCGGGGCTCGAACCCTGGAAAGCAAATTTCGATCTACCAAAGGTTAAAATACAATTTGGTTAAAGGATTGATGTGCACTCGTCGATGGCTGCGAGTGTAAGACGGCAAACCCATCTGAGGAGATCGAGTGTTTGCGATCGAAACATGTCATGGTAACCTGCCGGCCAGGGTTCGAGCCCCGGCCACGGTCAAGAATGTAAGATTATCAATAACAATTTTAATTAATTTTCATGTTGTAAAATTCCTTTCTACATAAAAATAGTTTAATGAAAATTAAATTTGATGAACTGAAGCCAAAATCAAAATTTGGATTTAACATAATTAAAGTATAATTTTATAAAAGATTTTTTTTCAGATAACACATTTTTTGAAAAAAGTACATTTACATGATGGTTTTTCTGGAGTTGCTGGCCTATTTTCGATAATTTATCAATCTATAAGTTGAATTTATAGCTTATTGATAATCTTGCAATAATTTAACCCTGACAATTTTGCATCGTTTTTGTGAAATAATTGTCTATGTGGATGTTGTTATATTTTTTTTGCACTTTTGCTTTTAAAATCAAATAGAGAGGGTCAAGTGGTTTAATGAAAAACTACTAAAATTTTCAAAAAACAAAAAAAAAAGAACAAAGAAATTGGATATGGGCACTTCCACAGAAAAGCTCTCTTTTTCGACACGTCACGTCACCTAGCAATTATTCTTGTATTTTAGAACCACGTTGTTAAAATTTTTCCTCTCTTTCACTAAATGATAACCCCTTTGCGCTCTACACCCAAATGCAAAAAAGTAAATAATATTTTCATTATTCTTTGAGAAAAAATTAAAAATGGTTGGTGACGTTACATGACAAAAAGTAGACATTTCTGTGGAAATACCAATATGCCTTTTAACCCTTTACTTTTAATTTCTTCAACTTTTAATTTAAAGTGAAAGTATATTTTCTTAATCAAGTTTTTTTAAAACAAAAGAAAGAAATCGGTTGAAACACAAACATTTTAAGGGCCATTATTATAACTTCGCGTTAGCTGTTATCCGACAGTTAACAGACGCTTTTTGACAGATAACACATTATTATCTGTCAATTTAATCTTAACTTACCTAACTTCAAGTTGTAATAATGGCCCTAACTGTATACCCTTTTAAAATTTGATGTAGTTTTTTTATTTAAAAAGTTTTCCCCTTTAACTGCATGAAGTATCTTTTGTTAAATTGTATTTACTTTTTTTAATAAAATTTTTATGTTAAAAAATATAATTTTTGGTCTTATTTTTAAACTTTTATACTAGACAAAATTAACATTTTTCGATTAATCGAATAATTATTATAATATTAAATTGTTCGATTATTTTTCGATTAAATTTTTGATTAATAGAATAATACAAAACATCGATTAATTGAATACCCTAATGAATACCAAGTTTTGAAGTAACCGTATTTACTGCGCAACGGTTGCGAAATTTTTACATTGTTTTTATATAAAGGGTATTCACGTCACAAGTTGCACCCTTGCAAAAAAGCAAAAGTGCAAAAACATAACAACGACCACAAAGACAATTATTTACGCACAACTTATTGTCTGTGTGGTTGTTGTTATATTTTTGCACTTTTGCTTTTTTGCAAGGGTGCAACTTGTGACGTGAATACCCTTATAGTTTGTCAACGCAACGTGTTTAGCCAGGCTTTGCAACACTGCATTTAAGAAGTCAGCCTATGTTATAAGGTTAAGATTCATATTAAAAATGTTTGTGCCGAAAATTATTTAAATATACACATCTATATCGGATTTGTTCGCCTTAATGCAATTTTAGAGAGGGGGGTTTACATGAGACTAATGGTCAATAATGGGTCTACCAGTACAGTTGCCATGACATATTAGCTATTATAAAAGTTATCGATACCAAATTGTATATCAATACCAACATTTGTAAAAATGTGATTTCATTTGAAGCTATTTAACGAGCATGTTCTGACAATCGCAAAACGCTGAACATTTGCAATTTCGACTTGAAATCGCATTATAAGTGTTCTGTAAATCACAATTGCAAAAAGTTTAGCGACTTCAAATTGCAAAGGTATGCGCAAGGGAACTAGAATATTTTAAAGAAACTATCGCTAGAAGAAAGATAATAAGATAAAATAAATTTGGCGTTTTACGATTTCAAATCGTGCGATTGTCAACACATGTCCGTAGGACTATTCCGGAAAGAAGTTTTTAGATGACATGTGAAATTATTTTAACCATTTTCAATAGGATTTGTTCTTATGTCAATTAAGATTTTTCATTTTTTTTTTAATTTCCTATGCTTATCCACGCGAAGCTTGACGCTTGTCTGCAGGAAAGAAACCAGAGTCTCTGGCGGGAATCGAACCCGCAACCCCGGGGTTGATAGACTAGCTCACAACTAGCTAGCCTACCGGGGCACTCAAAGATGCACTCAAGATGTATATATGTAGCAAACTTCATCAAATTATCTTTAAAATTGCGACCTATACTTTGTGCACAAGGTTACATGGAAAGATACCAGCCTGACAGACGTTCAGACATTGTTAAATCGACTGAGAAAGTTATTCTGAGTCTAACGGTACACTAAAAGGTCTAGGACCTCCAAGATTGTGGTGGCGGCATATAAATTAAAAAAATTGCTTTTATTAAAGTAATTTTAAGTTAATTTTTTCAAAAGTCCGTTTAAAAAATCGATGCAATAGTGGCATTGTAATAAACGAACCAGTTTTTAAAAAACTATAAATTTCTTTATCCATAGGTACTTAATTTTTTTTTTTTACTTACCCCTATATTGCATACAAAACGTCTAGTTATTGGAAATGACTCCTCCCGTGCTTTACATTCCTTGTGTTTAATGGAATGATTACGCATGTGATGTAAAGTACTGAAGCTTTTTTTACAATTACCACAATGAAATAAATCATCACTGTGACTATCACTTAAACGATGATCTTTAAGATGTTTTATTGTACAAAAATCTAGGGAACAATTTTCACATGAATAGCCCAAACCTAAAATTTTCTCGTCAACCGGCGATGAAAAGCATAAAGATTCATTATCCGACTCAATATGTTCCTTAAATTGAAGAAAAAATTAATTATTTTACATAAATACAGTGGCTCAAACGTATAATTGGACACTAGGTATGAGATTATTTAAAGGCCGATTTTTTCGCTTCAATGAAAAAAATTCTATAAAACTTTGATGCAAAGTTGTAGATTATTAAAAAACCTTTAAAATATTGTATAATACATAGCATGTTTTATTCAAAACCACTTTCAAAATAAAGAAAGAAAACAAAAGTAACAAATTTCATGTCAAACGCATAATTGGACAATCATATATATGATACAGTTTTAGTTCTTGGAAGAAAAACTTTTTGGTTTTTTCTGCTTCTAGACGTCGCACAGTAGCGCCCGTAGAGCAAACGAGGTTGCAAAAATCAAAATTTTCATGAGCACCGACGAAGTTTTGAATAAACTCATGTTATAGGAAACTTTTCAACGATTTCAAATCTGCCACTCTTAATAATATCACATTTTTAGTTTAGAAGATATAACCGTTCAAAGTTGACCGACTTTCGGTTTTCAAAAAAACACACAATTTTTAGTAAATTTGTTGCGATTTCAGGTGTAATATCACGAAAAATAGGTAACGAATCGCCTTATTTTTTGTTTGTATTGATTGATGCATTTATTAAATGTGTAATGATAAAAAAAAAATGAACTGTTTGCTTTGTGTTTCTCCTGGTAAATCACTATTTAAAAACTATCCGTTTTTTCACTATTTTTCAACTTTGACGGAAAATAACAAAAATCTATATTTTTCTATATTTGCCATATTTGCAAAATCTGTTCTTTGATTATTTCTTTACATAATTCAAAAATTTTATCTGCCCGTACGTGCCCGTTTGGCTTCTAGAGGTAAAAAAGGTTAAAAAGACATGGTTGCAGAAATTGTATGACAGTAGTTTGATCTAAAATCTAAAAAAACTACTCATTGAAATTAGCAGGTACGTACCTCACTTAAACAATACTTTGGCGTACAAATGGTCAAGAACAATATTGACTACAGGTAGGCACAAATCTTATTTGGACACGTGCATAATATCAAAATTGCATTATTCAGCCTAATTCCATTTGTATGCAGGGAACAGGTAAATTTTTCGGCATGGTAGCATAAGCCTATATATTGCAAATGGTCAAGAACAATATTGACTACAGGTAGGCACAAATCTTATTTGGACACGTGCATAATATAAAAATGCATTATTCAGCCTAAATCCATATGTATGTAGGGAACAGGTACATTTTTCGGCATGGTAGCATAAGCCTATATATTGCAAAATAAGCATAATGCCTGGATTAGTCTACGACTGAAAGTTGGCGCAACAATTACTGAAACCATTAAACAATTTAAGTACTGAAAACATGGCGTTGAACAATTTTAAATTATTTGAACTGTTTAGAAAGTCAACCACACCAAATTTTTTCACGGAAGCTGCTTTAGAAGAACTTGATAGCTTATACGGAAATATTGAGAGAAGCGAAATTATAAAAAATAATTTTTATCTGATATATGCAAATATTAAGGCAAAATGGGTGAAATCTAATCGAACCATTCAGAACTTCAACTCCAAATACGAGGACTGGCTTAATGAAGATACCATCCTGGATATATTGGCAGTAGATAAACCCACCACATCAACCAGAGGAGCAAAAGGAAGGCCAAAAAAAAGTATTGAGGAGTGTTCAATTTTCACAAGAAAGAGGAAACTTGCCGATGCCACCAATGACTTGACCACGAAGCAATTATCGGAAGCGCTGTCTATTAAATTTACAAAGGATAGTGAAAGAGTTAGGTCGCACATAACCAAATCTGTTGCTGATGCAAGCCCACTGCGACTAAAAAGGATTAAGGAAAGCATTCCCACGCCCACAAACGCACACATTAAAAAGTATGGTTCCGAAGAAGCCTTGGCCTTGTTTATGGACTTAGAACTTTCCAAAGAGAAATATGAGAAACTACGGGCATCTTTAACGCGACACGGCGCTGACGTTTTACCCGGATACAAGCATATTACGCAAGCCAAAATAAATTCACGACCACTGCATACGGAATTTACGGAAGTCTCTGCGAAAGCCAATCTGCAGGATCTCATGGGCCATACAGCAAAACGGTTGTTGGAGAGTCTTCCTGAAAATGAGGTGAAAATTCTTCCTGAGAAGTTGACATTGATCAGCAAATGGGGCTGCGATGGATCATCCGGACAAAGCGTTTATAAGCAAAGGATATCTTCCGATGACGCTACAATATCGGACGGAAATATGTTTATGGCATCTGTTGTTCCTTTGCGGCTTAAATCGGATGTTTCCCTTCACTGGAAAAATCCACGTCCGTCATCAGTGCATTATTGCCGACCAATAATGTTTCAGTTTGCAAGGGAATCGGCAGAACTCATAAGGACCACGGTGAAGGACATTGAAGAACAAATAAGCAAGATTAAGCCTACAAAGCTGCAAATTGGAGAAGGAAAATATATTGAATGCAATTACGAGTTCCATCTGACCATGGTTGACGGAAAAGTCGTAAACGAACTGACAGGAACAACCTCAACAATGTCATGCCCGATTTGCAAAAAGAGTCAGAAGAACTTTGGTAATTTAAACGATTCTACAAATGAGGAGAATTACGAATATGGAATGTCACCATTGCACGCAAGGATAAGGTGTATGGAATTCTTGCTAAAACTGGCGTATACCCTACCACAAGAGGAGGAAAACTTCGATTAAAATACATCAATAAAGGATAAGGAAAAGATCAGAAAGAAGCAAATACAGGATGCTTTTTTTAAACAAGTTGGACTAAAAGTAGACTGTCCCAAGCACGGATACGGTAACTCAAACGATGGAAACACTTCTAGGAGATTTTTTGAAAATGATGAGGCAGTAACTAGAATCACTGGAATTGACAATCAAATCGTGAAAAGATTGGGAACGATCTTGGATGTTTTAAACTGCAAAGAAAATGTCAATTCTACAAAATATGGAGAATATGCGTCGAAAACTGCATCTCTTTTAGCAGAAATGTATCCACAGAAGAAGTTGACCCCGACCGTCCATAAAATATTGGCGCATGGCAAAGATATAATTGAGTACCAGTCTTTGCCAATTGGAGAGCTTTCTGAAGAAGCACAGGAGTCTCTTAACAAATTTTATAAAAAATATAGATTGCAGAACACATTCAAAGCATCAAGGGTAAGGCAAAATGAGGACCTCTTCAACATGTTGGCAGCATCTTCCGATCCACTTATATCTTCCCTGCGGCATGTGAAGTCACGAATAGAGTTAGAAAATAATTATAGTTTAGAAATGGTTAGTCTTTTAGATATACCTTCTCTTACGAACTGTGATGAATATTTTACAGAAAATTGAAAAAATAAATTTAAAAAAAAATAATTTTTTTTTTAATTTGTTGGGTAATAATTTAAAACATAAAAACCTAAAGAAAAAAAATAAAAACAATCTAAAAATGTAAAAATAATTTTTTTTAGTTACCATAAAATTGATTTTTCTACTAATTTTAACTTTGATAACCCATAATTAGGCCCCTACAGAGCGTAGCACCCTTTCCAAACGCTCATTTCATAGGCTGAACAGTTATCTATCATATGCTGTTTAAACTGTTCAATTATCTTATTCGGTTCAAAAGATATGATTTTTGCAACGAAAAAACTCAAATGGCGCCACTGTGCGTCGGGGCATGGACTGCACGGGATGTGTGCAGAATTCCAAAGTAGTGTTGTTCCACTCACGAAAATGTGTTCAATATGTTTAATTTATCGTCGCTTTGCTTTAAATTTTGTTCAAAATGTAAAGAATAATCTTATACCTACCCAGGCAGAAAAAGACAATCACCACGACGCTGTGCCGACGTTGCAGGGGGTACCATCAACATCAATACAACGTACTGTTTACCAAATTTACAATGTTGTCGCAATATTAAAATTATAACGCCAAATGTGCGTCTTCCGACTCTTCTTTTTCGTGTTGTCACAGCACTGTAAATCTAAATTTAAAATGTTGGATTCACGAATTTACAACGTAGCCACAACCGTCTTCCGACTCTTATTTTCAATATTGTTAAAAATATAAATTCGCTAAATAAACAAGCAAAAATTTTTATGTTTTCTAACCTAAACTAGTTTTTTGTGTTTTCATTTTAATACGACACTTCTAAATTCGTAAGACTAAATTTTTGTATATATAGCGTTGTAGCGGTATAGAATTATTATAAACACGGTATTAGGAAATAAAGGTTTAATTCTTTTATATACAGTGTTGTAGCGGTATAGTTTTATGGTAAATACGACTTTAAAAAACTAAAGTCGTAAATTTGTATATAAGGTGTTGTACCGGTGTTGAATCTTATTTAAAAACAGTATTAAAAAACTAAGGTGGTAAGTTTGTATCTACAGTGTTGTGATGGTACCATATTTTTGGTAGAGTCGCAATTTTGTATTTACAGGGTTGTGGCGGTACATAATATTTAGAAGAGTCGTAATTTCTGCCTGGGTAGTTTCCAATTATACATTTGAGCCATTGTGCATACAACATACAAGTTCAAGACCACGAATACCTTTATCATTTCCATACTATTAGTTATTAAACCACATGTTGAGCATATAAATGTTTTTACTTTGGCATCTGCAGTATGAGTTTTAATATGATTTAGATATGAATTTTTATAAGCAAATTTTTTTGTACAAAATTCACATTGTCGGACATTAGGTTTGTTGTTATGAAAAATATCCTAATAAAAGTATATTTCATATATTAAATTTTTTTTAATATGTATATTTAATTGTGTGTGTATATTAGTTACCATATGTTGATTTAAGCCAACTTTAGAAGTATACTTTTTTGGGCAAAGTGCACACTCATATTGATATTTAGAATCATCATGCAATTCCATATGATTATTATAAATTTGTATTTCCTTAAAGAAGATGTCACATCTAATAAGAACAACATATTTAATTAGCGATAATTTCCTAAAACATATTTCAATAATATTTAATTTCTATTTATTTCGAGCTTATGGTCAATTTTTTATATATTTTTTTTTTTTGAAGTATTAATTATTTTGACTACGAAATAATATGTGCTAAATTCCCAATTCGTCCACTGAAAATTACTGTTGATGGGATAAAGCTCCAGTTTTACCTACAACGATATCGAAGCTTAAACTAATCAAGAACAATAAACCCATTCCCATCAACAATAAATTTCAGTGTGTTTATCAAGAGTACGAATTAGGAATTGAGCACATTAAAACGATATCTTATTAATAAGGGTATTCACGTCACAAGTTGCACCCTTGCAAAAAAAGCAAAAGTGCAAAAATATAACAACAACCACACATACAATTAGTTGTGCGTTAATAATTGTCTTTGTGGTTGTTGTTATGTTTTTGCACTTTTGCAAGGGTGAAACTTGTGACTTGAATACCCTTAATGATTTTTTTCTCCCAAGAAAAACTTTGATTAATTATTATTATTCATCAAATTTTCGTGTACGTCTTCAGGATATTGCAAAAATATTTACAATTATTAAAGAAAACAAATTACAAATTAACAAAAGTTAAAAAAAAAAACAAAAATGTACAAGTTTTGAAAAATTGTTTATATGTATGTACTAACTTTTAATATTTTAAATTAGGCTAAAGTTCATCAAATTTTGTTTTCATAAAATTTTTTTTTATTTTTTGCAACATGAAATTAATTAAAATTTATTGATAATTTTTTCATTATTGACTGCTTTAAATTTGATGAACTTTAGCCTAATTAAAAATATTAAAATTTGGATGAAAAGCCATAAACAGTTCAACAAAAATAACCACAATACTAATTATTGTTTATACTAACTGTAGTGTTGAAAAATGTTGATACGACAGCGGGGCTGAATAAAAAAATTTATACCGGATTACCGCGGTCCCTGTATTATTCGAAAGCAAATGGGTAATGGCCGTTATATGGTACCTGATATAGAGAACAACCAGGCGATACAGATGCCATATTCAGGGATAGTTGATGCCAGCCGGATGGGAAGACGGGTAGAACAAGATGGGGATTTTAATGAGGACATATTGATCTCTGAAGCAACAAAATTTATATGACGACTATCAATTTTTAGAGGAAGATAGTTATAGAAAGATGGGGGATATTGAGTATCGGGATTATGAATTTTTAAGGGTAGAGTTTTTGAGGAAAGACTGACAATCGAGGTCGATTGTTTTGTCAAGTCTGCCGAGATTGTAGTGGTCTGCGAGTTGGTAGCAATAAAATGACATTTTGACATTTGTAAACTGCAACCAACGACAGTATGGTTTTGTCAGACATGCCATTTCCGGCATTATCCTTTTTAGAAAACAAAAGAGAACAAGCAAACACGTGTTTTATAAGATAGATCTAAAAACTTGTACAATAAACCACTAAATAAAAGTAAAGTACCATTACATAACAAACAAGTAAGAAAGTATAGTCGGTCAAGCCCGACCATATGATACCCTACACCACAGTATTTAAAAACAAATTTTCGAGAGTGTATGGCTATATGAATAGGGATCTATCTTTGTTTTAAATTTCTGTACAATCGGTTTGATAGTTTCTGGGGGGCAGAAATTTCCCCTATCTCCCTTGGTGCTCCTATTTTTTAAAAAATGCATAGTTTATGTGTCCATATAAATATGGATCTATCTATGTTTTACATTTCATTAAAATCGGTTTGATAGTTTCTGAGAGGAAAACATTGCCGCCCATCTCCCCTCGTGGTTCTATTTTTATAAAAATGCATAGCTTATGTGTCCGTACAAATATGGATCCATCTATGTTTTAAATATCATTAAAATCGGTTTGATAGTTTCTGAGGAGCAGAAATTGCCCCCTATCTCCTATCGTAGTCCTACGATTCAGCCCATTTTCAAAAGGCTTGGTCCGTGTGCCAATAATCCCAAATTTGATCAAATCATCTCCAAAATTGCGACCTGTACTTTGCGCACAAGGTTACATGGACAGCCAGCCAGCCGGACGGACATCGTTATATCAACTCAGAAAGTGGGTCTAGGACCCACAAATGCATAATACCCTCTCCACTATTGTGTTGTGAGTATAAAAATATTTAAACATAATCTATTATATTGTTGTAGTTGTTTCTTTGGCCAGAGTGATGCATTTATGAATATTATTTTTGTCAAGCTAACAGGGCCTAAATTTCTTCAATGTAAATAAAATTCAATTTTTAATTACAATATTTTGTTCCCGACGTTTCGTCGATTGTTTGTCGACTTTTTCAAGGGATTGTCTATTTAAAAATTATAAAAACAATAAAATAAATACAATAATGTACCACATAAACATTAAAGACTTACAATATGAAAATTTAATCACATTAAAAAGTTTTAGATGTACTCAGGATCATACAAATATAAAAATTAATTTTAATATTTAAAAAATACATATTACTTTAAACTTTAAATATATCACAGCTTAAGTAATGGCAACAATATAGCTCGCATTTATTTTGTTCGTGTCTTCCTTCAAATTCATTGTTATATTAATTTGTTGTTGGATTCTTAGGCTTTCAATTGTGTACCTCTTTCTTTCTTTATTTTCTTTATCTAGAATTTTTACATCATCGAACCTAATTGTGTGACCAGTATGTAGGATGTGTTGTGCTAGTGCTGTTGTCTCTTTTCTCCGCATTATGTCCATTGATAGACAATACGATTAAACAATTGGATAAGGACAAAAATAACCACAACAAATCTGCAAACATAGAAAAAGAAGAGAACAAATTTTACAGTGTAAAATACATACCTGGGTTAACCGATAATAATAATATACGGTCGTCAATAAAAACAAAAAACATCTGTTTTGCATGCAAACCCAATTTGACATTAAGTACAATTTTTTCTAGAGTTAAGGCGCCAATTAATAAACAAAAACAAAGTAACATTGTATACGAATTACAATGTAAAGGAAATGACAAACGGCCATGCGAGCTAATTTATATAGGAACAACAAAACGTACACTGGAGACAAGAATGGGAGAACACAAGATGGACATAATGCGGAGAAAAGAGAAAACAGCACTAGCACAACACATCCTACATACTGGTCACACAATTAGGTTCGATGATGTAAAAATTCTAGATAAAGAAAATAAAGAAAATAAAGAAAGAAAGAGGTACACAATTGAAAGCCCAAGAATCCAACAACAAATTAATAGAACAATGAATTTGAAGGAAGACACGAACAAAATAAATGCGAGCTATATTGTTGCCATTACTTAAGCTGTGATATATTTAAAGTTTAAAGTAATATGTATTTTTTAAATATTAAAATTAATTTTTATATTTGTATGATCCTCCACGGGGGTGCTGGCTGGTAACGGGTACTGGTGGGTACGCGGCTAAGATCAGGGCCTTGAGCATAGTGTCTCAATGTAATGCCTATTGCCACATTACTGTGATGGGTCTTGATCATAGGTAGAAGGTAATCGTGGGGTTTGATTCGGTCCGGGCGTCTGTTTCCCACATTGGGCGGTTTTCGGGTCGGTGATGTCTCCACGATTCTTGGAACTAAAATCCAGGCGCGTCTGTTCCCATATTGGGCGGCTTCCTGGTGAGCGTCTGTTATCCGGTGGATCGGCGTTAATACGAACATGGCAGTAAATAGGAACAGGCCCAGGAGAAGCAAGGAAGGACTTAGAGCTCTATCAGAATACAAAGCTGCGGTCCGGATACAGCATCGGCTTGGCTCCCAATCCAACCTTTCCAATGATGAGAAAGAGCGGATGAAGTGGGCCAAAGGAGCGATTGCAGAAGGCCGAGCTCACTTTTCAAATAACCCCAAATATGCTGCCAAAAACCATGGTTTCCCCAACTGCATTGACGAAGCCGTGATTAAGAGCATGCAGGGAAAAAGACAGCGGTCAGTTGATGAGTCTCCATCTGCCGTAAATCCTAAGGAGACGAAAAAATCCAAGAGAAACCCCGAGGAGATCAGACCCTCGACTTCTGCCACTGAGCCGTTGCCAAAGGCTGCACGAGTCAGTGAAGTGGCCAAACGTCCTCTGAGCGTGGCACTTCTCGACATGAGCAACCCCTTTGGTCAAATGTCCACAGAGCGATGGAAGATTGTGGAGCTGAAGATTTTCAACGCAATCGTTACTAAGATGGAAGCTGAACCTGACAGACCGCTGCCCTCTTTTGATGGGGCTGGTTGGTTTAATGGAGTGAAGCTCATCAGTTGCAAGGACGAAATGACGCTGGAAAGGCTTAAAGGAGTCATTACTAAACTCAAGGGTTTGTGGTCGGATGCACAACTTAAGATTGTGGATCGATCGCACATTCCTGCTATACCGAAGGCGAAGGTGAATTTTCCGCGTATTGTCAAACCGGAAGTCGCTCTTCGTCTCCTACAAAATCAGAATCCTGTTATTCCCACTAAAGAATGGAGGATTCTGCACGTGCAAAAAGGTAATAAAGACGGGCAGAACTACATACTGCAGATCACAAAGGAGTCGGAAGACCTTTTGTATCCGCGGTATGGAAAAATGTCATGGGGAGTTGGAAGTGTCTTTCTACGGTTAAAGAAAAGACATCCGCAGGACTCCAACCATAACACACTGGAGGTCGATGAAGTGGAGCGTGATCTAGCAGCTGCCACTGCGGCCACTTCTGGACTGAGTCTGGGTGAGACGGCCAATGAGGATAGAGCCGACCCCGAGCGGGTGATTTTAGTCGATGACGCTAAAGATCCTGCAAGTCAACCTCCAACATTGTAAGATGGCATCGGTCGAACTCCTCCTCACGTTAGAGGAGGGTCGCTACGACGTGGCTTTAATCCAGGAACCGTGGATCTCCACAGGAAATCGGGTTTCTGGATTGAAGTCACGTAATTATAACACGTACTTCTCAAAAGTGGTAGGTAGAATACGATCTGCAATACTTGTGAGGAAGAATTTTTGTTCATATATTCTCTATAATTACAGCACTGACGATCTCACAGTGGTGGCCTTGGAGGATGGCAGAGATGACATGGTACTTTTTGCATCATCCTATATGCCACATTATAGGGATGCCCCACCAGTAGAACTCCATAGACTAGTCGAGGAAGCTTGTAGAAGGAGACAAAACCTGGTAGTGGGTACAGATGCTAACGCTCATCACACAATATGGGGCAGTAAGGATACCAACAGTAGAGGTGAGGATCTTATTGCTTTTATATTACAGAATAATATACAAATTGCGAATAGAGGTGAGGTCCCCACGTATAGGGGTCCCACCTCAGAAAATGTGCTTGATGTGACGCTTTATACTGATTATAAAACAGTGATAGATGATTGGAAGGTGCTTACGCAGCCATCCTTCTCTGATCACTCCTATATATCATTTTTGTTAAATTACACTATACCTGACAAAACAGTGTTTAGGAACCCAAGAAATACTCTTCACTTTTGAACAGGGACCTAGGTCACTCGGGAACATTGGTTAGTTCAGGGGACATAGATTCTGCTGTAGACACATTGGTATCGGGCGTTACTAGATCCTATGAGAAGTCGTGTCCCCCGACACGAGCTAGGCGTAAGTCCAGACCGCCGTGGTGGAATGGTCAGCTGGACTCTGGAAGACGCGAGCTTCGTGAGCTATTCAAACTGGCGAAAATTGTCGACCGGTCTGAGTGCTGGGGGTAGTATAAGGACGCTCTTAGGGTGTATAAGCGCGACGTGCGAAGGGCTAAACGAGCTTCGTGGAAAAGCTTCTGCGATAATATAGAGATGACAACCGAAACGGCAAGACTGCGGAGGATGCTAGTGGGCAGTCCGGTAATGCCAAGTACGGTTTGTAGGGAAAACGGAGAATGGACAGGGAGCAGCGCGGAAACGTTGGGGGTGCTTGTGGATACACACTTTCCGGGCTGCTCTGATGATCCCATTCCAACTGATGAAAATTCTGTTCTGGCAGATGGTGATAGCGGAATTATCACCTATGAGGGGGTGGAATGGGCAATCGATTCGTTCCAGCCATATAAGTCGCCTGGTCTTGACGAAATTATCCCAGCGCAACTACAGCGGGGTAGACAACGGATAGTACCATGGCTGGTGGAAATTTTTAAAGGATGTCTGAGGGTAAACTATGTGCCTAAAACTTGGAGGATATCTAAGATTGTATTTCTGCCGAAATCGGGCAGGAGCAATCATATGTACCCAAAAGATTTTAGACCTATAAGTCTCACATCCTTCCTGCTGAAAACGTTGGAGAGAATCTTGGACTATCATGTCAAGGGTAACATGAGGCCGACCATTCTCTCTGTCAATCAACATGCGTACACGAAGGGTAAATCAACTGAGACGGCACTTCATTCAGTTGTCTCGCTGATTGAGAAGACCCTGAGCTATAAGGACTTCGCTATGGGTGTGTTCCTGGATATCGCGGGAGCATTCAATAATGTGTCCACAGAGGCAATTTTGGCCAGCTTATCTCGCACTGGGGCACATCCGCATGCTAAAAACTGGATTGGTAACCTGCTACGGTGTAGAACTATATCCGCGGCGTGGGGCAACTCCAGGATAACAAAGAGGGCACACCGGGGAACCCCCCAGGGAGGGGTTCTCTCGCCGATGCTATGGACGCTTGTCGTCAACGAACTTCTCAATAGACTTCAGGACGGGGCAGCAAAGATGACCGCATACGCAGATGATGTGGCGGTGATAGTTACTGGCAAGGATTTGAATACTATTAGTTCTGTAATGGAGGCTACATTGGCGATAATCAACCAGTGGGCAGCCGGAGTAGGACTGGGAGTTAATCCCGAGAAGACGGACCTAGTACTATTTACGAAAAGGTATAAAGTTGGTCCATGGAGGAGACCTAAACTAGGGGGTACTAACCTAGAACTTAAACACCACACTAAGTACCGGGAGTAATACTGGATAGCAAACTGTCGTGGAGACTGAATGTGGAGGAGAGGGTGAAAAAGGCAACGATTGCGCTCTACGCATGTAAGGGAATGCTAGGCAAAACGTGGGGTCTAACCCCTGCTCTTACACATTGGGTCTACACAGCGGTGGCGAGACCAATCCTACTCTACGGGATACTTGTGTGGTGGACGGCCTTGGATAAGATATCGTACCGGAATATGCTAACGGGCGTACAGAGACTAGCCGAACTTAGTATCACCGGTGCTCTGCGTAGTACACCGACTGCGGCAATGGATGTGATCCTGGACTTGCAGCCGATTCATCTTGTGGCAGAAGGAACTGCAAGGAGGTCTGCGATCCGATAAAGGGCGACGGGACAATTTGTATATGGACTCTATGGTCACGGTAGTATTATAAGGGGAATAGATTGTAGCAGTGACTACACCATTCCGAGACTGACACTTGGAAGGAAATCGCGAGTTACCCTAGAGGAGGACGGTTGGTTGGTAGGACTCCGATCAGGCCAAGGGACCTTCAGATTCTACACTGATGGTTCCAAAATGGAGGACGGAGGTGGAGCTGCAGTCTACTGCCGAGAACTGGGTATTCGGGAATCGTATAAGCTTCCCGATTACTGCAGCGTTTTCCAGGCGGAGGTTTTTGCAGCCAAAATGGCTGCTGATTTGGCACGTGTTTCCGGCACCGAGAACTCGCAGGTATACTTTTTCATTGATAGCCAGGCGGCGATCAAGGCTATAACCGCAGAATACTCATACTCATCTGTCGTCCAGGAGTGTAGGGACTCGATAGATAGACTCTGTGTCAATAGGAGAGTGCATATCTACTGGGTTCGCGGTCACCAGGGCATAGAGGGCAACGAGGAGGTGGACGAATTGGCGAAACGGGGGGCCCGTTTACCACACGATAGGATGGTGGTCATCCCGGCTCCAATTCAGAATATAAGGAGAGATACGGACTCTGCTATACGGAGGAGATCAGAGGCGTTTTGGGAAAACACAAGAACGTGCAGGGTTTCCAAGGTTATGTGGGGATCCTATGATCCGGAGTCGTCGAAAATTCTTCTGTCGCTATCGAGAAGGGACTGTAGACTTCTGATAGGTTTTATAACGGGTCATTGTTGGACTGCGGTATACGCCTATAGGGCGGGCCGGTTGAATAGTGACAATTGTAGATTTTGTGGGGTACCAGGAGAAAAGGAGACTGTAGAGCACTTGCTATGCTACTGTCCGGCACTCGTGCGCTCCAGGGCGAACTGTCTGGGAGATCATTATCTTCAAGATCGCGGGGAAGTCTCTGGAATTGGGTTAATGAGACTCCTGGCATTCGTCAAGAGAGTGTGGGGTACCTTGGATACCATCACATCTGACTGACCTTTTTACTTTCTTCTGTGGGTTATCGGACAATTGTGGTAACGCTAGGGACCTATTTGGTCTATGCGGAATCTTTGTGACCGGCCACTCTAACCTAACCTAACCTATGTAAAAATTCTAGATAATTGAAAGCCTAAAGGCCAAAATACACTGGTCAAATTCCCATCCAGCATTAAGGTAGTATTAGTGAAAATGAGTTTGTATGTGTGACACTGACGATGCTTGATGGAAAATCAAAAAATTTAGATATTTAGCATGCTTGACGAGTGATTTTGATGAATGTATTGGCGTTACTCTTCAAGCACCCACACACTTTAAACGTGATTTCAAACCGAACAGACACTTAAAATGTCGGATGAAAAACAAAAAAATGCTTTGGAGGAAAAACAATGTTATTTAATAATTTTCTCCTTCTTTTCTTCAATTCTTTTTTTATTTATTAAAAAGCAACACAGTTAAAAGTATGTAATCACAATTAAACACTTTTTGTCTATATTTTAATATTTTTTGCTCCTGCTGTTGTCACTTCAAAATAAAATGCAAAATGAATGCTTGACAGCTCATCCAGCAAATGTATGTTCTAATGTCAAGCACACGTACACGAGCTTGATGTCAAGCATTTGACAAGTGTATTTGGGCCTTAAGAATCCAACAACAAATTAATAGAACAATGAATTTGAAGGAAGACACGAACAAAATAAATGCGAGCTATATTGTTGCCATTACTTAAGCTGTGATATATTTAAAGTAATATGTATTTTTTAAATATTAAAATTAATTTTTATATTTGTATGATCCTGAGTACATCTAAAACTTTTTAATGTGATTAAATTTTCATATTGTAAGTCTTTAATGTTTATGTGGTACATTATTGTATTTATTTTATTGTTTTTATAATTTTTAAATAGACAATCCCTTGAAAAAGTCGACAAACAATCGACGAAACGTCGGGAACAAAATATTGTAATTAAAAATTGAATTTTATTTACATTGAAGAAATTTAGGCCCTATTAGCTTGACAAAAATAATATTCATAATCTATTATAGTTTAAAAAAATAATTTTGTTTCAGTTTTTATTTTCTGTAGCTGTCTTAAAATGTATCCTTAGGCCCTAATTTTGTAAAACGCAAACGCAACGCAAAAAATTATATTGAAGGAAAAACAAAATCGAAAATATTTCATAATTTTGTTGTTGTTTTCTGTAGAAATGAATATTGAATTTTTAAATTTTAAACGATGCATATCTTGTGGCGTTAATAATTCTACCCACACCACAATAGTGGAGAGGGTATTATGCATTTGTGCTGATGTGTGTAACGCCTTAAAATATTGGTCCTAGACCCACTTTAAAGTATACCGATCGTCTTAGAACCACTTTCTGAGTCGAACTAACGATGTCCTTCCGGCTGGCTGGCTGGCAGGCTGACTGGCTGGCTGGCTATCCATGTAACCTTGTGCGCAAAGTACAGGTCCCAATTTTGGAGATAATTTGATGAAATTTGGGTCATAGGTTCTTATTGGCACAAGGACCAAGCCTATTGAAAATGGGCCGAATAGTAGGACCACGAGGGAAGATAGGTGGAAATTTCTTCCTCTCAGAAACTATCAAACCGATTTCAATGAAATTTAAAACATAGATATAACCATATCTATATGGACACAAAAGGTATGCATTTTTTTGAAAATAGGACCACGAGGGGAGATAGGGGCAATTTCTGTCTATCAAACCGATTTTAATAAAATTTAAAACATAGATAGATCCATATCTAAATAGACACATAATCTATACAGTTTTTCAAACATAGGACCACAAGGAGAGATAGCGGGCAATTTATGCCTCTCACAAACTTTCAAACCGAATTTAATGAAGTTTATAAACATATATAAATCCAGATTTATATGGACATATAAGCATGATGCGTTTTTAAATACTGTGGTGTAGGGTATCATATGGTCGGGCTTGACCGACTATACTTTTTTACTTGTTTTTTTTAATTTTGGCGATTTTTAAAGTTGTCACAACGACCTTGATTGTTTCATAAAATGAGGTTAATTGATAATTGAACCATATCTTTATGGACACAAAATGTATGCATTTTTTAAAAAATAGGCAATTTCTGCCTCTCAAACCGATTTTAATGAAATTTAAAACATAGATAGATCCATATCTATATGGACACATTAGCTATACAGTTTTTCAAAAATAGGACCACAAGGGGAGGTAAGGGGCAATTTCTGCCTCTCACAAACTTTCAAACCGATTTGCATGAAGTTTGTAAACATTGATAAATCTATATTTATATGGACACATAAGCATGATGTGTTTTTAAATACTGTGGTATAGGGTATCATATGGTCGGGCTTGACCGACTATACTTTCTTACTTGATTTAAAACGCAATATGTATTTATTTAGAAAGCAACAACAAAATGTTGACAAATTTTTGACATGTTTTTGCTTTCAATGTTATTTTTGGTATTGCGTTGCGTTTGACACAATTAGGGCCTTAATAAATTTGGAACTTTTATTATTTGAAGAATTTTGTTTTGAATAAAAAAAAGCTAAAAGTCAAAGTACATTACACGCTTTAATTCGTCGACGAGTATCGTGCGTTTTAAAACTTAAGCGCATGAAAACTGGCAAGCTCCAATTATAGTCGTGTAGTCAGCTGCCCAACAAACACGGAGATTTGATTTCAAATTGAAAGTGATTTGAAATCAAACTGTTTCTCAAACGACAAACATTTCATAACCTGTGGAACAGTTATTTTGCGGTCTGGAATTAGATTGCAAATTTTTACTAACTTGAGGTCACAGATTTGAAATCTAATCTCCATTTTTCTCTATCAGCTCTACATCTCGAGATATTCCGTTATTTCCAAAATTAAATTTTTTAAACTGTAATAGATTATCAGGGGTGCTCTGGAAATCAAACACGCAAGAATTCGAAAGTTGTTTTTAATACACTTTGTCGAGGATCGATCGTCTGATGATCTCGATGACCATTTGATCGACCTCGATTAAGCAGCATCGGCCTCGGATAAGCTGCGTGTAAAAACGGCCTAAGTCGTACTTGCGTGGCGCCAAGTTTTTCTCGGGAGTCTTCGACTAGACTAAAACCCGAGCAGCAGCCTTCACCAATTTAAAGAAATAAAATTAAACACAAACATCAACATTAAAAATTAAACCCAAGTGAAATCAACATTTACTTAGTGTTAACAAACAAGAAAATTAAAACAAGCACAAAGTTGCGAACGAACAAGAACAATTAAAACAGACACATAAGTCGAAACAAACAAACTATTCAAATAAACACACAAACTTAAACACGTAACATCAGTTCAACAAAAAACCCTATTTTTACAAAAATACTTAATACAAACACTGAATTAAACAACCAATAAATTAGCTCTTAAAATTAAACCTGATCTGCCACTTTATTTACAAAGCAACCACTGCAAGTAAGTACTACATACATACATTCAATCCCTTTGAATTTAATTAATTATAGCCGATATAAAACACCCCACTACTGCAACCTACACATTTATTACATTTCGTGTAATAAATAATTTTAGTTCTACTTCGGTCACGCCAAGTAGATACAACAACTTTCCAATTTACGACTGGGATTTTGTTTATGGTCCTTTTGAATCCGTCAAGGAATCAGTTAATAAACTCATTTTAATTTCGTTAAAATAACTTTATTATTTTCAAATTTGTTTTCAACAAAAACAATCATACAGTGTTAATATCAGCTATATATTGATTTACATACATACATATTTTATTAGTTTGAAATATTGTGTTGTTATCAGCGATGCCAACTTAGTGCTTTTGGCACTATTTATGGTGCTTTTTGATGCCTCAAAACGCCAAAATTTTATCCTTAGTGCCAAACTAAGAAAAAGCACTAACTTGGTGCTTTTTCAATTTTTTGTTAGTGCCTTTGGTGCTTTTTACAATTTTTATTGTTTTTCTACCATTTTTTAAAACTTCGATTATATAGAGGATGATTTAGATGAGCTTTGCTATTTGGGGTACAATTTGGAGTAGGTCTGTTAAGATTATAAGATTTCAAATGATAAAAAAAGTGATAAAAGAAAGATGCATTCGTTTTACCAATAATCTTATTTACGAAGTTAGAACTAGGAAATTTTACAATCTATTAAGAGTTGACAATATATTAAGTAATCGTAGTAAAAACGATGTATTTGTTTTAGGTAAACTTTTTTTAAAGATTTTGACACTGTTTCAAAAATAGAAAATGGCTTGGAAAATATTAGGAATTGTGAATGGAAAAATAAACAACGAACATATCTTTTTTAGATAGAAGTCAACGATTTTAATTGTCCAATTTTGTATTTAGAATTTTATGTTTTCCATACTCTAACGCTGGCGTTGAAAGAACATTTAGTTCGATGAACTACAGTTGATCAAAAATCGTAAACCGATTATCCTTAAACTCAGTTAATTCAATTCTTTACGTTAATGATTACAATCAACCATCTAATGTATGTAGAGATCTTTCTTCTAATTTAAATATTACTTTAAAACTGTTTTATGGCCCAATTCAAACTCAGCTAATGATGACTTGGATGATATTATTTTTTTGAAGTATCTATTATAAGTATCTTCAATGTATACATAAAAAATGTTTATATACAAATGTTAATATATTTATTATTTAATTTTAAATGAAAATGGTCCCACATCAACGCCGTCGCCTTTTTTCAATGTTGGAGGTATATATACCTCCATATATAATATTCGGCATAGCCGAATGCAACTTATTTTGTGTTTAATTATATTATAAAAATGGCTTAGTGCTTTTTTACGCTTTTTGTTGCTCGAAATAGTGCTTTTTAGTGCTTTTTTTAAATTTTAAAGTGCTTTTTGCTCTCAAAAAGTTGGCATCACTGGTTGTTATTGGCATTAAATTTGGTGGTGGTTTTTTTCTTTTACATTTGCTTAAATTCTCATTGGAATAACTCTTTATTATTTGCGCTGGTGCATTGCTATATAAGTGTATGTACCTACATACGTACATAAATAAAGAGAATAAAGCGTAAGAGAAAATAAAAATTCCTTTGTACTTATTGTTGCATTTTTTTTGTGCACCCTACGCTTAATAAGGCCGTATTTCTAATACAACGTTCTGTTTGTACGGGAGCTTATTTATAGATACAAAGAAATAACAGATATCAGATTATCTAATTCTTTGATTTATTATTCCGGGCACCCTACAATTTAGAAGCTATTATAGGTACAACGTACGATTTGGTTATTATTTGAAAATCATTTTCATAACAATCCATATTGGGTAATTGCTTATTCGGGTAGTTGTTTACCGGCCTATACTGTACATTTGACACAAAATTATCAGTTCAACTTTCGATTAACTTAACTCGGATTCGATCCTATTATAAAGAAAAAAAAAAAATTGTTAATTTTGTAGAACAGTTTATCGGCCAAATCAAGTGGAAAAATGGGTTCCCAAATTTGGTCAAGATTCATTCACGAATCGGATAATTTAATGGGGGTTTGCAGTAAATTTTCAAGTCTAGGCTGCGATGACTTAACGGAATCGCTTCTCGAGATTAAAATGCAAACCCTGAAAGAGGATTGGCAATCGCTTAAGCGAACATATGAAGGAGTGTATTTGGCCGATGATGGGGCTGTTGATAAAGACTTCAAGGAACAGACAAGGGCTAAATTTGAGCAATGTAGAGATAGTTATCAGCAAACAAAGGCTGAAATGACGGACTTTATTAAAGCTGCTAGGGGTTCTAATGAAAATGCTCAACGGGGATGTGGTCCGATTCATTCCTCTGCAATTGATCCGTCTAGTTACTATCCCATGAATATAACATATGAAGCGCCAGATATTGGGGTTAGTGTTCCACCATGCGATGCACCGGATTTTCATGGATCGTATGAGGAATGGCCTTCATTTAGGGACATGTTTAATGCTGTTTACATCAGCAAAGTTAGAATGCCAGATGTTCAAAAACTGCTATATCTAAGGAAAAAGGTTAATGGTGAAGCAAGTTCGATAGTCAATAAATATCCATTGACTAATAGTGGGTTTTCACTTGCTTGGGGAGCTTTACTAGCTCGCTATGAGAATAAACGGATCCTGGTTCATGTACAATTAAAATCACTTTTCAACATTCCAGCCTCTAGAACGGAATCCGCTGAGGCGATTCATAAAATACAGACAACAATAAGTGATTGTCTAGCAATGTTAATATCTCATGGCATAAAGGTTGATAATTGGGATCCGATTCTCATAAACCTTTGCTCTACTAAATTACCTAATGAAACATTAAGGGTCTTCATGATATTGCTTAAAATTACCATTTGTGCAAATGGGTAAACTTGCGAGACTCGTTTCATGAAGATCCTTTTTAATTTTTGTGTATTTTTAAACAATTAATGTCATTTCAATCAGAAACGTCAATAAAAAATATATTAAAAAAAATAATTAAAAATATAATAAAAAACTTGAAATTTGTAAATTATAAATGAAATTTGTTTTTAAACATGCATAAAGAAAGCCAAAAGACTTATATGCTTATATTATTACAAGAATTTATTGTTTGTGACTTATTTACACTTGAAGTTTTCATTGAAAACGGCGGTAAGCATTAAAAAAATTTGTCTGTATAAATGCACAATTGAACAGCGCAAGTTTACGAGTCAAAATTGTTGGGCAAATTTAAGCAGTTTGTGTTAATGAATTCTCATACAATTTTTGACAGTTCATTTACGAGGGTGCAAGAATGCACAGTTTACGAGACTTATAAACGATATCATGAGGACCCTTATTGTCTCTTTGGGAGCAATCTCTTGCTTCAAACTCCATTTTGCCTTCATGGTCACAAATGGAGGAATTTTTAATTAAACGACACAGAGTTGTGGAGAGGGTAGTTGGTATCACTAAAGATGTTAGTAGATTAGCCTTTGATGATAACATGACATCTAGACCCAGAAATATGAATAAAAACCTCCAGACACAACAGTGCAAGTTGTGTGATAAAAATCATTATTTAAGATTGTGCCAAACGTTCTCTGGTTTTTCTCCCAAGCAACGCAATGATTTTGTCTCGCAAAATCAAATATGCTCTAATTGTTTGTCGCCAGCTCACAAAGTCAATGATTGCACAAGTAATAATAGGTGTAATCAGTGTGGTAAGAAGCATTATAGTATGCTTCATTTGAATAAAAATGTAAATACTACTGGTCAAAAGAAATCAAATCAGGGACCGCAAATAACAGTTATATTGGAATTTTAAAACAAAAAAAGCACATAGAAGTAAATGTCGAAAAACTTATTCAAGTATACCATATTGTTCCTTATGCACTTGTCAATGATAAAATATATTGATTTTTATAATTTTGATTTTTATATAAAAATCAAAAAATAACAGTTATTTTTTGATTTTTATTTTTTTGAACAAAAATAACTGTTATTTTTTGATTTTTATTTTTTCGATCAAAAATAACAGTTATTTTTTGATTTTTATTTTTTTGAGCAAAAATAACAGTTATTTTTTGATTTTTATTTTTTCGAGCAAAAATAAGAGTTATTCTCTAAATATATGTACGTGATTTAATAATTTAGTTGACTTGAAATTTTTATTTTAGTGTTTAATTATCATTGGAATTTCTTATGCACATTAAAATAATTATTAAAGTCATCTAAATTATTAAAACACGTAAATTTATTAAAAGAATAACTTTTATTTTTGCTCGAAAAAATAAAAATCAAAAAATAACTGTTAAATTTTTTCAAAAAAATAAAAATCAAAAAATAACTGTTAGTTTTGATCGAAAAAATAAAAATCAAAAAATAACTGTTATTTTTGTTCAAAAAAATAAAAATCAAAAAATAACTGTTATTTTTGCTCAAAAAAATAAAAATCAAAAAATAACTGTTTTCATCTGACTTTTATGAAAAAAGGCATAACTGTTACGGTCCCTGAATCAAATAAAGATTCACTAATAAAAAGTTTTCATGCTGAACCAATAAATATTGAAAATGAACAAGGGGTGGAAGATTCTGATCTCTCAGATACACCGTGTGGTTCCCAATCGCTTGAAAACTCATTTAATACTCAAACACATTTGAATATTAATGAGGATGAAATTTTACTACCGACAGCTCTTGTTCAAATTCTGCACTGTGGTGAACCATTCAGTCAGAGCCCTAATAGATTCTGGATCAAAAAGATCATTCTTGACTAGTAGAATTAGTAAAAGGTTAGGTTTAAAAACTGAGGATGCAAAATTTGCGGGCTAGGTGGTACAGTTGTTGCAAATTCGAATCAAGTGGGCACAGTCACTTTATATAACAAAAGGCACAATTTTAAGCTGGACACATGTGTCATAATAGTGTCCAATTTGACAAACTTAATGCCAAACTCCTCAATAACCATTTCTTATCTTTCCGAGATAGGTGACCTAAATTTAGCAGATCCCAATTTCTTAGTTTCGGCTCAAATCGATATGCTCTTAGGTAGCGATATAATTCCTCATATCGCACTGGATCGGTTGAGGAAGAATATTTTAGGGAATTTGATAGTTCAAAATTCTATTTATGGCTGGTATATTTATTGCCCATTAAAATTACATACAATTTCGCTGACGGCTAGTTTGAGTAGTGAGAAGGAATCGGAGGATATGTGCTCGATTCTGAGAAAATTTTGGGAACTGGAAGAAATCCCTCAACCGAATGCTCATTCAGGAGTAGATCTCTTCTGTGAGGACCTTTATAGGAAAACTACGTATCGGGAAAATGATGGAAGATATGTTGTTAAGCTTCCGTTTAGGGCCGAATTTCCGGATTCGATGTATTTACAATCGTCACGAAATATCGCTCAGCAACAGTATTTACATACTGAGAAAAGGCTAAAAACCAAAAATATGCTTCTGAACATGTATAATAATGTGTTAGATGAATATATTGATCTTGGTCACATGAAAAGATCGAGTCATAGAGAAATCTGTTCGGATGGAAAGTTCTTTTCATTTTATCTACCACATCAAAAATTCGTGTTGTATTTAATGGTTCTCGAAAAACGAAAAGCTCCTTTTCGTTAAACGACGTGCTCCACGTCGGGCCTACATTGCAATCCGATTTAATGACAATAATTTTAAACTGGCGGTTTTACAAATACGTCTTTAATGGAGACATTGAGAAAATGTATCGTCAAATATTGGTACATGAATCTGATCGCCCGTATCAGAGAATTCTATATCGAAAAAATCCTTCAGGTCCAATTGAAGATTTTGAGTTGGCAACAGTCACTTTTGGTATAGGATGTGCTCCTTATTTAGCAATAAGAACCCTTCTACAATTAGCATCTGATTCTGAAAAAGATAGCCCTATATCTTCTAGAATTCTTAGAAAGGAAACTTATGTTGATGATATATTGACAGGAGGTCATTCCCTATCTTCGGCAGTTGAGTCACAACAACAACTTATTAAGACTTTAAAGTCTGCAGGGTTCCCCCTAAAGAAAATCACGGCAAACCATCCCGACTTATTGTCTCAGATTCCATCTGAGGACCTTCTTAATTCTGAATTTTTGAAATTGTATGATTCGAGCTCAACAAAAACTTTGGGAATAAAATGGAATGCCATAAGCGATTCCTTCTCTTATAAAGTTCAGCCATTCCAAAGGAATTCAGTAGTAACAAAAAGGCAGATTCTTTCTACGGTAGCGAAACTTTTTGACCCCGCAGGATGGCTTACGCCAATTATAATTCGGGCTAAAATCCTTTTACAGGAATTGTGGCAAGATGGGGTAGGATGGGATGAAAATGTTAAACCACAGTTTCTTTTAAAGTGGAATAATTTTATTGAAGGTTTCCCAGATATTGAAACAATTAATATCCCTCGATGGATTAATTACCATCCACAGAATAAAATTCAAATACATGGATTTTGTGACGCATCTGAACAGGCTTATTGCGCCACCCTATATGTTGTATCAGACACTTCTAGTGGCATAAAGTCACATTTGCTGGTCGCTAAAAGTAAAGTTGCTCCGTTGCAACGTATCAGTCTACCTCGCCTTGAATTGTGTGGAACGCTCTTGCTTTCTAAACTGATAAGCCATACTCTTGCCAGGTTGCCTATTCCCAATTATTCATTGCATTTATGGTCTGATTCAACAATTGAAGCACAGCCGCGAATAACGTTTTAAGTTACAAAATAATAATTTTTTAGGAGAGCAAAAATACGTTTTTTTACAGGCAGCATTATTTGTTTTTAAATATTTTTTTTCTATTATTAAAAATAATGATAATAAAAACTTTTATGCAAAAGGCTTTTAAAACATTATTCCGCACTGCAAAACCATTTCGGTTTCATCATTTTGTTAGTAACTTGTAATGTTCATCCACTGGCTGACACTTTGTATGTCATTTTGAAGGTGTTAAGGTGCATAGTTTTGGTTGATTTGACGTTTAAACTTTGTAAGAGATTAAGGTCAACGGTTATCTGCAAAAAAACAGCTTTTGCAAAATGTGGCGTTTACAACGTTATTCGCGGCTGTGCTTCAATTGTAATTGCCTGGTTACTTAAGCCCCCATCGGTCTGGAAAACGTATGTGGCCAACAGAACAACTCAAATCATTGATAATGTTGGTAACACTAAGTGGAATCACGTTCCGACCCATCAGAATCCAGCTGATCTGGGCACACGGGGTTGTACACCACAGGATCTGATTAAAGACCCTCTATGGTGGCATGGGCCCATGTGGCTCTTGGGCTCACAGGACCATTGGCCAAAAAATGTGCCTACCTTAGGTGTTCTTCCCGAACAAAAGAAAGTAGAAAACTGCTTTTCGATAGCAGTGGATCAAAGCTTTATGGATAGATTCTCATCTTATCCTAGGGCTTTAGCTGTTACCGCATATATTTTAAGATTCTTAAATGCTGCTAGAAAAACACTCTTAAAGGACAAGCCATTAAATCAAAGTTTAAGTTACACTGAACCCTAACGATGCGAAAGTCCGCCTTATTAAAATAAATCAACAGTGTTACTATTCTAGTGAATATAACGACCTATTTAACTCAAGAGTGATTTCAAAAAAAAAGTTCTCTTCTAACCTTAAATCCATTCCTGGATTCTAACGGAGTGTTACGAGTTAACGGTCGACTAGCGAACTCACCTCTATCATACGATGAAAGGTTCCCTATCATATTACCACACTCATCACAGCTTTGTAAAATATTCCTAGATTTTACTCACCGCACACTGCTGCATGCAGACATTGCTTTAATGATGAATGCTGTTCGGAGTACCTTCCATATCCCTGGGCTGAAAAGGGCAGAAAGGGTGTGTTTATCACTGCTTAATTTGTACCCGATATAAACAGCAAGTCAAATCTCAAATAATGGCCGCATTACCTAAGGAAAGATCATCATTTTCATTACCCTTTACCTATACTGGTGTCGATTTTGCTGGTCCATTTCAGATTAAATCTGGATACTTGCGAAACTCTCCATATATGAAAGGATATGTCTGTGTGTTTGTGTTTTTGCACGAAATCTATCCACCTGAAAGCCTGTTTCAGTTTATCCACAGACGCATTCCTGGCAGCATTTGCAAGATTTATTGGAAGAAGAGGCCTTCCGAAGCGCGTTATGTCCGATAACGGTAAAAATTTCATTGGTGCTAGCCGATCCTTTTTAAAAGAGTATTCCTTATTCTTAAAACGATCAGAGCAAGAAGTTTCTAAGAAATATGCGATTCATGGCTTTGAATGGAAGTTCATACCGCCCAGTGCTCCCCACATGGGTGGTCTCTGGGAGCTGGAGTTAAAAGTTTTAAATTACATTTCCGAAAAATCGCTGGAATTCAGAAATTTACGTTCGAAGAGTTTTCAACACTTTTAGCTCACATCGAGAGTGTTCTTAACTCCAGGCCAATTTCTCCCATGTCTGAAGACCCAGAAGATTTACAAACCTTAACCCCAGGACACTTCCTGCGAGGATGGCCCCTTTTGTTCGCTCCGGAACTTCCAGCAGGTAACATATCCCTGATTAACCGATGGGAGCGCCTCAAGCGTTACAAGTGGAAACACCCTAAACGGGATTTACAAATTGGTGATTTCGTCATCGTTAAAGATGAACTTCTTCCGTAATGTGAATGGAAAATGGGTAGAGTTGAAGCGGTTCACACGGGAGCCGATTAGCATGTTCGCATATCTAATGTGCGAACAGCCTCCGGCACTATTACCAGGCCAATAGTTAAACTGTGCATACTTCCGGTGTGTGAGGTGTCGGTAGATTGACTACAGTTATGTTCGTTATATGTGCTGTTCAAACCGTTCAAATGTCTGTCTGAATGTCCAATTCTGCTGTTCTGTTTTTCTTTTATTTCCTTCTTACAGATGGACCCCATGCAATCATCCGAATTGTGTCTGGTATGCTTCCGCTATCATCCCCTTCGCTATTGCAAGCAGTTTAAGCGAATGACGATTAAACAGCGACAATATATCGTTCGAGTACATCATTACTGTGGCTATTGCTTTGCTCGAACGCATCTACTTGGAGGATGTACTTCGATGGGGGCATGCCAATACTGTGGTGATCTTCATCACTCCATGTTGCACCCAGAACAAGCAGTACAATCACGTGTGGGAAACCGACCCCAAGTTCACCGAAGTAGCCCACCATCAGTACCTCAACGTCGACATACCACCCAACCAACCCGTCAGCGTCGGAACCCACAAGCGCTACCACCACGTCAGCGGCGTTCAGTAGAAGAAACGACACAGCAACCAACGCGTCCGAGACGCCAGCAGCAGGCTCAACGACGCCCGCAACAACAACGCCAACGTCAGCAGCACCAGCAACGGCAACAACAACCATCCGCACAAAGTCGCCGACGACGTCGTCAGATTAATGGAGCCGATGCTGCACCAGATGCACAGAGATTGGTCCGACAAATACGAACCGCCCTAAACCAGCTGACTGGCGCTTTCAACATTGCACCAGTGCAAGAGGGGCGCCATGTCGAGGATCGATCGTCTGATGATCTCGATGACCATTTGATCGACCTCGATTAAGCAGCATCGGCCTCGGATAAGCTGCCGTTTTAAAAGCGGCCTAAGTCGTACTTTCGTTGCGCCAAGTTTTTCTCGGGAGTCTTCGACTAGAATAAAACCCGAGCAGCAGCCTTCACCAATTTTAAGAAATAAAATTAAACACAAACATCAACATCAACATTAAAAATTAAGCCCAAGTGAAATCAACATTTACTTAGTGTTAACAAACATGAAAATTAAAACAAGCACAAAGTTGCGAACGAACAAGAACAATTAAAACAGACACATAAGTCGAAACAAACAAACTATTCAAATAAACACACAAACTTAAACACGTAACATCAGTTCAACAAAAAACCCTATTTTTACAAAAATACTTAATACAAACACTGAATTAAACAACCAATAAATTAGCTCTTAAAATTAAACCTGATCTGCCACTTT
This sequence comes from Pollenia angustigena, assembly GCA_930367215.1. NCBI lineage: Eukaryota > Metazoa > Arthropoda > Insecta > Diptera > Polleniidae > Pollenia > Pollenia angustigena. The sequence goes on from OV884060.1 coordinate 202,078,336, forward strand.
ATTTACAAAGCAACCACTGCAAGTAAGTACTACATACATACATTCAATCCCTTTGAATTTAATTAATTATAGCCGATATAAAACACCCCACTACTGCAACCTACACATTTATTACATTTCGTGTAATAAATAATTTTAGTTCTACTTCGGTCACGCCAAGTAGATACAACAACTTTCCAATTTTCGATTGGGATTTTGTTTACACTTTTATTGTAATTTTTATAATTTTTATTATAAAATTCTGTTTAATAGGGAAATATTTGTATAATATTTGCCATAAAATTCTTTTATTAGAGAAATCTTATTAAAAAACGACGTTTAAAATTCTCGCGCTTTTTACGCTTTTAAATATTTTGTTAATATTTTGTAATTGTAATTTTTGTATTTTTAAAATGTTGTTAATTTGTTTTTTGTAGTTGCTGTAAAAACTTTTTCTTTATCCAGAAGATGTTTTACGAAAATTTAATATAAAATAAAAAATCGACCATAAGTTCGAAATAAAAATTATCGATTATTTTTAATAATATCGTCGCAGGAATTAAAGCACGCTGTAACTGACAAAAAATCGAAAATACGTTTTTTTGCATCATTTTTATCAGAAAAAAATACTGCGTATATTGGTCCCGGTCCCATAATTGTATCATGAAAAAAAATTCTCTTACGCAAAAAAAAAATAAATAAAAAGTCCTTTGCTGTAAGCCGCAGAATCACCGGGAATAATAGACTTGAGAGGAAATGGTTAAAGCCAATATATAAAGCGAAAAAAAAAAATAAAAAAATGTTTTTAAAATCATGTTCCTAAGTTGTATAGTTTTTGTGATATTAACTTTATTCTACTTTCTTTCATAAAGGTGTTTTGGCTCTGGTGAACATTTTATGTTTTGTCAGTTACAGCGTTCTTTAATTCCTGCGACGATATATTAAGTAACTTAAAAAATAAATAATTACCTTACACACGTCAAAGCAGTTTTAAGATTATGTTTATATTGAGTATGTTCAAAGAAATCCTTAAAATTACTGAATAAATCACCACATAATAAACAAATTTTTGGCCTGTGGTTTTTCATATGGAACTGCATATGAAACACAAATCTAAAGTAAAAAAAGCCTTTTTTACACATTTATTATATTGTTATCATTAGAATACCTTTTGAAAGATTGAAAATCCAAATCGCAATATTTACAATAATTTGGTGCACCAGTTATTCGTTTTATATTTCGGCAGCAAGAATGCTTGTTAAATTTTAAAACATTTGAAAATGTTTTTTTGCAGTCTGGACATTTACCAAAAATGGCGATACTGAAATAAAAAAAAAAAATATTGATTATCCATGTACATTAGGCAAATTTTTTTATGGCTCAGATCCAATGTTGTTAAGTTTTAAAAATTTTCAAAAAAAAAAAAAATAATAATCTTCTACCTTCTTCTTCTATATATATAAAACAGGATAAGTGTATGTATGTAACGTATGGACTTCAAAACGGCTGGGCCGTTGAAGTCTGATTTTTGATTTTTGGTCTGCGGGCGGAGGGGCGTTGCTAAATCCAATTCATATTGCACCACCAATGACATCTATATAATTTGGACGATTTTTTCTTTAAAATTATCGCCAGGTCCAACTTAGATTTATACGAAAAGAAAATTTTGCCCCGCCCACTTTTTTCGATTTACCTAAAATCAAAAAACGGCTCCATCGATTTGACTAATTTTTCTTTTTAAAGTTCGTATTAATCCATTTTACGTTTTCATCGAAAGAAAAATGCACCACGCCTACTTTTACGCCCACTTTTTCTATGAAGAGCATAACTTGAGAACGGCTTGACCGATTTAGACGATTTTTTCTTTAAAATTATCGCCATGGTCCAACTTAGGTTTTTACGGAAAGAAAATTTCGCCCCGCCCACTTTAACGCCAACTTAAACGCTCACTTTTTTGGATTGACCTAAAATCAGAAAACGGCTCCATCGATTTGACTAATTTTTTTTTCAAATGTTCGTATCTTTTTAACGGATTTTAAAAACGAACGCAAACGTTTTTTTCCAAATTTGGACAGGACAACGTCTATCGGGTCAGCTAGTACTGCTATAACTTAGGCATAAAAAGACAAATACCATTACGTTATTACGATGGGTTGGGGGTAGGTACAATTAACATCATTTGCACACCCTGTTTACTAAAATTACAAGGTATTCACAGTAGTAAAACGATAGCGCCAATTGGCGGTCCTCTGACTTTTGTTTACAATATCGGTTTTCACTATATGTAGTAAGGAACCTTTGTAGACTTTGTTAATCTGAATGATGTAACCAACGTACTAATATTTACAACACCCCAACAACAAAATACATTTAACTTTTTTTACAACGCTGAAGTTAAAAAATCACACAAAAAGCTGTAGTTAACACGTGTGTTTAATTAATCTACATACATACATATCATCGGCTTAATATGCAAACATGCTAACTCCCTTTCAGTAAATTTTTCAGGGGAGACCAAAAACTTTTTATATTGCATATGTGGAGCTTGAGAGAAAAACCAAAAATATAGTTGGTTAAACACACTTCAAGATTTAAATTTAAGAAAAATTACATGCTGGTCGACGAGGACGCAATAATTCCAAATTTGTTATCTAAACAACTTTAAAACAAACTGTCAGATACAATAATTAATTTGTGATTAATATTATTATTTTAGACAATAATACCTCAATAAATGTTTTTTTTAAAAATTATGTGCTACTTAAGGCCGTTACACACTATCCCACAAAGTCTTACGTATTTTATAAAAATGCAGCCCTGTCATGATAAGTTGTTATTGTTTTTTGGAAATGTATAAACAATAATTAGATCAGGGAAGCATTTTCATAAAATACGAAAGACTTTGTGGGATAGTGAAATAACATTTTGTCGTTTATCCAAAAAAATGTTATGGAGTAATTATTGCGTTTTGTTATGGACCTCCGCATTTACGATTTCGTAACAGAACGGCACGGAACAGAACAGAAACAGATAGAAAAGACTAATTCTTTTCTTTATGTGTACAATGACATTTGGAATAGATCTTAATGTATATTTCATATCGCTAGAGGGCGTTTATTATTTTGGACATGAAATAGGGCAAGAGGGGCAAACGCTCCCCTTCCCTATATCTTCTTAACTAATCAACTGGTTTGTTTAAAATTTTGCATGCAGACACTGAAATTTCTAAAGGAACTTTCAGATATATATTTTTTGGAAATTCCAACAATTAGTGCGTAAAATAGGGCAAAGGGATAAAACCTCCCATTACCCATGTCTTCTAATTTAATAAGCCGATGATAATTTCAAGTCTTGAATATTTGAATATTAATATTTACGGCTTCAAACAAAGCAAAAAGGGTAAAAACACCCCCTCCTATTCAATCTTATTTAATTAACAGATTCTTTTGAAAAGCTTATGTATTTTTTTAACACATTTTTTTCTCCTGTCATTCTACTTAGGAACCCACCACGGCTTTGCAATGGTACACGATAGGTCGTTAAAAAAGTGATGAAAAACGTTATCGAAGCTACCATTTTAAATGGTTAATTCTGAGACGAAACTCTTTTGATGCCACGAACTTCGATGACTGCCACAGACGTACCAATTGAATTCAAACGCGCTTAATTTCCTATTAGATTGCCATTTGCAATCTAATATATCTGTTTGTGGTTTAGATTTGGCACACCATGTTTTTAACACGGACAATTATACGTGGCATGTTCTCGTGTCGGCAAGCCATCGAGCTTATCACATCATTACTTTTTTTGTTTAACTTTTGAATATGTAACGAATAGAAAAAAAATAAATAAATAGCTATTGTTTTTTTCATCGCCGATCATGGTATAGAGAGCTTTATTCCTCCTTCCTTCGCTAGAAATATGTTATATGGCAAAACAACATTTGCTGGGTCAGCTAGTTAATGTATAAAGCACAGAGCATACAGAGATAAAAAAATTTTACGTATAAAAATGCCCAAATCATTTGTGAGGGCAGCTTTCGAAGAAAGAGAAAGGAAACGTTTTTTGCTAGTGAAGTGGCAATGTGTTAGAACAGGCCGTCGCAATCAACACAAATTGCGTGATCGAGACAAAAATGCCAAAAGGGCAGTTTTTGAAGAAAGACAGAAAAAACACAATATTTTCTGTCTTGTGACGCCTCTGTGTGCTCTGTGGTATAAAGTTAGGGTAAAAATAGAAAATAAATTCTTATCTATACAAATTTAAGGCTCGAAAATGGTCTGCCGGGTTTTTGAGATGTGGACTAAGTTTAAACTTAGTTCGCAGTAGTCTGAAACTCGGATTTTTCCGGCGAAATGTGTTTTTTTATTATTTCATTAAAGACTTACCCCCATATTCATAAAAAATATTTTTATTTTATTGGAGGTTTGACACATTTTCATAGGAAATTCGTTCAATAAACCTCCAATAAAACAAAAATATTTTTTATGAATATGGGGGTAACATTTTAAGAAAACTTAGCTGTTCCGTCAAAATTGTGTATACAAACTATCTTTAGATTAACTAAACCTGGTGTATTTGAGAACTTCAAAACCCAGCCTAAATTTAATAAAACATACTAAATTAAATCCTTGCAAAAATTATTTGAAGTAGAAGTAGTTTAAGAAGTAGAACAAAAGCAATAAGCAACGAATATTTATATTTATATAACGACTACCTTAAATCTTCGCATATACGCTAAAACATATTTCCTTTACCTTATCTAGATGTTTAGCCAAATTTTTCGTGTAAAATAGGCAACAGAGGTCAAACCAAAATTTTTAGAAAAAAAATTGTTAAAAATTAATATTTCGGAAAATATATTATAATATATAAAACATATATGTATATTTACCTTTCTAATTTGTCATAGTGCTTAAGTACTAAATGTCTTGCTAAAGTTGGTAAATCTTTTGCATGTTCGTCGCAATCTTTAATAATGCAAGACAATTGTTGCTTCTTTTCGAGTTCTGCCATGCACTCATGATTTAACAATTCCCCAAAGGAGTAATATTTTCTAAGGCACAACTAAAATAAATAAATACAATAATAAAGCTCAGTAAATTTTAGAAAATATAATTTTAAAAAATGACAACATATGAAGCACAGCCGCGAATAACGTTTTAAGTTACAAAATAATAATTTTTCAGGAGAGCAAAAAAACGTTTTTTGACAAGCAGCATTATTTGTTTTAAAAATTATTTTTTTTTCTATTATTTAAAATAGTGATAATAAAAACTTTAATGCAAAAGGCTTTTAAAACATTATTCCGCACTGCAAAACCATTTCGGTTTCATCATTATGTTAGTAATTTGCAATGTTCTTCCACTGGCTGACACTTTGTACGCCATTTTGAAGGCGTTAAGGTGCATAGTTTTGGTTGATTTGATGTTTAAACTGTGTAAGAGAGTAAAGTCAACGTTTATCTGCAAAAAAACAGTTTTTGCAAAATGTGGCGTTTACAACGTTTTTCGCGGCTGTGCTTCATATGTACATAATATAATAATATAATAGTATTTAAATTTATTTCAGAATTATAAACAATGATTTGAAAAAAGGTTTACTCAAAAATAATGCTAATATATTGTTAGCTAAAACGCCTTTTTCATTGAATATAATGTATTGCGACCCTATCTACAAAGATAAACGCTAAAAGGCCTAACTAACAGTTTGCATATGTGCAGCATTGTCAAAACAAGAGCTACATAGGTTTAAAAAAAAGAAGAACAATTATTTATTAACTGTTTAATGCAATTTTTAAATGTATCACTTTAAATAGTTTTTGCTTTTCCTCTAAATTTTCAAAAGGTTAGATAAGGCCTTTTGCGTCTTAGTTGACGATATGTACATACATCGCTCCTTTTCTGCAACATTGTCATAACTTAAATATGATCGATTTACAGAAAACTAATTAATAAACTTCATCTGAATTGTTGTAGTGTCTGTTGTAAACATTCTTAAAAAAAAATTTCCCAAACTCTTTGGTTTCTGCCTTTATACTATACTAAATTTTAAAAAATTGTTACTCAAAAGAAATGCTCCTGAGTTAAGAAACCATAATAGGGTATTTTAAACGAACCGACTTGTTTTTTACATAAAAGAAAAAAACTAATACTGTACAAAACAAATTTTCGGTTAATCGACATAAATTATTCGAGTTATTCGTTAATCGAAAATAAGCAATTTTAAATTAATCAAGCAGTTAATTGCCTAAAATGAATGAGTTGTAAACCAAAGTCAGAACGGCAGAGCTCATACTGCTGGAATTATAAAAAAGTCTGTGTTGTATAATTCTTCTGCAAGTTCAATAGTTTGGTACTGTGGTGAATATGTTAATGTATGGTGACAACAATTAAAATACTGTTGTGAATAACGAAATTGGTTACTAAAAAATGTCATCGAATTCAAGATAATGAAAAAATTATATTTTCTCAGTGGCTGTTCTTTGCAGTCTCCATCGACTTCCTTTGAATTCCGCTTAGAGCTGCCCCATATAAGGTGTGATCTCCCATAGAGCCCAGATGTTAATGGACTTAACTCTCATACCGAAGATCATTGCAGATGAGATGGTATTTTGGATGACCTTTCCAATTGCATCCCATAAGGAACTGCTTTGAAAGCATTATTTTGTGCTCCTTGACCGTCATTCATCATGCAGGTGTTCTATTGATGTCATTTGAACACAACCCGCTACGGTCCTTAGGGCGGCACTTTGACAGCTCTGAAGCTTCTTCCACTGAGTATCGCGGACTCTTGGGGTCCACGCAGGCGCTGCGTAGTTAACCACTGACTGGCCAATCGTTTTATATGTAGCCAACAAGGTGTTGTTTTTCATGCCAGTGGCATGCGCCGATGACAAACATTATTTCTTTGTTTGATTTTTGGTCGGAATTATGCCGCATTCAACATTCACATTTCAACTGTAACCCCACTTCTTTTGTTCATGTCATGAATAAAGTCGCCGAGGATTTTGCGGTTACAATGTTTATATTCCTCGCGTAGAAAACTTTCGTCATATCATGTAGGTAACTGTTAACCGAAGTACATAGGCCATCCACGTTGTGGCCCGTTGGCATTATAACACAGACATCTCCGACCTTGGGGAGATGTCCTGAGTTTAGACATGTGGAAATTAAACAGGACCGGAGATACAACTCCACCCTGGGGAAATCCGTGTTTTATTCTACGACACTTCTACTTCTTATTTCAAAACTCCACACTAATAATTCACCAGCCATTTGTTCGTGTTGTAGCTATATATATATATATATATATATATATATATATATAGATAGTGGTAACACAAACTGTAATGTTCAATTAGATTTTATGACAGTCGTAACAAAACTTATAAGGTTTCTATCTCACAAAGTGGTTTGGGATACGTAAGACTTGTGTGATAAACTTGAGTGTAAACTAATCCTAATGGTATTTTTCAAGTTAAAAATGACAGAAAAGCAACCGAAATGTTCGTGGTCGTTCGACATTTGAATTGTTAAGTTTTATTATTTCACATTATCAATTTAAATTCAATAACAAACAATCTAAATTTATGAAGTGGTAAATATTTCATATGCAGTTTTTTTAAACTCGACCCTTCAGAGAAGAAAAACATTTGTTTTTCAATTACATATGTTGTTTGTAAATTTAACACTGTAAGTCGTTGTTGCAGGAAATGAGCGACATATATTAAAATAAATATAAATTAAATCAAATGAAACAATTTAAATTAATAATTTTGTAAAATTTACATCAACTTATTTTTTACAAAATCGTTTAAGAAAAAATTTTAAATGATTTAATATTACAAAATATTGTAAAAATCTACGACATAGGTATATGTATGTATATTGTACTTACTTTACATTCCATTTCCCAATTTAACATTAAGTCTTGAAATTTTGTTATTAGTACCTTATCCAAATACTCATTCAAATCAACTTGATCATATTTCTCAGTCAAAATAATTTCTAGTGAAAATTAATGTCACAATATTATTTAAATTATTAAATTTCTGCATTAGACAAACTACGTACCATCTGCTAAATTCTCTGCTTCCACTGAATATGTGTCATCAGATATTTTATCATGTTCAATAAAATCATCTGCATCGATGTGTTCTATATTATTAAATTCTGTTGCACTACTACTTGCATTTAAAAATAATGCTTCCTTTTCTTCGGCAATTTTAAGTTCTTCTTGTAATGAGCTTGAATCACCACTGTTTATAAATTCTTCGTATACATTTTCTTCGACAAACTCATTTTCACTGTACAAAAAAACATTTTCTTTTGTTTCACTTTTAATTTCGGAAAGTACTTCGATTTCCTCATTTGACTTTATTTGGTATTCTTCTTTTTCTAATTTTTTAGGACAAATAAGGATGTTTGTATTCGAATGTTTGTTTATTTTCACATTCTGGATTCCATCATCGATTATAAATTCCATAAGTTCATTGGATTCTAGTTCGTGTGATGTTTTATCTTTTATTGCACAAGACGATAACGAAATATTGAAATCTTGAGAAAATTTCCTTTCACCGGGTTGGCAAAAATCCTCATCTGGGAGATTCTCAACAATATCAATACTACCTTGGTTCTGTTTGTGGGTAAACGGTGCAGATATGTTGCTGTTAATATTTTCATATTCCGTAATATCTATATCCTCAGATTTATTTTGTTTGTGCATTTCTACAGTATTTTCTCCTTGTGTTGAAGCAAAAATTTCAGCGTTTGTGCATTCAATATCACTTTTAGGTAAAATAACTTGAGTATTATTTTGATCAATAACAAAAGGTTTATGAAGATTTTCACGTTGGCATCTAAAATTTCCACTTTCGTTTTGTTGGTATTTACAACTTTCTTCATTATTACTAAATTCCTTCTCATTTTTTATATTACAATTTGCCTCTTTGGCGTGCTCGTCCAAATCATATAATTCTATCAAACGATTAACACAATCATCACAAAGATGTTGTTTATCATTTTTGTTTAAATCAATGTGAAAAAATGTTTTGACTAAGAAGGGTAGTTGTAATTCAAGGCCCACTTCGTCAAAGATTCCATGAAATTCCTTTCTAGCATCCAAGTTTATTTTGCAATTTAAACAAACTGTAGTGATTGTTGGAACTCTTAACGCCATTATCAGCTATTCGTTAATAAATTTACTAATTATTTTATTTATGTTATTTACAAAAACTTAAACGAAAAACTAATTTTTTAAGATATATGTACTTAGGTACTTTGTATTTATTTTAGTATACAACCTTTGTATTTTTTAATTGATGTTTTTTGTTTTTATCAACAACCCACATATGTCATCTCAATTAGGGTTGCCAAGCTCAGGCTTTTTTGACCAAATTTGGTCGAATATTTGGTAGGCCAAACCTAACACGCAGTCTAGTCTGTGTTCATACGGCTCATGTCTTATTGACAAGATTACTACTTTACTTGAGGGTTACACGATCAAGTTTTGCCTATCAAGTTTAAATGCACTCACACTTTTTTACCAACACAATCATACTTTAAAAAATTGATACGAACTTGCCTTTAAAATTCTCTTGCCAGTGAGTGTTTCAATTTACGTTCAAGAAAACAGCTGATTTCAAGGTTAGTGAGCAAATTTTTCGTTTCTCTTTATAAATTTTTTTCTTAATGTCATCTTGAAAGTAACACTCAATTTACATGATGAATTTTATGACGTCCAATTTTAGACGTCATTTTTTTGTTTGGTAGCAAGCGGTGTAGAGAAGAAAGAGGGGTAGAAAAATAGACATGATTTCTGTTTTCTCTTCCTCTTTCTTCTCTACACCGCTTGCTACCAAACAAAAAATGACGTCTAAAATTGGACGTCATAAAATTCATCATGTAAATTGAGTGGAAATTGCTCAAAAATTGAATGCAGTCTACGTCACAACTATCAATTTTGGAAATTTTGACAAGCAGTATATGTAAAAGACTATCAAGAACAACTTGACCGTGTAACTGCAGTGTAAAAGACTATCAATAAATACTTGAGCGTGTAACTGCAGTGTTATAGGCGAGAGGGACGAGGGAAAAGAAACGAGTACAGAGATGCATGTACTGTCTTTGCGTTTTGCTTTTTCATTCGGTGTTTAATTTTGTTATTGTTTTCAATATCAAAAAAAGCACATGTCGTCAACATGACATGAATCATTTGAACGCCAATACATGTTCAAAGAAGAAATAGAAAGAATCTTGTCAATGAGCCAATTTAGACTAGACTAAGAGCCAGTTTTTGACATAAAGATCAGAGATTAAATTAGAACTAATCTTTGAAATTCGTTTTTGGGTAGTCGATTATTTCATTTTGTTTCCAAGTTTAAACGTCCAAAGTTGGCGGTTTAAACTTGCGACAGAACTTTCAAAAGTACGAACAGCTTATAAAAGAAAATATTTTTTATTTATTTTATTATATTAAACATTTTTTCATTTTTCGAATTTATTCTATGAGTTAAATTTCAGGTCTGTATTTTATAAAGCTTTTTTGTAATAGTTCTATTCCTTTAATTTTTCAGAAATTACTTTATACACTACCAGACTATTATATTGTATTTTCGTTTTACATTTTACCTTAGCCTTCCTTTGGAAAGCAATGAAGTATATTGAATGTACAGAAAAATTTACAATTATTAGACACCAGCAGAATGTAATGCATTTTCTGGCCCGCTACGGCCTTCGTCAGCATTCTTTGTGTGTCACTGGATAGTGTTACTTTATAAATTGAATGTATTTAACTCAACTATTTTAACAAGTAGAAACTGGGAATTATTTCCTTGTGAAGGTTACTTTATATTATATTAAACATTTTTTCATTTTTCGAATTTATTCTATGAGTTAAATTTCAGGTCTGTATTTTATAAAGCTTTTTTGTAATAGTTCTATTCCTTTAATTTTTCAGAAATGACTTTAAACACTATCAGACTATTATATTGTATTTTCTTTTTACATTTTACCTTAGCCTTCCTTTGGAAAGCAATGAAGTATATTGAATATACAGAAAAATTTACAATTATTAGACACCACCAACTCATAGAATAAATTCGAAAAATGAAAAAATGTTTAATATAATATAAAGTAACCTTCACAAGGAAATAATTCCCAGTTTCTAATTATTTATTTTATTTAAAGTTTTATTAAATATTCCACCTCGTAAGATAAAATATTGCTTGATTATTTTGCTTCTTTTTCGATTTCATTTATTTATAAATATATAATATTATATAACACAATAAAAAATTCTCGCTTTTTCTTCTTCTTTTTCAGGTTAAGAACAGTAATTTGACGACATTTTCGGCATTTGTTTTAAACTGCCATACTTATACATAAAAGTATTGTCAATTCATATGGCAATGCTAAAAGCTTTAGGCCCTAAATTTGTAAAACGCAACGCAATCTCAAAAATAACATTGAAACCAAAAACAATGTCAAAAATTTGTCAAAATTTTATTGTTGCTTTCTACAGAAATACATATTGCGTTTTAAAATTATCAACGCCACAAGATATGCAGCGTTTAAAATTTAAAAATTCAATATACATTTCTATAGAAAACAACAACAAAATTATGAAATATTTTCGATTTTGTTTTTGCTTTCAATATAATTTTTGGCGTTGCGTGTGCGTTTTACAAATTTAGGGCCTTAATCTTTCACTTAAAAACGCCGCAGAGGATTAAGGCTAGATTAATTTTTTTATAAGATTAACAAATCTTACTATTGATCCTGGTTTAAACTCTAAGTAAAAAACCCGCTCTAATTGTTCTGGCAGAAAACGATAGTTTGTGGGCGAAAGAGGTGAAGAGAGTAGTTTTTGGTTGGCATAATTTTTAATCCAGCTTCAACCCCGCATTAGCGTTACCGTTGGTGCCACTAAAGTGACAATTTGCAACTTTTTCGACTGCTACTATTTGTCCACTTTTACAAAATTTTTGATACTTTTTACGTTAGGAAAAGATACTTTTTTTCTTTCTGTTATAACTCCCAGCTTTAATATAAGTAAAACTGTTTTAATATATGTAAGCAAGTTTATACGTTTTTTTCTTGTCATGCGTGGTTAGCTGAAAATCGGTTGAATCAATTTTCTATAAACCTGTTTTATTTATTTTGAATAAGGGGGTAAAGATATTTGGCATATATACATATATATATATATATATATATATATATATATTGGTCGTGAAGCAGAAACCGAATAGCGTGAAATTGGAACATTTAAAAATAGATTTGATGAGTATACTGTTGAGATGCTAAAAAACACCACACACTATTGGTCTGGCAACATCATTTTAATTTAAGTTTTTTTTATATTCTTTTTCTAATATACACATTATTTTTTACTGTTCATGAAGAAACACGTTTATTTTAATTAAAGCTACTAAATTCTTTTTAAACCTGTTTGCTTCATTTTTATTTAATATTGGACTGAATTTAACAGGTTATGGGCCCAGTCACCACAATATTAGGTAAGGAAGGACATTTTGGAGAACGTATAGCCCAATTTTGTAAATATATTTAATACAATGGCATCGAACACCGAATTGAAAGTACAAGTTGAAAAATTGGAAGGCCCTGAAGACTGGGCTAAGTGGAAATGGCACATGAACATGATGTTTCGAGCACATGCACTTGAAGATGTAGTCAACAAAATCAAAGGGTGTCCAACAGAAGGCACAACTCCTGAAAGCAAAGCAGCGCTTCAGAAGTGGAAGCAAGATGATGCAAAAGCTGCAAACATTATTGCTGGTGCATTAAATAAAACGACTGCGGAATTAGTGTTGACTTGTACACATGCAGCTGACATATGGGATAAATTATTCGCTCGTTTTGAACGAAGCAGTACACAACGTTTGAACATGTTAATTGAATCATTTTTCCGGGCTAAGCGGGACGAGAAAGAAGATATCAGTATTCACGTGGCAAAATTGCAGAAATTGTTTGTTAATTTAAACAGCGAATTGGAAAAACACAATGAGAACAAATTGTCGGAAAGAATGCTAAATGGTAGAATACTGTCCACACTTGGAAAAGAATATGACAACTTTAAAGATTTGTGGGATACTATTCCAACGAGTGAACAAAAGCTGAATCTCTTGATTGAAAAACTTTGTTCAATAGAAGCACGTGAGTTAAGGACAGATAAGGCTGAAGTAAATGAAGAGGCGTTTGTTGCACATGTTAACGAAAAAAATAAAACAGGTCCCAAAAGAAATAAAAATACCGACAAAATGGCTCGAGCAAAGCAGAAGTTCCCTTGTCATAAATGTGGTAAAACTGGACATTGGGCGGCAGAATATTATTTAAGTTCAGCGGCGAGGAATGCATTTAGGAAACATTAAGGACAAAAATAAGACTGATTTTAAAGCAAAAACCAGTGCTTTTTTGGCGTACAGTTTGAAGGCAGAATGTAACGATGGCACTACGTCAGATGTTTGATGCTGTGATAGTGGCGCTTCTAGGCATATCTGTCCAAATAAGAATTATTTTAACTTTTACAAAATTTTTGACATCCCAAAGAAAATATGTCTTGGTAGACGGAATGCTATAATGTTGGCACATGGGTATGGTAATCAGGGATGTCAGATGTGACGATTTTACGTCATTTTGACGATTTTTTTCGATGATTTTGCCAAAATGACGATTGACGATTTTTAATGTAGAGTCACTTAGGTTTTGACGATTTTATCCCGTCAATAAATTTATTTTAAACTTTAATCTGGCATCAATTTTATAACACTTCAATCTGGCAATTAAAATGTTTTCTTAGTTTGTATATGTGTGTAGAGGCGAATATATATTTATACTAGCGGACCCGACGAACTTCGCCTCGTCCCAATTTTAAGCCTTCAGACAAACTTTAGAGTAATAATACAACACAAATATTTAAATTTTCAATGTGATTTATTTGAATGGAATCAGGAGAGAGCGATTTGATGAACAATGTTTTTCGATTTGTTTTCCGGCGCAAAAACAAATAACGAAGACGGTTTCCCAACACGCGTACATGCAACGTACAGCTGACCGCGCGGAAAACGGGGAAATTCGAGATTAATCTCACAGACTTCTAGTGATTGGCTTTGCGATTTATTGATTGTCATTGCAAATGGCAATCGATCGGGGAACTAAATCCGCTTGAATTGGAATGGAAGGTCAGTTGAATTAATAAGAATTCGTGGGATAAGGACTTCCTCTCCTTTGAATTTGCCCTTGATTATTGTCGCCTGAATCACATTGTTCATTAGCTTTTTCACGGACAACCGCGTACCTTTGCACATTTTTGGAGGATTGAGATTCCGCAACATGATTATGATCGATACCATCTTCAGCTGTAAATTATGCGGCGGAGTTCTTGGTACATCAAGCGAGTTCAAAAATTCCGACGGGTTGCTGGTCGGTTTATTTTCGTCGGTCACGCAGTCAACAGATTTGTACGTATGCAGTTGTCCAGCGATTTGACTTTGAATAATTAAGTTTAAGCTATCGACGTCCTTATTCTTCGCTGCTAGTATTGCCCGTTCACGAATCCAATCGAAATTTTTGTAATTTTGTGCAATGCCAGGGAACACTTTGCTGATGAGTTCCTCCTTGGACGATGTGAATTCACAAAAATTTTCAGGGAACGATATCAATCCATTCGAAACCTTAACAGGAATTTGGCCGTTGCCAAGCTCCAGTTGTCCCGAGAATTTAGCAGCCGATGGGTCGTTCTGCAACGCGACTCTCATGTTTGTGGTCAATTGCAACTTCTGGACATGCACAGAAAAAATTAATGCCGAATTATTTTCAAACAAACGCTTGTTTGAAATTTTTTTTGATTTCTACAAATTTTTTTACTGATTCAATCAATATTTTTGTTTGATTTTTATTTAACCAACAAAAATGTGGACAACTCTTCAAAAATTTAATAAGCGCGCTATTGGTTTGAAGTTTTCATAATTTTGTATGAAATATTTAACGCTCTTTAATGTTCTCGTCTTGTTGCATTTTTTTATTGATTGTAAGCAACAATTCTTTATGTGAAATATAAGAACTACAACAAAAAACACATGCAGTCTACTTTTGGACGCTTTAAAAAAGTACAGCAATAAGAAAAATGATAAAATAGCGTGACGAGGTTTGTAGTAAAAAAAACAACAAAAACAATAGCAGGTAAAAAAACGTTTCATTTTTTTTAAACAACAGAAAAAACACATTATAAGAAACAAAATAAATTTTTGGTTGGTAAAAAAAAACAAAATCCCGTATTCAATTTTTTCAAATAGTTTGTTTAAATACATCAAATACAAAAATAGAATGATGGCGGAAAACATATCGAGTCGGTCTGCCGCCGTTTTTGGTTACATTTCTTCTTTATTAGCAAAGGAAAGGATAAAGCAACAGTGAATGATGAAGAAAAACACTGTGAGTATAAATATGACTTCGTTCAAAAATTATTCCAACAAAAAAATGTCGCCAACAGTGCTTGCTTGTGTGCGCGTCATTGCTTGTGCCAAAACTTTTTTGTTTGATTCAGCAAAATTATTTGTTTGAAATTTATATGAATTTCAGTAAACTTTTTGTTTGATTCTGTAAAATTATTTGTTTGAAAATCGGCGTTTTTTCAATAAACAAAATGCAAACAAATTGTTTGAATATGCGAATTTGTTTGTAGGACCGATTTTAGACAAAAAATTGTTTGATTCTACAAATTTTTTGTTTGAATTGGAAAAATAATTTGTTCTGTGTGCCTCCACACAGACGACGATTACAGGCACGCGTTAAGTTCATCCGCAGCATAAGATTTGGGGATGACAGAAAGTGTTGGACGAAAATCTCCGGAGAGCAATATCTTAAGTATTAAAAATTCTTTATTTTTTGGTTTTGTTTAATTTTATACTTAATTATTTTTTTATGTTTTAATAGAGTAGTTAATCCGTGTTGATAAAAAAACGATTTTTTATATGACGATTTTTTGACGGTTTTTTTCAGAACTAATGACGATTATGACGATTTTTTTTTTAAATTTTGACGATAATTCGAAAAAAACATCTAACATCACTGATGGTAATATTGATGTCAAAGTATTATGCAATGGCAAGTGGAGAGATGCAGTACTAGAAATGTTTGGTACGTACCTGATGCTAGCGTGAATCTTTTTTCGGTAAAAGCAGCAGCGAAAAATGGGTTTAAAACAATATTTGATGGAAGCACAGTAAAGATAATAAAGAAAACTGATCATCAACTAGCAGCAACAGAGTATTTCAGTATATTTTGAATATGCGCACTGTAAATTCGACACCACCTGAACTTGTAAACATCACATCAGAAAATAAAAGCTTGCAACTGTATCATGAACGTTTTGCTCATCAAAATAAAAGACGGGTAAAGCAAATACTACAACGAATGAACATTGATATTGCGGATGATCAAGAGAGCATTTGTGATGGATGTGCGCTGGGAAAGATGCACAGGTTGCCATTTAAGAAAAGACCTAGTCAATCAGAAGAAACAGGTGAGTTGATACATGCTGATGTGAATGGACCTATGCAGACAACCTCTTTAGGAGGATCTAGATTTTTTGTTTGTTTTAAGGATGATTACAGCAAGTTCAGAAAAATTGTTTTTTTAAAAAATAAGAACGAAGTAAGCTGGGAGCTTGAAATATTTTTAAATGAGGCTAAGGCAAATGGGCATACTGTTAAGAAATTTAGATCTGATGGAGGTGGAGAATTTGTAAATAAGGAAATTGCAAACTTGCTAAGCCAAAGGGGAATTCAACACATAGTTACACCACCCTACACCCCTCAACAGAACGGCACAGCTGAGCGCGAAAATAGAACCATAGTAGAAGCTGCGAGATCTATGTTAAGTGCAAGTGGCTTACCAAGAAATTTGTGGGCTGAAGCATGCAGTACAGCTGTACACGTTTTGAATATTACGGGTTAAAGTAAAATTGAAAATATGTTTCCGTTTGAACTTTGGTACAAACGAAGGGAGGAAAATTTGAATCCCTTAAGGGTGTTCGGTACAGACTGTTATGTACATGTTCCAAAATATTTTCGATCAAAGTTTGAGATCAAAGCAGAATTTGGTCATATGGTTGGCTACGTAAATGAGAAAGACGGTTTTAGAGTATGGCTTCCTGTTAAGAATAAAATAGTATGTAGCCATGATGTACTGTTCAAATCCGAAAAAGTGGGTAGCACACGATCAGATGTAGGTATTATTGGTTACTCAGATCAGGGTACAGTTGTCGACAATGAGTCTATAGTACCAGGATAAACAAATTGTAGTGTCATTGGTAAATCTGAAGATGACTGGCATTCCAATGGCAGCAGCGAAGATGATGAACTTACAGAGGAAACAACTTATCTTCGACGCAGTGAACGTAACAAAAACAAACCAAACTGGATGAATTCTGAGGACTTTGTGTTAAAAACAAATTCGCCAAATGGTGTCGAAAAGGATAATCCACAAACGTACATTGAAGCCATGAAGTCTCCACAAAGCAAAAAATGGAAACGCGCAATGATCGAAGAATTAGAATCTCTAAGGGAAAATGAAACTTGGGACCTTGTGCAGCGACCTGCTAATAAGAATGTTTTAAAAAACCGCTGGATTTTTCGTGTGAAGCCTGTAGAAAATGGGGAAATGCGATTCAAGGCCAGATTAGTGGCTGAGGGCTGTGTGCAAAAATATGGAATCGATTACGACGAGACTTTCAGTCCAGTCGTTCGCTTTGACTCTTTACGTATCGTATTCTTTTGGCCATATCTGCAAATAAGAAAATGAAAATGAGGCAATTTGATGTCAAAACAGCATTTTTAAATGGTACACTTCAGGAGGAAGTATACTTGGAGCAGCCTGAGGGATTCGAGGATGATACGGAACGTGTTTGCCGGTTGAAAAAGAGTCTTTATGGCCTGAAACAAGCTCCACGATGTTGGAATATACGTTTTTTTGATTTTATGACGAAAGCCGGTTTTAAGATAAGTACAGCAGATCCCTGTGTATTTTATAGAATCAATCCCACAAGTGTTTTATATGCAGCAATTTATGTGGATGATGGTTTGCTGATAGGCACTGACGAGAATGAAATTGAAGGTTTTTTAAGGCTCTTGGAAAGCGAATTTAAAATTACTATTGGATCTTTACGAAATTTTTTGGGTATGCAGATTGAACATCACAATGATGGATCGGTAACTATTAATCAAGAGGGGTATATTAACAAAATTTTGGAACGTTTTAATATGATTGATACGAATGAAGTGACAACTCCGGCTGGGAAAGAACAAGTTGCAAATACAGTACTTTTCGCTTATAGGCCATTCCGCTTAAAGGCCAAAAACGGATTAAAGCCAAAACTGTCACATTTTTTCACATTTTTTCGAATTTCATACAAATTATTTGTTCTAAGGTCCATTTCGCTTGTAGTCCATTTTCGTTTAAAAGCCACATTTTCTTAGCACGCATTTTTAATTCTTTATGTAAAAATGGTCGCTTATAGTCCACTCTGTTTTTTATATTTTTTAATCAACAGGCAACATGTTTTTATTTACCATTCTCGCAACTATTATTTTTAAAAATTTATTTCAATTAAATCAATATTTGGTTATGTTTTAAATAAACTTTTCTTTTTGTTTAAAAATAATGGTTTTATTGAAGAAAATAATATTTATATAGTCCAAAATGTGGATTATAATAGATTTAACTTATTATCCATAAAATGGCTTATAAAAAAAATCGTTTATAGTCCAAATTCGCTTATAGTCCACAAAAGTTGCACAACTAGAGTAGTGGACTATAAGCGAAAAGTACTGTAGCCCAAATGCTGGAAATAATATACCCTATCGTGAAGCCATAGGTAGTCTTATGTATCTTATGGTTGCAACTCGTCCAGATATTGCTTTTAGTGTAAGCAAAGCTGCGCGGTCTATGGAAAACCCCACAAATGATGACTGGAATAATGTTAAACGTATTTTTAAATATTTGAAAGGTACGTGTAAATACTGCTTAAAATATAAAAACGATGGAAAACCACTAGGGGTATACAGTGATGCTGATTTTGGTGGTGACAAAAATACACGTAGATCAACAACTGGAATTGTTGCAATACTAAGTGGAGGAGCGGTTTCCTGGTGCAGTCAGCTACAAAAAACTGTGTCCCTCTCAACAATTGAATCTGAAATAATTGCCGCAAGTGAAGGTGCCAAAGAACAAAGAGCTGGCAGATCATGATCAACTTCCGACACTTTATGTAGACAACGCCAGTGCCGTTAAACTCGCTAAGAACCCAGAATATCACAAAAGGTCTAAACATATAGATGTTAGATATTTTTACGTTCGAGAAAAATATTTAGATGCCAAATTAAAACTCGAACACATCGATGGCAAAAATCAGCTTGCTGACTTATTTACAAAACCGTTAGAAGGAAGTCGATTTAACTTGCTTCGCTCAAATATTGGAGTATCTCCGATGGGTGCTTAGAAAGTATGCAGTGTTTTTGTAGGAAGTGTTGAGATGCTAAAAAACACGACACACTATTGGTATGGCAACATCATTTTAATTTAAGTTTTTTTATATTCTTTTTCTAATATACACATTATTTTTTACTGTTCATGAAAAAACACTTTTTTTTTAATTAAAGCTACTGAAATCTTTTTAAACCTGTTTGCTGCATTTTTATTTAATATTGGACTGACTTTAACATATACATATATTACTACGTTTATACGTAGCCTAGTCGCGAATAAAAATTATTTGCGATTAACTAACTTGTTTATATGTCTATTTCTTAATGAAAATTCTTATTTTTAAGTGATGCCAGATGGAAAATTTTATTCATTTAGTAGCACTGTATGTTTATAAACTTTTTATTTTTTAAATGGAAAAGATCAATAATTATTGTGTATTTTTAAAATTATTTGCACATTTTTGATTTAATTCTACTTTTGTTGTCATCGAAATAAAAACGTAAAACGGTTAAAAGTGTGGCAATGCTTAAAATCTTATTTGCAAATAGTGTCGTTAATCAGGAATTGTTTTCGTGAATTAACTATTCGAAAATAAAAATTTAATTCACTGTTTATGCGGCAATTTTCTCTACTTGCAATATATTTATTTGCGAATAAGTGGTGCGTATAAACGTAATATATGTTCTGTATATATGTTCAAACTTGTACAAATTGATCTCTCATATTTTTACATTGTCGCACAATAGTGCATCCGCTGAGCGTGTTTTTACTAAGTTAGCTTTAATCAAAAATAAAGTAATATTTTCAAATTTTGAAATTAACTCTTAGATGAATTCCAGGAAAACGGAAGGAGATGGGCGGATGAAATTTGATGGAATTTGTGGACAGTGGTCTTTTATGAAAATCAATTGTCAGAAGCTTAAAGGTGTTGCGTCTTTATACGAAATTTTCAAATTGTCCATATTTTCAAATTTTGAAATTCACTGTTAGATGAATTCCAGGAAAACGGGAGATGGGCGGATGAAATTTGATGGAATTTGTGGACAAAGTGGTCTTTTATGAAAATCAATTGTCAGAAGTTTAAAGGTCTTGGGTCTTTATACGAAATTTTCAATTTGTCCATATTTTGAAATCGCTTCATGGATTAATGTATCGAAGGCCTTTTCAAAGTCAATGAAGCACATGTATAAAGGAGTGCGCCACTCCACTGACTGCTCAACTATAATGCGTAAGGTGTTCACGTGGTCGATGCATGAGCTTCTGGCTCTAAATCCTGCTTGTTCTTGCCTTAAGTCAGGTGCGAGCGATTCTGACAGTCTATTGTTAATAATATGGGCTAATACTTTGTTGACCATGTTGAGCAGAGTTATTCCTCTCCAGTTCTTGCACTGCGATAGGTTACCCTTTTTAGTAAGGAGAGTAATGGTACCTTCTTTAAACTCATGTGGCAGAGTTTCAGTTGCCCAAAATTCGCGTATTAGTGGGAGGAGAAGTGGGAAGAGGATCTGCCTTTAGTAATTCCGGGGCTATGTTGTCAGGGCCCGGGGCTTTGTTAAGCCTAAGTGCGGACACAATTTCTGGTATGGCAGGACAAGCTGTACTGATGTCTTGCCGTTCTTGGTGGTGCGTGCAGCCACATATTATGTCCTGTTGGTGTCTTTGACAGCAGCTCTGTGTAGTAGCCTTCCCATATACGGATCTGTTCCTCTTTTGATGTTATTAATACCCCGTTACTGTCCTCAAGAGATTTTGCGAATTTCACCTTGGTTAGCCTACGCACAGAGTTGAACAGGTCTCTGATATGATAGGTAGCTGCCGCTGCCTGTGCCTGTACGGCAATTCTGTCACTCCACGCTCTCTTGTCTTTCCTGGCGCTCTTCTTCACCATCCTATCGACTGAGGAGTACAAAGTCTGAAGATGCGCTTTGTGGGACCTAGTCCTGGGAAAGTAAAGTTCATTCTTTAGCTGTTTCCTGTCGTTAACGAGTTGCCAGGTAGCATTAAAGATCCATTCTTTTCGCTTCTGCTCTCTGTACCCAATCGTTTCTTCAGCTGCTTTTATGTATTTATCTCGAATTGGTTGCCAACCTGCATCATTTGGCCTCGTTGCCTGAGTTAAGGCTCCGATGGAGTCCACAAATCCGCGTGAAATTGTTGGGTCTTTTAATTTCTCGACACAGAGACGTCTCTGTGGTTTTCTTGTTTGCACCAAATTCGGCGCTGCCACTTCAAGACGGATTGATGCTGTTACGAGATGATGGTCGCTTGCTATATCTGCGCCTCTTTTGTAACGTACGTCGAGTAGCGATCCCCGCCATTTCTTGCTGATCGCTATATGGTCAATTTGGTTTTCTGTGCATCTGTTAGCCGGTACCAAAGTAACTTTGTGGATGTTCTTGTGTTTGAAAAGTGTTCCTCCTATTACCAAGTTATTGCTAGCACATATTACCGTAAACGGCTCCCCATTTTCGGTTATACGCCCCATCCCATGACATCCCATTACCTTCTCAAGACCCGAGTTTGTGTTGATAACTTGCGCATTGAAATCCCCCATAAGAAGTACGATATCACCCTTATTGATTCTGGCCATGACGTTGGAAAGGCTGCTATAAAATTCTTCTTTGTTCTTGTACTCACTGACGTCCGTAGGAGCATAGCATTGAACTATACAGGGGTGTGCTGGAAATCGCAAACGCAAAACGCAAGCATTTTAAAAGTCGTTTTTTAGTAAGATTTCTGTAATAAAAAATATTATACAAACATTTCTCTATTAAACAGAATTTTATAACAAAAATTATAAAAATTTGATTAAAAGTGTATTATAAACAGCCTTCAAATTCTTGCGTTTTGCGTTTGCGATTTCCAGCACACCCCCCATAGTAATATTTCTTGCGCGTGTGCGGAGTTTAATAGCTATTATTCGGTCTGTATGCGCTTTCCACTCTATCATTGAGTTATAGGCAGATTTCGATAAGAGAAACCCAACACCACTTTCCCTTTTTTCTCCAGTTGGCTTGCCGGAAAAGATAAGCCTCAATCCATTAGGGGCGGCAGTTTCTCCCGAGTCTGGCCATCTTACTTCACTTAAGCGAAGCAATAGTAGATCATATTTCATGAACTCCTTGCTAAGTTGGGCTAGTTTTGATGTTTCCAATAGCGTGCGTACATTCCATGTTCCGATTCGTGATCCTTGTTTCATGCTGAGTGTCGTCATCAGTTTATCCAATCGTTTTTTCTTGTTAATTTCGGTTTCTTTAATCAGTTGTGTTTAAGATGAGCAGGGGATTAGCCTTCAGCAACCGGGGTTGCCGATTACGCCCCCAGGCTGGCTTTGTCATTTGCATTTGCCCTGACTTTTCCACGTAGCCCTACCTGACTTGGGCTTTGGATGCTAACGTTGATTCAAAATTAATTCTTCCGCTACCATTTCTAAAAGAATACACGTGGATTAGTATTCTTTATTCCAACCGGCCATTAGATCGTTTATGACAAAATTGCCAAGTTGAAACTCTCTCTCTCTCTCTTCAGTTTTTTGGTTTGTTTAAAATTTTGCGATTTTTCGCGAATTTTAGCCATGTTCGCGATAGAAGCGATTTGTTTCAGTAAGTTTTCTGATTCTTTACAGCTTTAACGATTTATAACAAATAGTAGACTTTGCTATCATGCCGATTTTAGCAAATTTTTGAGAATTTCCGCGAATTTAGCAATTTTTGCCAATCCTTATAGTTTTAGGGACTTTTAATCAATTATATGGCTGGTTTGAAATATTAAAAATTTACGCGATTTTTCGCTATTTTTGCAATTTTTTTGTTGTTTTCCGACATTTTGTTTTTTTTTTACCGATTTGGCGATTTCAAATAAATTTTAGTGTTTGTTTAAAAGTTTGCAATTTTTCGCGAATTTTAGCATTGTTCGCGACAGAAGCTATTTTTCCTGTGATTCTTTACAGCTTTCACGATTTAAAAAAAAAAAAATATTAAACATAGCTATCATGCTGCGGTTAGCAAATTAGCGATCTTTAGTCCAAAAAAAGTTTTTTCGAACAAAAACTTCGAATTCACAAAAACATGCGGATTTGAGAACACCAATTTATAAATTATGCGGATTTAAAAAATTTTTCGTTTTCAATTCGAGTCGAAACTTAGAACATACCTGAATAATTATGCTAATTTTTGAGGTACCAAAAAATTAAGCACTTTTAAGAAATCTTCTTTAAAAATTGCTTTTAATTATGTATCAAGCATAAAACCAAAATAAGTGGTTATTAAATGCTGACATAACAATTCTCCTTTTTTTCAATAAATATGTACTGTAAGTGATGATACATAAATATTCACCAATAATAAATGTGTAGTTGAATGGAAGCATAATTGCTGACATAACAATTCCCTTTGTGTAAGTTTTAATTGTATTGATGCATAGAAAATGTACTGTACGGGATGGGGCAAAATTACCAGCTGGTTGCTGATCACAAACAACCAGTGAGTGTGGCCAGATTGTCGGCGGCGCTGGTATGCTGGCGGTTCGCGCGGCTAGAGCTCGCCGGATGGGGGTGGTTCTTGGCGACCAAATAGCTCAAAACCCGGGTACAAAAAATCCATAGCAGCTAGGAAAATGGAAAAAAAAATAAAAAAAAATGCTCGGGCTCGAAGTAGCTGAAAAATAATAAAAAAAAAAACACACACAAAAACACCTCTTCTCTTCCACACATCTCCGGCTGATAACGTGCCGGGATTTGCCCTCCCACTAGAGACGAAGTCTCTCCATGACATCCCTTAATTTCTGATGTCCCAAACATTCACCTGCAAAAGAATTACCTTCCTCTACTTACCCGCCATAAACGAAATCTACCAGTTCATAATTAAAACGCAGGTACTA
Organism: Pollenia angustigena; assembly: GCA_930367215.1. NCBI lineage: Eukaryota > Metazoa > Arthropoda > Insecta > Diptera > Polleniidae > Pollenia > Pollenia angustigena. Next base: position 202,102,701 of record OV884060.1, read on the forward strand.
TTCATTTTAAAACGTTATAAACCATATTATGTTTTATTAAAAATAATAAAAATTGCAAAAAAACAAATAAAAAACAGAAAATCTTTAATAAACATTCATTTAAGTTTAAAATGTTCATAAAATTGACTAATAAGCTATACTTTTAAATTTTCAAGGATTAAAATTTACTCTTAATTCCGAAATTAACATTTGCATTTTAAAAATTATTAATGTGAAATTACAATAAAAACATTAATAAAATGAACTTTTCCTTTTCCTCCCTTTTAGCCGCAACTTATTACAAAAAACTTGAGCTTCCTGCCTCCTGGAGGAAGAAGATCCAGAAGTCTGCCGTCCGCCCGTGAAATGTCCCTTGTCCTATCTTATGGGAAGTCCAACAAAAAAAAACCTAGTCTATATATACATATATATCACCTGCCTTAAAATCTACAGCTTTTTTTTTCTTCTAGGGAAACTTAATATTACGGGTAAATCTACCCTAGACTGAACGATAACCTAGGCTTGAGCTCAACCCTAATTACGCGCACTTCAGGCTCTAAATCGCCCAAAGGACGGTAAGATTCCCTTAACAAAAAAACTCGCTTAAAATTTTAAAACATCACGCTCAATTTTATTCTGTCCGTAGGTCAAAAAAAACATCGAAACAATATATTATTAGAATACAGAAAAAAAATAATTTAAAATAGTTTCATATATAATAAAAATATGTAAAATGAATTTAAAATATTGAATCTAAATTATAATAAGTAATAAGAATTTATAATGTAAATAGTTTGAATTTAATATTTAAATTTATTTGAATTGAAACGATAAAAAGTACGAGTTGTAATTCCTAAATTAATATTATAGTTACAGTTTAAAAGCCATTGGTATAAAATCTGTCTTATACTAATGTTAATTAATTTATAACTTCTTAGTAGTTACCGAATTATTCCAAACCGCTTCGGCTACCTGCGAACCGAAGATAGGTTAATAGCTAAAAATAAATTTCTGCATCGTTCACTTGCGCCTTAGCAACAGCTTTAATGAGTTGAATTTGAATAATTTCAAAACGACGATTTTCAACTAACGAATAAATCGATTAATTAATGTCGATTAATCGAATAATTTTTTTTATTAAAAAAAAAAATAAAATTAAAGCGTATAATTTGATTTATTCTCATACGTTTTTAGAGATTTTTTACAAAATGTAGGAAAATGAAAAAATGTTGTTGCCATAGTCCTGGTTGTAATTAATCACAATGTTTAGTAAGCTAAAACATTGTTGAGTACTCATATTTCAAAAATTTCTTTTATGTTCTTATTAAACAAATCTGGACAAGCAATTGAGTAGGTGATTTGCATAACTCGTTTGTTACAAAATTAAAAATACGAGATGACAATTGATTCTATAGAATATAACAGTTATAACAGTTCTTTTGGCGCTTTATGCAGGGATGTCAGATGTGACGATTTTACGTCATTTTGACGATTTTTTTCGATGATTTTACCAAAATGACGATTGACGATTTTTAATGTAGATTCACTTAGGTTTTGACGATTTCATCCCGTCCATAAATTTATTTTAAACTTTAATCTGGCATCAATTTTATAACACTTCAATCTGGCAATTAAAATTTTTTCTTAGTTTGTATATGTGTGTAGAGGCGAATATATATTTATACTAGCGGACCCGACGAACTTCGCCTCGTCCCAATTTTAAGCCTTCAGACCAGTGTTACCACCAGCAAGATTCAAAATTACACTTGAGATGAAGCAAAATTACGCGATTTAAAAGATATTACACCTGATATAAAATTTAAGTTCTATTTAATAAAAATACATTTACAAAGAAGCAAAAACACAACAAACTCATTAAAACAAGATCAATATTAGTCAAACTGTTAATTTTATTATTATTAACAAAAAATAACATTAAAGACTTAAAAAAATTAATAAAACATAAAATAGAACTGCTAAAATAATGAGTTTAACTTCCACATTTGGTTGATATATCTTGGGAAGGTTTAAAATGTTCCTTGGCATTGCTTTATCATTGATGCTTTTGTCAGCTGTCAAACGAACTAGAGAAAATAAACTGTCAATTAGACTTCAAGGCCGTGCGATGTGAAGCTTTTCCGTAGGGTTGTGAAGTCAGTGGTTAATGCTGACAAAACCAGCAACAATCGGTGTCTTGGAGGTCAACATTGTTCATTTTATTCGAAAAAGAGAAACAAAATTGGACGTCTGCAATGCGTTTCGTCAAGGACAGGCGCGGTCTATTTTTTTTGTTTTAAAACAGTTTCAAATGGCTATGCCGTGTATCAATCTGCGATTAAAATAATTGTTTTTTGTGTTTAAGTTTCATTTCATTTTATTTTAAGTTTCATGGTCCTAAAAAATACCCTTTAAATTAATAAAATTAATTATATGTTGCAATATTGAAAACATACCTTCCCCCAGGCAAGTTTTTAGTTTGAATAACTTTTTTAAATAAACTTCAGGTTCTAAATTGCTATGATAGGCATCTTTATCCAAATCTAAGGGTCAATCTTGCGACATTCATTACCAAACATTTGAAATATATGTTTGTTTAATAATTGAAGTCGTTTCTTTAAAAGAAACCGAGTTGTTGGTTCAGAAGGATGTGCATTTCTTAGCAACAATATTTAAAAAGCAATAAATGTCATCATTGAAATCGAATCTTGATTTTATTTGAGCATCTGAAGTAAAAATTTCAAATTATACCTAAATTACGCCTAAGACAAATTACCCACGCTCTACCCACGACCGTAAAAATTACACCAAATTCGGGTAATTACCCACAAAGTGGCAACACTGCTTCAGACAAACTTTAGAGTAATAATACAACCCAAATATTTAAATTTTCAATGTGATTAATTTGAATGGAATCAGTAGAGAGCGATTTGATGAACAACGTTTTTCGATTTGTTTTCCGGCTCAAATACAAATAACGAAGACTGTTTCCCAACACGCGAACATGCAACGTACCGCTGACCGCGCGGAAAACAGGGAAATTCGAGATTAATCTCACAGACTTCTAGTGATTGGCTTTGCGATTTATTGATTGTCATTGCAAATGTCAATCGAACGGGGAACTAAATCCGCTTGAATTGGAATGGAAGGTCAGTTGGAATAATGGGAATTCGTGGGATAAGGACTTCCTCTCCTTTGAATTTGCCCTTGATTATTGTCGCCTGAATAACATGGTTCATTAGCTTTTTCACAGACAACCGCGTACCGTTGCACATTTTTGGAGGATTGAGATTCCGCAACATGATTATGATCGATATCATCTTCAGCTGTTAATTATGCGGCGGAGTTCGTGGTACATCAAGCGAGTTCATTTTCGTCGGTCACGCAGTCAACAGATTTGTACGTATGCAGTTGTCCTGCGATTTGACTTTGAATAATTAAGTTTAAGCTATCGACGTCCTTATTTTTCGCTGCTAGTATTGCCCGTTCACGAATCCAATCGAGATTTTTGTAATTTTGTGCAATGCCAGGGAACACTTTGCTGATGAGTTCCTCCTTGGACGATGTGAATTCACAAAAATTTTCAGGGAACGATATCAATCCATTCGAAACCTTAACAGGATTTTGGCCGTTGCCAAGCTCCAGCAGTTGTCCCGAGAATTTAGCAGCCGATGGGTCGTTCTGCAACGCGACTCTCATGTTTGTGGTCAATTGCAACTTCTGGACATGACTCCACAAAGACGACGATTACAGGCACGCGTTAAGTTCATCCGCAGCAGAAGATTTGGGGATGACAGGAAGTGTTGGACGAAAATCTCCGGAGAGCAATATCAAAGCCCCACTAAATCGTCTTAAGTATTAAAAACTCTATATTTTTTGGTTTTGTATAATTTTATACTTAATTATTTTTTTATGTTTTAATAGAGTAGTTAATCCGATTTTTTATATGACGATTTTTTGACGGTTTTTTTTCCGAACTAATGACGATTATGACGATTTTTTTTTAAATTTTGACGATAATTCGAAAAAAACATCTAACATCACTGGCTTTATGAGACGAAATATACTTATTGTATCAATGCATGTCTTCTTTCATGATTTAAGCACGGACATGCATTAATGCAATCAGAATAATTCGTCTTATAAAGCGCAAATAGAACTGTAAGAATCATTTGTCATCTCATTTTTTTTTTAATTTTGAATCAAACGAGTTTGTTGCAAATAAACAAAAAGCTTTAAATCTGCATGTAAAATTACCAAATTCCCGTATTTCGCTATAATCGCATCTTATATTTGCACACAATATCCGTCCTTCTATATATAGAATATATGTATATATAATATATACATATATCGTATACGACTTTTCCAACCAAAATTTTTTTGAACAATAAAACAAAATTTTCAAATAAAAATAAATTCAATAACAAGGCCCATCATTGTTTTCGTTTTTTTGAGCTTCCAAAGTTGTTTACATATACGTTTTTTCCAAGGTATATGTACACAAGGTAAACTCGTTGGCCCATATGTTTGTCAGCTGATTACCCCTAGTTGGAACCCAAACGTCAAATTTCGTGTATATGAGCCAAAATTTGTACATGTGTGCGTTAAATTGTTTTTGTTTTATATGAAGACAATTTTGAGAACTTGGTTCCTTTCATAGAGCAGCATGTCTACACTCCCAAATGAGTCTACCTTGTGTAAATATACCTTGGTTTTTTCCTTTTGCTTTGTATATGTGGTAGTAAGTTTTTGACAGCTTAAAAGGAAAAGTTTTTTGTTTTTGTACAAGTAAGCAGACCTGATAGATGGTGTTTTATTTTTGAACAATAAAACAACATTTTCATATAAAAATAAATTCAATAACAAGGCCCATCATTGTTTTCGTTCTTTTGAGCTTTCAAAAGTTGTTTACATACACGTTTTTTCCTTTTGCTTTGTATATGTGGTAGTAAGTTTTTGACAGCTTAAAAGAAAAAGTTTTTTGTTTTTGTACAAGTAAGCAGACCTGATAGATGGGTCTTGTTCAATAATTTAATTACCCAGCTTACTAATAAAATTTTAAAACGAGTATCAATTTTTACAGCCGAAATAAAAATGCTAGTATACTTTCACCCAAACTTTAGGCTGAAATGTTATATTTTATTTTAAATAAAAGTCGCCTTCACACGACACATTACCACAGAGTATACAGAGGCGTCACGAGACAGAAAATATTGTGTTTTTTTCTGTCTTTTTCTTCGAAAGCTGCCCTTTTTGCGTTTTTTGTTTTGATTATGCAATTTGTGTAGATAGTAGCGGCCTGTTTTTACGCATTGTCACTTCACTAACAAAAAACGTTTTCTTTCTCTCTTTTCGAAAGCTGCCCTCGCAAATGATTTAGGCATTTTTCATACGTCACTTTTTTCATCTCTGTATACTTTGTGACATTACCTGTTTGGGCGGAATTCGACTTGTGTTCTATTTATTTGATTATTTGGCAGTTCAGCAGTTCTATATAAAATTACGTTCCTGCAAATTTTCATGACAGATGGCCCTAATTAAACGCCTCGCCAGTTGTTAAATTTACGCCTGTCTCCCTTTTTTGTTATCTTATTATAGATTGTTTCCAATCACCTGAAAAAATTTCTTCATTCCATACGCGTCTGAATAGTGGTTTGAGAATCCCACTGGATGCCTCTGCGTCTGCTTTAAAACAATCTGACGGGATGCCGTCACAGCCTGCAGCGTTGCCGGGTTTTAACATGAGATGGCGAGCCGGATTTCACATAAACTGGGAGAAACACTGGTGATGTTTCTATTTGGACGAGATTGTGTTATTGTTATTTCCTCTTTATGCTCTTGGTGTACAATGTTTACCGTTATCTTAAGTGTCTTTTCCATAATTCAAGTTGTTCTTTCCTATCTGTGACCTTCCTTTCTCATTTTCTACTTCAGTAATATTGCTTTTTTGTTTTAGTGGTTCAAACGGTAGAACGGCAAAAATAAATCTGGTGATGAGAACGTGGTTGTTCTTGAAACTAGTAAATTCGACCCGAGTTCGGTCAAGAATAAAATTATCAAAACTCTTTTAATTCATTTCATGTTGTAAATTCCTTCCTTCACTAAAAATAATATAATAAAAATTAAATTTAATGAACTTAAGCCCATAGTATAAAAAGTACCAGGTATGTTCATTAGGGAGAGCTTTAATTATTTACCCATGAAATGTCAAAATAATTTATTTGATTTTTAATTAATTTTTAATTTTTTTTCATATTTTCTTTTGTTTGACGTTATATGGGTTTAGAAATTGAGATCAAAATTTGTAATGACTATACCTTATACTTATTCTACCATGCTTAAGCCTAATTAAAATATCAAAAAAAATTCAATTTAAAAAAAAGACAAAAGTTAAAAAAAACAAAATTGTTTGACATTAATCTGCTGTTTTTCACGAGTTGACAAACGTTAAGCAGATCGTTAACAAGAGTTTAGGAAATCGTTAGCCGGAGTTTGGTAAGTTTATAATGAATAAACTTTGTGTTTCCTTTTTTTTGGAGTAAATTGCAAAAAGATGTCCCAATTTTTAACGGGGTTTCGCGATTTAATCCGAATTATGTGGGTGTACCAGCCACACGGAACTCAGATTTGGATTTGGCGCGTTGAATCTCATAAAGCTAGATTTAATCCGAATTTTGTGGGTGTACGAGCCACACGGAGCTCAGATTTGGATTTGGCGCGTTGAGTCTCATAAAGCTAGATGGTCCTTGTCAAATTTACAAACCACTATTTGTGCACAATGTATTTGGGCTAACAGTTAAAGTGGGCTAACCACGCCTTCTACAAAGCTTCACTTATGTATATTTTTTATCCATATCAAATTTTATTTAAGCAGCTTTTATTTTGGCTACCTAAAATTGCTTAAAATTACACCGTGCGTTTCTTAGACTAGATGTTTGAAAATCTATTGTTGACACTTATTAATTAAAAAAAATGTTTTTATTTGTTTTAAATTGAATTTGAAGATAAAAAATGTGTTAATTTGATTTAATATTGGTTGAAAGGTAACAGGCGTATGGCGACAGCTGGCAAGTTTTCCTTGCCACCAATTTACGGACGTAAGCGTGAGAAGATGGACACAAACCCTCCATACCCGGCGAGCTTCAGATCTAAAGGGCCAAATACACTTGACAAATGCTTTTCATGCAGACGAATTCGCTAGTGAACGTGTGTTGGACGTTATATTCGAAGTCTTATATAAATTTTTTGATTCTCCATCGTCGGTGTCATACATACAAAGACATTTCCACTAATACTTCCACAATGCTTGATGAGTATTTCGATTAGTATTTGTGCCTTATCATCCGCGCGCCACTGTCCGAGCGTACTGTAAGTTTTGATTTCTTTACATCTTCACATACACTCTCCCTAAGCATGAAAAAAGATTTCTTGTTAATTTATTTTTTATTGAGTAGCTTTTACTATTTCGCCTTACTTTCTTTTCATGGCTATCTCTTTTACCCTTTTGAAAATATCCCTTTTGGCAATGTTTACAAAAATAACTCTTTATTTTAAAATGTACGAAGTTCTTGTGATATTCTAAACTGCTTCGAAGTTCAAATTTCTTTAAACAGATATCACATTCAACGGGCGTATGAAATTCAACAATATGGTTTTGCAAAATATTTTGCGAAATAAAATATTTCATGCACGTATAACATTTAAAATTTGCTAAAATTTAAAAACAAAGATAAATAAGTTTTTTTTTTGTTCTTACTTTAATTGGTCAATTTTAAAATTTTATTTTACAAAAACAAAAAAACTTACCATTATGGTGTATTCTAGCTACATGATCAGTCAAAGCCTTTTCTGAAGAGCACGCCTGCTGACAAAATTGGCATTTGAAATCTGTTTTTTCTTCAGTTTTATGACAACGGTTTTTGTGTTGACGTAAAAATGCCCAATTTGTACATAACTCTTGACAATCCTTTGAAAATAAAAATTAGATATTACTTCTTATAACATTAATAATTAAATTACAATTTAATAAAAGAAGGTTTCTTCAATATAATAACACTCTGCTCGAAATTGACACTTTTTTTAGGCAAGCAAGGCACATGGCGTTTCAGCATAATTCGGGTACGCTGACTGCAACTAGCACAGTGTAATTAAAACCCAGTAAGAAAGTACCAATACCAAAAGAAATGTTGGATATATTTATTAATTAATTGTACACATTACGTTTGTTAGTAACTATTATTACTTATTATTACATCTTTGTTAATAGCGCCTTTTTATTTTATGTGAAATAGAGCTGGCAAACTATTGAAAGTCGCAACATTCAATAGTTTGCTGACAAACTGTCGATAGGATACTATCGATAGTATCGAATTCTTTGTGGAATTGTTAAAAAACTAAGAATTTTGCTTAAAATTTTGTATTAAAAAATAATAAATTGTGCCACTGTCATGTTTACACATAATCAAACACTTTGAGAGCTAAAAATTATTAGCCAATGAGATCGAAGGTTGTGTGACGTCACAGTTCCTACATGCGCAGTAAAAAATGTTTATATCTGCCTGATGTCGTAATCTTTATTTCTATCATTCTTGGTTAAAACAATAATTAAAAACTAAAATTTGTTTTTGATTTCAAAATTAATACATACACAGAAAGAAAAACACTCGGGATAAATTACATAAGTTTGTTATGATTACATTAAGTACGATTCGTACTCAAAAATTCAAGTACGAATAACACTAAAACGTACTCAAATTAATCCTAAATGGCATGACTTTCGAAAATCAATCCCGGAATTTCTTGAAATAAGTATAAAATTCTTAAATCATGTAAAAAAAGATTAAAGTGTTCGTTGTGTTTAACCCTCCGGCTTAGCATGTTTTGATTTTCTATACACATTGAAAAAAGGTCTGGCCAGACTTAATCCTTCGTGAGTTAAAAAATAAATTTGAACTCTTGCTTCTCATTTAGTTTATATTCTTGTTTAAATAAGTACATAAGATTTCTAATGTTATTATTCTGTATGGTGTAATATGGGTAAGTAAATCAATCATAATAATTTTTTCGGGTAAAATCAACTTTATAATACTTGAATTATATCAAGTACGAAATCGGGATTGAATATGGATAGTTTAAGTATTTTGCGATTGAAAATCCGTACTTGAATTAATCTCTCTGTTCTTGATTCAAGAAAATTCGTACTCACCGCACTATTAAAACCGCTTCAGATTGATTTGAGTACGGATGGATTGCTTTTCCTTTTGAGTGTATACGAATATTATCGAAAACCTCAGGTGATATAGACGAGGATGTTGATCAGCTAAGTACAGCTGATTTTTGCGGGTTTAAATCTGGGGATGAAAATTCGCAACACAAAGTGTTTTCAACGTTACGCCAAGAAATTCTACCAGGCCAAACAAGGGTATAGCACCCAAGAGGTATGGATACAAAGTTTGTACAAATTGTGATCCAGTAAGTTATTTCGAAGTTGTTTTCTAAGAAAGCTGCCCTTTCGCATTTCTCTTTTCATCTTCTTCTACGTCGCAATACAATGAACACAAATTTATGTAGTTAAGATTTATTTGCAAAACTGTAGTAAAAATTAACTTTTAAGTTCACCACAACGCGAGTAAATAACCCAGTTAAAACTTCGCTTACTTTTCAAAATGAATAGCTTCTTTAACTTGTATAACTACATCTATAACAACTTCTATAACTAATTTTTTCTGGATGTATGTAGGTAAAAAAAATAATGACTTACTTTTGAATGCGTTCATTTTGGGACATCCCTTTTAAAATACATTGGTTCTGTCAGTAGAACTGTAAGCCGTGCTTTTATGTTTTTCTGATTACTCAACACATTATTTTGTAGGCAAACTGGGAATTATTTCCTTTCGAAGGTTACTTTATATTATATGTATGTATTCAACATTTTTTATTTTTCGAATTTATTTTATGCGCTAAATTTCAGTTACATATGTATTTTATAAAAATTTTTTGTAATAGTCCTATTCCTTAAATTTTTCAGAAAATGACACAGGGTTGTTAGATTTGACGATTTTTTTGAGAAAATACAGTAAAATGATCATTGACGATTTTTTTACTAAAAGTAATAGTGTTATCATAACACTGTTATGTCGGTTTTCTGGCATCAATAAAACACTTACAAGAAATATTTACAATTATATTGGAAACAAAAGCAAAAATTATTGGAAATTAAACAAAAAAAAAAAAATTCTTCCCCCATCACAAACCAGGTGGCTTTCTTTAAAAGCATTAGTAACTCGAATTCTACAATTATATGAATGCCATAGAGCCCAGATTTGCGTCGTTAGAAAGTAAGAAATTGTGTAGAAAACAACTGCAAAGAGAAGAAAATGCATTAGTTTGGAACTAAAATTCGACGCAATTAAACGATTTAAGTCGGGTAAAAGGACTGTATATATAGAGAGAACCCTTGGTTTAGCACCTTCAGCAGTAAAAACAATTTGCAATAGTGATAGCGCTAAAAATTAATCGTGTATTTCTTTTCAAATGAAAAATAAATTTCAGCCCACTTGCTGAAATAAATAGAATAAAACTTAACCATATCACTTTCTTTATCATAATCATAAATGTAATTTATTGCTAAAACTTTATATTTTAAACCAATCAATGCAATAAATTGTCTCAGATTTGTAAAATTTAAATATTTGACGATTTGTTGACGATTTTGTTTAATGTTCGCGACGATTTTGACGAATTTAGTTAAAACTTTTGACAATTTTTTAAGAAAAAAGCCTAACAACCCTGCACTACCTGCACGATATTGTATCGTTTGTGTTTTATTTTTGTTTTGATCACGCCATTTGTGTTGATTGCTGCGGCCTGTTTTTACACCTTTCCACTTCACTACCAAAAAAGCTTTCTGTCTCTTTCTTCGAAAGCTGCCCTCACAACTGATTTTGGTCTTTTTCACACGTCACTTTTTACAGTTCTGCAACCGTATTCCGTAAATCGCTTAGCTAAATCTCGATCGCTAAAATGCCTAAGAGAATACAAAATTGAAACATTTTAGAGATGACATTAAAAGCTAAAATTGCGACGAATTAAATTGTTATGGCATTGCCAAATTTAGCAATGCACGTTACAGTACATATTGAATTCGTAGTAAAGACCTGCACAGATACATCTGTTTATATCTGTTTCTGTGTTGTTTCTAAAGTGGATGCGTATGGATGAGTGCTCTTGTGTTTCTGATATACTAAGTTGATCTTGATATGATCAGTGTTGCCACGACCAAAAAAAATTTGTAACCAAAATGTAAAAACAAAGTAACCAAACTCTATAAAAAGTAACCAAAATATTTATGTATTAAAAACATAGATTTTTACAAAATTTTAACAGTATGTTACTGATGGTCTGGAAGGTACAATAGGCCTTATAATTTTTCAAAGTTTTTGTGAAATTGGCACCGCCCAAACAAAGCTAACATTATTTTCGTCTATCTACAAAACTGTATGCGTTACATGCAGTCTACAACTGACATGAAATGCTTAACTTTTACACTAATATGATGTTAGTGTTAAGTATAGACTCATCATTTTTTTTTTTTTTTTTTTCATTATTTATTTATTGAATCTTCATATATTAAATATGAACTTAAGCTTCGTACAGACGATGGTCAGATCTTACAATATTGGTAAGCAGCGTTGCTTAAATTGCATTTAAATTGGCTAAAATGTCTTACAACTGTGTGAACGTTGTAAGCTCATTTGTATTTGCAGAAGTGCAAAATTAATGCATCTGACAATGGACCATTGTCAGAAAAATATTGCTGTTGGCAACGCCTGCTTACAATATTGTAAGATCTGACCATCGTCTGTACGAAGCTTAACAATAATTAATCAAATCTTAACCTAATGCTTTATTTTATGTCCTGCCAGTGCCAGACAAAAATTTTCTTCATCACGGGTTCTGTTCACATATGTAGGTGTTTATCGCTCATCTTAATGGGTAAGTGCTGCAGTGTCTCTTCTTCTTAAGCGAGATTGGCCGCTATCATTTAAAATATTTCGTGCTAGTGGATTTGGGTGCAACTCTAGCCTTTTCAAATATTTTACCGCATACTTCGTAATAATAATCCTTACCAGTGGCACATTGAGATCCTTGTGGATATTTGAGTTTTTAACATACCAAGGGGCCGCTGTAATTATTCGAAGAAGTTTATTTTGGCGCCTTTGAATTTTTTCTATATTTGAGGCCGAGGCAGTGCCATATAGTTGAATACCGTAGCACCATATTGGCTTTAAAATAGCGTTGTAAATTAGTAGTTTGCAGTCGAGACTAAGAACAGAATTTCTTCCAATTAGCCAGTTAATTTGAATTGCTTTTAGTTTCATTTGGGTTAATTTTGCTTCTATATGGCATTTCCATGTTAAACGTCGATCTAGATGCATACCGAGATATTTAACATGCGATTGTTGAGGCACTAGTTGATTATTGATTTTAATAGGGGGACATGTTTCCCGACGCAAGGTAAATGTTATATGTACGCATTTTTGCTCATTGACCTTTATTCTCCATTGTTTAAACCACAGTTCTAGTTGAAATATATGATTCTGCAGGTGTCGAGATGCTTCACGACTGTTCTCGTGTACGCTTAGAAAAGCTGTATCATCAGCAAAAGTTGAGGTTAGGGTGTGATTGTTTGTTGGCATGTCCGAGGTATATATAAGGTAAAAAAGTGGGCCCAGGATGCTTCCCTGAGGGACTCCAGCTTCAATTGGCTGAAGAGAACTTAAAAAGTCGCCTTCTTTAATAATTTCTAACAGCTTGTGTGTATTAACCGGTAGGTTTAGCTTCAATTTATGTAACAAGCCTACATGCCACCCTTTGTCAAAAGCTTGAGAAACATCTATGAAAAGAGCGGAGCAATATTTTCTTTCTTCAAAGGCTTTTCTTATGGCGTTTACAATCCGATGGGTTTGTTCAATTGTGCTATGCTCTCTTCTGAAGCCGAATTGATGATTGGGTATACACCCATTGTCATTTAAAATTGGGGTTAATTTTGACGCTAAGAGCTTCTCAAACAGCTTTGATATATTAGATAATAAGCTAATAGGCCTATATGACTCAACTTTTGTGTGATCTTTTCCTGGCTTTGGTATCATCGTTATTAAGGAGACCTTCCATTCTTGAGGGTAGTATTCAAGGCGTAAAATAGCATTAAAAATATAAAGAATAATTTTCTTTGCTATGCGAGGTAGCTCCAAAAGCATTTTGTTACTGATTTTATCAATACCAGTTAGGGGGATAGCTGCTCTAACATTAACAGGCGGCAACTCGTCCGCTATATCGTCAGGTATATTTTGAGTAAATACGTTTTTCAAATGATTTACAAACAGGTTTCCTTTTTCATTATCATTTCTTGCCCAACTTCCATTCAAGTTTCTTAATGGTGGTTTCGAGATAACTGGTCTTTTGAGGTTTCTAGCTGCACGCCATAATGAGTAGCCTGATTGTGGAGTTGCATCCAAGTCCTTAAGATATTTTTCTACGGAAGCCGTTTTCTGAGTCTGCAGTAATTGTTTTAGCCTTTTTGTACACTCTTCTAACTCATTTTTAAGTTGAGGGGATCTTTGCAATTGCCATTCTCTTCGCACTCTCCTTTTTCATTCAAGAGGCGCTCGACATCTGCAAAATATATTTTGTTGTAATTGGTTTTTTTGAGGGTTTTGCTGGAATGTTGAACAGCTAGTTTAAGATAACTGTCAAAATTGACAAAAGAGAGATCCACATTTTCCGGTGTGCTAAGCGGAATATTTTCTGTGCAATGGGTACTGAGATATTTTTTATATTTTAACCAATTTATTTGTGTAGCTGTTGTCGCTATGTAACCAGAGGGAGATACGATTCTATTTGTGTTTGTTATAGTAACTATTGTAGGTGTGTGATCAGAGGATAATTCTAACGAAGCTTCAACTTGAATCGTTTCTGTGGGGATGTTTTTAACCACTCCGAAATCGATGACATCTGGAATTTTTTGCGGATCAGCAGGCCAATATGTTGGTTGTCCGCTCGCGACGACATTTAAATTCATTTTAGAGATTGTATTATACAAAACACGACCCTTTGGTGTTATTAGTCGTGAACCCCAGAAGGTATGTTTAGCGTTATAATCGCCAGCAGCCAGGAAACAGGGCCCCAATGACTTATAATATTTATAATATTGGCTTTCTGATATTGCAAATCTAGGTGGTGAGTATAAGGATGAGATTATTATGTTTCGATTCAGCTCTTTAACACAAATGTTCGTTGCTTGGAGATAATCTTCACGATAATCACACATCAGGTAGTGTTTGATTCGGGTTTTTATCAAAATGGCAGAACCTCCACAAGCTCTATCTCGAGGGTCCTTGGTATTATATAGTGTATAACCATTGATTTTAAACGTATTTCTTGAGGTCAAATGAGTTTCAGAAACCATTATGACATCAATTTGTTTATTTTTAAGAAAGTATTCTAATTCATTTTTATGTTGGCGGATGCCGTTTGCGTTCCAAAAACAAATTTTTAAACAGTTCATGGTTTGTTAAGTACAGCTTGCAATAACATCGATTGCATTCTAAGGATCTCCTGCATCATATTACCCATTGTGTTTGTAAAATTATTTACTGTTTGCACTAAAGTTTCCATGGTTTTTTCTAGACGACTTAAATTAGAAACTGGAGTTTCATCATTACTTGGCGAAGCACCTTGCATTGGCACATGGTGTGATTTAAGGACGTTAGCATAAGAGTTTCTGTTATTACTAGGCTGCGGAGCTTGAATGTCATTAGTGTTTACTTAATTTGGTACCTGCATTTGAGGGGGATTACTTTTCGGTCCAGCCGACTGCTTGACGATAGTATATACAGGACATCCTCTATAATTGGCAGTGTGATTGCCGCCACAATTGCTACATTTTTTTACATTGGGGTCATTTTTAGACTTATCGCACTGGACTGTACCATGTAATTCACCACATACTACGCAAACAGGGGGTAAATGGCAATAGGCCTTAGTATGGCCAAATTCTTGACAGTTGAGACATTGAACGGGACCATTTCTTTTGTGCGGCTCCTCTATAGTTATTCTTCTGTAGAGAATATATTTTAAATTGTAAATAGGATGCGTTTCATTTTTTTTAAGCTTAACGTCGCCAGGTTCTAGCTCCACTCGAAATAGTGGTTGGGGATTTTTTTCCCTACTTTTGATATTTGTAACGTTTTTTATTTTAAAGCCTTTCTCTTCCAAAAAGGTTTTAATTTCTTCAGGGTCCACGCACGAGTCTATGCCCTTGATCACTACCTGAAGGCCTTTGCTGCTTTTCAGCTGATATGTATAAAAGCTTTTTTTAAGGGATTCGAATTGGTTTGTTAGTTTGCGAAAATCATTCTCATGATTAACCTGTATTTTTGTCTCGTTTATATTACCACGCTTGATTGCCGCTACGTAAAAAGAATTTTCGCCTATTACCGAGATCACGCTCTTTATAAACTCACTTGAGTTTTGCTCCCTAAGATATATTGGGGGTGGCTTAGAAGATTTTATGACGTTTGGTGCCCCCGTTTGGAGTCCCCGTCCTCAAGAATTGCAAAACGGTTTTGTGAAGTTATTCTATCAAAAGATGTTACTTTTTTTATGGTATCATTTTTTACTAAGATTGTTTTTTCCGCCGCGGTAATACTTGCGGACGCTACAACACTTGTCCCCAAAGACAGATTAATATTTTTAAATGTATCACTATCCACCGTTTTTGTGAACACCGAGGGTGAAAGGGAACGTGTTCGATTAATAGACTTAGCCGTTAGATAGTTAATATTGTTTTGTTTTGTTTTATTTATTTCAGCATTATTTTCGTTTGAATGAACAGTCACATAAACATTTCTTTCATTTTGCCTTAGCGTTGTTTCACTGTTCTTACTCATGCCAAGAGTTGTTTTTGTTTTTCACCGTTTGCTGTGCTTTAAATATTTGTATTATTTATTGTTTTTACAACAACACAAAAAAAATGTTTTTGTTGAGAGTATGTATGCATACACATGTATGAACATTCATACGTATGTATATATTTTTACTATTTTTATTTATTTAATTTTATCGTTTAAATTGTTCACTATTATGTTAAATAATTTCAATAACAAAATATATAATTTATTTTTAAGCGTCCATTCGCTGCGTATATTACAAAATCAAATATGATTAATTAATAGTTCAAAACGTATGCGGGGTTAAAAATACACGAAGTTTTCTCATGTTATAACACGGTTGTTAATGCAAATGATTTAACAACGCTTTTATAACATCAAGTTATAGCAGCAAATCATGTCAGTTGTAGACGGGCAGTTAGAGCTTTAAAACTTTTGAGGGATCAACAGACTACAAATCTATAAACGATAAACGATTTTCGCTGGCTATCGAACATCGACTATCGAAAGTTAATTTGGTATTATGAGTTGGCAGCACTGTCGAAAGTTTCGTTGTGCATCGAATTTTTCAACGAAAACAAATTTGCTTTCGACGGTGCAAACAAATGTAAAAAACTTGTTGAAAATTTAACTATTTGTAAATTTGTTGGTGTACGTATACAAAATGCAATATTCTTTATCTGTTTTGTTCATTTTATGCAAGTCCAACGCCGCACAGTAGCGCCCGTAGAGCAAATGAGATTGCAAAAATCAAAATTTTCATGAGCGCCGACGAAGTTTTGAATAAAGCCATGTTATAGGAAACTTTTCAACGATTTCAAATCTGCCACTCTTAATAATATCACATTTTTAGTTTAGAAGATATAACCGTTCAAAGTTGACCGACTTTCGGTTTTCAAAAAAACACACAATTTTTAGTCAATTTGGTGCGATTTCAGGTGTAATATCACGAAAAATAGGTAACGAATCGCCTTATTTTTTGTTTGTATTGATTGATGTATTTATTTATTTATGTATTTATTAAATGTATAACGATAAAAAAAAAATTAACTGTTTGCTTTGTGTTTCTCCTGGTAAATCACTATTTAAAAACTATTTCCGTACTTTGACGGAAAATAAAAAAAAAAAATATATATTTATATATTTGCCATATTTGCAAAACATGTTCTTTGATTATTTCTTAACATAATGCAAAAGGTTTTATCTGCCCGTACGTGCCCGTTTGGCTTCTAGAGGTAAAAAAGGTTAAAAACACATGGTTGCAGAAATTATATGGCGTCCATCCCTTATATGTTTTGACTGACAGTAGTTTGATCTAATAGTTTGAAAAAAACTGCTCATTAAATTAGCAGGCGTACAAATGATCAAGAACAATATTGACTTATGGTCCCTACAGGTAGGCACAAATCTTATTTGGACACGTGCATAATATCAAAATTGCATTATTCAGCCTAAATCCATATGTATGCAGGGAACAGGTACATTTTTAGGCATGGTAGCATAAGCCTATATATTGCAAAATAAGCATAATGCCTGGATTAGTCTACGACTGAAAGTTGGCGCAACAATTGAAGCACAGCCGCGAATAACGTTTTAAGTTACAAAATAATAATTTTGTAGGAGAGCAAAAATACGTTTTTTTACTGGCAGCATTATTTGTTTTTAAATTTTTTTTCTTCTATTATTAAAAATAATGATAATAAAAACTTTTATGCAAAAGGCTTTTAAAACATTATTCCGCACTGCAAAACCATTTCGGTTTCATCATTTTGTTAGTAACTTGTAATGTTCATCCACTGGCTGACACTTTGTATGTCATTTTGAAGGTGTTAAGGTGCATAGTTTTGGTTGATTTGATGTTTAAACTTTGTAAGATATTAAGGTCAACGGTTATCTGCAAAAAACCAGCTTTTGCAAAATGTGGCGTTTACAACGTTATTCGCGGCTGTGCTTCAATTACTGAAACCATTAAACAATTTAAGTACTGAAAACATGGCCTTGAACAATTTAAAATTATTTTAACTATTTAGAAAGTCAACCACACCAAAGTTTTTCACGGAAGCTGCTTTAGAAGAACTTGATAGCTTATACGGAAATATTGAGAGAAGCGATATTATAAAAAAAAAATTTATATGATATATGCAAATATTAAGGCAAAATGGGTGAAATCTAATCGAACCATTCAGAACTTCAACTCCAAATACGAGGACTGGCTTAATAAAGACACCATCCTGGATATATTGGCGGTAGATAAACCCACCACATCAACCAGAGGAGCAAAAGGAAGGCCAAAAAAAAAAGGATAAGGTGTATGGAATTCTTGCTAAAACTGGCATATACCCTGCCACAAGAGGAGGACAACTTCGATGAAAATACATCAATAAAGGATAAGGAAAAGATCATAAAGAAGAAAATACAGGATGCTTTTTTTAAACAAGTTGGACTAAAAGTAGACGACTGTCCCAATCACGGATACGGTAACTCAAACGATAGAAACACTTCTAGGAGATTTTTTAAAAATGATGAGGCAGTAACTAGAATAGAGTTAGAAAAAATTTATAGTTTAGAAATGGTTAGCCTTTTAGATATACCTTCTCTTAGGTATATGAATATTTTACAGAAAATTGAAAAAATAAATTTAAAAAAAAAATTTTTTTTTTTAAATTTGTTGGGTAATAATTTAAAACATAAAACCCAAAAGCAAAAAAAATAAAAACAATCTAAAAATGTAAAAATAATTTTTTTTAGTTACCATAAAATTGATTTTTCTACTAATTTTAACTTTGATAATCCATAAGTAGGCCCCTACATAGCGTAGCACCCTTTCCAAACGTTCATTTCATAGGTTGAACAGTTATCTATCATATGCTGTTTAAACTGTTCAATTACCTTATTCGGTTCAAAAGATATGATTTTTGCAACGAAAAAACTCAAATGGCGCCACTGTGCGCCGTTAACAGCAATTGGAAGCGCTCATATTCCTTATGGAACAAAATTCTTTTTTCACCAATTGATTTTCAGCAAAGTTCAGCATGTAAAAAAATGGGATGAAACCCCACTGAAGCTAAATTATTTGAAACAAGCATAATTCGCCGTAATCACGTTTAACTTTAATTTTATTTTTTAAATTTGTAAACAAAAATTTTTTATTTTAAGTGACAGCTGATCGAAAATGTACTACTGTGAATTAACAAAATCACAATAGTAAATATTTATCGAATGCGCGCCATAATACCAAATGAAAATTCGTTCGACCAGCTAATTCAGCTGCTGTCGAAAATCGAATTTAGTTCAAATTAGGCACCCATATAAAACAGCTATTTTTCAACGTAAACATAAAAGGCCGAATTTAACTCTTAAAAAAAGAGTTTTATTAAGCCGTCATAAATTAAAACTCATTTCAGGAGTTTGATTTTAACCGACATTTAATTAAATTCATATTTTGTACTTGGACACCCAAAGCTTGCAGCTGGTCAGATCACTACAATTTGTAAAGCAATGTTATCTAATCAGCTTGCACTGCAATTAAACTAATTGTCATTATTTTATGACTGCGAAATAAAACTCTCTTTTTAAGAGTTCATCCATACCTACTTTTATTTTTTCGTTGAAAAATTATTTTTAACTGTGGAGTTTAGATCGTTTATTCTAGATCACCATAGGTTCTTAATGAGACGAACCTTGGTATAAGACAGTATAGCTCTCCGCTGACTCTAATATGGAGAGTTTTCAAGCTAAAATTATATGGATCACTCTTATTAACGGTCCCTGCAATTTACATTTAAATAAAATCTATTCATATAAAGGGTGTCTGGTGGCAAAATTATATTTTTAAATACGATTATTTTAAATAGTAATAAACGGTGCGGAGGAAAGTTGGCGTCGTTGGAATTACCGATTGGGAGGATTTGTCAGTCACAATTCGCTGAGGAGACATTTTTTAAGGGTAATGATTCTTACGTAATTGCTCGTCCACAATTTTGTTCAAAGTTCATTTTCACTTAAATAGCCACGTCAACAAACAAATCTACCGTTACTGGTCTCCAAGAACCTAAAACCTTCGATTGAAACATCAAATACCTTTACATTGCCCCAGGGTAAATGTTTATATATATATATATATATATATATATATATATACTAGCTTAACCCGTGCGCTTCGCTACACTGCTTTAACCACTTCTTCAGTTGAGAGATACTTAATATATGCATCCTATGGGAGGTATTTCCCCCTGCGCCTACCGGCTTTATTTTTATTTTCAAAAGTGTAGCATACCATAAGAGTGACTTTTACAAAGTTTGAACATTCTCACTTAACAGTTCTTAAGATATGCGATATTAAACATTGGTGTCCCATGGGGGGTAACACTTCCCCCGCTGCTATTTTATTTCAGTTTTGGGGCTCTGAAGATCCTACTATCAAAAGTTCAACAAAATCCGTGCAGTGGCTCTTAATTATATTTCTATCTATGAGGGGTACTGCTCCTTCTCTGTCAACCCCGCCCATTTTTATATTGAAATTTAAAGTTAACCATAATAGTAGCTTTAACCACGTTTGAAGACTCTCCCTTTAATAGTTCTTCAGTTGAGTGATATTTAATATATGCATCCTATGGGAGGTATTTCCCCCCCTGCGCCTACCCGCTTTATTTTTATTTTCAATAGTGTAGTATACCATAAGAGTGACTTCTACAAAGTTTGAACATTCTCACTATAACAGTTCTTAAGATATGCGATATTAAACATTGGTGTCCTTTTGGGGGTAACACTTCCCCCGCTACTATTTTATTTCAGTTTTGGGGCTCTGAAGATCCTACTATCAAAAGTTCAACAAAATGCATGCAGCGGCTCTTAATTATATTTCTATCTATGAGGGGTACTGCTCCTCCCCTGTCAACCCCGCCCATTTTTATAATGAAATTTTCATTTTACCATAATAGTAGCTTTAACCACGTTTGAAGGCTGTCCCTTAAATAGTTCTTCAGTTGAGCTATATTTAATATATGCATCCTATGGGAGGTATTTCCCCCCTGCGCCTACCGCTTTATTTTTATTCTCAATAGAGTAGTATACCATAAGAGTGACTTCTACAAAGTTTGAACATTCTCACTGTAACAGTTCTTAAGATATGCTATATTAAACATTGGCGTCCTATGGGGGGAACCACTTCCCCCGCTACTGTTTTATTTAAATTTTGGGGCTTAGAAGATCCTACTACCAAAAGTTCAACAAAATGCGTGCAGCGGGTCTTAAGATATGCGATATTAAATATTGGCATTCTATGGGGGGTACCAATTCCCCTGCCCCGATTTTGGATTTCAAAATCAACTAACCATCATCACTCCTCCCTGTACCTTCCCTAAAAATTTTATGGCAATCGGTCGAGCCGTTCTCGAGTTATGGAGTGACAATCAAAATGTACACTTCTTTTTATATATATAGATATATATATATGTCCTTTATTTATCTAAATATAAATAGAATTACATTTCTGAACACCATAAATACTTAAATAAAGTTCAGTGTGAACATAGGGCGTCAACAAATTCTCTCCATCTGATTCTATCTCTGGCAATTGTTTTTGTTTGATTCCAGGATACTTGAGCAAGTAAACATTCTTGTTTAAGGCAACGAACCCATGTGTTACGGGGCCTACCTTGGCGGCGTTGTCCTTGGGGGTTCCAGTCGAGGGCTGTTCTTGCAATTTCTGTTTGTGGTCTTCGCAATATGTGACCTATCCACGTCCACTTCCGTTTACGAATATCAATGTGTACTGGTAAGGAGTTTGCTCTTTGGAGCAGAGCTTCATTTGAAATACGATCTGGCCAGTGGATGTTAAAGATCTGTCTTAGACATTTGTTGATGAAAGTTTGAATTTTTCTAGTGGTAGCTTGCGCTAAGCTCCATGTAGTGCAGCCGTAAAGTAATACTGACTTCACACTGCAGTTAAAAATGCGGATTTTGGTTTTCCGGGAAATATTATTTCTTCGCCAAATTTTAAATAAGGAAAAGAAGGCTACTCGAGCTTTATTAATGCGATCGGTAACGTCAGAATTTGAACCACCATCCTTAGTTATCTTGCTACCAAGATAACAAAAAGCATCCACATCTTCAATACGCTGGTCATTCATTATTAATGGGGTAACGATACCTGTACCTTTGCGCATAAGTTGTTTTACTTATGTTAATTTTTAAACCAACTTTTTTGGCGTTTTCAGACAGACTTGTAAGTTTAGCTTCTATATCCGAGAAACGATGGGCCATTAGACATATGTCATCGGCATAGTCTATGTCATATAGAAAATCAGACAATGTCCAACGAATACCGAATGGTGCATCTCTGTTTGTTTGTTCCAATACGCAATCGAGCAGTAGAAAAAACAACGTTGGAGACAGGACACAGCCTTGACGCACACCTGTGCCTGGAACAAATGACCGACTCTCATTTCCATTGAAACGTATCCTACATTGAGCGTCCCTATATAGCTCACGTATCATGATTACTATTTTATCAGGAATTCCCTTGTAAGTTAATGCAGACCACATAGAGTTTCGGGATATAGTGTCGAATGCACGTTCAAAATCGACGAAAAGTAAATAAAGAGGGGTGTTATACTCAGCGGACTGTTCAATTATAATGCGCAAGGTATTAATGTGGTCAGCACACGATCGACCTTGTCTAAAACCAGCCTGCTCACCAAGCAATATCTGATCCACAATAGGGGAGATTCTATGAAGAATGAGGGTTGCCATTACTTTACCAATGGGGTTTAGAATGGTTATACCGCGCCAATTTTTGCATTGCGTTAAATCCCCTTTCTTGGGTAGTGCGACCACTATACCTTCCTTCCATTCATCTGGAATATAGTCCGATGCCCATGCTTCTTGAATGATAGGAGTGAGAAACTGCGCTAAAGAACTAGCTCCATATTTTAAAAGTTCAGCAGGAATGTTGTCCGTGCCAGATGCGAGGGTAAATGTTTGGTGTGCCTTATCCACGCATGAGAAAATTGGGTAATTTATTTTTTTAAATTCTCGAAAAACAAGGCTCCGTTTTAAACAGTGTGTTCAAGTCGACACAAGACATGTGGATGACATACTCTTTAAAAAATAAAATCCGCATTTCCATTCTACCGTTCAATGCTTTTAATAAAACTTTGTGTCAATTATTAAAATTTTTATTTAAGTTTGAAAATATAAATCTGCTATCAGATACCCCGTATTTTTTTAATTAAATAAAATTAATTAGTATTGTGGTTATTTTGTTGAACTATTTATGGTTTTTAATCCAAATTTTTAATATTTTTTAATTAGGCTTAAGTTCATGAAATTTAATTTTTCATTAAATTATTTTTATGAAGAAAGGAATTTTACTACATGAAAATTAATTAAAAAAAAAAAAAAAAAAAAAAAAAATATTAAATAAAATTTATTTATAAAACATTTATTTTTTTAAAGCATTATGTAATGGTTAATGGTTTTGCTTTGTTGTTTTTGTCATTAAAAATATGTTTTATTGTGTTTAAAACAGTAATTTTAATTTGCCGTTTTTTCATAATTTGATTTCCGATTTGTTTTTGAAAATATGCCGATTTTTTACTAAAACCATCTGGCACCCCTGGTTGAGATCTTATACAAATTTTTACAAACTCTCTTATTTTCATCAACTCGCCAACAATATTTAAAAATACAACAGATTACCACAGATATTGTAAAAATACTTATGGTGACAACAGATGTTTGTAAGCAAAAAAAAAAATGTTATGACACACTCAATCCAAAACCATAAGCATCTGTTTTTGTTTTTAAGATATGGTGAGTGGGCAAAAGCAAAACCATACAATTTCAGTTACACTCATTCTCTCATTTATATCAGTAGTAACAGATATATATCTGGTGTATTTGTTTCAACAATACTTACTGATACACTCGTGCAGGTCTTTAATTCGTAGCCAAAAAACGATAAATCGACTTTTTAGATTTTTAGCGATAAAGATTTAGCTTAAGCGAATTACAGAATACGGCCACTGTTAGTATTCTGTGGTATGTACGTACCAAATTACATCAAATTATCTTTTAAATTGCGACCTATACCAGCCGGACTTACAGACATTGTTATATCGACTGAGAAAGTGATTATGAGTCAAACGTAGGGATGCAACATCGTCCTGAACAGTGTTCCCAGTTTTGGGGATTTATACCCAAATTGGCGATTTTTTTTTTTGTAATTGGGAATAAAAATTTCTTAAAAATCCCCAGGGCATTTTTTTTGGGGAAAATCACTTTTTTCGCTGGGAATTTTTGGGGTTAAAATATTATTATAAATTCATTTTTTGCAATGGCAAGACCGATTTGGTCAAGATTTGGGCTCAAATTTTAGTCTTTTTTGAGGCTTAAAACTTTTTCAAGAACTTGTGGAAATAGTTTTAAATATGGGTTTGTACCAACTAGCGTTTCTTCTGTTGAACTAGTCTTTTTCTATAATGAATACATCCAAAATCAATATTTGTAACAGAATGCAATATAAGTTATTAGAATTAATAAGAATAAATACACACTTTAAAATAATGCAGCTTGCTGAGACAAATTTATTCAATCATCTCAAATGCACTTTTTAAACAAACAACATGTAAAACAAAATTGCACTGGCTGATGAATCAGAGGATTTTGATTCCCTAGTTTTTGAAATGATAAATATTGACGCATAATTATTTTTCTTTTGCGTTTAAACGTTACCTTTGTTACATTCTATACATGTGTACATAGATATGTACTTAGAACACTAAGAATAAATAACATTAGTTTTAATAATATTACACAAATGGATTTATTTATATACATTTTTCCATTGACACAATATTATTTATTTTATTATTAAGAAGATGTGGGGATTTTTGGGGATGAAAAATTGAAAATTGGGGATAAGGCTTAAAATAAAACTGGGAACCCTGGTCCTGAAAAACATCGATGCTTAAGTCTGGGTTCAAACTATGAAAGTTTCCTTTCAGAAATTCTGAGTTTATTGGTGAGAGGGGAGAGAAAATTGCATGTTCTCTTCCCCTCTCAATAATAAACTCAGACTTTTTGAAAGAAAACTTTCATAGTGTGATCCCAGACTAAGAACATAAATCACTTAATTCAAAAAATACAAATTAAACATGGTAAAAATATTATAAAAAAATTAACCATGGTGGAATAAGAATATTTCACCATGGGCATAACTAAAAAAATTGCTTTTATTAAAGTAGTTTTAAGTTACCTTTAAAAATCCCTTTAAAAAATCGAGCCAATAGTGCCATTGTAATTAAGAAATCAGTTTTTCGAAAAACTATAAGTTTCTTTTTCCATACTTAATTTTTTTTTTTTTACTTACCCCTATATTGCATAAAAAACGTCTAGTTATTGAAAATGATTCCTCCAATTCTTTACATTCCTTGTGGTTAAGGGAATGATTACGCATGTGACGAAAAGTACTGAAGCTTTTTTTACACTTACCACAATGAAATAAATCATCACTGTGACTATCACTTAAACGATGATCTTTAAGATGTTTTATTGTACAAAAATCTAGGGAACAATATTCACATGAATAGCCCAAACCTAACATTTTCTCGTCAACCGGCGATGAAAAGCATAAAGATTCATTATCTGACTCAATATGTTCCTTAAAATGAAGAAAAAAGAAAAAAAAATAATAATAATTTTAATAAATATTACATGCTAAAAACCGCAAATACCTTTATCATTTCCATATTATAAGTTATTAAGCCACATGTTGAGCATATAAAAGTTTGAACTTTGGAATCTGTTTCATGCGATTTAATATGCATACGATATGTGTATTCATAGCTAAATTTTTTTGAACAATATTCACATTGTAAGGCTTTGGATTTGTTGTTATGAGAAATATCCTTGAAAAGTAAATCTCATAAATTTAAATTATTTTTAATTATGTATGTATATTAGTTACCATATGTTTTT
This sequence comes from Pollenia angustigena, assembly GCA_930367215.1. Lineage (NCBI taxonomy): Eukaryota > Metazoa > Arthropoda > Insecta > Diptera > Polleniidae > Pollenia > Pollenia angustigena. The sequence continues at coordinate 202,128,611 of OV884060.1, forward strand.
GCAAATTACGTTCAGAAGTATACTTTTTTCGACAAAGTGAACAATCATATTTATATTTGGAATCATCATGCGTTTTCATATGATTATCAAATGTTTCTATATTCAGAAAAAAGCGGTCACATCTAAAAAGAGCAACTTAGTTATTGATCATATTCAAATACATAATTCAAAAATATTTAACAAAAAAATTACCAATTACCTTACACATCCAAAAGCAGTTTTAGGATAATGTTTATATTGAGTGTGTTCAAAGAAATCCTTAGAATTATTGAATAAATCACCACATAATAAGCAAATTTTTGGCCTGTGGTTTTTTAAATGGAACTGCATATGAAACACATATCTAAAAAAAAATGCCTTTTTTACACATTTGTTATATTATTATCATAAGAAGAATACCTTTTGAAAGATTGAAAATTCAAATTGCAATATTTACAATAACTTACTGCACCAGTTATTCGTTTAAGACTTCGGCAGCAAGAATGCTTATTAAAGTTTAAAATATTTGAAAATGTTTTTTTACAATCTGGACATTTACCAAAAATGGTGGTACTGAAATTAAAAAAAAACAAAAATATTATTATATATTCATTATCTTTACTAAACTGTTAAATTACACCCCGTCTACAACTTTCATGATTTGCTGTTATAAGATGATGTTATAAAACATTTGTTTAAACGTTTGCATTACCAACCGTGTTATAACATTGTTAGGAATCTTTTCATTAACACATTTGTGTTGATTTTATGTACTGTACATTTCCCTTTTATGTAGGACTTATACAAACTGTCGGTAACCCTAACATCGTTTTGACATTTCTACTTGTAACTTTAAAATGTTCCCTCCTTTTTATAATCGGTCTCTTTCTATTGTTATCTATCCTCGTTAAAATCTTTTGCTCATACAGTTGGAAATGAACCGTTATTTTCCAATTGGATGATGCAATCATGGTGGAATTTCACCATGGATGCAATATTAGGTAATAATTTCATCACGTAGGCAGATACATAAGGGAATAGAAAAAAGTAAAAACGAGGCAGTTGTAAAAAAATGTGGATGTGATCGGTCGTGTTTGTATTACGTGGTGTCGAAAATTTAAAAAAAAAGGAAATGTTTAAATTATAGATTTTAATATTTGTTCAAATGTGAAAATATTTAAAGTAAAATAATTAAAGAAAAGAAAAGAAAATTTAACAGAAAATGAATTATAAATTAAAATAAAATAATTAAACAAATGAAAAGAAAATTTAACAGAAAATGAATTATAAACTAAAGTAAAATAATAAAAGAAAAATTTGGAAAAATTATTAATTAATATTAACATATTTGAGTGAAATGGGCAGTGGGGCAACAAAAAAAAAGTGAAACCAACGAAGAACAATAGATGGAAGACAACCATAACGCAATATGTCGCAACTAAAATAATAAATCTAACACCAACACCTGAAAAGAAAAAGAAGAAGCAGCCCTAAAACACCCTAAGAACAACCAAAAGCTTTTCTAAAAGCTTCATTCTAACCTGAATTCGTGGTATTGGTTTTGAAGGAAACTGCCTTAATTGGCAAATATATCGTGCTGTAGTATGTGTGGTATCGCTGCTTTAGGTGTTACATATTAACCCATGAAGTGCGACGAGATGTGTTTTTCCTACCAAACGACGGTTTAGAAATCCAAAGCAAAAGGGGAACAAGGAATTAGTTATACGCCCAAAAATCAGTCGAATTTCAAGCTTACTAATCCCATTGAACAACCAAAAGTACTCCAGCGTTTTTTTGTTCATCATAAACTAATTAACTATTTCAACCGTTCCAGTAATCAAGAAAGTCAGCAACAGCCTACAAATATCATCTACAGGTCCAGCCCTGTTCATCGTCATCATAAATCCATCGTCATCATAAGTCATCGCCATTGTAAGTTAATCATCATCATCATAAGCTTATCATCATCATCAACCTTTACAACAACAGCAGCGGCATCATCTTCTCTACCCCACTTGTCAGGTTTAGTTAACATTTATTTAAGTTATTTTATACTACTTACCTATGTATGTATTTATTTAATTATAAACGTATTTTCTTGCTTATATTACTAACCCTTTATTACTTTTATAAAAATATGAATTTTACTCTGAAAATGAAGCACTAAAATCTTTTTCTTTGAGAGAGGCAGGTAAAGAATAGTTAAGGTAGGTATACCGCAGTGAAATTTAATGGGGCAGCATGAGACATTGGGTACCCATGTTGCCGATGGCGTAGTTCCATTGAACTTTTGGGAGGGAATAAATGTACCCAGAATGACTTTACCATCTAGTCATTCCACTTTCGCTTACTTTCAGACAACATAGTTATTGGTTTTTTTTGCTCATTTCATTTTGGTGATTTTTTAAGGCATTTATTTTTGTGCTTACGCGGCGAAGACTTGGGTCAAGAACCACATCACCTCTGGCAGAGCTAGCCTTTTATACCTTTATATGCCTTAAGCCCAGTTTTTGTATTTCCAACTTAATATTGACAAATTTGTATAGCCCGCGCGTAACAACATGAGAAAAATTCTCAAGTCTGAGTTCATACGGCCCTTGTCTTATTGACATGATTCTTCCTTTTTCTTCTTTGAACATGAATTACCGTTCAAATGATTCATGTCATGTTGACGACATGTTTTTTATTTATTTATTTATTTCTAATATATTTTACAAAGTAAATTTATAAAATATATTTTAAAAAGACGCCGGGTAGCCAGACCATATGCGCTCAAAAAGATCTCACATTAAATAAGGTTCAAAATTAATGATTAATTAACATAAAGTATTAACATAAATTCAAATAGTAAATGTATTTATGTTATATGTTATTTTTATGTTTCATGTTATGAGATTTGGCCTAAATCTCCTGAATATTCTGTTTTCGCAAACTTTCCCGTATTCTGGGTAAGTTTTTGCTTACCGCACAATCCAGCATCTTCTCTAAAGGTTCGTCCATCTTGGAAATTGGGCATTCCGCCAAAATGTGAGTGATAGATAAATTAACATCGCATAGGTTGCATCTTACCAACTCTCAATCTCGCCAACATAATACATTGACTTCTGCTAAGGTTTTCATTGTATTTGGGTCGCCTAGGTGTAGGGTTCTGTTGTCTTAGAATTGCCTTAAAAGGATTTGATAAAGCCTTAGGAAAACATGGCGTCTCAGTAACTTCAGGTAAGTCTAGTGCTCCCCTTGCAGCGTTGTCTGCACATTCATTCCCCTGAATAACGATGTGTGATGAAACCCAGAGTATAACAATATTGCTGTTATTATCATGATAAAGCATGTCATTATATGCTCCATTATTGTTCTTCATTAGAGCCCTGGTGGCGCTAAGGCTGTCTGTACAGATTAATGTTTTCTCCTTTTGCTCTACCGAGAATTTTATTGCACACCTTATTGCAGCAATCTCGGCAATAAAAAATCCACTGTGATTTGGTAGTCGCGCCTGTCTAATACCTTCAAAAATGGTAGGTGATATTTGTTCGACAATCGCATACGATGTCCTTCCGTTACGGTACGAACCGTCCGTATAGAGTGTTGTGTTTGGTGAGTGAACTTAAATTCTTTCCCCCAACATTTTCTTAAAACATATTGGGTTAATGGCGTTTTTGTTGTAGGCTCGTAGGCTGTCATCAACCAAAACTCTTACGCCCGCGCCATTACAGTTGATCGGTTTAGAAGGTAAAGCAATTTTGTTTTTCCTTAACAAACAAATAATCTTAGAAATTGAGCATCCATAACATATGGTGTGTACCCGATGTCTTGGCAATAAAGCGTGCTGCTTTTTATATATATTTTCCCTCATAAATTTCCAAAAGCGTTTTGCTAGAATTTTTACAAATATTTTCGAAAGTACCGGTAAAAGGGAAATTGGACGGTAGCCCTCTTAGCTGTTCGGATTCTTTCCAGGTTTAGGTATCGGTGTAAAAATAGCCGTTTTCCAGTCGTGTGGGACACCACTGTTTAAGATATTGTTGTATAAGTCGCAGAGGCGGTTTTTTAGATCATTTGGCGCGTTTTTTACCATAGAATATGTGATTTTGTCATTTGCAGGCGTTGAACCCCTCAGAGTTTTCATAATTTCATTTAGTTCCATCATATTAACTTTGCGATTCATCCTTGTATGATAGCAGCAAAGGTTTGGCAACGTGTCAATTTTAAGATTTTTCTTTGCTTCTATAATTTCAGTTTAAAAAGCCTGATCTGCACTTAGCGAACTCCAAAAGATGCCAAAGTGGTCAGCTATTTCTTTAGGGTGGGATACATTATTGTTGTTGGTGCAAATAGTTGGAAAGTTACTGGTTCTATCAGATCTTAAGCTGTTAACCTTTTTCCACAAGATTGAAACATCCATTAATGGATTTAAGGAATTGAGGAAATTTTCCCAAGTTAATCTTTTTGCAATTTTGCTTTCTCTTTTTACTTTGGCACATGCCCTTTTATACTCTAAGCAGTTAACTTGGTTGCGATGTCTTTTGAACAACTTCCAAGCTTGGTGTCTCAGTCGGATAAGTTTTGCAATTTCAGAATTAAACCATACTGGATTATTTTTGTTCGGTGGTGGACGACTAAGGGGAATAGTTTCATTAGCTGTTTTTCTAAAAATTCGCTTAATTAATGATGCTTCTTTGTTGATGTTTTCTGTCCTCTTGAAGTCTTCGGCCACCTGGGTTGCTTTTTCCCGAAAGAGGTGCCAATTTGCCCTGCCATTCTTAAAACGACCTGTAAAACGTTTTTTAATATTTTCCATTTTATTTGTGATTTTAAGAGGAAAGTGATCTCCAACTTCAGGCATGGGTAAGCAAGCCCAAGCTAATTGTGGGGCCAATTCCACGCTAGACATGGAAACATCGACGGCAGTGAGTGTGCATCTAGTGCTGAGTAAAGTCGGAGATCCATCATTCAAGACAACCAAGCCTCTATCATCAGCAAAGTCCTCCCACATTTTCCCATCGGAAGAACTTAAACCCGAACCCCACAAGACATTTTGAGCATTTAAGTCTCCAAGTATAAGATGATGTGTGTTACTGGCGAGTGATAAATTGTTGATTATTCACCCTTATTGTATTTGGCGTATTTAAGATACGCCTACGACAGTTTGGTAATAGATTAAAGAAAAAAAGTTCACGTTTTCTTTAATCTATTACCAAACAGTCGTAGGCGTATTTTAAATACGCCAAACACAATATGGGTGATTGTCTCCGTCAATCGGGAATCGTGTTCCTTATAAATATTTGTTATCTGTAATTGCTTGCCACATCTTATGATGACAGATTGAAACAATAAGTCTCCAGAAGATTTAGACTGTTGAGTCACATTTATGTTGCTCCTGATTAGTAGGGCAATTCCCGATTTTGCATAGTTGTCACTTTTATTGTGATGGTAAATTTTGTAACCGGGTAGGTGTAATAGATGTAAATTTTTGTCAATAATATGCGTTTCCTGCAACGCTACTATATTTGGTTGGTGCCTGGCTACTAGTTGTTCTAAAGCATACTTGTTGTTGACGAAACCCTGAATATTCCACTGCAGGAGGGTAATGTTTAGGCCTAAATCCAAAATCAAAATTTTATTTAGCTAGCCTGTACTGAAATTCTGTAACTTTTAAACGACAAAAAATTGTCGTTAAGTAGTCAAAATTCGTTAGCTAACGAAAGTTGTCGTTAAGAGCTATTCTGTAATGAAATTTTAACAATTTTTATCGACAAAAAATGTCGGTAGCTAACGACACAATAAAAGTTCTTGTTAAATAATAACGACAATAAAAGTACTGTTAACAGATTAAAAATATAGAGAAAGTAGCCAATTTTTAATACAAAAAAAGTAAGAAAGTATAGTCGATCAAGTCCGACTCTACATTGCAGTATTTGGGCGATCATGTTTCCGCCAAAAAGAGTATGTTGTGAGGTTAATATTCACATAAGACATTTTTGTGCCAAATATTATCTAAGTATCTACTACCATTATTAGTGTATTTGTATGGGAGCTGTGGTCAAATATGGACCGATTCTAAAAAAATTTGTTCTGGTGATTTATGTAGGTTGCGACAAAATATTTTTGGATCTTATTCAACTCAAATGTATATAAAAAAAGATGGCTATCAATAGGCACAAAACCCTATTTCGGAAAGAAGTTTTCACGTGGGCTATAAAATTAAATAAATGCTTCTCACCATTATAAAAAGGCTTCGGACCTTGTGACAAAAAAACGCATATGTGCCAAATTCTATAAAATTATTTTTAAAATTGCGACCTGTAATTTTCGCAAAAGATTATCTTGTACAGACAACCAGCCATCCTGATAGAAGGATGGGCTTCGTTAAATGGATTCTGACATTGATTCTGAGTTAATCGGTATACTAAAAGGCAGGCCCAGAACCTTTATTTAAATGTGTTACACACATTCGTACAAACACATAATATCATCTTCACATACAGTAGTGTAGGTATAAAAAGTAAGAGCAGAATGTTGTGCTAGAGTGGCTCAGTCACCTGGAAATTTTTCCCTATGTATAAAAAGATTTAACACCAACATATTTGTTTAGAAAGATAATCAATATTTACACGTTTTCATTAATGTTTTGTTAAAATAAATGCAATAAAGCAAATTTATTTTGTATTTTTTATTAATTTTAAAAAATTTTTACTTTGACGTTCTTATATTTTTTCCGATATTTGTCGTCAATATTTCTAAACAAAAATATTTGTTTATTTAAAATACAGAATAACAAATTCGTTAAAATAACCCAGATTTCTCGTTAATTAACGATATCGGTAGTTAAATTCAAAAAGTTACAGAATTGAGGTACTGATTAGGCATTGTTTTTTAAAAACCTTTGGTGTTATTATAGTATTTAACTCTGGAAAATTGTTGTATAGTATTGTACAAGGTGAATCTTCATTATTTGGGTTATTTGTATTTATTTTTGGTGGGCTATTTAATCCCAATCCTTCATTTATATCATTTATCATCATTTCCTGAGTAATGTTTTGATCGATTATCATATTTTTATCTGAATTTTCATTTGGTGTGTAATCGAAGAATATGTCATCGCTAAATGGATTCTCATTTTCTGCAATCTGGTTATTGTTGTTTGTGTTGTTTGCAGACGAGTTTACTAACTTTGTTATAGGAGTATTGTTGAGTGTTTTCTGTTTAGTAATTTGTAGTGTTTGTTGATGTACTATTTGTGTGTGTTGATTTTGTATGATTCCCTCCAAGCAATTGGCAGAGAAATTTTCGATTATCAACGAAATTTGAACTACTTCGTCACATTTGGTAGTAAAACAGAAGATTTTGCGGAATTTAGTAACAACAAAATACGTTAGAATCAAATAATGAGTTCTACAATTATACTTTTTCGTCACTTTAAAAAGTTGTTCAGATAATTGTAACAGTTATTAAATTGCAACAACAGCAAAAAATAACATTACCATTAAATTTTGACTTCTTCGCAACGATTTGCAGTTAAAAAGTGAATACATACCAAGTACAAAAGCAATTTGCCTAAGTTATGGCAGTTTTTACTTAAATTGCATTATGATAGGTGGTGCGTTAGTGTGAAATAGTATAAAGCTGTAAAATAAAGTTAAATTTTAAATATTTAAAAATTAAATTGTTATATTTGTTCTGCAAGTTAATACCCCGCTGGATTCAATAGTTACCGCACGTTCTAGTACACAAAATTATTAAATGAGTGCACAAAACAGCCCGAACTCAATATTTTGCACTGTTTGTTTATTTAATATGACTTTAATAATTTTTGTTGAACATTTTAGTTAATACTTTTCTAGTGAAAATTAGTAAAAAAAAAGCAAAGCTTTAAAAATAAATGCTAGTTAATATATGATAAAACTTTTATAAAGTTAGTGTTTAAACAAATTTGCGACTTTCTTTAAAAATAATTTGTCCACATTAGGTTTTTAACTTTAAAACATTAATGGCCAATTTCATCAATTTATTGACATATCAATTTATGTTAAAATATGTTTTTCAAATCAAATTAAACAAAATTTTTTGAAAAACTATGTATATTACGAAATGAATTTATATTTAAAAAGAATTGGTGAAATTTGCCATAACAATGGTTATACCTAATGTACTGTAGATTTTTAATTATTTGTAAAAGTTTCAGCTCAGTTGTTTTTTAAATTACTCAGACTCGTCTAACAAAGAAAGATAAACAGTAAAATGGCCCACTCTTTATTTTTAAGAACAATAAGACAAAATTAACTTCAAAAGAGTACTTTTTAGAGCCAAAAGCGATACTACTAAATTCAATTGATATTCAACTACCAAAGCGCTCTAATTCGTCATAAAATATAGTCACTAAGAAGATTCTTAATGGAAATATTACCATAGTGGGACACTTCTTTCCGAACGATGTCACTACATCAATAAGAATTGAATAGCAGAAGCGATCGATTTTGCTAAATGGGGAAACTATTTAGATTATTTTTCGATCGAAATTGTTTGCAGGGTTGAAATTGCTAAATTAGTTTTGTTGTGTTCAAGGCGAATTCAACAAGGTAAACTCAACTCGTCAGCCGTTCATCAGCTGTATCCACAAAAATCACGAAACGTCAAAATATTGTTTTGTTTTTATACTGAAATTTGACAACTTGTGAGAAAATTGCAAAAACAAAATACATGGAGTTAATTCGCCTTGCTTTGTAGTTGTAGAGTTGCACTTACCTTGTATAAATTCGCCTTGGTTGTGTTGAAGACTTTGCAGATTCTTTATTTTGGACGCTGACAGGTTTTGTTATCGTTTGTACTGGTTTTGTGTTATCGGTATGATATTTGTTGCTTTGTCGCCATTTAATATTTGTGCATATGTTTGCGTTTTTTTTTGCCATTTCTTAGAACAGGTTTGAGAGTATGAGATTGTGGATTTTCGTGATAAGCTTCCCAAGCTTCTCGTGTAGTGCATTTTTTGGTTATCCGCAAGTAGTTTACCGATTTGTGCTTCAAAAATGTTGGGCAGCCAGGGTCGTATGAGGTGTGGTCTTCCGTTTGACAATTTACACAATACTTACGAGAACACAAGCCATGAGGTGTGTGAAAACCACAGTCCTTGCAATGTTCCACATTTCTGCATCTGTTTTTTGTGTGACCTAATTTTTGTCAGTTTACGCATTTCATGGGGTTAGGTTTATGTTCGTCAACGGCTACTCTTATCCAGCCGAACTTTAGTGTTTCAGGTCGATAATAAAGATCGAAAGTTACTATTGCTGTACCTGTAGCAGTAATTTTATTGCCATCTTTTCCTCTTTTTCCTCTTCTGTAATTTCAATTATTTTCCTGGAAAATATACTGCCTTGTATGGTGTTCAAAGTTTTATGAAGTGTTTTTTTTACTGGGACGTTGTCTTTATATATAGCTTTTAGGAATTTTTCAGCCGTTTTGCTGTCGGGAACTTTGATTAAAAGATCCCCACTTTTCAATTCAGTGACTTCCAAACGGTCTCTTGGTATATAGTTTAGACCTCTTTCTACTTGAAACACATTGTAGGAGGAAAGGTGTTTTCACCCAATGGTCTCGCCGATGCGACTAAGTAACGTGGGCGGTATTGGTCATTAATAGATGATTCTGGCAAAGGGACAAAATCTTCCGGACGCGGTCTTTTACTTTTGTTACTTTTGTTTTTCCCGGTCTCGGAAAATAGTTCCCTAAACCGGTTGTGGTTGTTCGGGGGATGAGCTCCGTTCATGTTAATGTATTTAAAACCTTTCCGATATTAATTTACAAAGCGATTTAAAAAAAAAATAAATTTACCGGCAATACAAATAAAATGTCCAACAAGAAAAAGCAAAAGATAGAACTAACACTTATAGATAACTTTCAGGTCAAGTCAACACTGCGAAAAAAAACGTTGTTCACTCGGCAATTTCCCGACACAGACATGTTTTTTATTTTGTGTAGTCGTGCGTATGCATGTGTGCTTTTTGATATTTAAAACAAAAACAAAGTATTGCTACTATAAAGTAGCAATCGTGTCATTAAAACATGAGCCGAATGAACACAGACTCATGGAATATTACATATTTCTTTCCGTTTTAGTGAGATGAGGTGGCTTTATATGGGTAATTCCAAAGTGTTGAACGTGACAGTCGTACGCATGAAAAATGCAATAATTTTTTAAGCAAAAAATATTTTTACGTTTTCTTAACCCTTAAATTATAGCACCAAGAAAGCACTGTTATCTATGCTAAAGTTTATGGAGGGCGCGATTCTAGTTCAAAGATAATGGCAAAAGAAGTAGCGGTTCGAACGTGAAAAAAATAGAAGTAGTTTTTTTGGCAATGTATAAAAAGGCGTAATTCAGCGAAACCTGGCACAATTTTTTAGTCAAGCTACTTTCAGAATTTTACGTAGCAATGTTACATTAACATGTCTTGGTTTGATTCAAAAATCGTTTGTATTTTCTTTTTTTTTTAAGCCAAAATCTGAAATGTTTTCCGTAATAATTTAACTGAATAATGATTAAAATTAAATAAAAATGTCCCGTTAATCCGAATAACATATTTCTCTTTGAACTCTTCCTTAGATTACAGACCATGTAAGGAAATTTTTTTGGAATAATTTTTATCAAATATCACCTCTTTTAAGAAAGATAAATACAGTATAACCCGGTTAATTACCCCACGCTTAAATGCCTTTCACGCTTATTTACCTCGAGTTTTAAATCCCCGTTTTTTTTCTTCCATTTTTTAAACAAAAATCCACGTTTAATTGCCATACGCTTAATTACCCGATTCGGATAATTGGCTTAAAAATTTAACTCCCAAAACAAAACAAAATTATACCTTAATTTCATTCGTTTAATTGCCTCAGTACTATTTGACAAAAACACAGCAAGTAATGCAACCAAGTTTTACATGTTAATAATTTGAAAATATGCACTAAAATTTTTTTTAAAAAATATGCCTAAAAACAAAATATGGTTTGATTAAAAGCAAAATATTTAACAAATTAATATTTGCATTAAAAGTTATGGTATGAGGTCAAGATTCATTTAAGACTGCAACGATTTGCAGTTAAAAAGTGAATACATACCAAGTACAAAAGCAATTTGCCTAAGTTATGGCAGGTTTTACTTAAATTGCATTATGATAGGTGGTGCGTTAGTGTGAAATAGTATAAAGCTGTAAAATAAAGTTAAATTTTAAATATTTAAAAATTAAATTGTTATATTTTTTCTGCAAGTTAATACCCCGCTGGATTCAATAGTTACCGCACGTTCTAGTACACAAAATTATTAAATGAGTGCACAAAACAGCCCGAACTCAATATTTTGCACTGTTTGTTTATTTAATATGACTTTAATAATTTTTGTTGAACATTTTAGTTAATACTTTTCTAGTGAAAATTAGTAAAAAAAAAGCAAAGCTTTAAAAATAAATGCTAGTTAATATATGATAAAACTTTTATAAAGTTAGTGTTTAAACAAATTTGCGACTTTCTTTAAAAATAATTTGTCCACATTAGGTTTTTAACTTTAAAACATTAATGGCCAATTTCATCAATTTATTGACATATCAATTTATGTTAAAATATGTTTTTCAAATCAAATTAAACAAAATTTTTTGAAAAACTATGTATATTACGAAATGAATTTATATTTAAAAAGAATTGGTGAAATTTGCCATAACAATGGTTATACCTAATGTACTGTAGATTTTTAATTATTTGTAAAAGTTTCAGCTCAGTTGTTTTTTAAATTACTCAGACTCGTCTAACAAAGAAAGATAAACAGTAAAATGGCCCACTCTTTATTTTTAAGAACAATAAGACAAAATTAACTTCAAAAGAGTACTTTTTAGAGCCAAAAGCGATACTACTAAATTCAATTGATATTCAACTACCAAAGCGCTCTAATTCGTCATAAAATATAGTCACTAAGAAGATTCTTAATGGAAATATTACCATAGTGGGACACTTCTTTCCGAACGATGTCACTACATCAATAAGAATTGAATAGCAGAAGCGATCGATTTTGCTAAATGGGGAAACTATTTAGATTATTTTTCGATCGAAATTGTTTGCAGGGTTGAAATTGCTAAATTAGTTTTGTTGTGTTGAAGACTTTGCAGATTCTTTATTTTGGACGCTGACAGGTTTTGTTATCGTTTGTACTGGTTTTGTGTTATCGGTATGATATTTGTTGCTTTGTCGCCATTTAATATTTGTGCATATGTTTGCGTTTTTTTTTGCCATTTCTTAGAACAGGTTTGAGAGTATGAGATTGTGGATTTTCGTGATAAGCTTCCCAAGCGTCTCGTGTAGTGCATTTTTTGGTTATCCGCAAGTAGTTTACCGATTTGTGCTTCAAAAATGTTGGGCAGCCAGGGTCGTATGAGGTGTGGTCTTCCGTTTGACAATTTACACAATACTTACGAGAACACAAGCCATGAGGTGTGTGAAAACCACAGTCCTTGCAATGTTCCACATTTCTGCATCTGTTTTTTGTGTGACCTAATTTTTGTCAGTTTACGCATTTCATGGGGTTAGGTTTATGTTCGTCAACGGCTACTCTTATCCAGCCGAACTTTAGTGTTTCAGGTCGATAATAAAGATCGAAAGTTACTATTGCTGCACCTGTATCAGTAATTTTATTGCCATCTTTTCCTCTTTTTCCTCTTCTGTAATTTCAATTATTTTCCTGGAAAATATACTGCCTTGTATGGTGTTCAAAGTTTTATGAAGTGTTTTTTTTACTGGGACGTTGTCTTTATATATAGCTTTTAGGAATTTTTCAGCCGTTTTGCTGTCGGGAACTTTGGTTAAAAGATCCCCACTTTTCAATTCAGTGACTTCCAAACGGTCTCTTGGTATATAGTTTAGACCTCTTTCTACTTGAAACACATTGTAGGAGGAAAGGTGTTTTCACCCAATGGTCTCGCCGATGCGACTAAGTAACGTGGGCGGTATTGGTCATTAATAGATGATTCTGGCAAAGGGACAAAATCTTCCGGACGCGGTCTTTTACTTTTGTTTTTCCCGGTCTCGGAAAATAGTTCCCTAAACCGGTTGTGGTTGTTCGGGGGATGAGCTCCGTTCATGTTAATGTATTTAAAACCTTTCCGATATTAATTTACAAAGCGATTTAAAAAAAAAATAAATTTACCGGCAATACAAATAAAATGTCCAACAAGAAAAAGCAAAAGATAGAACTAACACTTATAGATAACTTTCAGGTCAAGTCAACACTGCGAAAAAAAACGTTGTTCACTCGGCAATTTCCCGACACAGACATGTTTTTTATTTTGTGTAGTCGTGCGTATGCATGTGTGCTTTTTGATATTTAAAACAAAAACAAAGTATTGCTACTATAAAGTAGCAATCGTGTCATTAAAACATGAGCCGAATGAACACAGACTCATGGAATATTACATATTTCTTTCCGTTTTAGTGAGATGAGGTGGCTTTATATGGGTAATTCCAAAGTGTTGAACGTGACAGTCGTACGCATGAAAAATGCAATAATTTTTTAAGCAAAAAATATTTTTACGTTTTCTTAACCCTTAAATTATAGCACCAAGAAAGCACTGTTATCTATGCTAAAGTTTATGGAGGGCGCGATTCTAGTTCAAAGATAATGGCAAAAGAAGTAGCGGTTCGAACGTGAAAAAAATAGAAGTAGTTTTTTTGGCAATGTATAAAAAGGCGTAATTCAGCGAAACCTGGCACAATTTTTTAGTCAAGCTACTTTCAGAATTTTACGTAGCAATGTTACATTAACATGTCTTGGTTTGATTCAAAAATCGTTTGTATTTTCTTTTTTTTTTAAGCCAAAATCTGAAATGTTTTCCGTAATAATTTAACTGAATAATGATTAAAATTAAATAAAAATGTCCCGTTAATCCGAATAACATATTTCTCTTTGAACTCTTCCTTAGATTACAGACCATGTAAGGAAATTTTTTTGGAATAATTTTTATCAAATATCACCTCTTTTAAGAAAGATAAATACAGTATAACCCGGTTAATTACCCCACGCTTAAATGCCTTTCACGCTTATTTACCTCGAGTTTTAAATCCCCGTTTTTTTTCTTCCATTTTTTAAACAAAAATCCACGTTTAATTGCCATACGCTTAATTACCCGATTCGGATAATTGGCTTAAAAATTTAACTCCCAAAAAAAAAACAAAATTATACCTTAATTTCATTCGTTTAATTGCCTCAGTACTATTTGACAAAAACACAGCAAGTAATGCAACCAAGTTTTACATGTTAATAATTTGAAAATATGCACTAAAATTTTTTTTAAAAAATATGCCTAAAAACAAAATATGGTTTGATTAAAAGCAAAATATTTAACAAATTAATATTTGCATTAAAAGTTATGGTATGAGGTCAAGATTCATTTAAGAGTTACATATTATCTAGTTTCTTAAAGAGATTAAAGTTTGAAGTTTGCATGGGGACTATGTGATATTATAGACCGATTCTTAATATTTACATAGGTTTCGTTCTTATGACAATTAAACGTATTTACCCAATTTTATCAAATTATCTAAAAACTGCTACCTTTACTTTTAATACAAGGTTTACATGGACATACAACCAGCAAGATGGACAGACGGACGGACACGAAAAGATGACTTAAAAAGTGTTTCTGATTCGATCGTTTACTAAACGATGCGTCTAGGTTTTTATGTTATAAGTTCCGAAAAACATTTATCTTCAACAAAAATTTGCTTTGGCTTAAAATTGTACAGTAAAAATTTAATGTAGGTGGCGAAATTAAAGCAACAGGAAATTCATCTGTTAACCAGAATTTTAAACAACTTTTTTATTTGCTTAACATGTATTAAAATATGTTTTAAAAACTTAAAATATGCGTGCAATAAAAATGCAGCAATGGCTAAAATATGGAAATTATTTACAAACAAATCGATACCAAAATTCATTAATGCATGTTTCTGCATTCATTAGTCGCACAAGAGAAACCATGCAATTGCATATTTAAGGCTTCCATGAGTAGTAGTAGGATATGACAGGACATCTCAAAAAGCACTACAGGTAAAATTTAAGACAACAAATCCCATTGTTTTTTTATTCCTTTTCCTTTCTTAAATTTTTTCCTACATCAAAGTTAAGTTATCTTATAAATAAATACGTCTAATTACCTCACTGAGGTATTTAAACAAATTCGCTTAATTACCTCAATGAGGTAGTTAAACGTATTCTTATTATTACCTCAACGAGGTAGTTAAGCGTATTCGTTTAAATGCTTACCCCGCATAATTACCCAAAAATATTGGCATTTTTGTCGAGGTAATTATCCGTGGAATACTGTATTAAAAAAACATACAATAAAGCATTCTCACATATAATAATTACGTTTGCACAACTTTGCAGTCGTATTGTTCATCTAAGTGAACAAATTTATGAGTAAATTTATAGAATTAGTAAAATCTAAATATTTCTCTATAACAATATCGTAAAATAATTAGCTTTAAATAACTTTTAAATTTTCGGTCACGGTTGACCTTTTGACGGAAATGCCCATATGCATAAGTTTTGTTTTGGAAGCGTTAATCTTTAATACTACATTTACACCTACGCCAAATCTAGTACTTTCGAGATTTCGAGCCAAATCTAGTTGTTTTTGACTAGATTTCCCATACAAAACAAAATCTACTTCGTGACTAGATTTCGACGAAATCTACTTAAAATCTAGTAGTACGTATTGATGCAACTATGGTTTTTTCAATAAAGTACTAAAAAATACTTCCCTGCACAAGAAAAAAATGACATTAAAAAAAAAGACAAAACAAAAATTGTTAAAAAAAAATTAAAAAGTTTAATAAAAACTGTAAAAATATAAAAAACACAAATAATATTGATAAAATAAATATCGTTGATTACACTATGCTAGTTGAAAAAACAGACAAGCCGGGCACATGGCGTTTTAACATAATTCGGGGACGCTGAATCCAGTGGTGCCCACGGTTTTTTCAGATTGGCTCTGGTTTTCGAGATATACCGTTATTTCGAAAATGGAGGAGGTTGCACAACATATATTCGTGTAACTCAAAAACGGTTTAGTTTATTGAAATTATTAAAAAAATCGAAATTCCGCAATAAAATTTCAAAAGTAAAACTCTTTTTCTAATATGAGTAGTCGTTATTGAAACATAATTTTTTTTTTGAAAAAAAAATTAATTTTTTATCAAAATTTCGAAATTTTTGTTTTTTAAAAATTCATAAAAAATGCAGCTAGGCTTCTAAACTTATAAAAAACGAAGTTACAAACAAAACAAGCTATAAATGATTAAAATCTGTTTGCAACTTTTGATTTTATTCACAAAAGTCGACAAATTTTAATTAATTTAAGAATTTCATAAAACGCAATATTTGTATGGGAGCCCCCTAAGGGATGGTGATAAAGGGAAAGTATAATTTGAGAAAATGTTAAGAACAAAATACTAATGGAGGCCAGTCATACATTTTATCATCCTAGGGGCAACTCCTGGGTATTTATGGGACTTTTTCTTCAATGTATTTCTAGTCTGCATTGAACATTTTGTATAGAAGCCCCCTTAAGGAATGGAGATAGCGGGTGGGTATGTTAGAAATAAATGATTGAGATGAAAAATAAAGTGGGGTTGGTCATACATTTGACCCATCTAGGGGCATCCTAGGCGCTGCAGGGGCCAAATTAAAGGCTAGGGTTCTACGCATATAAAAAACAAAGTTCCAAATAAAATAAGCTATAAGTGATTAAAGTCTGTCTACAACTTTTAATTTTTTCATAATAGATGAAATTTTTTTATTTTTTAAATTAACCAAACTTAAAAATTTTAAAACATTTATTTTTGTTGTTAATTAGTTAAACTTAAAGTTTTTATTTAGAAATTTATTCTTCTTCCTCCTGCAGATTCCAACAAATATCCCCTAATAGAGAATCAAGTTGTTTGCCGCTATACCAGTGTTCGAGCCTGGCTGTTACTTGGTGAAATCTTTCGTCATGTTCATCAGACTCGGCTGGTGATTGTTCATTAAATTTTTCGGCATGGTTATGCAAAAAATGTATTTTCAATGATATTCTAACGTTTAAGTTTTTAAATGCGGTTAGCATATTTTTGATTAAAATTCGCCAGTTTTCAGACCGATGATTTCCTAATACATTTTCTATTACTGATTTCACACAATTCCAGGCCAAAAGCTCGATATCATTCAATGCAACCTCAAATTGATGGTCCTTCATAAGACGACGAATGTCCGGTCCATTAAGAATTCCTTTAAAATAAAAACATTATGATATGAAATATAAATCTAATTTAATAAAGTAGTTACAGTTTATACCTTATTTTACTTTCATGCCGCTTAATCGTGGAAAAGTTCGGCGCAATTCGGTAAAAGCAACACCATCTGGGCTCAATGCTTTTATAAAATTTTTTACAATACCCAGTTTGATGTGGAGTGGAGGGAGCAAAATCTTTTCCATCGGCACAAGTGGTAATTCAATAACATTATTTCTATGCAATCTGCTTTCCTCACGTAAAGCCCAATTCCGTGTATTGTACTGGTCGCCATCGAAACGCGTATTCCATAAGCACATGAAGCACATATTTTTAGTATAGCCCAATTGCATGCCTCTTAAAAGAGCTACCAATTTTAAATCTGCGCATATTTTCCACTTATGGTCTTCATATTTAATTAACTGTATTATTTTTTTCATTGATGCGTATGTCTCTTTAGTATTTGTGCTTAGTGCTATCGGAATAGGACTTTTTAAATTAGTGGCATGTAGCAAAACTGCTTTTAAGCAACTTTTGGAAGAATCAATGAATAAGCGCCAATCTCCAGGATTATATTCATTTTGCATTGTTAAAACCAAGCCACGGATGTCAGTACAATACGCGATAGAATTATTCTCAATTGATTTAAAAAAAGTCGTAAATCGTCTATGGCGATTGATAGCCCCGTATAATTGTACACCTGGTGCTAAAATATTAGCTCTTTTGTTAAGAGAATGCTCTGTCTTTGAGATAATTTTAGACGCCGTACCATTATATCCAGACGATCTTGCGTGATTTCATTGTGACTGCACAGAAAAAATTATTGCCGAATTATTTTCAAACAAACGCTTGTTTGAAAATTTTTTTAATTTCTATAAATTTTTTTACTGATTCAAACAATATTTTTGTTTGATTTTTATTTAACCAACAAATATAAGAACAACAACAAAAAACACACACAGTCCATTTTTGTACGCTTTAAAAAAGGGCAACTATGAGAAAAACAATAGCAGAAACAACATTACAAGAAACAAAATCCCGTATTCAATTTTTTCAAACTGTTTACTTAAATACATCAAATAAAAAAATATAATGATGACGAAAAACATATCGAGTCGGTCTGTCGCCGTTTTTGGGTTACATTTCTTCTTCATTAGCAAAGGAAAGGATACAGCAACAGTGAGTGATGACGAAAAACATTGTGTGTATAAAAAAAGACTTCGTTCAAAAATTATTTCAACAAAAAAATGTGTCTCAAAGCCGGCCGCTCAGCTCTCTCTCTCTCTCTCTGCCATCATCTTCTAATACAGTGCCTGCTTGTGTGCGCATCATTGCTTGTGCAAAAACTTTTTTTTTGATTTTGAAATTTAGTATATGAATTTCAGTAAACTTTTTGTTTGATTCAGTTAAATTATTTGTTTGAAAAAATCAGTGTTTTTTTCAATAAACGAAATGCAAATAAATTGTTTGAATATGCGAATTTGTTTATAGGACCGATTTCAGACAAAAAATTGTTTGATTCTACAAATTTTTTGTTTGAATTGGAAAAATAATTTTTTCTGTGTGCATGGAACCGTGATGCATGACGGTTCATACATTGAAGTAGCTGGCTCACCCGCTTCAACAGAATGAATTATTGAGGGAATATGTTCTGTTGCTATTTGGCTATCCGGAACAGGAATTTCATCAGAATGTGGCAGCGGAAATCGAGCATATGTTGTTGCAGTATAAGATATATAAGTCATTTTTCTTCTGTTCATACCCGCTGTATAATTTATGCACGCATAACACTCATCTTCAACATGAACTATGGGATCTCTCCAAATCATTGGAACACCAAATGGCATGGCGTCTCCATTTTTTCCCCACTTGTTCAAATGGTAAATGCAGTGTGTATACACTATTGATGGTGTCCAACTCTTACCATATATAACACTTAAAGAAAAATATGATTCATACAAGGTACTTGTTTCATTAGTGATTTTACGGCGACTTGGCATATTTTTATATTTCCCACACACATAACAAAAGTAATTAAACTTTTAACACGCCTCCATCTTAGATATTTCAATATAACTGATTAGATACATGACTGTCAAAGGCTTTAAACTTCACTAATCACTTTCGCAAGCACTTTCCATATGAAAGTGAAGGGGTTGAGGAACTCTTATTTATACTGTAATTGTTTTAATCAAAGTACCTGTCGAGACCTTCATGACCATGTTTTGTAAAAAAACAAAACAAAGCCAGAACGATTAATATTTCTACCTGTTCCAGGTATAACAATAGAATATGTTATTTAAGTTTTTTACAAGACCGATTAGTGCGGTTTCGACTGCACAATAAAATACCGTTTTGTGTGGTTTATTTTTTATTATTAATTTGATTGGATGAAAAGACATGATTTAAATAGTCAGGATCAACGTCACCTAAATTTTCATCATTAACACCAATTCCATGCCTATTAAGGATTGACCAAATATCCTTAGCGTTTTTATGTTCAAAAATTAAACTGTGCACCCTCCTTTTTATTTTCCTAATAACAGATTTTACACGATTCTTACAGCGACAAAAAACTTTCCAATTACCATCCATTCTATCTGATAAATAGGTCCTATAAGCAAGGTCCCTAAGAGACACATTGTATTGAATCTCTGGATCACTTATCCAAGAATCACTACGATCGCCAAAAAAACGTTTCCTTAAGGGAACAAGAAAATGCAAATTTCCTAAATTATAAGTTAAAATGTTTAATTGCTCATCGACATTACTAGTCAGAAACATGTCACCAAGGTTACAGTCCAACAATGCAGATTGAAAAGAACCAATATCTACCGCATCATCATCATAAAATTGATAAAATCTTCTTTGCTCTGATAACAAAATTTCAAAAGACAAAAAATAAAAGAATGCCTTGTTACACCAGGACATTGAAATTGACCAGTAGATTTCAATAAGTTAGTAGAAGACACCAAAAAATAATCAAGAAGAGAAGTGGTATTACTAGTAACATACGTTGGCATAGAATTATGTATTAAGAAAAGATTCAATCTACTGCCAAATATTTCTTACATTCAAACCTTTATCAACATCAAATTGATTATTGTTGAAATCACCCATAATAACAACATTTGAGTAACGCACAAGCACCTCAGATATCTCCTCTTCAAATGCATTAAAATTACCATGAGGTAAATATACAACTCCCACCAACACCTTCACTTCGTTAAAAACAAGTTCAACAAAGAGACATTCAGCAACACCATAACCCCTACCAACAAATACAACCTTATGTTTTATATTCTCCGAGACATAAAGGGCCACTCCTCCACCACTACTGTTTAACCGATCATTTCTATGGCATATATATCCTGATATATTAACAGCATTAGAAGATATTTCATTACATAGCCAGGTTTCAGTAAAACCAGCAACATTCAAATATCCACCATCTAATATTTTCCTAATTTTATTAAATTTAGAAGAGTTCGGTCTTAAATTAAAACTTGTACAATTAAGATGACCGATGTTAAGATTTTGCTTAAAATGAATGAATTGGGATTTTAAATAACTATTATCACTTACAACATTTCCTAAATTTTGTCTTAAATTCATAGCAATACAAAATTAAAAATACAGTTATTAAGATAATAAAAATAAAAAATTAACAAAAAGCTAATAATAGAAGAAAAAATATATAAAAATATTAATAGAAAACAAATTTAACGAAAATTGCAGTTAAACAATCTTTATTAGGCCAACTCAAACCAACATTCTAATAATACACACAAATCTATATTTTTATAATTATGTATATAAAAATATTAAGTACTTTATATAAAGAGTATTTCAGATATAACATTAAAACAAATTTAAATCAACATTAAGTACAATAAGAAATTTTGCATTGAACTGGCCTAATACATTTTCTTAAAAAAATAGCAAACAAACAACACAAAAATATTAAGGTTTTCACATTTACTCAACACAACAACAGAATGTACATATTTTCAACTTGCTTTATTTTACTTCGCTTGCACAAAATAAGCCTCCGAGCAAAAATAGTAGTGCACATTTGCAACAAATGCAAGCAATTACATTAATTTCATAATAAAAAATAATAGAAAAAGGTTTAGTTATGTAGAATGTGCATTAGCTAGAATTGAGTTATTAACAGATGAAAAAGATATATCGCTTAAATCACCACGTCCTTCAGAAAGATTAATGCAATAATCATAAGATAGGAGCACCTCAGTTTGATCCGACTTTACTACTTTCGCTTTAGGTATGTCATAATTTAAAAATTTATATCTTAATATCTTGCCATCTGTTTTGAGCTTACGACACAGATTAACTAGCTTTTTAGCAGCATCAGTTAAATGATCCGAAAGAAAAATCCTGGATAGATTATTGTTATCATCAAGGCGAACAATATTTTTTTAAAACAAATTACGACTTCTGTTGTAGTTGATCATTATTTGATCGCGAATTTGCACAGAATTAAATTTTACAAGGACAGCTTTTCCACCAGCAAAATAAGTACAGTGCTGAATATCGTAGTCATATATCTGAACATTACACTGCGAACAAATCCTTTTAATAACCTCACGTAAATTCTTTATTTTATTTGGCAGGCCACGTATTATAATGTTAGATCTATTGAGACTAGGGAATGGTAAATCGATTTCGATTCCAATAGAAAATCGATTTTGTGGTAAAAAAAATCGATTTTTTGCAATCGAAATTACGTATGCGATTTTGTACTGAAATCGATTATTGGGCTTTTAAAATCGATTTTTTTGTTTTTATCAAAATTTTGGCAATTTTTAATTTTAATTAACTCGATAAATTATGAGCATGCACAATAAAACTTTTTTTTTGTGCTTACATACATACGTCTGTACATGCAGTTTTACGTATTTATCTATTAGTACCCTTGGCATGCTTCCAACTTTAATATAAGGGCTCTTGTTCTTCAGAAATTAAAGTCATCAATGGAAAATTAACAAAACAGTCCTAAACATATCGTACCGAACCAAACACTGAGTGTCAGCTTCGTGAAAATCACCATATTATAGAAACACAACAGGTGCCATGGCTTAGCATTCCTGTGGAAATACGCTAATATTCAAACAGACCAGTGTATGAGCGATATTTAAATCTAGTTATAAGTAAAAAAACAAAAAGTATGTAATTTATCCTATCAAATACAAAATTAAAAAGAAATACCTCTGCATCTTTCTGACATCAATGACATGCAAACGTCTGTTTTCTAAAACTAACTTAATAGTAACTTAGGAAAGAAACAGTCGCCTCCGATAAGGAACTATTGTTCCAGCCCTTTGAAATACTATCCATACATTCAGACTTGTCACAGAAATCAATTCCGATCAAAAGTGATTTCGTTTTATGTGAAGCAAGATACGAAATCGTGCAAGTGATTTTAATTGGAATTAATTTATGTGACAGGCCTGATTGAATGAGATGAACATGCACTTGTTCCTCTAAAGGCCATCTCAAAATTTACATATTTTCACTTTTTAC
This sequence comes from Pollenia angustigena, assembly GCA_930367215.1. Classification (NCBI taxonomy): domain Eukaryota; kingdom Metazoa; phylum Arthropoda; class Insecta; order Diptera; family Polleniidae; genus Pollenia; species Pollenia angustigena. The sequence continues at coordinate 202,151,435 of OV884060.1, forward strand.
AGGAAAATTATAAAAAGTAGTCATATCTTCCCACTGTAAAAATCTCAGTTCAATTTCTCTAGCTGTTTGCCAAAAAAATGCTGGTGTACCTATCCCCCTTTGTGATATAAGGTATAAGTTTGCAAATTAATCTTAAACGATTTTAAAATCGATTTTGAGGTTCGATTAATCGATTTCAAAAACCGAAATAAAAAAAGTCGATCGAAAACTCGAAAATCGATTTTGGAATCCATTTACCGTTCCCTAATTGAGACGTCTTTGGAGAATACTGTTTTTCAATTCCAAACTAGCCATTTTTCCATCAGCAACATTATCCACTACTTTAACAAAATCTAAGTAATTTTTGATTTCAGACTTCAAATCCTCCACATTGTTAGATGGTACATTATTATTAATTTTATTAATTTCGTCTATTTTAGTCTGAATTAATTTAAGTCCGTTTTCCAATTGTTCATCAAGTTTACGTTTATTTTCTTGAAATTTGACATCTAACTCTTTCTCAAGCATTGCAGTAAGTGATGCAAATCCATTTCTTAATTCCTCCTGAATATTACAAAATTTCGGCTTAAGGGAACATTGTTGACAAATAAACTTCAATATTCTATTTTTGGTTAAAAATGTGTGTTGTTCAACTGAAACATTTTCACATTCAATATGGAAATAGTGATCACAATAAGCGCACCCAACATTCCTTTGTGTTTTTGTTACATTTTTATTACAATCAAGGCATTTATAAATTTCTTTATGTGGGGCCATATTGAAAGCAATTAATAAATCCCAGCTCTGACACAAGTAAACAAATAAATAACAACAACTCAGGTGCAGAATAAACTTAATAGTTTAAAAGTAGACAGAATTTAAAAAAATCAGCATGTATTAAATAAAATTCTTCAGCAAATTCAAGTTGGAATCAATGGTTTAAATCGCAATAAAAAGCAGAAATTTACATACATATATAAGATGGTACAATTGTTGCCAGCACTAAGTATGTACATATGTATCACAATGTATGTACAGTATTATTCGGATATAAGAACATCTCATATAAGAACAAAACGCTTATAAGAAACATTTTCAAAAACACCATGTCTTTTTTGCGATTTTTCAAACAAAAAAGGTTTCATATAAGAAAAACGCTTATAAGAAAAAAACTGATATAAGAACATTTTTCTTAAACACCAAAATCACAAAATGTATGGAAAAATAATTTATATAAGAAACTTCCAACGGCAACACAGAATTTATGTAGTTTGCATGGACAACTCTGTTTTCTGACAGTTTTACAACAAGAACAAATTTTTTTTTTTACTTTTAAGCTGGAGGTCCGCACCACGCGTTACTCGCTTTTTCGCAGCATACGCAGCTGTCAAAAAAAGAGAATCTGTGTAGTTATACATACGTAGTAAGTTACATGCACAAAAGCGTAGAGGCGAAAAGTAGGCTTACTTTCTACTTTTGTAAGCGTCACAAGCAGCGTTCGAACAAATCAACTGATTTTGACAAATTAAATTTTATTTTTACTTGTGCTGCTGCTACATAAAAAGCGTTGCATGTACAGTATTTATCGGATATAAGAACATCTCATATAAGAACAAAACGCTTTTAAGAAACATTTTCAAAAACACCATGTCTTTTTAGTGATTTTTCTAACAAAAAAGGTTTCATATAAGAAAAACGCTTATAAGAAAAAAACTGATTAAAGAACATTTTTCTTAAACACCAAAACCACAAAATGTATAGAAAAAGAATTTATATAAGAAACTTCCAACGGTTACACAGACTATGTAGTTTGCTTGGACCACGCTGTTTTCTGACAGTTTTACAACAAGAACATAGTTTTTTTACTTTTAGTTTTCGATGAGCGAGCTGGTACTCATGAGAAGCTTTGTGTTTTTTGCCAATAAAAACAAAAGTAAACATTTTTAAAGAAATACAAAACGGTATAAAAAGAAGCGAAATTGCAAAAACATCTAAAATAGTGAAAAACTCAAAAGACATAGAAAATAATTATTTAAAAGTTAGAAATGTTAACAAAAAAGAGACAGAAAACCAAAATATGAAAGTCTTATGGCTATAGCTACTTATATAAGAAATAAGTTTCTTATATAAAATAATTGTATATAAGAAAGAAACGCTTATAAGAAACTTTTTTCGTGGATTTTTTAAGTTTCTTATATCCGATAAATACTGTATTAGGCTTTTGCACTAAGTACATTTAAATTCAAAAACATTTGCTTTTTTAAAAATTCTCAGATTAAATCTAAGTAGGTACAAAAGGGAATCAAAGCAAATAAATTAAAAACAAACAAACACAAAGAAAAAAATTATTCTCGTTGCCGTTAGGATACGAAAGATACATTTTTCGTATCTTTTGATAACTTCATGTACCATGTATAATCCTTACATTTTTCGTATCTTTTACATCTTTACGTAAAATGTACAAAAATAAAATATTAAATTTTAATTTAAAAAAAATGTTGTTAATGAGCCGATGTTTAAAAATTTGAAAAAAGTAGTTGGTTTAACATTTGTACTTCCATTTTCGAATGCATGTGTGGAGAGAATTTTTAGCCAACTAAGACTTATTAAGACTGATTATCGTAACCGACGCAATACTAATACAATAGCAGCTTTAATTATGGTGAAAGAGAACATTAAGGATGTTTCAACATACGATCCACCTAAATCGATGATTACTAGAAGTGCGAAGTTGTTCTGAGGAAATATGAACATCTTTTTTATTTTCAGGAATTTTTATATAATCGCCCTAGTATAAACGCCTTCACTCGTATATTATATATACTACATATAAATGAATTTGTTTTGATAACATCCAAAGATAGATACATATAATCATTTTTAAAGTTTGCTTACAGTATTTTTAAAAATTACGTACCTAATATTTATGACTATTTATTTAATTTATTGATAAAAAAGTATTTATTTAATATAATTTTCTCAACAGTATTATTAAATATGAAATAAAAATGTTATGTTAATAAATGTTAACGTTAAAAATGGATTTTAAAATTTTTTTCAAAATGTATCTTTTTGGTAAAAAATTTATCTTTTTATAAACTAAAAGGTATCTTTCTCGAAATTTCGCTGGCAACACTGCTTTATACGCTCAGAGTTCTTATATTTACTTATTCTTACTCACTATAAATAAGTAACATTTTTTTGCTAATGTTCTGTAAGTATTTTGCAAGATTCTTATTTTACCATGTGGGTATTATAAGCAATAAATGTAAGCAATGGTTATTGCTTTTTAATTTGTCTTATTTCCAGATTATTACTGATTATTAAAATAAAAACTATAACTTTGTTTAACCGCTATTTATATTTTGTCTCTTTTGGTGAATTTTATAGTTTTAACACAGTATTTTTATATACATATTTTATATATTTTACAGAAATTCTGTTGGTTTTTATTTTTAGCATTAATTTTGCAGTTCGTTTTATGGAATATACATACATACATATGTATGTACATTAGCGTGGCCGTTAGTTGTATGGAGAACTTTTTTTTTTTGATTTCTCATATTCTCCCCCCCCCCCCCCAAATTGTTTTGCTTTTTAAAAAGATTGATCAAATAGCTATCTAAGCTGCTTGGGACAAATTTTGCTAACCCCAATTGGTAATAAGTTACATGGATGTGAAAGAACACCTGTATGGCCAAAATTTCAAACTTTGATCCCCCCAAACTCAGAAACTTTTTGACCGATCTTGTTGAAAACTTGTGTCTAAACTACTATTCAATAGGTCTAACGTTTGTGCAAATTTCATCCAAATCGAAAGATTTCGATTTCAAAATTAGTTCACTTGACATTAAATCCCTCTTTTATATATATAAAACGTATATAAAATGTTTGGAATTTTGTTGTTATTTTCTTAATTATTTTCTTAAATATTAATTTTAGCAAAAAACTTTCTTCGAGGCTAATGTTGTTGACTAGAAGAGCTAAAATATTGCCATATATCATGTTCTTGTAAAATGTTGTTTTTAAGAGATAGTCATACGCAAACAAATTACATTTGAATAAATGGCTTGATGGCAAACTTTGAGGGGCGGACGCCCCCCCTAAAACACAACTTATCGCTACGAAATTTTTTTGTATTTTTTTTTACATAAAACTGAACCGATTTGGTGGGGGAGAATATAAGAAATCAAAAAAAAAGAAAATAACGGCCACCCTAATGTACATACCTATCTAGGTATATATAACTATTGATATGTTGATAATTTGATCATAACATCAAATTAAACAAAAGCAAAATTTCATACAAACGAAATAAAACTTACAAAAATACTCAAGTATTTTAGTTTAAGAACTTCTTGTCTTAAGTCCAAACATGTGCATGTACTGGTTTTTATTTTGCTTACTTCTTTATAGTGCATTTACACCTACGCCATAAACAGGTTATAAGTTGTTTATGATGATAAACTAGTTTGAGAAACTTGTTTATCCAAACAAATTATAAACACGTTTGTAACTAGCTTTTGAGATAAACTAGTTACAAACAACCAGTTTTTGTTAATGCATTTCTGTTTTTTCAAATTTTCTTCTGGCAATGCTAGTGATATTTGACATTTCCTCAAAAATAAAAAAAATCAAGTGAAAAAATTTACTTTTATCTGTAAAAAAAAGTCAAAACAATAGTAAGAAAAATAAAATAAACAAAGAAAAGGTTTAAAAAAATTCCAAATTTATAAGAAATGTTAGTTTTTTTACATATTTTCTTTTAGATGGACAACGGAAATAAAAGGTTTGTTTATATGTTCGTATGTATGTGCATCAAGGTTTTTTTTTTTATTATTGGGGCTAAGAACTTGTCAAAGATAAACAACTTAACTGTCAAAAATGCTGATGTAAACGGTATAGTTTATGAAAGTAGTTTACGATCGTAAACTAGTTTGAAAATTACATGTGTAAATGCACTATTACCATGCTTAAAGGCTCAGTTAGCCGGGAGTAACAGTAACGTTGCAAATCAGCTGTTTCATTTTGTTGTATGTAAAGCAATTAGAAAGATTACAGTTAGCAGTAAGATGTTACGTCTCAATCTGTAAGAAATAGATTGGTCTTACTTTTTTACGGTAAGGTTACTGTTACTGTTACTCCCGGCTAACTGAGCCTTAAGACTTGCTTTATTTATTTTTTACAGGAACAATAAATATTGTGTTTGTTTCTTATAAAAGAGAACAGCAATTTTCTCTGTAAAGAGAAGGTACAATAAAACAAATACACGAAAAAAAGAGAATGTGTTTAAGTATTTGTTTTTTGTACTTTTGCAAAAGCCTAGTATGTATGTTTGTATACAGGATCTTCACTCTAGCCGCAGATTTATTACTGTCCTTTCCTTTTTTTTAGACTTTTATTCAACAATATTTTAAAACCAGTATTATTAACAATACATTACAATTATCTCAAACACAATATTTTCTTTTTTTTAGTTTATTTTTAATTATTTTCTTAATAACACAATTTTGCGCTTTATGCTTTCATGACAGTTTTTTTTTCGTTTAATAATTGTTTTCGTTCGACAAATTTTGAAGTGTATTGTTAATTTTATTTTTCGAAAGAATGAAGAAATAGCTATCTAAGCTATTTGGGAAAAATTTTGCTGAGAGCAAAAGTTATTAAGTAATATGGATGATAAGAAACATCTGCTTGGCAAAAATGTCAAATTTTGACCCCCTCTAACTGAGAGCGTTCTTGACCGATTTTGTTGAAAAATTGTGTCTAAACTATTCTTGGTGAAAAAAAAACTTCGGTTTCAAAAGTTGGGTCACTTGGGATGAAATCCCCAATAGAAAGACGTGTGAAAAAGATGTTCAGTCTATATTAGTTTCAGTTGGCAAAGTAAATTACGTTTAAAACTGCCGAACAGGTGTGTTAAATTTTTTAATACGACGCCATAATGAGAATGAAAAAATAAAGTAGAATTTAAACAACTTTCCGGTACAAGCAAGTTTGTACCAGGGATGCAAATTGCGAATTTCCAAATTGTACCAACATGTTATTAAAATTGTACGTTTCGGAACACAATTGTAAAAAAAAAAATGTATTGCAATTATTTTTTTTTCAATTTTTATTTAACCAGCAAAAATAGCGTACATAACAATTCACTAGTAATTTTTTTTTGTTTTTAATAAAAATCAAATGTTTTTCCAGGGCTGTGGAGTCGGGTTTGAGGTTATTGTACCGGAGTCGGAGTCAAGGTACCCACAAAAAACTCGCGACTCAGACTCAAAAATGTTTCTACTTTACATATGTAAATAACTATATTAAAGCTCAATGCGGCAGGTGTTAATTTGAAAATATCGGTTTGAAATTTTTATAATCTTCTTGCTATATTTTACCATTTAAAAATTAAAAAAAGAGTTTAAAGTCAAATAAGGACCAGTCTCATATACATTTAGGAGTCGGAGTTGGAGTCGGACTTAACAAAATTTCAGCGGTTGGAGTCGGAATCGGTGTTAGAACTATTTTTTGACGACTCCACAGCCCTGGTGTTTACATATAAAAATTTATATAGATTAAATTTATTAAATATCGTACAAAAAAATTCACTTGTATCGGGTGATTTTTTAAGAGCAATGGGAAAGTTTAGGAAAAAAAAACACATAAAATTCAGAAAAATTCATGAAATCTTTATTTGAATCGATAGTACGGTCCATATAATTTAATGTTTGAAGATTATTTCATGCAAATGTTGACCGTGTCTGCGCCTCAAATGGTCCATCCGCTTAGTACAATTTTAGCATAGCCTTTCCAACATTTCGGCCGGTATCTCATGAATAAATGCTTCAATGTTGTCTTCCAATGCGTCAATTGAAGCGGGAATGTGTGTATAGACATGCGCTTTAACATAGCACCAACAAAAATAGTCTTAAGGCGGTAAATCGCACGATCTAGGCGACCAATTGACCGATCCCGAACGTGAAATAAAATGTTCACCGAACTCGCCTCTCAATAAGTCCATTGTTAAGCGTGCTGTGTGGCAAGTGGCACCATCTTGTTTTCTTTTTCTGGATGCATTGGTAGATTTTGCAATGCTTCTGGCTGATCTTCACTACAAAATCGACAATTCTGCTTATTAACGTACCTATTGAGCCAAAAATTAGCTTCGTCGCTGAACACAAGAAGCGCGCGATGAACTTTCTTAACAAGGCACGCATTTTGATAATAAAATTTAATAACTTACAAGCGTTGTTCGTTTGTAAGACGATTCATGGTTAAATTATAGACCAAACTGAAGATGTTTGACAGTGAAACAAAACACGAAACATCATCTGTTTAAACCAGTGTTGCCAAAATGATAATAGCTAAAAAAATCACCCGATATTATGTTAAAAGTACATAAAAAACTAAAAAATTAAATATAAAAATTATCATTTTATAAATTTTTTAATATTTTAAAAGTACAAAAATTGAGATCAATCTTCTACTATACATATCGTCGGCTAAGAGAGACAGGAGAGACAAAAAACTTTTTATTTTTCATATTTCCTGCTTGAGAAGTAAACTAAAAATATTGTTGATTTGACACACTTTAGGACTCAAATTGAAGAAAAACTACATGCTGGTCAACGAGGCATATCTTTCTCTACCATACGGCATTAAAATCTCAATTTACTTAAAAAGTGGATTTAGCAGGTTTACACTCTAAGCCGACGATATATGCATTTGTGGATAACAAATAATTTGATATTTTAAAATTATGGCAACAAGATATGTAGAATGAAGCAAATATTTTGTTTGCATCAGGTTCGAAACTGTTGTAGTAACATCCCTACAGCCTATTTCTTTCTTTAATTTTACAATACATTGATATAAAAAATATCTTTCTACATTAGCAGATGAGTGTGGAGTTTATAATATTTCACGAACAACTCTAAATAGATATTCAAATAATAATTCGTTAAATTAATATTTTAATGTTGAAACCTTCTTCCAAAAAATACAAATATGTACTTTTATTTTGAAAGGCTATCATAACTAAGATATGAAGTAAAAGAAGCCAAGTAAAATTTAAACAAAAATGAAAGAAAATATAATGAACAATTTGTTTTTTTATTTTGTTTTTTCTTTTTACCCACTTACAACTACAATTCGAGTCGGAAAGAACCAAGGTATATTTACACAAGGTAGACTCATTTGGGAGTGTATACATGCTGCTCCATAAAAGGAACGGAGTTGTCAAAATTGTCTTCATATAAAAAAAAAACAATTTAACGCACACATGTACAAATTTTTTCTCATATACACGAAATTTGACGTTAAGCTTCCAACTAGGGGTAATCAGCTGACAAACATATGGGCCAACGAGTTTACCTTGTGTAAATATACCTTGGAAAGAACCCAACCAATTGTAGGGGGATGTAAGAAAAGATAAACTCACTGTTTATTGTTGTTGTTTTGTTTAAGCTTTGATATTGTTACAAGTAAGACTTTGAGTGTTTAAAATTCTTATTCGCTTTAGGGTTTTACTTGTATAATATTTTTAGCTTTTCTAAAATCTTTGGGAAAGGTTTCCTGATTATCTGGCCTAAGCAACCAGTGAAATGCGCATAGAGGCTAGCTTTCCCTCAACAATAAATTTCAGTCTATTTATCAAATATGAAAAATTGGGAATTTAGCACTTCATACGAAAATCTTAATTGAAAAACTGGGAAATTTTATAAATTGTTCCAAATATGCCATTGGTGTATTATGGTACTTTTAAAAACTTAAAAAAATGGTACAGCTCTACTAACTTTGCGTTCCTGGTATGTACCACTCTTGTTTCTTCATTCCTCTCTCTCTCCAATAGACTCAGTAATTTTGAAATGGATTTTGAAATTGCTTGAAATGCATCACAACTGCTAAAACGATCTTTTTGAAATCGATTGATTTTCCTAACATTCCTGAGTATAAAAATTTCATCCAGAAACTGGGTTTAAGTTCAAAAAAAAAAAACCACAAATTTTTTTGTAAGCAATGCAGTTAGGGTTACAGGGTTACAAAAAATTTGTAGCCATTATAGATCAATAAAGACTAACGGTCTAATTCATAAAAATTTCTTGTTTCAGCTTTAATGAATACAATAGTTATCAAACACTTTTTGTTTTATAAACCATTAATAAAAAATCTAATTTATAAACGCTGAATAGGAGTGGATTAACAATTAAACGTTTATATTACTTTTGTTAAGTTTAAAATAAGATCTGGTGTACACACATCATGAACAAGATTACAATCTGGAAAGGTCGCCAGAATGTTACTTTAAACTCAACATGTGGTGCGCACATTTAAATAATAATAAATACATACATATGATCATACGATACATACGATCCTTTTCCTTGGCTGTTGTAAACAACAGAGTTTTTTCTCCTATTGGTGTAATAAACTGTAATGTATTTATAACGATAGTTTAATCTTGTGTTTATTTAGGCTGCATGTATGTATGTATGTATTATTGTAATTTATAAAATCTAGTAGGTAGGAATATTGTTATTGTTTTAGTAATAAGAATTTTAGTATTTAAGGCAAAAATATTAGTAAATAAATAGAGTTCTATTTTATACTTCAACGAAGAAGTGTGTGTATCAATTCCTGCGGAAATTAACATTTTGGTGACCCCGACGTGATGTAATTGAGAAGTTAAAACCAAACTTAAAATTATCACGAGAAGTAAGGACAGCCCTGTCCAATGCTCTGAGTGCTATGGCTCAGGGCAATGTTAACGAGCAGGAAAAGAGCTCCAACCACCTTTTCTCACTCTTCAACAGTCAACACAAGGCATTCTTTTCATGTAACAAGAATGATTGGAAATGTCGGAAAATGTGTTTAAGTGATCAACTGCAATAATTCAAGGAAGAAATTAATTAGACTGGCTCCCGAAGGTGCAGTAATCAGACTGGCTCCCAAAGGTGCAGTAATTAGACTGGCTCCCGAAGGTGCAGTAATTAGACTGGCTCCCGAAGGTGCAGTAACCAAATTGGCTTCCGAGTGCGCAGTAATCAGACTGGCTCCCGAAGATGCAGCAACCAAACTGGCTTCAGAAGATGCAGTAAACAAACTGGCTCCCGAAGATGCAGCAACCAAACTGGCTCTTGAAGGTGCAGTAATAAAACTGGCTTCCGAAGTTGCAGTAACAAAGAAAAGAAGCATTAAAGATATTTTAAATGGTAATACTTCATTTTTAGAAATAGATTCAAAATGGTATTACTTCATTTTTAGAAATAGATGTATGCAAATATTAACGAAAAAATAATTTGTTGAAAGATTACAATCTTTCAAGGCCGCCAGAATGTTAAGTTTAAAATAAGATCTGGTGTACACACATCATAAACAAGATTACAATCTTTCAAGGTCGCCAGAATGTTACTTTAAACTCAACATGTGGTGCGCACATTTAAATAATAATAAATACATACATATGATCATACGATACATACGATCCTTTTCCTTGGCTGTTGTAAACAACAGAGTTTTTTCTCCTATTGGTGTAATAAACTGTAATGTATTTATAACGATAGTTTAATCTTGTGTTTATTTAGGCTGCATGTATGTATGTATTATTGTAATTTATAAAATCTAGTAGGTAGGAATATTGTTATTGTTTTAGTAATAAGAATTTTAGTATTTAAGGAAAAAATATTAGTAAATAAATTGAGTTCTATTTTTATACTTCAACGAAGAAGTGTGTGTAATTCAATTCCTGCGGAAATTAACAACTTTTGTATTATTATGTTGGCAACATCATGATATTTTAATTGTAATTTTTGTAATTTTTTAACCAGATGTTTTGAAAATAAAACGTCCTAGGTTTTAACAAAACATTTTTAACCACATATAACTGCCAAAATATTTTAAGTTCAAATGTTTTCATTTACCTGAACATTCAGGGTATAGTAACCCTTTCTGTTTATATAATATTGGGCAAAATTTGCGCCGGTTTTTTTTTTGATATGTATGTGCGTACCAATAACGTTTGGGAAATTTTTAAATGTCTTAAATTCTGTCATTAGGATTGCTTCCTCTATAAGAGATGAAGGCATTTTAATTTTTCTATTGCCCCAGCGAGCTCAGGCACGAGCCACTCTGGCTGAAATACTACACACTGTTGCTTGAGAGAACCCATAAAGAACGGCTGCATCATCTTAAATCTACGAATTGTTTTTTTAACTTCAATTTAATTTGTTATTATCGCTTTTTTGGTAATTGCTAAAATTAGTTTTTAAATTTCTGGCAGGCACATTTTTGCAAAAATTTAGTTTTAAATCAATTCTGTATAATAAAAGTGACACCCTTTTTTTAACATTTAATACTTTTTTTGATGTCTCGAATATTTTTAGAGATATCTAGCTCTAGCATTTCCTGATATCCTTAATTTTATAGTTCTCATTGTTTTGCTTTATTTGTCACTTTTTGTGCTATGAATCAAATTTTCGATGTAAAAGTTAAAATATTCAAAGCATGTAGGACAAAACATTTCTGTACCGTGCGGCAAACCAGTAACCAACAGACGATATACTATGTTGTTTCTACTTTGTGTTTACTTTAACAAATACTATCTATACCTATTTGAAAGACATTTTAAAATATAAGTGTAATGAATGGTAAAAAAAAGGTTTACATTATTTGAAATAAATCTTAATAGCTTTTTATATTTTATGCAAAAACTTATAACGACTTTAAGTTTTAACAGAGAACATACATAAGTATCTCGCGACCCACGTTATTTTTTACAAAAAAATCCATCAAACTGCTTATATTTAAAATTAATTCAAACATTAGTTATCGTTTTTCTAGAAAAAAAATTTTATGCGTATTAAACTTTTTTATTAAAATAAATAAGAAGATAAAAATGTTTAATTTTTCATGCAATTATTAAAATTTTATTTTAACAAACATTGAAATATCAGTTTATTAAACGCTTAAAGTAGGGTAAATGCTACAATAAATATTTCAAATTAATGAAACGTTTATTAAACTTTTAATAGGCTATTAAACATTTATAAATAATCTTTTTTCGACTTTTGCTTATTAATGACTTATAAAGCTGAAATGAAGTGTTTATGAATTAGACTGTAAATAAATATTACTTAACTTATATCAAAATTTAATAAAAATATCTAAAACAGCACGATATTTTACAATAACTTTAAAAAACTTCACATAAATTGCTCTGGTAAAAGGTTTGACATTCGTTTTGTTTTGATTCAGAGTGGAAGTATATCGAAGGCTTTGGCTTTAAATTTTGCTTGTAACCAAACGTTTAATAAGTATAGCAAAAACGTCAGCAGTAGCTCTGCTTTTCTACTTATATAATGTTAGGAAACAATCTAAATTCAAAGCCAAAGCCTTCAATGTACTTGTACCCTCAATCGCCATTATATATATTTTACTGGGTGTTTCAAAGAACTTTTTTTTTCTACACTACTTTGACTAAAAAAAAATTACTAAAAACGTTAAGCACAGAAAAAAGTACAAAAGGCCAAAAAAAAGTACTTTAGCTACTTTTTTAGGTGTTATGCAGAAAGCAGTACATTGATGAAAAAAAGTGCGTGTACTGCTAAAAAAAAGTACGTCTGGCAAGCCTAAATTCAAGCAATAAAATATCTTTCAAACATACTTAATTTTATCCTTGCAAAAATTATTTTAGGGTAAAAAGGAAAAATAAGTTCAAAGTCCATCAGGTATGCCTAATTTAAGAACCCTGTAGAAAAAAGTAATAACAACGAATATTTATAAAACATCTAAAAGGACTACCTTAAAACTTCGCATACATAGTTTCCTTAGCGTTACGAACATGTTTGGTCGTGTTTAATTGGCAACACATTTCAAACAAGAGTTTGTAGAGGGGGAAAAAAATTTTAAAAATAAATATTTCGAAAAAAAAACTTGCCTAACGTGAAGTTATAATATTAAAAGTAATTTTGTATATTTACCTTTCTAATTTATCATAGTGCTTGAGTACTAAATGTCTTGCTAACGTTGGTAAATCTTTTGCATGTTCTTCGCAATCTTTAATAATACAAGGCAATTGTTGCTCCTTTTTGAATGCTGTCATGCACGCATGATTTAATAAATTCCAAAAGGAGTTATATTTTCCAAGGCACAACTAAAACAAATAAATACAATAATTAATAAAGATCTATAAATTTAAAAAAATTGTCACATTTTGTGGGAAAAAAATCATTTCAAATAACGACTTTTAAATTTATTTTTAGAAAACAAGAGTTTAAGTAGAAAATTTATGATATTTTAATTACTCGATTTTAAAATTCAAGTTTTTATTAAAAAATGTTTACGATAAATTTTGTTTAAATTTATGTACAGTAAACAAGCAAATCTGTATGTATAATAAGGTGGGTATGGTAGTAATATATTTTATATAAAATTTTATTTTGGAAATAATAAATTTATTTTGTGTTAACAATTGAAAAATCCAATTTTTTATAAATATTTTAAATTATTTGAAAGATTAAACAAAACTTATTTTATATATACATAAATTAAATATTCTCAAGTGAAATTATTATAACTTGTAAAGTATATAAAACACAAACGTCACCACAGTGGGTCGCTAAAAAGTTGAGCCAGCCACCCGCTTGAATTAATGATATGTCAAAAAATGTTCTAAAACCGGAAAAAACTCCTCCAAATACAGCGCTTTTTGTTTTTTATTTATTACGCTGCCATTTAGAGTATCACATCGAATATCGTTGTTCATGGCTTCCTATAAATTTAGTACTTTTTGCTGGCAAAAACGTAAGCAACTACAGTAAAAGTTATTTTAGGGGACAGCTCTAATAAGCGGACATCTCTTTTGACAAACAATTCTTGAAATCTTTGGAACCGTTTTTAGTATCCTGAAGAAAATCCCTTAAACGGACGCTCTCGTGGCCGATCGCGGACATAAATAAACCACTTTTTTGGGCAAAAATTTCTAATAAGCGGACACTTTAAAAAAATATTTAAATGATAAAACAGAGTCACATTAACAGAGTTGCAAAAATATTAAAAAAAAATTTGTGATTCCCCTTTTGAGTTTTCAGATGTGATAAATCTGTGTACATGTTCACAATTAATTCAACTTACTTGAAATAACTTCGATGCAGAAGATGATATTCCTTTATATATTCTTTGTAGATTGGTTAAAAAAAATGTAGAATTTGTTAAATTTACAACTATTGACGGAAATCTATTAACAGAATCGGATAATATAAAAATTTTTGATGATGAAGTGGAAATAAGCTCATCAGAAAATGGAATTTGCATCGTAGAAGAGGACCACGACAAAATATCTTCTTATAAAGAAACCTTAGAAGAATTTAGACGTTTAGTGAAGTTTGCAAAAGACGACTACACAGCATTCGAACAAGGGCTTCCAATCGGGATTTTCGGGATATTTTGAATCCCGGGATTCACGGGATTTTTCGGGATGTATGAAAAAAACTTAATTTTCCAGTAAATACTCAGATGTATTTCATGAACATATAGGTATTATTTATTTCCAAAAGATATAATAAAACAAACTTATGCCCAATTTTCAGGATAGTATTTCAATCAATATTAAGTTAATTTTCATAACAAACTTAAATAGTATTTAAAACAGATTGGTTTTTTGAGTTTTATTTGAAAAGTATTATTTAATTAAGATCAAAGTATGGTAGCACTACTATACAAAAAAAATATAAAAAAGTGTATTTATTTACAAGGTGGTCTGAAAAAACAGCTGACTGTTAATGCTTTGCCTGTTGTTGTTGTATTGTTGTAATATTGAGGCCACCTTGCTAAAATATTACAATGGAAACTTAAGTTGAAATTAAGTGTACCACATCGACGACTTAAGTTTCACTTAAGTTTTTAGTGAAGAAGACAATTTTGTATTTAAAACGATTTAAAAAAAAAATGTGTTTTAATATCAATCCTGAAAATTGGCCATTAGAATGCTATTATGGAGATCAAATGAAGAAAAATCAAAACAAAAAAATATTTTAGATTATTTTCCTACTTTATAGTTCTTGTTTAAGGCTGTTTTACACTATCACACAAGTCTTAAGACTTTTGGTCTGATTTGTAATCTGATTGTCAAAAAATCAAAGAGAAATTTTTTTTCATTACATTTTGCTTCTACACTATCACACTTCAAATAAAAAGTAAAATCTTTGTGATTTATGAGATCCACTTTAGATTACAAAATAAAGACGAAAAAACATTTTATTAAGCATTGGAACATTGTTAGCTGGCGTATTATGCACTAACTTGCACCTTGGTCCTCAGATATATTTTTGCTTTATTTTTAATATTTCTTTAATATTTAATAATTTTTATTTTGATGTGGCCGGCCAATTATTCAACAGCTGTTTTTTTATTTTCTTCTAGGGTGGAAAAGTTGATACAATCATATTTTTTTATTTTTTTTTCGTCTGTACCGTATTAACGATTTTTTACAACAAATATTTGTGATTTATTTAAATTTTAAAAGAATTCACTTGAAATTTTATATTTTTTTTTATCGTTTTGCAATTTTTTATTAGAAAAAATAATAGTGAATATTTGTGCACAAAATTTTAATTTTCCATCCCTGATTTTCTTCTTGTGCTTTTGTAAAAACACAATTCTGATAAAATGAAAAATCTAATCGTTTAGAAAAATTTCAAAAAATAGAGAGAACCATACGACTGCCAAATTTCTTTACGTATTTTTTGACATTTCATTACAAAATGTTTTTACACTATTATACATTATGAATTACACGGTGAGACAGTCCAAAAAACCTGGGACCGGATATCATTTTTCTTGTAGGGCTTGTCGAGTAAAACAAGATTTCAATAGTGAAATATACCGGACACCTCCAAAATCCGGATTTACGGGTAAAAAACCGGTTTTTGTGCCTTTGCGCACTTATAAGCCTGTAATTTTGTTGATAATGATCCGATTTTCAATTTCTTACTAGATTTGGAAAGAAGAAACTGAGATCTTTCGAACAATGTATAATTTGTTTAATAAAACTGGAGAAATTTGGATGTTATTGTCGAGCAAACACAAATTTTGTAGATTTTTCAAAAAAATTTCAAATTTAGTGACGTTTTTATACATTATTTTCTTAAGAAACTATAATACTATTGAGTTTATTCAAAAAGTACGTTTATTAACGATTACAACGCATATTTGGGTTTAAAAATAGATAAGTAATTGACTGAGTTATTTAACTTTTCATGAAAATAAACTTTTAAACATTTTATAAAAATTTTATTAATCAATTAATCTTCTTTCCAAAACTGGTAAGAAATTGAAAATCGGATCATTATCAACAAAATTACAGGCTTATAAGTGCGCAAAGGTACAAAAACCGGTTTTTTACCCGTAAATCCGGATTTTGGAGGTGTCCGGTATATTTCACTATTGGAATCTTGTTTTAGTCGACAAGCCCTACAAGAAAAATAATATCCGGTCCCAGGTTTTTCTATTTCATTCAATTTTGTAACATTGTGTTATTTGTAAGTTTTTGACATGTCTTAACACAAAGTATTATAGTCTAAAATGGCCTTTAATAATATAAAAAAATTTAATAAAATTTAAATTTATTTCTTTCCAATAAAGGGACATCTCTATCTTGCGGACAAAATCTTCGCCAACAGAAGGTGTCCGCCTACGAAAGCTTTCACTGTATTCCTTAATATTTCTGTCTATTGACTACTATTTTTAATAATAAAAAATGTTTATTTTTTTGAAATTGCAGTTTTTCTAGTTTATTCAATTAATTATGATGAAAATCCTTTTAAATAATTGGACACAGGATTTTCTTTTATAAAAAATAATATTTAATTTATTTAAACAAAACTATACTATTGAAGTACAAAAAGAATTATGTGAACATTTTTTCAATGCTTTTAAAAACAATAAAGTATTTTTCAAAGCCTACTAGAAAAATATAAATGTTGAATAAGTGAAGGTTTTAGTTTAAAGTATATTTCCAACACTCCCCCTCAACATGTATATTTTTTACAAGTTTATAATTATTCTTTTAAATTTAACGAATTAACAAACTTATTATGTTTTGATTTAGCTAAATTTTTTGTAAATATATCCGCAATCATTTCGTCTGTGGGGCAGTATTTTAAATTTATTTCCTTATTATTTACTACTTCTCGAATGTGGTGATATTTTATGTCTACTATATGTTTGCTGCGATTGTGAAAAACTGGATTTGTAGCTAGCTTTAAAGCACTTTGATTGTCGACATTAAGTTCAATACTTTCTTCTTTTAAAAATCCAAGTTCCTGTAATAATCGCCTTAAGTATAACGCTTCTTTTGACGCGTTAGAAATAGAAAAATATTCAGCTTCAGTTCTACTTAAAGCTGTCGTGAATTGTTTTTTGGATTCCCAAGATATTGCACAATTTCCCAGATAAAAAACATATCCAGAATAAGATTTTCTATCGATTGAACATCCACCCCAATCTGCATCTGCATAACCGATCAGTTGGTTTACCTTTGGAAAATTTCAGTTTTAGATTTTGGGTTCCTTTTAGATATCGTAAAATATGTTTTGCCGCTGTAAAATGTTCTGCATTAGGATTTGTGTTCTTCTGAGCTAGTTTATTTACAGAATGTAATATATCTGGTCTCGTGGTTAATGACAAATATAACAACGATCCAATAAGCGATTGATATAAGGTGCTATCAACATTTTTGCATTATTCATCACATTTAATTTGGTAATTAGGTTCTAAAGGTACTGATGATGGCTTGCAGTTTTCCGTATTGTATTCTTGTAACAAATCTCTAATATAAATTTCTTGACTTATCTCAATATCACCAGTCTCACCATCACGTGTTTCCTTAATACCCAAAAAATGTTCCAGTAAACCTTTATCCGTCACTTCAAATATCTTGCTAATTTCAGATTTAAAGCTTACTATTTCTTTTTTATCTCTACAACCAACAATTATATCGTCCACGTAGACTGCAACTATAATCAAATTGTTATTTTTAACCTTTTGATATAAACATGGTTCGTTCTGACAGTTTTTAAAACCGAGTTGACATAAAACTTCGTTTAGCTTTAAATTCCACTCTCTACCGGCCTGTTTTAACCCGTATAGAGACTTATGAAGACGTAAAACATTCCTTGGGTACTTTTTATCTTCAAAACCCTTTGGCTGTTGCATATAAATTTCATCGGTTAGATCTCCATTTAGGTATGCTGTAACGACGTCTAACTGATGCAGGTGCATTTTGTGCTGAACTACTAAAGCTAAAATCATCCTTATTGTTTCATGTCTTATTACAGGTGAAAACGTCTCTTTATAATTGATACCATATTTCTGACTGCAACCTTTAGCTAATAGCATTGCTTTAAAACGATCGATTTTGCCTTCACTATTTTTCTTGTGGCAACTCTTCTAACGACCAAGTTTCTTTTTGTTTTAATGAAGATATTTCCTTTTCCATAGCTTCTTGCCATTTCTTACTATTTTGACTGGATAATGCCTCTTCGAACGTCTGTGGAACTTGTTCAAGCTCCTCCACCGCATTATTCAGGACTTGGGGAATTTTTCTAGGACGACATGGTCTACCATTTCTGAAAATGGTTGGTCTTCCTGGTCCACGCTTTACTTTTTCATTAGTTTCTAAAATTTCATCTATGGAACTCTCATTTACTTCATCTTCTGCATTGAAATATAGCAAATCTTCGTTATCTGAGCTTTCTGACTCTACTGCTTCCTGTATTTGTGGTTCTTCTTCTTTAGTACCATCCTGGTTCAAAAACTCATCAAAACTTATAAAAACTTGATTTTCATTAATATTTTCTCCACCGGGCAAAAAATGTTCATCAAACAAAACGTTTCGACGCTCAATGACCTCACGATTTTTCTTATCATACAAACGATATGCTTTAGATACACGTGAATACCCCACCATCGCCATGCTTGAACCTTTGGGATCGAATTTCCCTTTCTTTTTGTTCAATACAACTACGTTTGAACCAAACACTTTCAAATGATTGACACTAGGTTTACGGCCAGTCCATGTTTCAAACGGTGTTTTGCAATCTAAGCATTTTGTTGGAGATCTATTACGTAAGTAAACAGCAGTTGCTACTGCTTCAGCCCAAAGATTTTGACTAAATCCAGAATCAACTAACATACAACGAGCCATTTCTACGGTAGTACGATTAGCCCTTTCGGCAACGCCATTTTTCTGTGGCGTATAAGGTACGGTAAGCTGACGTTGTAGTCCACACTGTTCCAAATACTTACTAAAATCATTGCTAAGGTATTCTCCTCCATTATCACTGCGAAGGCATTTAATTTTGCGATTTGTTCGTCTTTCAACCAACTCTTTAAAAATTTTAAATTTTTCGAAAACTTCGCTTTTGTATTTTAGAAAATAGACAAAAAATTTTCTTGATTTGTCATCTATGAATGTCACGAAATATTTTGACCCACCAATTGAGTTTACATTCATAGGCCCACATACGTCCGAGTGTATTAAATCTAATAATTCATCTGATTTACTTTCCGATTTTTTAGGGAATTTAATTGCATATATTTTGCTAACCATACAAGTTTGAAGGGTTTTTCAGATTCTTTATACACATCCATACCTTGAACCATATTTTTCTTCGATAACTCATTCAGACTTTGGTAGTTCAGATGTCCATACCAGAGAACTGCAAAATCATAATTTTTTTTGATTTATTCATACGCTAAAATTTACATTCATTCTTTGCTTGCAAAACAAAGTTCAACGTAGGTAATTTTTACATCCTTTCGTACACATTTGATTTTTGCATTTATTCGTTTTTTTATTGAAAATGCTTTATTTGAATTTTTGTTGCTCACGCAATATAACACAACTGAGTAAATTCAAAAGAAGACATTCTTATACTTTTGTTTACAATAACAACAACAACAATAAACCACTCGATGAGACGCTTTTTTAAAATTAACAACAATAAAAACAACAATTACAAGAATATATTCCCTACTAGCATTTGGAAGATTGTTTTATCAAAAATCACCTAACTACGTCTTCCTCGAGTACTTTTGATGATTAAAAACTGATTAATCACTTGCGCGTTTGAAAAAAGACTCGAAAATGATTCGTTTTTATGCTTAAAAAGTATAATATTGAAAATACAAAAACAAAACATACAGCAATTGTACCTACTACTACTACTACTGTACTTTTTAAAATGAAAAAAGTCTGTTTCTACCCTGCAAATAATAGGACCAGTCCAAACACGAGTGTAAAGAGTAGTCCACAAGGGACCAGGACTAGTTCAAAACTAACCCAAACGTATGGAAAAAACCTGGTCTATGTAACATTACGATGTCCTAGGAGAGGACCATATAACCCACCTATGGACCACTAAGGAGTAGTTTTAAAACTACTCCATGGTATACTCAAGAGGATTAGTTTTGAAAAAACGAAGACATGTCGTCTCACTACAAACACTTTTTAACAATGACATGGTCCATGCTTGCATTACATCGGACCAGTCCATGGAGTAGTCCATTTTATCAAAATGTCATCAATCAGGTGGTCCAATATTTGCAGGGTATGGAAATTGTGTGTACCTACATATGTATGTGCGTTTAGTTTCATTTCAATTTTTTTTTCTTTTACTACATAGTTGCTGCTGAATGTCTTCATGAGCAAGTATGGGCACCACTACATTAAAAGCTTTGCATGTGTGGCATTGTATTGGCTTGTTTACGTTTACATTTGTTGGTTTTATGCTCTTTTGCTCTTTGTTTTTTGTGTTTGTATACACATCGTTCGCCCTTTTTGCATTTTCATTTTGCATTTGCCCATAGCTGTTCATGAGTAATAATTGCTTCATTTCTGGCTTTTTTGATTGTATTTTTTTTTTCTTTACCAAAACAATCATTGTCGTACCGAACACACAAACATCTTTATTAAAAAACGAAGCTAACGATTGTATAAATAACAAGGCACGATGTGCGTTATTTGAATGACTGCAAACCAGCAGCGAATATTTGCGGTTGCACAAGTTTGATTGTATGACCGCAAGCGAGTGTATTTGTTGCTGTTGATTAAATGCGATTTTTTTTCAATCGCATAAAGCTGTTCTCTGGTCCATACCTACGATGCCAAGTTTCATTTTTTGAACTTACAACACATATTTTCTCTGCTGATTGTTGGACATAAAACACGAACAGATTTTCTTCTCTTTTGGCTTTTAGAACTAATTCACCATTGTTATCCGTAAATATTGCACCATTTTTGTAGAATTTAATTTTACCGCCATATTCAACCACTTTGCTAACTGATATATTATTAACAATAATTTTGACAGTTCCAATTCCTTCATTAGATTTGGCAAAATTTGTAAACAAATTTTGATTTGCACACATATGACTTGTAGCTCCACTATCTATGTACCAGGATTAGGGTATTCATTTAATCGGGATTTTTCTTTAATCGGTTAATCGCTCGATTAATTAACTGAGGTTTTGGTTTAATCGGTTTCTAATCGGTTAACCGATTAATAAAGTTTTGTTATAAATTAAGTAATATCAATATATAAAAATGCAAAAATGATTTATAATTTGGTATTTATTAGTAAAAAAAAAAAAACAATGGCATAACAAAAAAACAATTCTTGAACAGAATTTGTATGTAAAAAGTAGATAACTCCATGCATTTTTTGACAAAACTAGGTAACTCCATAGTGTCTTAAAAAACAGAAGCATTAGAAGTTTAAAACGGCGTTGTTTCGAAAACTAAGACAGAAAGAGCGAAATAGAAAAAAATCCGGTCTAAAGCTCTTTGGTTCAAAATGTTAAACCTAAACATTGCAACTCCCGAGAATTCAGGGAATATTATATGCGTTCTTTTCATGAAAGTTTGTTCGAATGTTAAGGGGGTAAAAAGGGTAAAAACGGATAAATTCGGTTATATTATATATCCATAACTAAAAGAGATACAAAAAAATGTAATACCTATCGTTGCTCTTTAGAAAAATAAGCCGTCAGCCGTCTGGTACTTTTTAGAATTTTGGCCTTTTTAGGGAGTAAACGGGTGAAACCTGTAATTTGGGAAATTTTTTGTCACCCCATCTATCTTTTAAATCAATAAACATACAAATAAAGTTAATATCGCATTCGAAACTAATCTAAAAAATCCAAGTACGAATTCGGTACTTTTTCGAAATTGGAACGTTAATTGTCTGGATCCCAATGCAATATTGCAATTTCTAATACTTTAATGGGGAGAAAAAAGTACCAAAAAGGGGGAACACGGGAAACTTAATTCCTTTCCTTAGATTTTTGTTTTACAATGGTACTTTCTTTAATTAAAGTTAATATTTTACCTATAAACATAAGCGTCCTGAGTGGAAAAGAATTTTTTGGTACTATTTTGTTATTTAACTTGTATTTTTTTGGAATTTCGGTTAGTATCGGACCTAAGGTCCTCAGACATGCAAGGTCCTCAGTGAATGACAGTCTGTATGAGTGTCTTTTTGGTACTTTTTGTTGGTAAACTGGTAATTTTTTCAATTGTCATTAATATTGCACCTATAAAAATAATTTAACATGGAATTTCCTGAACGGATGAGAATAACTTTTTGGTACTTTTTTGTTTTTCAACTGGTTGTTTTTTTATCTAGAAACATTAACTTTGGCATAGAAGTACATATGTTCACGAATGAAAGGTAGATCTCGAAAGCAATCCTTAATGCAGCTTATCTTATTTCTCAATTCTTTTCCAGTATTTCTCTAAACATTTAAAATCCTCCATTATGACATAATTAGATTGCTTCAGTTAATTAATTAACCAAATTCTGTTAAAAGATTCTTTGTGTTACAATCGAGAGTTTATTTTATTATCAGTTCATCATCTGACTCATCCTGGCAAAGCTCAGCACCGAACATATTCTTATTTCGTACTGTATTTAAAGAATGTATTCCAAGAAGGAAAAAATATTTTACTATACAAATACATTTTTGTAAAACACAAAAATATATGCTAAAATACTACAAAAAAATTTAAAATTTTGTTACTTCGGTTAATCGACTGAAATTAACCGGTTTAATCGTTAATCGAAAAAAGCCAATTTTAAATTAACCGATCAGTTAATCGGGTAGTAATTAATCGGTTAACCGATTAACGGTTAACCGAATGAATACCCTAACCAGGATATTGAACTACTTACTTTTTTAGTTTTCGCCATTGGAATGAGGGGATAAGATTTTGCATTTTCACGTTTTGAGTTACACTTGTTGGCATAATGGCCCTTTTTACCGCATATAAAACAATTTCCTTTCGTTACCTTTGAAATTTCCTTATTTGCATTGTTTCTGTTTCGTATTTCCTTCTTCGTTGCACTGAAAGCTTGCTGCACTATTGGTGACTCATTTTGTTGATTCTTACGTTCGTGTTCTTCTAATAACTTTATTTTTAAAGTTCCTAACACAGGTAAAGAGTCCCTCGTCTCCATAGCTACAACAAAATTTTCGTACTCCTTTGGAAGACTTGACAGTAGAATAATTACGAGCAATTCATCTTGAATTCGTATTCCGACATCTGCTAATTTCTCGGAAATATCACAAAAACCATTAAGATATTCAGCCATATCTTTGTTCTCCTTCATATTCAAACTCAACAGCTTCTTATATAAAGAAACTTTCTGCATTGGACCGCTAGGTTTGTAAACTTCCATAAGTTTATTCCACGCATCTTCAGACTTCTTAACATTTTTAATATAATTGAGTTGGGTCGACTTCACGCTTAACATTATTGTAGCTAAGGCTTTCTCATCATTAGTTTCCCACTCTAAAACTTTTTCGGCACTCCATGTTGCACCAATTTGTTCATTACCATTCACATATTTCCAAAAACCAGAATGAATTAAGATACTCCTCATATGAATACTCCACGTTTCATAATTCTTTTCGTCCAGCTTTTCTATCTGGTACAATGAGGATGACGCCATGTTGAACAACTTCTTTTTGATTCAATAGTACACCAAACAGCTTTCTGTGCCAAACGTTCTGTCTGGGCCCATAACCTGATGAAAATCCTTTTAAATAATTGCACAGGATTTTCTTTTATAAAAAATAATATTTAATTTATTTAAACAAAACTATACTATTGAAGTTCAAAAAGAATTATGTGAAAATTTTTTCAATGCTTTTAACAACAATAAAGTATTTTTCAAAGCCTACTAGAAAAATATTAATGTTGAATAAATGAAGTGTTTTAGTTTAAAGTATATTTCCAACAAATTTAACCGTTTTCGAAATAAGTTTATCAGGGATGTTCTGGAAATCGAAAACGAAAAACGCAAGAATTTGAAGTTGCTTTTAAAACACTTTTAATCCAGAGCTGTAAATGAATCATTAAAGTTTGATTTTAATACATTACTGAATTAGTAGAAACTGGGAATTATTTCCTTCCGAAGGTTACTTTATATTATCAGCCATGTCACAGAGTACAATTCCATTCGGAAACGGAATTCATTCCGTATTTTGGTGCTTCAGAAAATGACGAAAAAATGTTTCGGAATGAAACCATTTTTGTTTTCATGAACGGTATGAGAGTTGTCTGTATCTGAAAGGCCACAAAACTATAAAAATACACTTTCCATCAACAAACAAATATGTTTTCTTCAATTCCGAAGGGAATCATTCCGAACGGAATTGTACTCTGTGACATGGCCCA
The DNA here is from genome assembly GCA_930367215.1 of Pollenia angustigena. Classification (NCBI taxonomy): domain Eukaryota; kingdom Metazoa; phylum Arthropoda; class Insecta; order Diptera; family Polleniidae; genus Pollenia; species Pollenia angustigena. The sequence goes on from OV884060.1 coordinate 202,176,138, forward strand.
ATATTCAACATTTTTCATTTTTCGAATTTATTTTATGAGCTAAATTTCAGTTATGTTTTTTATAAAGCATTTTTGCAATAGTTCTATTCCTTAAATTTTTCAGAAATTACTTTATACACTATTGTATTTTGTATTTTCTTTGTTTTAACTTTTTACCTTAGCCTTCTTTTGAACAGCAATGAGGTATATTGTATGTACAGAAAAATTTAGAATGATGTTATAGACTTCTTTGTAGTAAAACTTACGGACTGCTCAAATTCTTCTTTTCTACTGAAATTCTTAAGGCCCAACTATAATTTGCATTAGCTTGCTTAAGCTTCCTGTCAAATGCATTTAGAAGCACAAAAACAAAATAAAAACATTTGATTCCGTACAGAAAGTGCAATCAGTTTCACACTTTGCTTAAGCAAATGACAGATTCATAAAACTTAACAAAAAGTTTTCTTAAGTACAATATGATTTAACACATATGATTTACATGTATATTATACAGTGGCTTAAGCCAACTTAATAAATAAATACATTTTATCCAGTTAAAAAATTATTTAATTTTTAAAAATGACTTTTTTTTTAACATGATACGGTTCCAATTTTTAAAAACGTACAAAATCCATATAAATTGATCTCGTTTGTTATAAATGCCAATTAGCAATACTTTTTGTGAAAGGACTTAAGGTATTTTTAATAATCACAAGAAACCTTTCCTTTGACCGAATAAAGGATACAATTTTATTAAGACTAAATCGTGATGAAAGTTGCAACATGTTTCAAACATTTTTGCTTACAACTAAAGTAATAGAGTTATTAAACTCCGAAAATAACAATACAAATTATGTAAAAGAGGCTAAAAAAAATAGTTATCAGCCATGTTCTGGAACACAAAACCGAGTAAAAATTAAATCGATCAAACTTTGAAAACGAACCAGTGTTTAAAGTTCATTATATCAATTCGTTTTATATACTTTATACTATGAGTACAGCTTATCTTCATTGGAACCAATCTTAAAATAAGGAAAAACTACGGTTAATTGTAAAAAAATTTTACGGAAAATCTCCATTGATTTCAATTTCACTAGATTTCGATTTTAATAATATGGCTGTAAATGTGCTTTTTTGTGATTTAAATTAATATCTACCAATGCGAGTTTGTGTACATATCCGTTGGCTTTTGCTGCCACCTGTGGTGAATTGGCCCTCATATAAACATAATTTTGTAATATGACAAAAGACTGAATTTTAAATGTTGCGTTTCCTTGCTTTTTATGCTTTTTTTATTTTGAAAAAATATGAAGTAAAACTTTACGTTTTCTTTAAGTTAAGTGCATTTTAAAATTGTCCAGTTATTTGTTCAAAATCCAGGTGAATTTTTTCTATTGTCCAGTTATTTGACTCTTGGTATCTGGCAACCCTAACTCCATAGTACTTAAAATGCACTTTTTACATTTTTAAATAAAGTGTCTAATTGAAAAAATAAGTATTAAAAATGGTAAAAATATTATTAAAGAATTTCAATATATAAAGATACTAGCTTAACCCGTTGCGCTTCGCTACAATGCTTTAGCCAACTTTGAAGACTCTCCCTTTAATAGTTCTTCAGTTTGAACAAAGTTTGAACATTCTCACTACAACAGTTCTTAAGATATACGATATTAAACATTGGCGTCCTATGGTGGGTACCACTTCCCCCGCTGCTATTTTGTTTAAATTTTGGGGCTCAGAAGATCATACTACCAAAGGTCCAACAAAATGCGTGCAGTGGCTCTTATTAATATTTCTATCTATGAGGGATACTGCTCCTCCCCTGTCTACCCCGCCTATTTTTATATTAAAATGTATAGTTTACCCTAATAGTAGCTCTTACCACGTTTGAAGACTTTCTCTTTAATAGTTCTTCAGTTGAGCGATATTTAATATATGCATACTATGGGAGGTGTTTCCCCAATGCGCCTTCCCGCTTTATTTTTATTTTCAAAAGTGTAGTATACCATAAGAGTGACTTCCACAAAGTTTGAACATTCTCACTACAACAGTTCTTAAGATATACGATATTAAACATTGGTGTCCTATGGTGGGTACCACTTCCCCCGCTTCTATTTTATTTCAACTTTGGGGCTCAGGAGATCCTACTACTAAAAGTTCAACAAAATGCGTGCAGTGGCTCTTATTAATATTTCTATCTATGAGGGGTACTGCTCCTCCCCTGTCTACCCCGCCCATTTTTATATTGAAATTTATAGTTTACCCTAATAGCAGCTTTAACCACGTTTGAAGACTCTCCCTTTAATAGTTCTTCAGTTGAGCGATATTTAATATATGCATCCTGCGCCCACCCGCTTTATTTTTATTTTCAAAAGTGTAGTATACCATAAGAGTGACTTCTACAAAGTTTGAACATTCTCACTATTACAGTTCTTAAGATATGCGATGTTAAACATTGGCGTCCTATGGGGGATTCCACTTCCCCCGCTGCTATTTTATTTCAATTTTGGGGCTCAGAAGATCCTACTACCACAAGTTCAACAAATTGCTTGCAGCGGCTCTTATTAATATGTCTTCTATGAGGGGTACTGCTCCTCCCCTGTCTACCCCGCACATTTTTATATTGAAATTTATAGTTTACTATAATATTTACTTTAACCACGTTTTAAGACTCTCCCTTTAAAAGTTCTTCAGTTGAGCGATATTTAATGTATGCATCCTCTGGGAGTTATTTCCCCCCTGCGCCTACCCGCTTTATTTTTATTTTCAAAAGTGTAGTATACCATAAGAGTGACTTCTAGAAAGTTTGAACATTCTCACTATTACAGTTCTTACGATATGCGATGTTAAACATTGGCGTCCTATGGGGGATTCCAATACCCCCGCTGCTATTTTATTTCAATTTCGGGGCTCAGAAGATACTTCTACAAAAAGTTCAGCAACATGCGTCCAGCGGCTCTTAAGATATGCGATAATTTATATTGGCATCCTATGGGGGGTACCAATTCCCCTGCCCCTATATAAAAAATAAGTAGCCTATTTTATTTTTAGGGCTCACGTGATGTTACTGTAAAAATTTCAGAAAAATCGGTTTAGTAGTTTCGGAGTCTATAAGGCGACAAACAAACAAACAAACAAACATACAAACATTTTTCATTTTTATATATATAGATTAAATGATCGATGTCGATGTTTTTTAGTTTTGACGGCGATGTATCGCCGATGTATCGTCCATCATCGACGTTAATATCGATCTTTATGAACGATACATCGATGTTTTCTAAACGTTTGCATCCCTACACCAGCAGAATGTAATGCATTTTCTGGCCCGCTACGGCCTTCGTCAGCATTCTTTGTGTCACACTGGATAGTGATACTTTATAAATTGAATGTATTTAACTCAACAATTTTAACAAATAGAAACTGGGAATTATTTCCCAAATTAATTAGGCAGAAATGAATTTCAATTCGTTTTCCAACTCCAATGAATTGGTAAAATGAATTGCAGTTCGTTTCCAATTCAAATGAATTTGTTAAAGTGAATTGCAATTCATTTCCAACTCATTTGAATTGATTAAAATTTGAATTGATTTTGTATTGGAATGGAATTGCCAGGTAGCGGCAAAATAGGAATTAAATTCCTATTTTTTTTCAGCGTACTCAAATTAGGTTAACCCACCGGGTGCACCGCTTGAGTGTTTTTACCTTGTTTTACAGTGTTATTGAACTGTAAAATTATATCGGGAACAATTTTTGAGTTGCTTAAGTTTGTGCCACTAGTGTATATTACATTTAAAATAACTGTTGTTTTTGTACCTGAATTAAATTAAAATTATCATTTAAGGATTTGGTTTAAAATAAGTCTTGTTATCAAAGTTATTTTTGGGAATACCAAATTTATTATTAACAAAATTTCTATATGACGTGATAAATTCCAAATTTTATTTTTTGATAAATACACTGAAATTTATTGTTGAGGGAAAGGTAGTATTTAAGAAAACTGTGTTTTTGGATAATTTGCTAAGATCGGCATGAAAGCAAAGTCTAATATTTATTAAAAGTTAGAGCTGTAAAGAACCACAGGAAAAAATAGATTTACAGCTTTAACGATTTTTAATAACTATTAGACCTATCATGCCTTTATTTTCAAATTTTTGCCAATTTTTGCTAATTTATCCATTTTTATCGATTTTTTGCCATTCCTTATATTTAGTTATGGGGAATTTTAATCAATTTTAAGGCTTGTTTGAAATATTAAACATTTTCGCTATTTTTGCAAATTTTACGAATTTTAGCAATTTTTACGAACCTTTGTTATCCTTTTCGGCAATCGTCGACTTAACTATTTCCGTAAGTAATAAACAAAGAAGAATAACATATTTATTGAAACTAGTGTTCGCCTAATGGTTAAAATTCGACCACACATTTTTATATAAATATGAAGAAAACTTAGTTCATCTAAAGATTAGTGAATTAACATGTTTTGAGCATTTATTATAAAAATTGAAAAAACAAAAATGTATCAAAAAAGCCTCCTTTATAGATTGTCATCCACTCAGGACATTGAATGTTTAATCTCATGTTTCTATGTCTAATATTTCCGAAAACTAATCAAAGTACCAAATGTAGAACGAAAAAGTATCAAAAAGCTCCCTCTTATACATTCTTTTTCAATCAGAACCATGCATGTTTATTTTTATCTTTGTATGTCGCAAGGCCCATCTATCAGGTCTGCTTACTTGTACAAAAACCAAAAACGATTCTTTTTAGTTGTCAAAAATTTACGACCACATATACAAAGTAAAAGGAAAAAACGTGTCTGTGTGACATAAACAAACGTATACATCAGTGTTGAAAAATTCAGTACTTTGGTACTTTTTTCAGTACTTTTTCATATTAAAAATACCGCAGTACCCCCGCGTTGTTTTCAGTACTTTTTGGTCATCATGTGTTTGTTGCTAAACTTATGTTGTTTTATTTTAAAAATAATGTTAATATTAAAATGCAAAGCGTGGACGCCAGGATTCATATTTTGCTTTCCAGAATGTGATATTTATAAAAAGGGATGCAGTGGAAAATATGTTAGTGCAAAATTTAAATGAAAACAATATTTCTAGAAACACGCAATGTTAAGGAAATGGTTTATGAAGTAAAAGAAACTGCGAAATCATATTATTCATCAATTTGCGAAACATTAAGAACTAAAGTTTTTTTTGAAAATAAATCCTTAAAATATTGCTTTAGAAAAAACCAATAGCATAATACTGTTGTTATTAATGTTATTTACAAACGATAAAGAAAACTATAATTATATCAATTCTCAATTCCGTGTTCTAGCGGATCTTTCAGAAAAAGCATTTCAGAACTGAATATATTAAAATTTCCTGGAAATTTATAGCCAATATAAGAATCAACACTAATGTTTGCTGACATTTCACATATTGGTTATGGTATTTTATGGATACCACATTTCTGAGCATAAATTGAACGCACATTTTCAAATCCAAAATGATGTAAAAAGCAAAGGAAGAAATCGTTTACACGTAGAAACTGTTTCAAGTTTGATAAAAACTAAAGATCTATTAAAATCAACTGGTGGTTGCTGTTGTAGTTATAATATTTCATATGATCTCTTAAAGGAAATTTGCTTTATCTTATAACACTGAATTAAAACCTTTATTTTAAAACATTAATGTTTTAGGCTCACACACTTGCAATATAACTGTTCAATTTTATCGCCAATGTGCATGTGATTTTCGAAGGTGACATAATATATTGGCAAGAATCGAAATCGGAAAGAAGTGCAATCTACTGTGAAATGTGTTGCCAACAATGTACAATGCTGTTTTTGAGTTCCGCCATATTTTTATTAAACCCATTGTGCCACTTATTAAATAATAATATAGGACAATATAGAAATAATATGGCGGATAACATGGATGGGGCGCTTGACGCTTATGTATAACAGAAATATTATTTACATGTGTACGTCAAATATAAATACTGTTTTCTATTATTATTATTATTATTATTATTAATTTCCCGTAGTTCCTAGGTGGAACATAGGTTTTCTATTAAATACTTAGATAAATGAATTCCAATAAAATATTTTTTGCTCCTTTAATTTTCATAAATTATTGTTTTTTTTTTTAACAAAAAGTACCATTTGGTGGGAAAAATACTCTTTTAGTTGAAGTTCAGTACCATTTCAAAATTTCAATTTTGCAACACTGGTATACATGCACATGTAAGCAAAATGTAAACAACTTTTGGCAACTAAAAATAACATAAACAATGATAATCAGGCTTCTTGCGCAGACCTTTTCAATGGGCCTTGGTAGGTCGAATATTAACACAAATTCAAAAAGTACCAGATAAAAAACAAAAAGTACCAAAATTTTTCATTTTATGCACATATAACATTATGTTTCGAAGTTCAATATTATAGAAAATTTAAAAATGATGACATGAAGCACGGAAAAGTAAAAAAAAAGAAATTTAATTTCCCGTATTTCCCCTTTTTAATACTTTTTCCCCCAAAGAGGAGTAAAGCGTTCTTAACTGTTTTGCCTGTGCCGATTTATATATAAGATTAATATACGGAGGGTATGTTCTAGAAATCGAAACGAACTGGATTTAAAATCGAGCAAATTTTAAAAACGAACCTGTAATGCAATTTCATAAAATATTCCCTTTTATATACCAATTTTTTTGACTACCATTTTTAGCTTTATATAATTTACTCTTAAAACGAGAAAAAACTGCGGCAATTTTTTGGAGACATTTTTATTATTTTACTAGCTGACCCGACAGACGTTGTCCTGTCCGAATTAGAAAAAAATGTTTGCGTTAAATTTTTAAAATCCGTTAAAAAGAGGAAAAAAGTATTTTTAAATTAAAATGTAGTTCATATATGTACATTAGGGATACAACGTTTTAACAATTTTTTAAAATATCAAAATTGGCATAGCACATTCCGATAGAGCATAAGCAACTATAAGGGAACGTACATTTATTTTTTCGCTAAGGTCAAAAAAGTTCACGCACTAACCGCGATGAAGTTTTGAAAATTTTTAATTTTCTTTTTGGTTAAGAAAAATTAATAATATGTTTATTTAAAACAAAAAATAGCTCAAGTATGAAATTTCATTAATATTTGGAGATGGTAAGAGATTTTTCCGCAAACTAAAACGTATCTTTAACCTATTTTAACAAAAAAAAATTAAAAAAGAATAAAAAACACCGTATAAAATTATGAATATTCAATATTGCATTGGTTTAGAAAAATCAATTGGTGCGTGAACTTTTTTGAGAAAAATTACTAAAGATTATGATTTTCGTGGTTACTAGGACATGGTTGACATCATGGTACTATGCCAAAAAAATTGGTTATACCCCTAATGTACATGTTTGATTTACATTTGATTTGAAAATACATATGTTTGTATGTATGTATATATATGCTGTGAATCTTAAAGTATTTTATTTACATTTTAGTTGATAAGATAAACAATCAGGTAACGAGTAAAAAAAGTAAAACTTATTCGATTGTTTTGCTAGGATATCATAATTTTGTTTATCGCAATGCTTTGTGATATACGACATTTTTTGTTTGGTTGTCTGGCGCATAAACAAATAATTCTAATGGACTTCCGACGCGGGAACAGGCGATATATAATTTACCATGCGAGAAGCATGGATTCTCAAGGTTAATGCCGCATACACGCAATGACTGCCCTTGAGATTTGTTGATTGTCATTGCATACGCGAGCCTTACTGGAAACTGCAAGCGTCTAAATCGAATGCCATGTCGATGGGAATCATTGGGATCCGAGGTATCAAAACATTTTCTCCTTTGTACTTTCCCTTAAGCATTGTTGCTTCGATGACGTTATTTATCAGTATTTTACAGTAAGTCGGGTGCCATTACAAAGCCGTGGTTGGTTTATATTTCGTAACATTATGATAACCGATCCAACTTTTAGTTGGAGAATATGAGGCGGTAATCCTGGTATTTCCAGGGAGTTTAAAAATTCGATTGGATAGTTGACGACATCGTTCTGAGATTCTACCGATTTGTACGTCTTCAATTTGCCAGCGATTTCACATTGAATCAAAAAATTCAGTTCGTCAACATCAACGTTTTTCGCAGCTAGTTTAGCACGTTCGCTTAACCAATCATGATTTCTGTAATTTTGTGTAATGTTTGGAAACACCTTTCGGATGAGTTCGGACTTTGATTCGGTGAACTGGCAGAAATTGAAATATCCACCGGGATTTTGCCGTTTCCTATGTCCACCAATTGTTTGGAAAATACGTCTCGAGATTGATTGTTCTGCAGCTCGACCCGCATGTTCAGAGTAAATTTTAGCTTCCTTACGTGTTTGCACAACGCAGACGACTTCAAACATGCATTAAATTCATTGGCGGGCGGTGATCGTGGTATCACTGGCAGTGTTTGCCGAAATCACCTGCCAACAAATCATCGTACCTCCAAATTGGCTTTGATTGTTTCGTAAATCTTGCAACGTTTTGTCTAATGCCTCCAAAGATTTTTTATATGCCATTGTACATTTATCTCAAACGAACAGTTTGCTTTGCTGCAAAACTTTGGTCATCGCACTGTTCTTCGATATGTTGCATGTTAGATTTTCATTGGTTTTCATATTTAATGGCAACTTAAGTGCTTAATGATAAAAAAAAAAGCTTCAAGCACCAAATAAGTTTTCTAAAATACAACAACATTGTTGTATCCCTTAAGGATAAAAATGTTCATGTTACTTTTACAGTTTGGCGCGTATTCGAGATCTCCTACCAATATATGTATGTAAATATGTATTTTATAAATGCAGACGACAATAGAGCTGTGGCAATTTTCCAGCTTAATCAACAAAACAAATACTTAATTTTGCTCTAACAATGCTTAAATGATCTATCTCCCTGCTTTCCAGTAACAATTGTTACAAATTTTAACTAAATGAGCACAGCTAAATATTTCATATTCAGCCTTATTACGGTTGTCGTTGTCGTAATCGCTCAAGTCGTTTTTTGTAAGAGATTAAAGAACACTGGTTGTGTGTTACTTTAATCTCTTACAACACTGGTTGTGTGTTACTTTAATCTCTTACAAAAAACGACTTGAGTGATTACGACAACGACAACCGGAATAAGGCTGATTAAGTTATTTTTTAATTAAAGCTTTTTTGGAAGAGAAGGGCTTTAAAATAAAAAACGTAACAAATATCAAAAATAGGGAAAAAATCCCCTACCACTATTTCGAGTGGAGTTAGAACCCGGCGACGTTAAGCTCAAAAAAAATGAAACGCATCCAATTTATAATTTAAAATATATCCTGTACAGAAGGGTAACTATCGAGGAGCCGCACAAAAGAAATGGTCCTGTTCAATGTCTAAACTGCCAGGAATTTGGCCATAAATCGCAAAGCCAATCACTAGAAGTCTGTGGGATTAATCTCGAATTTCCCTGTTTTCCGCACGGTCAGCTGTACGTTGCATGTTCGCGTGTTGGGAAACGGTCTTCGTTATTTGTTTTTGCGCCGGAAAACAAATGGAAAAACATTGTTCATCAAATCGGTCTGTACTGATTCCATTCAAATAAAACACATTGAAAATTTAAATATTTGTCTTGTATTATTACTTTGAAGTTTGTCTGAATGCTTAAAATTGGGACGAGGCGAAATTCGTCGGGTCCGCTAGTATAAATATATATTCGCCTCTACACACATATACAAACTAAGAAAAAACTTTACTTGCCAGATTGAAGTGTTATAAAATTGAAAAAATTTATTGACGGGATTAAATCGTCAAAACCTAAGTGACTCTACATTAAAAATCGTCAATCGTCATTTTGGTAAATTCAGCGAAAAAAATCGTCAAAATGACGTAAAATCGTCACATCTAACATCCCTGTGTGTCTGTAACATTTTGGTGAGAAAAGTTCCCGCTTTGAACTGTCAAATAAACTCACGAATAAAAATGGGGCGAGAAAAAATTTCAACACTAAAAAACAATTAAAAATGCAAAGAATAGTAATAATAATATTTTGTTCTAGGCACATTTTTCATTGTTTTATTATTTTGCTTTTAACATTTTAATAAAATATACGAATGTCTTCAAAGCTCGTTTGCAAAAGACAAACATTAAAGTCGCTCATTACACAATTTGGTATAGCCGACGGTTGTATTTACGCCGCCGTCGTTGAAAAATTTTTAAATTTTGGTAAATTTTGGTCGCCGTCAACGATATGTGTTACTGGCGTTCTGAACGTCTGCAATGTCACATCAGCTTCGAGTGCAATATTATGACATCTATAACGTAACGACGTAATCACTTTTGATAGTTTTCGACATGAGTTACAGACACACATTTTTCTCACTTTTCGAGAAACGATGGAATATTTTGTTTCACATCTTTTCGATGCAAGAAGTTCTCACTAAAGTTACAGAACATGGGTACTGTTTAAAAATTTGTTTTTGGAACGCTAACGGCATCCGCCAACATAAAAATGAATTAGAATACTTTCTTAAAAATAAACAAATTGATGTCATGATGGTTTCTGAAACTCATTTGACCTCAAGAAATACGTTTAAAATCAATGGTTATACACTATATGATACCAAGGACCCTCGAGATAGAGCTTGTGTAGGTTCTGCCATTTTGATAAAAACCCGAATCAAACACTACCTGATGTGTGATCATCGTGAAGATTATCTCCAAGCAACGAACATTTGCGTTGAGGAATTAAATAGAAACCTAGTAATTTCATCGTTATACTCCCCGCCTAGATTATAAATATTTTAAATCATTATGACCGTGTTTCCTAGCCGCTGGCGATTATAACGCTAAACATAACTTCTGGGGGTCACGACTTATAACACCAAAAGGTCTTGCTTTATCAAACACAATTTCTAAAATGAATTTAAATGTCGTAGCGAGAGGACAATCAACATATTGGCCTACTGATCATCAAAAAATTCCAGATGTCATTGATTTTGGCGTGGTTAGAAACATCCTCACAGAAACGATTCACGTTGAAGCTTCAGAAAGAATTGTCCTCTGATCACACACCTACAATTGTTACTATAAGAAACACCAATAGAATTGCACCTCACTCTGGTTACATAGCGACGTCAGCTACACAAATAAATTGTTAAAAATATCTCAGTACCCATTGGACAGAAAATATTCCGCTCAGTACACCGGAGTATGTAGATCGCTCTATTGTCAATTTTCAATTTCAATTTCAATTTTGACAGTTTTCTGAAACTAGCTGTTCAACATTCCAATATTGCCCCCAAAAAAACAAAAACTACTAAAATATATTCCACAGATGTCGAGCATATTTTGTCTGAAAAAAGGAGGGCTCGAAGAGAGTGGCAATTGCACAGATCCCCTCAAATTAATTATAATTCTTTTAATTTGTAATGCTATTTTACGCCTTGAATACTATCCTCAAAAGTGGAAGGTTTCCTTAGTCACCATGATACCTAAACCAGGAAAGGACCACACAAAAGTTGAGTCATATAGGCTTATAAGCAGGGAAAGTAGTGTTCTGTCTTTTGTCGTGTACACACGTCTTTACGTTCCGTCCGTTAAATTTGTCCTAATTGTAAAAACAAACAAAAATAAATTAAAATTAGTGCCCGTGCAGTTAAAAAAAAAAAAATATAAAAATAAACATAAACATAAAAATTAATAAACTTTGCAATAAACTAAAACAAAACAGAAATAAAACAAATTGAACAACAAACAAACAAAACCAAAATTTCAAAATCACTTATTTACAAAATTAACAACAAATCTTGAATAAATAATAAACAAACAAACAACCGTTTTAAAACAATACAACAATTACAACATAACAAAAGCAAGCAATACAATAAACAACAACAACAATAAAAAATAAAAATAATAATTCGTCAGTGATGGCCTTTCTTCAACGATGACCAGATCAGGGCTTTTATGGCCCTTTTTATGGCATTGTTCCTTGTGTTCCTTTGTTAACCGTCCTTTTCATTTTTGTTAGTGCGAATGTTCTTGTGTTAATCGTTGTTGAACTGTTTTGGTGATGAAGGTATAACACTGATCACCAAACGGTTTTTTTAACGACTTTTAACATAGCGAATATCGGTACTTTGCGTTTGATTTGAATTTTTTTATGTTGTGATGAGAGGTCGGTTTAGAATCGACTTTTGCAATATACGTGGGCTGAGAGCGAATTTTTTCTCTGTGTATGCTCACGTTTGTCTCCACCGGCCGGATGTTTTCGCCTTATGTGAAACTCAGGTATCTGAAAATTCCGATCCACTTGATTTTCAGATTCCTGGGTATCACCTTCTATCCCTCTTTAATCTTCATCGGGGTCTTGCTATATACATACGCAATGAAGTTGTGTATCAATGCCAGCAATCAATGGGCATGCTTGATGCGGAATTTAACTGTCTTTGGGTTAAATTCAAAATCGATGCACACTATTTGCATTTCGGATTTCTTTACAGAAGTCCAAATGCGGGAAGGGATATTACCTTATCGGGCTTCGACTCCCTTTCCGACTCAATAGCGAAGATTCTTGAGAATTGTCCCGACAGTGAAATCGTTGTTGCTGGTGATTTTAATGTCCACAATTCTTCTTGGCTTCACCACTCGGGCCGTACAACTTATGAAGGCCAATATGTTGAGCTTTTTGCTGCGCACAACCACCTCGTGCAACTGGTGAATGAACCAACACATATTCCGTGTGTTGACGGGCACCAACACAATACCCTTGACCTCTTCCTCTCTTCGCACCCTCAAAAGTACGAAGTTGAGGTTCTAGCACCTCTCGGCAACTCGGATCATTGCACCATTTCCGCCTCTTTTCCGTTCTCCGAACTTCGGAACGTTTCACGACGGGCTACGAAACGATCAATATTTGTTTACGGAAAAGCACGTTGGGCTGAGCTCAATGACTTTTTTCGGCATTTCAATTGGAAACTCTGTTTCCTGGACAATGACGTCAATGCCATGGCGAAAATGGTTGAAAACGTAATAATGCTGGGAATGAAAATCTTCATCCCAGTTAAAAAAGCTTCGAATAAACCTCGATCCAAATCTTGGTTTAATCAGTCGTGCAAATCAGCAGTCAGATCCAGAGAGGAAGCATTCAGAAATTGGCGTAAAAATAAAAACGTTGATACTGAATTGCTACGCAAAATGGCAAGGTCTTCGTGTGCCAAAGTACTTAGACGGGAAAAAACTCTTCACGAGCAACGTCTTCGTGCTGAAGTTCTTGCTGCTCCCCGGGGTAGTAAAAGCTTCTGGTCATTCGTTAAAAGAGTAAGGGTGCCGCGGAATTTCCAGTCTGCTGGAAAGTTGCTAACGTAACGCCAATTCCTAAAAAGGGAACCGCTAATAACCCTGAAAATTACCGCCCAATTGCAATTTGTTCGGCACTTTCCAAAGTTATGGAGAGTATGGTAAATTACCATCTTGTCAAATATCTAGAATCAAACTACCTACTAAGCGACCGCCAGTATGGCTTTCGTAGAGGTCGCTCTACTGGAGACTTACTAGCTCTGTTATCGGAAAAATGGTGCCATTCCATTCACCATTTTGGCGAAAGTAAGGTAATTGCTTTGGATATTTCTAAGGCGTTTGACAGAGTCTGGCATGGTGCACTCTTGTCAAAACTTGCTGCATTTGGTGTCAGAGATCGCACTATACGAGTTGTTATAGATGGGGTTTCGTCAAACGAGTTCAAGATTCATTCAGGGGTGCCGCAAGGCTCCGTTCTTTCTCCTACTCTATTTCTTATCTTTCTAAACGACCTCCTTTGTCAAACTTACAACCCTATCTACTCTTTTGCAGATGACAGCAACCTTTGCAACTCGTTCTCATTCGAATGTAGACCAAGCGTATCCGATGTCGCTGCTATGAGGCAGAATATGAATGATACGCTTGGCCGAGACCTTGACATAATCTCGGAATGGGGTCGTGCGAATAGGGTCGATTTTAATGCCCGAAAAACCCAATGTTGCGTGCTGACGCATAAACGCGCGACAAATCAAGGTGCCTCATCTGTATATATGGGTGGTATAATTATTGAGGAATCAGAATCTCTTGATGTTCTGGGCATGAGGATACAATGTGATGTCCGATGGACAGAACATATATTCAAGGTGTCGAAAGAAGCATTCAAGTGCCTCGGTTTTCTAAGACGGTGTAAGATATACTTCACTCCATCTGATCTCCTCACTATTTATACCACCTATATCCGACCGCGTATGGAATACAACTCTCATGTGTGGGCCGGTGCTTCAAAGTCTATTTTGGAGCTTCTCGACCGCGTGCAGGAGAGGGCGAAGGTTCTCATTGGTGACAGTAGGGTATCCAATTCTATTGACTCCCTCGAGCACCGTCGCAATGTGGGTTGTATTTGTCTGTTTTATCGTTACTACAATGGGATGTGTTCTGACGAAATTAGGGATCTGGTTCCCGAAACCCGTACGTTTGTTCGCAATACACGTTTTTCCTCAAGAGCCCATCCTTATGTGGTCGATTGGCAGGTGAATCGTACAACGCATTACAGAGAGAATTCATTTTTTTCCCGCACAGTTCGTATGTGGAATAACCTTCCTGCAGAAGTCTTCCCTCTCACTTACAACATGATTAAGTTCAAATCGAATGTTCACAAACACTACTCCCTCTATCCTCCTTCCCACAACCTATTTTCCTAGTTCCAACACAATGCAATGCATTAGTAGGGGTCATCCCCTGAGTGCTGGTCCTAACAGTAAAAAAAAAAAAAAAAAAAAAAAAACCAGAAATAGTCAATTGCATGTTTTTCCTTGTGCGACTAATGAAGGCAGAAAAACAATATTTATCCGTTTTAGAGCTTTTTATGAATTTTGGCATCGATTTGTTAGTGCATATTTTTGCATATTTTACCATTTGCAGCATATTTTAGTTAAAAGAGCCTTTTTACAGCATTTTTTAGGTTTATAGCGCATATTTTGCCTTTTTAATGCATATTTTAATACATATTCAATTTTTGTAGATGCCTACAATAACTTTCGCATCAAATAAAAAAAATTTTTTTTTCGAAAACCTGTTACTTCAATTTCGACATCTACATTTAATTTTTACTCTTAAATTGTAAGACAAAGCAGGTTGTCATCAGCGTTTAAAAAACTGCAGTCAATGTAGAAAAAATGCCATTTCTTCCACTTCTTAATTAGTCATTGGCCATAAAAAAAACTATGGCTTTCACTTCTGATTCATTAAATGTAAACAGTCGCTGTCAAACCAACTCAAAAAGCGGAATATACAAAAATTTTCGTTTTTTGTTCGACAGTTTATGGTTTCGACTGCAGTTTTTTAAACCCTGGTTGTCATTAAGAATAAATGTTATGCGATTTGTATCTAGACCAATCACTTTTTAAAGTGATCTAACGATGTCCATCCATCCGCCTGGCTGGTTGTCTGTCCATGTTAGGCTTGTGCGCAGAGTACAAATTCCAATTTTGTAGAAATTTGATCAAATACGGACGAAGTCTATGCAAATGGTGGGAATCGGTCTATAATTTCACATCCAAATTAGACTCTTTGTGTCCGCAAGCTTTCTAATTAGGATAGTATTTAAATTGAATTCGTGCCAAAAATATTTTACTTGAAATTAAATTATTTTCGAATCGGTTCACATTTGCTCAAAGCTCCCGTCCTTAACTAGCTTTAAATTCCTTTTAAACCTAAAATCCATTTAAACAAAAACCCATATGGATGTTTATATCTAGACAATATTCGGCACAAACATCTCTTATATGAATTTTAACCTTTTTTAGGTTTTGTTATTAGATTGTTGAATATTGTGTCTTCAAATGAGCAATTTTAATTTTTTGGGCATATTTTTAAAAATTTTCAGGGCATATTTTCCAGTTTTTACTGCATATTTAATTCGCATAAAACGTGTTTTTTAGAGCATATTTCTGGTTTCCCTGCTTATAAGTTTACGTTCTAATATATCAAAGCTGTTTGAGAAGCTGTTAGCGTCAAAATTAACCCTAATTTTAAATGAAAATATACGGAATCCTAACCACCAATTCGGCTTTAGAAGAGAACACAGCACAATTGAGCAAACCCATCGTATAGTAAACTCAATAAGAAAAGCCTTTGAAGAAAGAAAATATTGTTCCGGCTTCTTCATCGATGTTTCTCAAGCTTTTGATAAAGTCTGGCATGAAGGCTCATTACATAAATTGAAGCTTAACTTACCAGTTAACACACACAAGCTGTTAGAAAGCTACTTAGTCGGTCGAAAGTTGATTATTAAAGAAGGCGATTATTTAAGCTCTCCTCAGCAAATTGACGCTGGAGTCCCTTTGGGTATGCCAACAAACAACTACACCCAAACTTCAACATTTGCTGCTAGTACAGCTTTTCTAAGCGTGCACGAAAACAGTCAAGAAACATCTCGATACCTACAGGATCATATATTTCAACTCGAGCTATGGTTAAAGCAATGGAGGATAAAGGTCAATGAGCAAAAATGCGTACATATATCATTCACCTTGCGTCGGGAATCATGGCCCCCTACTTAAATCAATAATCAAAAAATACCTCAAAATTTGCATGTAAAATACCTCATATTCATTTAGATCGCCGTTTAAAGTGGAAAAGCCATATAAAGGCAAAATTAACTCAAATGAAACTAAAAGCCATCCAAATTCATTGGCTTACTGGAAGAAACTCTGTCCTTAGTCTCGACTGCAAACTTCTTCTTTTCTCTTTTAAAGCCAATCTGGTGCTATGGTTTTCAGTTATGGGGCACTGCCTCGGCCTCTAATATCGAAAAATTTCAAAGGCGCCAAAATAAACTACTTCGAATAATCAAAGCTGCCCTTTGGTATGTTAAAAACTCAAATATTCATAAGGATCTCAATGTTCCATTAGACAAAACTATGATTACGAAATATGCAGTAAAATACTTAAAAAGGCTCGAATTGCACCCGAACCCATTTGCACGAAATATTTTAAATGAGTGTGGCCGCTCGCTTAAGAAACACCTATATAAGTGAACAGAACCCGTGATGAAGAAAATGTTTGTCTGGCACTGGCAGGACATAAAAAACCGTATTAGGTTAAGATTTGATTAATTATTGTTAGTTCATATTTAACATATGAAGATTCAATAGATAAATAATGAAAAAAAAAGTTATTATGAACTCAACTCTTGAGAAGAAAACAAATTTGTTTTTCAATTATGTTAACACAATTTGGCGTAAATTCAAGACTGTAAGGCTGGGTTTTTGAGATCTCAATGTGAACCAGAGAACCTCAAAATTCACTATTCTTGTTGATTTATTCATACGCTAAAATTTACAATAACTCTATACATGCAAAACAAAGTTCAACGTTGGTAATTTTTACATCCTTTCGTACACATTTTATTTTGCATGAACCGAACACAAAAACATCTTTATTAAAAAACGAAGCTAACGATTGTATAAATAACAAAGCACGATGTGCGTTATTTGAATGACTGCAAACCAGCAGCGAATATTTGCGGTTGAGGAAATTTCATTGTATGACCGCAAGCGAGTGTATTTGTTGCTGTTGATTAAATGCGATTTTTTTTCAATTGCATAAAGCTGTTCTCTGATGTGAACAAGGTATAGTTGAACTGAAAACAGATTTTTGCCGCTATGTATTACCAAGTTTGTAAACAAAATTTTGACGGAACAGCTTAGTTATGCTTAAAATATTGTTTTTTAATGAAATAATAAGAAAAAAATCGCATGCCGTCGGAAAAATTCGAGTTTCAGACTACGTTAAAATAAGTTTAGACTTAATCCATCTAAAAACCCCAGCCTAAGTAGTTTTTGACTTATGACGTTGTTGCTGCAAATCAGTGACTTGCCTTAAAATAAATATATATAGAATCAGATAAAACCATTTATAAATAACATTTATGTAAAATTTACAACAACTAATCGTTTTAGAAAATATCGTAAATGCTTTAATATTACAAAATATTGCAAAAACGTTAATACAGTATTCCACGGATAATTACCTCGACAAAAATGCCAATATTTTTGGGTAATTAGGCGGTGTAAGCATTTAAACGAATACGCTTAACTACCTCGTTGAGGTAATAATAAGAAAACGTTTAACTACCTCATTGAGGTAGTTAAGCGAATTTGTTTAAATACCTCAGTGAGGTAATTAGACGTATTTATTAACAAGATAACTTCACTTTGATGTATGAAAAAATTTAAGAAAGGAATTTTTACATGTACCAGCTAAATCTTAAGAGATAGCAATAAAAACAATGGGATTTGTTGTCTTAACTACTATTCATGGAAGCCGTAAATATGCAAATGCATGGTTTTTCTTGTGCGACCAATGAATGCAGAAACAATATATTTATGCGTTTAGAGCTTTAAATAAATTTTGTATCGATTTGTTTGTAAATAATTTCCATAGTTTAACCATTGCTGCATTTTTATTGCACACATATTTTAAGTTTTAAAAACATATTTTAATACATGTTAAGCAAAAAAAAAATTGCTTTAAATTCTGGTTAACAGATGCATTTTCTGTTGCTTTAATTTCGCCACCTACATTAAATTTTCACTGTAAAATTTTAAGCCAAAGCAATTTTTTGTTGAAGATAAATGTTTTTCGCAACTTATAACATAGAAACCTAGACGCATCGTTTAGTAAACGATCGAATCAGAAACACTTGTTTAAGTAATCTTTTCGTGTCCGTCCGTCCATCTTGCTGGTTGTATGTCCATGTAAACCTCGTGCGAAAAGTAAAGGTAGCAGCTTTTAGATAATTTGATAAAATTGGGTAAATACGATTAATTGTCATAAGAACAAAACCTATGTAAATTGTAAGAATCGGTCTATAATATCACATAGTCCCCATGCAAACTTCAAACTTTAATCTCTTTAAGACGAAATATCTCATAAATTTGGTGTATCTAGATAATATATATAACTCTTATATAAATCTTGGGCCCCTATTACGATTTACAACACAACTCAGTTGAGTTGTAATTTCTTAACTTTTGTATTATGGTTTACAACTTTGCTAAATTGCGGTGAACAAAAAGATAACAAAAATTACAACTGATCACAACCAGTTGTACTTATTGCAACTCAACTGAGTTGAGTTGTAAACCGTAATAGGGCCTTGACCTCATAACATAACTTTTAATAAATATTAATTTGTTGAATATTTTGCTTTTAATCAAGCCCTATTTTTTTGTTTTTAGGCATATTTTTAAAAAAAAATTTTAGTGCATATTTTCAAATTATTAACATGTAAAACTTGTTTGCATTACTTGCTGTGTTTTTGTCAAATAGTACTGAGGCAATTAAACGAATGAAATTAAGGTATAATTTTGTTTTGGGAGTTAAATTTTTAAGGCAATTATCCGAATCGGGTAATTAAGCGTATGGAAATTAAACGTGGATTTTTGTTTAAAAAATGAAAGAAAAAAAACGGGGATTTAAAACTCGAGGTAAATAAGCGTGGAAGGCATTTAAGCGTGGGGTAATTAACCGGGTTATACTGTATGTATATTGTACTTACTTTACATTCCATTTCCCAATTTAAGAGCAAGTCTTGAAATTTTGTTATTAGTACCTTATCCAAATACTCATTCAAATCAACTTGATCATATGCCTCAGTCAAAACAGTTTCTAAAGAAATTTAACATCACAATATTATTTATATTACTAAATTTCTGCATTAAACAATTAACATACCTTCTGCTAATAACTCTTTCACTGAATATGTCTCATCAGAAATGTCTTCCTGTTCACTAAAATTATCTGCATCCATGTGTTCTATATTATTAAAGTCTGTTGCATTACTACTGGCATTTAATAATAATGCTTCCCTTTCTTTGGTTATTTCAAGTTCTTCTAGTAATGAGTTTGAATCACCACTGTTTATAAATTCTTCGCATTCATTTTCATCGATAAACTCATTTTGGTCACTGTCCAAAAAAATACTCTCTTTTGTTTCACTTTTAATTTCGGAAAGTTCTTCGATTTTCTCATTTGACCTGTTTGGGTATTCTTCTATTTCTAAATTTTTAGGATAAACTAGGATGTTTGTATTCAATTGTTTGTTTATTTTCACATTTTGGTTTCCATCATCGATTATAAATTCCATAAGTTCATTGGATTCTAGTTCGTGTGATGTTTTATTTTTTATTGCACAAGACGATAACGAAATATTGAAATCTTGAGAAAATTTCCTTTCACTGGGTTGGCAAAAATCCTCATCTGGGTGATTCTCAAAAATATCAATACTACCTTGGTTCTGTTTGTGGGTAAACGGTGCAGATATGTTGCTGTTAATATTTTCATATTCCGTAATATCTATATCTTCAGATTTATTTTGTTTGTGCATTTCTACAGTATTTTCTACTTGTGTTGAAGCAAAAATTTCAGTGTTTGTGCATTCAATATCACTTTTAGGTAAAATAACTTGAGTATTATTTTGATCAATAACAAAAGGTTTATGAAGATTTTCACGTTGGCATCTAAAATTTCCACTTTCGTTTTGTTGGTATTTACTACTTTCTTCATTATTACTAAATTCCTTCTCATTTTTTAAATTAAAACTTGCGTCTTTGGCGTGCTCGTCCAAATCATATAATTCTATCAAACGATTAACACAATCATCACAAAGATGTTGTTTATCCCTTTTGTTTAAATCAATGTGAAAAAATGTTTTGACTAAGAAGGGTAATTGTAATTCTAGACCCACTTCGTCAAAGATTTCATGAAATTCCTTTCCAGCATTAGCATCCGACTTTATTTTGCAATTTAAACAAACTCTAGTGGTTGTTAGAACTCTTAACGCCATTATCAGCTATTCGTTAACAATTTTTTAAAATATAATAATATTTTTGTTAAATTTATTAATTATTTGTAAGAAATTCACAATTTTATTAAAAGTTAAGTAGATATTGTTTATCTATGTTTTGTGCACAGAGTGGTTTGTGGTTTTGTGTTCTTTAAGGTGCAAGGCGAATTTCAATTCGCCTCGTTAAGGTGGTTTTACACGCAGTGTTGCCAGAACTTTTATAGATAAAATCAGCAAAAAATCATAATTTTTCTTCAAAAAACCTGCAAAATCTGCGTCAAGATTTAAAAACCTCCAATAAATCTTCAAAACTCATTTTTTACATTTTTTTATGTAGTTTATTTAGAAAACGATATTACAATTCATTTCAAAATATACAGCCATGTTCTGGAATTTGAAATCGATGGTAAATGTCTATAAGAAGTCCTTGAAGTATGAGGTTTATATATAAAAAAGGAAATATACTGGCAGGACATAAAATAACGTATTAGGTTAAGATTTGATTAATTATTGTTAGTTCATATGTAATATATGAAGATTCAATAAATAAATAATGAAAAAAAAGCTATTATAACCTTAACTCTTGAGAAGAAAACAAATTTGTTTTTCAATTATGTTAACACAAATTGGCGTAAATTCAAGACTGTAAGGCTGGGCTTTTGAGATCTCAATGTGAACTAGGTTTAGTTAATCTGAAAACAGATTTTTGCCGCTATGTATTACCAAGTTTGTAAACAAAATTTTGACGGAACAGCTTAGTTATGCTTAAAATGTTGGTCTTTAATGAAATAATAAGTAAAAAAGGCTTAAGTCTAGTTTACCAACGCAGCTCCAAATAAAAAAACAGTACATAGGGTGATAGAAAATTGAAAAATAAGAAGAAAAAATTAAATGACAAAATTCTCGGAAACTCATAGTTTCAGAGTTATGGACCTTTGAAGTTTTCATATAAATTCGCGATTTCAAAAATTACATCTTAACGATGTAGTATTTAGTTGGCAATGGTAACTTCCACTTCTACACCAGTTAACGATGTAGTATTTAGTTGGCAATGGTAACTTCCACTTCTACACCAGGTTCAATATTGATGGAGGTGATCTTTTTGACGATCTCAGATGGGGAATGCAAATCAATGATACGCTTGTGGATTCTCATCTGGAAACGATCCCAAGTTTTTGAACCTTCACCACAAGGTGTCTTACGGGTGGTAATGCGTAAAACTTTCGTTGGCATGCGTACTGGGCCCTTGACGCGCAAATTTTGGTTCTTAGCACCATTGATCAAATCGCGGCACACATTTTCCAAAGAACGTACATTTCTAGAGGTCAAAGTGATACGGATGCGATGAACGGAAGAAGAATCAGCGCCTTGTGGCTTCTCAATATCCTTAGGAGCAGCAGCCATTTTTATATAGAATTCCGGTCGAGGTATCCAAATCTTTCCCACTACATTTTTGAACGTACATATATAGCCAATATTGTTATCATTTAAAAGCTTTTGAATAAATTTTTCTAGATATAAACATTTTATTTAAAATTTCATATTGTAAAATTCCTTTCTTCATAAAAATAATTTTTTTTTTTTTTTTTTTTTTTTTTTTTTTTTGTCATTATTTTTTATTGAATCTTCATATATTAAATATGAACTAACAATAATTAATCAAACCTTAACCTAATACGTTATTTTATCTCCTGCCAGTGCCAGACAAAATTTTCTTCATCACGGGTTATGTTCACTTTTATAGGTGTTTATCGCTCATCTAATTGGGTAAGTGCTGCAGTGTCTCTTCTTCTTAAGCGAGTGTGGCCGCCATGATTTAAAATATTTCGAGCTAGTGGATTTGGGTGTTGTTCAAGCCTTTTTAAATATTTTATTGCATATTTTGTAATCATAGTTTTAACTAATGGCACATTGAGATCCTTATGAATGTTTGAGTTTTTAACATACCAGGGAGCGGCTGTGATTATTCGAAGAAGTTTATTTTGGCGCCTTTGAATTTTGTCGATATTAGAGGCCGAGGCAGTGCCCCATAGTTGAATACCGTAGCACCAGATAGGCTTTAAGATAGAGTTGTAAAGTAGAAGCTTGCAATCGAGACTAAGGACAGAATATTTTCCAATAAGCCAGTGAATTTGAATGGCTTTTAGTTTCATTTGAGTTAATTTTGCCTCTATATGGCATTTCCACGTTAATCGCCGATCCAGATGTATACCGAGATATTTAACATGCGAATGTTGAGGAATTATTTGATTATTGATTGTAATAGGGGGGCAAGATTCCCGGCGCAAAGTGAATGTTATATGTACACATTTTTGCTCATTGACCATTATCCTCCATTGTCTTAACCATATTTCTAGTTGAAATATATGATGCTGTAAGTAACGCGATGCTTCATAACGATTTTCGTGGACGCTTAGAAAAGCTGTATCGTCTGCAAATGTTGAAGTTTGTGTGTAGTTGCTTGTTGGCATGTCCGAAGTATAAATTAAGTATAATAGGGGGCCCAGGATGCTGCCTTGCGGGACTCCAGCGGCAATGGGCTGAGGTAAACTTAAGAAATTTCCTTCTTTAATAATAAATTGACGACCGACTAAGTAGCTTTCTAGCAGCTTGTGTGTGTTTGCTGGTAAATTTTGCTTCAATTTGTGTAATAAGCCTTCATGCCAGACTTTGTCAAAAGCTTGCGAAACATCGATGAAGAGTGCTGAGCAATATTTCTTTTCTTCAAATGCTTTTCTTATGACATTTACTATTCGATGAGTCTGCTCGATTGTGCTGTGTTTTCTTCTAAATCCGAACTGATGGTTTGGAATACATCTATTTTCACTTAAAATTGGTGTTAATTTTGAAACTAATAATTTCTCAAACAGCTTTGACATATTCGATAATAAGCTAATAGGTCTATAAGACTCAACTTTTGTATGATCTTTACCTGACTTTGGTATCATGGTAACTAAGGAAACCTTCCATTTTTCAGGATAGTGTTCAAGGCGTAAAATAGCATTAAAAATAAAAAGAATAATTTTCTTTGCTATGCGAGGTAGCTCCAAAAGCATTTTATTACTGATTTTATCAATACCAGGTGCCTTCTTAGTGTTTAAGTCACAAATAGCCTTTTCGATTTCTCTTATCTCAAATCTGAGGGGAATAGCTGCTCTAGCATCAACAGGTGGTAACTCGACCGCAATATTGTGAGATATATTTGGTGTAAATACGTTTTTCAAATGATTTACAAACAGGTTTCCTTTTTCATTATCATTTCTTGCCCAACTACCATTCAAGTTTCTTAATGGTGGCTTAGATATAACTGGCCTTTTTAGATTTCTAGCTGCACGCCATAATGAGTAGTCAGATTGTGGAGTTGCATCAAGTTCCTTAAGATATTTTTCTAGAGAAGCCGTTTTCTGATTCTGTAGCAACTTTCTTAGCCTTTTTGTGCATTCTTTTAATAAAATCTTAAGTTGCGGGGATCTGTAAAGTTGCCACTCTCTTCGAACTCTCCTTTTTTCAGTCAAGAGCCGCTCGACATCTGAAGAACATATTTTATTATTTTTAATTTTTTTGGGGGTAACGCTGGAGTGTTGAACAGCTAGTTTAAGATAACTGTCAAAGTTAACAAGAGAGAGATCCACATTCTCCGGTGTACTAAGCGGAATATTTTCTGTGCAATGGGCACTGAGAAATTTTTTATATTTTAACCAATTTATTTGTGTGGCTGGCGTCGCTAAGTAACCTGACGGAAATACAATTCTATTTGGGTTCGATATAGTAACAATTGTAGGTGTGTGGTCGGATGATAATTCTAAGGAAGCTTCAACATGAATCGTTTCTGTGGGGATGTTTTTAACCACGCCAAAGTCGATAACATCTGGAATTTTTTGCTGATCAGTAGGCCAATATGTTGGTTGCCCGCTCGCGACCACATTTAAACCCATTTTAGAGATTGTGTTAAACAAAACACGACCTTTTGGTGTTATAAGTCGTGACCCCCAGAAGGTATGTTTAGCGTTATAATCGCCAGCGGCCAGAAAACAGGGTCCTAATGATTTATAATATTTATAATATTGGCCTTCTGATATGGAAAATCTAGGTGGAGAGTATAAAGAAGAAATTACTATGTTTCGATTTAGCTCCTCAACACAAATAGTCGTTGCTTGCAGATAGTCTTCACGGTGATCACACATAATGTAGTGTTTGACTCGAGTTTTTATTAAGATGGCAGAACCTCCACAAGCTCTATCTCGAGGGTCCTTGGTATCATATAGTATATAACCATTGATTTTAAACGTATTTCTTGAGGTCAAATGAGTTTCAGAAATCATCATGACATCAATTTGTTTATTTTTAAGAAAGTATTCTAATTCATTTTTATGTTGGCGGATGCCGTTTGCGTTCCAAAAACAAATTTTTAAACAGTTCATGGTTTGTTAAGTACAGCTTGCAATAACATCGATTGCATTCTAAGCATTTCCTGCATCATATTACCCATTGTGTTCGTGAAATTATTTACTGTTTGCACTAATGTTTCCATGGTTTTTTCTAAACGACTTAAATTAGAAACCGGAGTTTCATCATTACTTGGCGAGGCACCTTGCATTGGCTGATGGTTTGATTTTAGGACGTTAGCGTAAGAGGTTCTGTTATTACTAGGCTGGGGGTCTTGAATTGCATTTGTGTTTACCTGATTTGCAACCTGCATTTGAGGGGTATTTGTTTTCGGTCCAACCGTCTGCTTGACAATATTATATACTGGGCATCCTCTATAATTGGCAGTGTGATTACCGCCACAGTTGCTACATTTTTTTACGTTGGGGTCGGTTTTAGACTTATCGCAAGAAACTGTACCGTGTAGTTCACCACATACTACGCAGACAGGGGGTAAGTAGCAGTATGCCTTGGTATGGCCAAATTCTTGGCAGTTTAAGCACTGAACAGGTCCATTTTTTTTGTGCGGCTCTTCTATAGTTATTCTTCTATAGAGAATATATTTTAAATTGTAAATAGGATGTGTTTCGTTTTTTTTAAGTTTTACGTCGCCGGGTTCAAACTCCACTCGAAAAAGTGGTTGGGGAATTTTTTCTCTATTTTTAATATTTACTACATGTTTTACCTTGAAGCCTTTTTCTTCTAGGAATGTTTTAACCTCTTCTGGGTCCACACATGAGTCAATACCCTTAATCACTACCTGTAGACCTTTACTGCTTTTCAGTTGGTAGGTATAAAAGTTTTTTTTAAGCGTTTCAAAGTTGTTTACTATTTTGCGAAAATCATTCTCATTATTGACTTGTATTTTTGTCTCGTTTATACTTCCACGCTTTATAGCCGCTACGTAAAACGAATTTTCACCTATCACCGATATCAAACTCTTTATGAGCTCATTTGAATTTTGCTCCCTTAGATATATCGGGGGAGGCTTGGATGGTTTAATGACATTTGGTGCTTCAGAGGATTCATCCTCCAGAATTGCAAAACGATTTTGAGTATTTATTTTATCAAAAGATGGTACTTTTGAGGCCGAAGCAACTGCTGCAGAGGTAGGGCTGCGTCCCCGTTTAAGCACTGTTATGTACCTGTCCATACCAACTTGTACTGTAGGCTTACAACTTTTTACAGGGGGGTTTTCCATTGCATTTGTGTTTGAGTTCATGGTATCATTTCCCACTAAATTTGTTTTTGACGTCACGGCAATACTTGCTGGCCTGGCAACACTTGTCACCAAATCTTGTTGTAGTTTTTTTAATGAGTCACTATCCACCGTTTGTGTAAATACCGAGGGTGAGAGGGAACGTGTTCGAGTAATTGTCTTAGCCGTTAGGTAGTTAATATTGTTTTGTTTTGTTTTATTTATTTCTGCATTATTTTCATTTGCATTAACTAAAACGTAAACGTTTCTTTCATTTTGTCTTAGTGTTGTTTCACTGTTTGTACTCATGCAAAGAGTTGTTTTTGTTTTTCACCGTTTTGCTTTGCTTTAATATTTTTATTATTTATTGTATTTTACAACAACAAAAGAAAAAACCAGAATTTAAGTGTTTTGTTCAGAATATGTATACACATGTATGAACATTCATACGTACATACATATATATTTTTACTGTTTTATTTTATTTAATTTTATCGTTTTAAATTGTTCACTATTATGTTAAGTAATTTAAATAACAAAATATATTATTTTTTTAAGCGTCCATTCGCTGCTTATATTTATGTATTACAAAATCAAATGTGATTAATTAATAGTTCAAATCGTATGCGGGGCTAAAAATACACGTCTGTATCACAACAAAGCACAAACCGAAAAATAATTAAATAAAAATTAAATTTCATGAACTTAAGCCTAATTAAAAATATTAAAAATTTGGATTAAAAACCATAAATAGTTCAACAAAATAACCACAATACTAATTATTGTTAAAGCTAAGGCACGAGCTCTATGTGTACATTTGTCCTTCAAGTTGTGCTGAAAAAGGTCAACAGAAAAGAGAAAGGCAAAGTAAAAAAACAAAAAATGTACTTGGACTTCAAGAAAAATTCTTGACTAAAGTTTGAAAAAACAGAAGTAAAGGAAAAAACATGTAAAATCAATTAAAGTGGATAATCATTCAGGAAAGCAAATTTCGATCTACCAAATGTTAAAATACAATTTGGTTTAAGGATTGATGTTTGACTAGTGACGTCAGCAGTCGTCGATGGCTGCGAGTGTAAGACGGCAAATCCATCTGAGGAGATCGAGTGGTTGCGATCGAAACATGTCATGGTTACCTGCCGGCCAGGGTTCAAGCCCGAGCCACGTCAAGAATGAAAGATTATCAATAACAATTTTAATTAATTTTCATGTTGTAAAATTCCTTTCTTCACAAAAATAGTTTAATAAAAATTAAATTTCATGAACTTAAGCCTAATTAAAAATATTAAAAATTTGGATTAAAAACCATAAATGCCCAGATTCAGTCAAGAATGAAAAATTATCAATAAATTTTAATTAATTTCATGTTGTAAAATTACTTTCTTCATAAAAATAATTTAATGAAAATTAAATTTGATGAAATTTAGCCTAATTGAAAAAATTAAAAAATTTGGATTAAAAACCATAAATAGTTCAACAAAATAACCACAATACTGATTATTGTTAAAGCTAAGGCACGAGCTCTATGTTTGCATTTGTCCTTCAAGTTGTACTGAAAAAGGTCAACAAAGAAAATTAAATTTGATGAACTTTAGCATAATAAAAATATGTAAAATGAATTTAAAATATTGAATCTAAATTATAATAAGTAATAAGAATTTATAATGTAAATATGTAGTTTGAATTTAATATTTGAATTTAATTGAATTGTAACGATAAAAAGTACGAGTTGTAATTCCTAAATTAATAATATAGTTACAGTTTAAAAGCCATTGGTATAAAATCTGTCTTATACTAATGTAAATTAATTTATAACTTCTTAGTAGTTACCGAATTATTCCAAACCGCTTCGGCTACCTGCGAACCGAAGATAGGCTAATAGCTAAAAATAAATTTATGCATCGTTCACTTGCGCCTTAGCAACAGCTTTAATGAGTTGAATTTGCAACCATACTAAAATTGTATAAAATTAATTAACTTAACCTAAAATTTAAAATATAGAAATATGTACCTACTTAAAATTAAATTGTATACTTAAACCTATTTTTTGTCACTCTAAATACTTACTTGCCTCAACCCTGCAATAGAAGTAAATATCTGCACATTTACTAGTGTGGATGCTCCCAACAACAAAGTGCCTACTCCTAAAACTAGGAAAATAAAAGGTACTTACATATTAGAGTTGTGAACCGATTAAAAATAATTCGATTAATCGATCAAACAAAACCAAAATCTTGTTCGAATAATTTAAAAACGACGATTTTCAACTAACGAATAAATCGATTAATTAATGTCGATTTATCGAATAATTGTTTTTAGAGATTTTTTACAAAATGTAGAAAAATGAAAAAATATTGTTGCCATAGTCCTGGTTGTAATTAATCACAATGATTAGTAAGCTAAAACCGTGTTGAGTACTCATTGTATTTCAAAAATGTCTTTTATGTTTTTATTAAACAAATCTGAACAAGCAATTGAGTAGGTGATTTGCATAAATCGTTTGTTACAAAATTAAAAATACGAGATGACAATTGATTCTATAGAATATAACAGTAATAACAGTTCTTTTGGCGCTTTATGAGAAGAAATATACTTATTGTATCAATGCATGTCTTCTTTCATGATTTAAGTACGGACATGCATTAATGCAATCAGAATAATTCGTCGTATAAAGCGCAAAAAGAACTGTAAGAATCATTTGTCATCTCATTTTTTTTTTAATTTTGAATCAAACGAGTTTGTTGCAAATAAACAAAAAGCTTTAAATCAGCATGTAAAATTACCAAATTCCCGTATTTCGCTATAATCGCATCTTATATTTGCACACAATATCCGTCCTTCTACTTTTCTACTTTTCCAACCAAAATTTATTTGAACAATAAAACAAAATTTTCAAATAAAAATAAATTAAATAATTTAATAACCTCAGCTTACTAATTAAATTTTAAAACGAGTATCAATTTTTACAGCCGAAATAAAAATGCTAGTATACTTTCACCCGAACTTTAGGCTGAAATGTTATATTTTATTTTAAATACAAGTCGCCATCACACGACACATTACCACAGAGTATACAGAGGCGTCACGAGACAGAAAATATTGTGTTTCTTTCTGTCTTTTTCTTCGAAAGCTGCCCTTTTTGCGTTTTTTGTTTTGATTATGCAATTTGTGTAGATAGTAGCGGCCTGTTTTTACGCATTGTCACTTCACTAACAAAAAACGTTTTCTTTCTCTCTTTTCGAAAGCTGCCCTCGCAAATGATTTAGGCATTTTTCATACGTCACTTTTTTCATCTCTGTATACTTTGTGACATTACCTGTTTGGGCGGAATTCGACTTGTGTTCTACTTATTTGATTATTTGGCAGTTCAGCAGTTCTATATCAAATTACGTTCCTGCAAATTTTCATGACAGATGGCACTAATTAAACGCCTCGCCAGTTGTTAAATTTACGCCTGTCTCCCTTTTTTGTTATCTTATTATAGATTGTTTCCAATCATCTGAAAAGATTTCTTCATTCCATACGCGTCTGAATAGTGGTTTGAGAAGCCCACTGAACACTGAAACAATCTGACGGGATGCCGTCACAGCCTGCAGCGTTGCCGGGTTTTAACATGAGATGGCGAGCCGGATTTCACATAAACTGGGAGAAACACTGGTGATGTTTCTATTTAAACAAGATTGTTTTATTTCCTCTTTAGGTTCTTGGTGCACAATGTTTATCTCAAGTGTCTTTTCCATAATTCTACACCATTTTTCATTGAAAATGAGAATTTCAATTTGAAAGTGAGAAAATTCAAGTTGAAATTGAGAATTAAAATTTGAAATTGAGAAAATTCCAATTGAAATTGAGAATATCAATTTGAAATTGGTAAAATTCCAAATGAAATTGAGAATTTCAATTTGAAATTGAGAAAATTCCAAATGATGTTGAGAATTTCTATTTGAAATTGAGAAAATTCCTAATGAAATTGGGAAATTTTAATTTGAAATTGAGAAAATTCCAAATGAAATTGAGAAAATTCCAAATGAAATTGATGAATTTTAATTTGAAATTGAGAAAATTCCAAATGAAATTGAGAAATTAAAATTTTTAATTGATAAAATTGAATTATGTATATAATTTTTATTATATTCATACAACAAACATACATAGCTCACATAAGGATCGAAAAAAATAAAAATAAATACAAAGCGCAGTATTATTGACCAACAGGCATATCTTCCAGATCCAGAGCAGATTGGTAAAACGTTGTAGTATGTTGTATGGCTCTACTGCAATCTCCAGTAGTTATACATGTCTTAGACGTATTAATCACCTGTTCTACAAAGACAAGCCTCTGTTCTCCTACATGGGGGAGAATTACGTTCGGTACATTCATCTTTGTTTTACCGTACTTTTTATTTTTGACCAATTAATTTCAATTTATAAGGTGAAGCATCGGTGTATATCTATATAGTTATAAACTTGAATTATTTTCTTTTCGGCATGGGAAAAGTAGACTTTTGAAATTGCATACATGTGGATATGTACTTTGTAATATATTATTAATACTAATTTTAATAATGAATTGAGTAGCTTTGAAATATTTGATTTCGATTTTAATTTTTTTTGAAATAATTTTTGAGCATTCATTGTAAAAACTTGAACGAATAAATATCTTTTAAATATAATATTAATATCGTTTCTTACATTTGGGGGCTCAACCTTAAAAAAAATATTAAAGAAGATTAAAAGACGTAATAAGGACGAAGAATATAAATACGCAATAAAGACGAAGAATATAAAGACGCAATTAAGACGAATTATAATGGAGGAAGGAAATCTATTGTTATCTATGGTGTACAAGATGTCTGTTAGTCAGCTAAGACTCGAGTTGGAAAAACGGAATGAAAAGGTAATTGGCTCAAAAGCAGTTCTGAAGTTTCGTTTAATGAATATTGTGGCAAAAGAGACCGAAAATGCAGAAGACGAAGATATTCCGCAAGAACAACTTGAAAGCGAAGAAGTAGAAAATAATATAAGGTGTTCTTTAGAAAGATTAAACCAGGACAATCAACCAGAAGTAGTACATCAAACTGCCAAAGAACCGAACTATTATCTTAGTTTCAAAGACGTTGAAGGAGTTATAGATACATTCAATGGCGAAGATCTTGATGTTCCCGTTAAATACTGGCTTTCTTAAATAGATGATTTGATGAAAATGTTTAAATGGTCTAGCCAAGAAACAATAATATATGCACGAAAACAATTAAGAGGAGCTGCGAAGGCTTACATATTTAGTCAAAATAACATTTATTCATGGGAAATCTTTAAAGGGAAATTAATTAATGAATTTTGCTTACAAGTAAGTAGTAGAGATGTGCACGAAAAACTTCGAAACGGGAAGAAATTAAGTAACGAATCTTGGAGAAGTTATTTCTACAAAATGACTGAACTAGCATCTTCAATAAAGTTGGACACATTATCTACAATAGGTTATATTGTCGATGGGGTTCAAGATCAGTCTGTAGATAAAATAGTTTTATATGGAGCTACAAACTTTGAACAACTTAAAATGAAATTTATGGAATATGACCGTATTAAAGCATCTAAAATTAATAGTCATACACGATCGAAATGTTTTAATTGCGGATTAAATGGACATACTGCAAATAAGTGTCCAAATGCAAATCAAGGTTTAAAATGTTTTAAATGTAATCGGTTTGGACATATTTCAAAAAATTGTCAAAGCTCTACCGCCATTAATCAAGGTCTTTCTCAAAGTAATGTGTCTAATGTTAATATTATAAATAATCCAAAAATTGATCCTATAGTTGCAATAGAAATTAACTGTCATCAATTTAAAGCATTGGTTGATACAGGTAGTTATGTCAATTTATTGAAAAATAATGTATTCTGTGATATTGGCGAACCAAAATGTATAAAAACTTCCCGAACATTTGTTGGAATTGGTCAAAAAGAGGTAGCTTCAATTGGATTTTTAGAAACACGCATACAAGTCAATGAAGAAAGTTATGATGTTAATTTTTATATTATGCCAAATAGTAATATGAATTACGATGTTAGTTTGGGAAGAGAATTTTTAGAGTTATGTGAATTACGTATCGTTGGGGGTTGCTTATTTTTGAAAAAAAATTCCAATTCAAAACATTCTCAAATTTCTTCTGAAAATTTTCTTGATAATATCAATGTTATTGAGAACATAATCGAATTGGATGTAGAAAATCAATTTAAAGATGTCGTTTATGAAATGTACAACACATATTGTCCAAAAAAATGTGATAACTGTTCAACAAAGACACAGCTTATATTAAAAGATGAAACTCCTATTTATCAACGACCAAGAAGATTAGCACCTTTAGAAGCAAAAATTGTATCTGATCAAATTGAAGAATGGCTTAAAGATGACATCATTATACCCTGTGAATCGGAATTTTCAAGTCCAATTGTTGTTGTAAGGAAAAAGGATGGTGGTTATCGTCTCTGTGTAGACTACCGTAAGCTTAACAAAGTAATTCAAAAAGACAGATTCCCTATGCAACGTATTGAAGATCAAATTGATAAACTTGCTAATGCAAAGGTATTTTCTACAATTGATCTCAAAAATGGGTTTTTTCACGTTCCAATGCATGAAGATAGTATGAAGTATACTGCGTTTTCAACAGCTGATGGTCAATATATGTTCAAAAGAACTCCATTTGGTTTATGCAACTCTCCATCAAGTTTTAATCGATTTGTCTCCAATGTATTTTCAGATCTTATAAAACAAAAGTTTGTTATTCAATATGTGGATGACATTATAATTCCTGCGAAAGACTTCGTTGATGGTATTTTTCGACTTGAAAAAGTTCTTAAGGTAGCAGCAGATAATGGTTTGGAAATAAATTGGAAAAAATGTCAATTTTTAAAGACAAAAGTGGAATATCTCGGATATACTATATCTAATTCGCGTGTATATCCTTCCGAGTTTAAAATTGAAGCGGTAAAAAATTTTGCTGTACCCAAAACGGAAAAACAATTGCAAAGCTTTCTTGGGTTAACCGCTTACTTCAGAAAATTTGTGAAAGATTTTGGTATTATAGTTTCCCCACTAACAAAACTATTAAAAAAAGGAATAAAAAATATTACATTGGATAAAGAACAAATTAATGCGTTTGAAAATGTGAAACAAAAACTTTTGGATAAACCAGTTTTGCAAATTTATGACCCTTTAGCGATAACTGAACTTCACACTGATGGAAGTAAGATAGGTTTTGGTGCAATTTTAATGCAACGACAATATGAAACCGATTTTCATCCAGTGTATTTTTGGAGTAAGTCTACCTCCGATGCAGAAAAGAACTATCACTCTTATGAGTTGGAGGTGTAAGCAATTGTTGAGGCAGTTAAAAAGTTACGACCTTATTTACTCGGAGTTAAATTTAAAATAATAACAGATTGTGCAGCTTTTCAAAAAACTGTAAACAAAAAAGATATTCCACCAAGAGTAAAAAGATGGACATTAAATCTTGAAGAATATGATTATTCTATCGAACATAGAAAGGGGAACAGAATGAAACATGTGGATGCTCTTAGTCGGAATCCAATCAATATTGTTGAATCTACCTTAAGAGCCTTCTTAAGAGCAAAACAAAATGAAGATGACAAAATAAAAGCTTTAAAAATAATTTTAGAAAAAGGTCCTTGTGATAACTATTTTGTCTGTGATGACATTTTGATAAAAAATGAAAATGGGAACGATGTTTTTGTAGTTCCAGAATCTTTACAAAAAGATATAATCAAGAAAGCACACGAAAGAGGTCATTTTGGATTAAAAAAAACTGTTGATATATTGCAAAAGGAATATTTCTTTGATGATTTAAAATCTAAAGTGGATCAAGTTATTCAATGCTGTATTCAGTGCATAATTATGAACCGTAAACGAGGCAAACAAGAAGGACTTTTATGTCCAATACCCAAAGATGATTTGCCATTAGTAACGTTACATATGGATCATTTAGGACCAATGAATGCAACTTCTAAAGGTTATAAATATTTGTTAGTAATTGTTGACGGGTTTTCAAAATTTACATGGATTTATCCTGTTAAAACTACTTCAACTAAAGATGTTCTAAATCGATTCGAAGAACTAACAAAAATTTTTGGTTTCCCGCAAAGGATTATAACTGATAAAGGTCCAGCATTTACATCGAATGATTTTGAAGAGTTTTGTGCTTCTATGAATATACAACATTTGAAAATAAACACTGGAGTACCAAGAGGAAACGGTCAAGTTGAACGTGTTAATGCAGTCATAATTTCAGTTTTATCAAAACTTGCTATAGATGATCCTAGCAAATGGTATAAATATGTAGACAAAGTCCAAAGGTGTATAAATTCTACATATCATCGAGTAATTAATAGAACACCACATGAAGTTCTTACTGGAGTTTCAATGAGAACAGAAGATGACAAGAGAATAAATGATATTATACATGAGGAACTAATTGAATCATATTTTAACAAACGTGAAGAGCAACGAGTACTTGTTCGGGATGATATTTACAAAGCCCAAGAAGAACAAAAGAGACATTATCAGGCCTGTTCTGCAAATCACTTTTACTCAAATCACGTGATTTCAAATCACATGTGCCTTCTAAAATCACACTTGTGATATCTTAGTGTCCCGTTTTTGTGTGCTTTGGTGTGATCTTCAATTGCCGAAAGCACACAGAGAAACACAAAAACAGTACGACTTTCAGAACACCAGAAAACCGCACGTGTGTTTTCAAAAACACGTGATTTGAAATCACGTGATTTTCAGAACAGGCCCGTATGACAAAAACAAAAAAGAGTCGCACAAATATAAAGTCGGGGATATGGTCGCAATAAAAAGAACGCAATTTGGAAATAACTTGAAATTAAAGAATAAATATTTTGGCCCTTATGTAGTTACAAAAGTAAAATTTAATGACAGATATGATGTCAAAAAAGCAGGAAAGTGTGAAGGGCCTAATACAACATCAACTTCATGTGACCTCATGAAAATGTGGAATATCTAATCGGAGACCGATAGAAGTCAGGATTGGCCGTGTGGATATGTACTTTGTAATATATTATTAATACTAATTTTAATAATGAATTGAGTAGCTTTGAAATATTTGATTTCGATTTTAATTTTTTTTGAAATAATTTTTGAGCATTCATTGTAAAAACTTGAACGAATAAATATCTTTTAAATATAATATTAATATCGTTTCTTACATACATTCATTCACAGAATACAGCAGAGAATTGAAGGTAAATATTTTATTTGACTGAATAACATGGAGTTTAAAGACAATTGTGTTATATGTTTAATAAGCATGGCGCGCGGTGAAAAAAAAAACGACTCAAACCGTGTCATACTACAACTTTTTACCAATCTGCTCTGGATCTCGAATATATGCCTGTTGGTCAATAATACTGCGATTTGTATTTATTTTAATTTTTTTCGATCCTTATGTGAGTTATGAATGTTTGTTGTATGAATGTAATAAAAATTATATACATAATTTAATTTTATCAATTAAAAATTTTAATTTCTCAATTTCACTTGGAATTTTCTCAATTTCAAAATAAAATTTCTCAATTTCATTTGGAATTTTCACAATTTTATTTGGAATTTTCTCAATTTCATTTGGAATTTTCTCAATTTCAAATTGAAATTCTCAATTTCATTTGGAATTTTCTCAATATCAAATTAAATTTCTCATTTTAAATTAGAATTTTCTCAATTTCAAATTCTCAATTTCATTTGGAACTTTCTCAATTTCAAATTGAAATTCTCAATGTCAATTGGAATTTTCTCAATTTCAAAATAAAATTCTCAATTTCATTTGGAATTTTCTCAATTTCAAATTGAAATTCTCAATATCAATTGGAATTTTCTCAATTTCAAAATAAAATTCTCAATTTCATCTAGAATTTTCTCATTTTAAATGAAAAATGGTGTAGTTGTTCTTTCCTATCTGCGACCTTCCTTTCTCATTTTCTACTGGAGTGCTATTGCTTTTACGTTTTAGTGCTGCAAACGGTAGAACGGCAAAAATAATTCTGGTGATGATAACGTGGTTGTTCTTGAAACTAGTCAATTCAATCCCGTGTTCAGTCAAGAATAAAATTATCAAAAATCTTTTAATTCATTTCATGTTGTAAATTCCTTCCTTCACTAAAAATAATATAATTTAAATTTAATGAACTTAAGCCTAATTAAAATATTAAAAAAAAAAAAAAAAAAAATTAAATTTAAATAAATTTTAAAAAAGACAAAAGTTAAAAAAAAAACAAAATTGTTTGACATTAAACGGCTGTTTTTCACGAGTTGACAAACGTTAAGCAGATCGTTAACAAGAGTTTAGCAAATCGTTAGCCGGAGTTTGGTAAGTTTGTAATGAATAAACTTTGTGTTTCCTTTTTTTTGGAGTAAATTGCAAAAAGATGTCCCATTTTTTAACGGGTTTTCGCGATTTATTTCAAATTTTGTGGGCGGACGAGCCACACGGATCCAGATTTGGATTTACACGCGTTGAATCACATAACGCTAGATGGTCCTTGTCAAATTTACAAACCACCTTTTGTTCACAATGTATTTGGGCTACCAGTAAAAGTGGGCTAACCACGCCCATTTTCTTCTACAAAGCTTCACTTCTGTATATTTATTATCTATATCAAATTTTATTTAAGCAGTTTTTAATTTTAGCTACCTAAAATTGCTTAAAGTTACACTGTGCGTTTCTTATGCTGGGTACACACTAGAGTTGTCAATTATTCGCCTTTCAGCTTTGTTCGAATAATTCAAATAATTGTTTTTGTTCTTTCGATCAAACGATTTAATCTGTAAAATTATTCGATTAATCGATGAGAAAAACGATTAAAAAAATTATTTAAAAAAAGACATATTTTATATAAGATACATCGGTCCATTATTTTATAACTATGGAAAATCTTTAATTTTGTTTATTTTTTCTCAAATACTCTATGACTTCTTTTTATGATGCGTACAACTTTTCATTTTAACTCAATATCGTTGTATTACTTAAAGGAATCGTAAAATCCCTAATTCTTAAATAATCCGATACAACTTTGGATTTTCGAAAGGCGTTTGCACCCCTTCTATCTTCAGCCAAACTTCTGCGTACAATTTTGTCTATAGAACAACCGCTGTCCCTCTTTATTTATTTTTCCATTGGGACAAGTTCTGCATTTTTTGATGTCGTTGGATTATATTCTACTACATCGTTTTCAATGGTAATATTGTGACACTTATACTATGTTCACACTTGGGTTCTTTAAGCATCTCGAACGTGATTAACTCTAACCACATCAAAATCGAGATAGTTAACCACATACTGAAGTGACTAAAACTAAATCACTTCATTAATCACATCGAATGCTCTGAACATACTTCAAACTGAGTATAATATAGAATCGGTCACCATGAACGTACCCCTCACGTGTACAACCAACCACGATTTGTTCTTAATGTTTTTATTTTTCCTTAAATAACACGCTGCGACAGTCCAAAAAACCTGGGACCGGATATTATTTTTCTTGTAGGGCTTGTCGAGTAAAACAAGATTCCAATAGTGAAATTTGCCGGACACCTCCAAAATCCGGATTTACGGTTAAAAAACCGGTTTTTGTACCCTTGCGTAATTATAAGCCTGTAATTTTGTTGATAATGATCCGATTTTCAATTTCTTACTAGATTTGGAAAGCAGAAACTGAGATCTTTCGAATGATATATAATTTAACTAAGAAAATTTGTGAAATTTGGGTGTTATTGTCGAGCAAATACAAATTTTGTAGATTTTTAAAAAATTTTTCAACTTTGAGGACGTTTTTTTACATTATTTTATTAAGAAACTATAATACTATTGAGTTTATTCAAAAAGTACGTTTATTAAGGATTAAAACGCATATTTGGATTTAAAAATAGATAAGAATTTGACTGAGTTGTTTAACTTTTCCTGAAAATAAACTTTTAAACATTTTATACAAATTTTATTTTTGGTTATTTAACTCAAAAGTGTTTGCTTGACCGTTTTTTTTTTTTAAATCGGCATCATCAGTTTCTCGTTTTAGTGACCAGCAATATTCTGAAATCATTTTTATCTTATTTTTTCCTTCAAAGCGTTTTTCAATAGTTGCCATTTCCTGGTGAAAATGTTCGCCTTGTTCATCACTGAACTGGCCCAGGTTATCTGGGAAAAAGTCCAAATGCGAATGCAGAAAATGAATTTTTATGGACATGTTGCAGCCCATTTCACCATACGCACTTAAAAACTCATTGACAACTGCGACATAGTCGTTGCTTCTGTGATTTCCAAGGAAATTATCGCAAAGCGCAACAAAACTATTCCATGCACGTCTTTCCACGGAACTTAGCTTGTTAATAAAATCTGCATCTCTCATAATTTTTCGAATTTGAGGTCCAATAAAAATACCTAAAAGTTATCAAAACAGATAAAAGCGATGAAAGATATGTAAACAAATTAATTAATACCTCCTCTTATTTTGGCTTCACTTAGTTTTGGGAACACCGCTTTGAGATGACAAAAAGCGTCGCCGTTTACATCTAATTTTTTTACAAATTGTTTCATGTATCCCAGCTTAAGATGCAATGGTGGCAGAATAACGTCCTTAGCTTCAACTAATTGGTCATTTAAAATGTTTTTGCTGCCTTTTCTATGTGACTCGCGAGATGGCCATACTTTGCGATCATAACGATTCGGTGCGCAACTATCCCATTCACAAAGAT
The DNA here is from genome assembly GCA_930367215.1 of Pollenia angustigena. Taxonomy (NCBI): domain Eukaryota; kingdom Metazoa; phylum Arthropoda; class Insecta; order Diptera; family Polleniidae; genus Pollenia; species Pollenia angustigena. The sequence continues at coordinate 202,215,407 of OV884060.1, forward strand.
AGCACGGATACTTTGTGTAACCACCTTGCATACCAAATAAAATTGTCAAAACATTTAAGTCAGCGACGACTTTCCATTTATGGGTGGTATAGCTAACAAACATTAGTATATTTTTCATTACTTCGTAAGTTTCTTTTGTATTAGTCGCATATGCGATTGGAACTGAAGGTAATTGATTTTGGTTATGCAATAAAACAGCTTTTAAGCCTACATATTACATTACAAATCTTAAATTAATAAAAATAAAGTCAAACATTTTTATAAGAAAACTTACTTTTACATGAACCATCAATAAAAAGTCGCCATTCATCTGCATTATAATTGTGATTTAATGCCGAAAATAGTTTCGGTACATCAACGCAATACACGAGATCACTGTCATTGGAACTAGTCTTAAAACTTTCTTCAAGTAACCAAGTCCGGTCACTTTTTCTACCAGATGTTATAACGAAATCTTTTTCCACCAAATTCCACTGCTTTAATCGCGACCCGAGGACTTCAGATTGCCGCTTTGATAAGTGTAAATCGCGAACAAGATCGTCGAAATCAGCTTTTGACAAAATATGCCGCTCCTTTGTTGTAGATCCGGAGGGAAGGAACTCTTCATGTTTAAAATCTTTTTCTGTTATATCGACAAATTTGCTTGTTGTCGGTAAATCATTACTTACAGGTATCGATTTTGTAACAGTTACAACATTTGCGTACTTAATGTTTTTACGCGTTTTAAAACAGTGACCTAAAACATCGGTTTGACAAAAGTAGCAATCATTTGGTTTATGATATGGCTGATGATGCCAAATCATAGGCGTAGAAAAGGGCAAAACAAACGAAGGTTGAATTTTCTTTTTTTTAAGGTATTACAGCAATATTGACAAACAAATTCTGGCTCGTACCAGCGACTAGTATCAAAAGAACGATTAAACACTTTATTGTACACTTCTACCACTCCAATATTGTTTTTAAAACCACGCCGGTGACTGATATCAGTAAATAAGCCACAAATATAGCAAAATTTGTTACGATTGTCACACATTTTTTATTTAGTTTTAAATTAAATTGCACACGATTTTTTTTTTAAATTGCAAACGTTTTTTTAAATACACACATTCAAAGTGAAAAGAAGGCATTAACAAAACGTCATATTGAAAGAAAAACAATAATTTTATATGAGTTGTAATTCTAAGCTGTACAGTGATTTATAATTTTAAAGGAAGTGCATAAAAAGAACATGAAAAAAACAAATATTTTTGAATGACTAAAACTCTCATTACAAATTTTTTATCTGTTTAGGATAACATTGATTAATAAAATTTGTAAAATGTTTAAAAGTTTATTTTCATGAAAAGTTAAATAACTCAATCAATTACTTATCTATTTTTAAACCCAAATATGCGTTGTAATGCTTAATTAATGTACTTTTTGAATAAATTCAATAGTATTATAGTTTCTTAATAAAATAATGTTTAAAAACGTCATCAAAGTTGAAAATTTTTTTAAAAATCAACAAAATTTGTATTTGCTCGACAATAACACCTAAATGTCTCAAATTTTCTTAGTTAAATTATGTATCATTCGAAAGATCTCAGTTTCTGCTTTCCAAATCTAGTAAGAAATTGAACATCGGATCATTATCAACAAAATTACGGGCTTATAATTACGCAAGGGTACAAAAACCGGGTTTTTAACCGTAAATCCGGATTTTGGAGGTGTCCGGCAAATTTCACTATTGGAATCTTGTTTTACTCGACAAGCCCTACAAGAAAAATAATATCCGGTCCCAGGTTTTTCTATTTCATTCAATTTTGTAACACTGTGTAATTCATAAATTTTCATAATTCCATCATTGATATGTTTAAAATAACCTTCTGATAACTTTATTAAATAATTTTAATCCATTTTTAATACTTTAAAAAAATATAAATCTGTTTATTGCGTTTTTTTCTTAATCAACTTTCATCTTAATCATCTCAAATGTAATGTGAACGGCTCTGATTAACTTAATCAACATTTCGCTTAAAAGTGTTTAAAAACCCAAGTGTGAACTTAGCATTACACAAATAGCAAAGATATATATAACTTTAAATATATATATACATATATAATATGTATAATTCCAATATTTTCTACTTTAATGACGTGATTTCTATAGATCAATTCTTTATTTTTTAGCTTATTGTTTATTTCTTAGTTGTTCGCCCGAGAGTGAAAGATCCCATTTCTTGAAAATTTTAACGTTTGATTTAAAAATAATACAGCTGTTACAATTGTTTGTCAAAGATTTGTTTAATAAGAACATAAAATATATTTTTGAAATATATACGGGTAATTCCATGTCAAAACGACCAAGAGTGGGACACGACCCCTTCCGATTTTAATGAAATGTGGTGAGAGGGTTCCTTTTATCTTATAAGGAACATATATGAACGAAAAAGATTTTAAAATTTGTTTTTCGAAAGTTATGTCATATTCAAAATGTCATAATTTCGCAGAATTAGCCGAATGTGTTGAGGTTATTTCTTCAATATCTCGAAAACTACTTGACATACGAAGATGATTTTAATGTCATTTTAAAGAGAATACTTGAGGCTACAAATCGCTAAAAACGTATGGGAATAAATCAAATTCTAAGCTTTTATTTCTTATTAATTTATTTTTTAATAAAAAAAATTGTTCGATTAATCGACATAATTAAATCGATTTATTCGTTATTCGAAAATCGCCATTTTAAAATTATTCGAACAAGAGTTTGTTTTTGTTTGATCGATTAATCGAATAATTCTTAATCGGTTGACAACTCTAGTACACACAGTGCAACCTACATGGAAACGGTTTCAATGCAACCTCAAAATATCAAAGCGTTTTGATGTGTATGCAATCTGAAATGAATGAAAATGAATTTAATTCACTGGATTGCGTAAACGTGTTGCATAGTGTGTACCCAGCATTAGACTACACCATTTTTCATTTAAAATGAGAAAAGTCAAGATGAAATTGAGAAAATTCCAAATGAAATTGGGAAATTTTAATTTGAAATTGAGAAAATTTCAAATGAAATTGAGATTTTTTAATTTTTCATTGATAAAAATGAAATATCTATATAATTTTTATTATATTCATTCAACAAACATGCATAACTAACAAGGATCGAAAAATATGAAAATAAATACAAATCACGTATGCTGTATGGCTCTACTGCAATCTCCAGTAGTTATACATGTCTTAGAAGCATTAATCATCTGTTCTAAAAAGACAAGCCTCTGTTCTCCTACATGGGTGGGAATTACGTTCGGTACATTCATCGTTGGTTTTACCGTACTTTTTATTTTTGACCAAATAATTTCAATGGGGTTTAGCATCGGTGAATAGAAGCTTAATCGCAGGAGCGTAGCTGGAGAGCTGTCAAAAATAATTTGTAGCCGACTGTGGCATTGAGCATTATCACATACCAATACGAGGATCTGTATGCCTGTTGTTCAATAATACTGCGATTTTTTTTAAGTTTAATTTTTTTCGAACCTTGTTAGTTATGTATGCTTGTTGAATGAATATAATAAAAATTATATAGATAATTCAATTTTATCAATGAAAAATTCAAATTTCTCAATTTCATTTGGAATTTTTTCAATTTTAAATTTAAACTTCCCAATTTCATTTGGAATTTTCTCAATTTCAAATTAAAATTCTCAATTTCATTTGGAATTTTCTCAATTTCAAATTGATATTCTCAATTTCAATTGTAATTTTCTCAATTTCAAATTGAAATTCTCAATTTCATTTGGAATTTTCTCAATTTCAAATTGAAATTCTCATTTCCATTTGGAATTTTCTCATTTTCAATGAAAAATGGTGTAGATGTTTGAAAATCTATTGTTGACACTTACACTCAATTCACATGAGGGCTTTTACGACGTCGTTTTATCTTGATTCCCTTTTAAAGCAACTTCCAAAATCTCTTTGCGTTCATACGATGATTTTTGGTTGCATGTCTTTTTTTTATTTACAGTATGGCCTTGATTACCCGTCATTCGATTAACCGGCAGCTTCAATAAAATGGAAAACAAACATTTTTTTGCACTGATTTAAATTACCTCTATTATCCGAAATTATAAACAAATTATCTTTTTTTCGTTAAATTTTGAACAATCAAAAGAAATTTAAATAAACGAAGAAAGAGAATATCTTCACGGTGTGGAAGCATGTTCTGCCAAATTTACTTTTTTCCTCATGTTTACATAATAAAACGTTATATATTTACATAAAATAAGAAACACACCAAAAAAAATAAATAATCAAGAATTCTGCCGATCCCGTCTATTATCGATAATCGAGGTCTCACTGTATTTTCAACCACACACTTCAAAGTAAGAAAAAGAATAAAACGTAAACAGAAAAAGTTAAAAGAGAAATGTAAAAAACGACATGCAAAATACAAAACGAGACATTTTGTTAACCCCTCTTTCTTTTCTACACCGCTCACCAACAAACCAAAAGAGACGTCGACAAAGCGACGTCGTAAAAGCCCTCATCTAAACTGAGTGATATTAATTTAAAAACATGTTTTTATTTGTTTTAAATTGAATTGGAAGATACAACATGTGTTAATTTGATTTAATATTGGTTGAAAGGTAACAGGCGTATGACGACAGCTGGCAAGTTTTCCTTACCACCAATTTACGGTCGTAAGCGTGAGAAGATGGACACAAACCCTCCATTCCCGACGAGCTTCAGATCGAAAGGCCCAAATATACTTGACAAATGCTTTTAATGCAGACTAGTGAACGTGTGTTGGACGTTATATTCGACGTCTTATATAAATTTTTTGATTTTCCATCGTCGGTGTCATACATACAAACACATTTCCACTAATACTACCACAATGCTTGATGAGTATTTTGATAAGTATTTGTGCCTTATCACCCGCGCGCCATTGTCCGTGGTGGAGCGTACTGTACATTTTTGAATTCTTTACATCTTCACATACACTCTCCCTTCAACAAACGTTACAATTGAGGATGAACCTAAGCATGAAAAAAGATTTCTTCTTAATTTATTTTTTATTGAGAAGCTTTTACTATTTCGCCTTACTTTCTTTTCATGGCTATCTCTTTTACCCTTTTGAAAATATCCCTTTTGGCAATGTTTACAAAAATAACGCTTTATTTTAAAATGTACGAAGTTCTTGTGAAATTCTAAACTGCGTCGAAGTTCAAATTTCTTTAAACAGATATCACATTCAACGGGCGTATGAAATTCAACAATATGGTTTTGTAAAATATTTTGCGAAATAAAATATTTCCTGCACGTAAAACATTTAAAATTTGCTAAAATTTAAAAACAAAGATAAATTAGTTTTTTTTTGTTCTTACTTTAATTGGTCAATTTTAAAATTTTATTTTACAAAAACAAAAAAACTTACCATTATGGTGTATTCTAGCTACATGATGCATCAAAAACTTTTTTGAAGAGCACAATTGTTGACAAAATTGGCATTTGAAATCTGCTTTTTCGTCAGTTTTATGACAACGGTTTTTGTGTTGACGTAAAAATGTCCAATTTGTAAAAAACTCTTGACAATCCTTTGAAAATAAAAATTAGATATTACTTCTTATAACATTAATAATTAAATTACAATTTAATAAAAGAAGGATTCTTCAATATAATAACACTCTGCTCGAAATTGACACTTTTTTTTAGGCAAGCAAGGCACATGGCGTTTTCGCATAATTCGGGTACGCTGACTGCAACTAGCACAGTGTAATTAAAACCCATTAAGAAAGTACCAAAACCAAAAGAAATGTTGGATATATTTATAGAATTAAATTACTCCTTATGAACTCAGAATTAATTGTACACATTACTTTTGTTAGTAACCATTATTACTTATTATTACATCTTTGTTAATAGCGCCTTTTTATTTTATGTGAAATAGAGCTGGCAAACTATCGAAAGTCGCAACATTCAATAGTTTGCTGACAAACTGTCGATAGGATACTATCGATAGTATCGAATTCTTTGTAGAATTGTTAAATTTAATTTTTTAATATTGTTAAAACCAAGAATGATAGAAATAAAGATTACGCCTTGCGCATGTTTTACCGTTTGATGACGTAGTAGTTCCCTTCTTACAAAAAATGAATGTATTACGTAATAATGGCAGCCCTGCAATTAATTTACTCAGAGAGTTCAAATAAAAAATATTTTATCAATTGTCAAAAAACTAACAGCCGTATTCATAACAAAAAGTTAGCCACAGTTTGTACACTACGTACAACGAGCTGCTAACTAGAATGCCGATTAAGCTTAGCAGCTTGTTGGCACAAAGTTAATTCATAACGAACTTTTCTCCATCTGCCAACTTTTAATAAATCAACTCTGAATTTTTATGATGCCACATTGTATTACTCAAAAATGTAACACGTTTTGCATTAATCATCGCTGCATTTGTCATTTTTTTGTTTTTCCCTTCACATATAAAAATTTTAAAAGGTTTTTAAAATTGAAATAAATTAAGTAAAATGCAGTAAATTATAAAAAAAAAACAATTAATAAAAAAACGAACAAAATTCTGTGGTTTTCATGGGCAACCGCGTATGTCTTAAAATAAAATTTTTCAGGAGAGCCGAAAAAACCATTCCGGAGCAAACTATGGGTTAGATATTGCACCTTTTGAATTTGTAATTGAGTTAAAACATCGGAATGGGACTATCTGTTTTTTAAAATTTTAAAAAAAATATAAAGAGCGCTTTAAATTTAGCAATATGGCATCAACAATTCAAAATCGAAAAAATAGACATAAGTGGTTGCCCATGAAAACCACAAATTGTTTGACATTAAACGGCTGTTTTCACAAGTTGGCAAACGTTTGGCAGCTCGTTAACAAGAGTTTAGCAAAACGTTGGCCAGAGTTTGGTTAGTGTATTATGAATAAACTTTTTGCTAACTTTATGCCAAATTTTCATTATGAATACGGCTGTAAGAATTTTGCTTAAAATTTTGTATTAAAAATAGAAAAATAATAAATTGTGCCACTGTCATGTTTACACGTAATCAAACACTTTGAGAGCTAAAAATTATTAGCCAATGAGATCGAAGGTTGTGTGACGTCACAGTTCCTACATGCGCAGTAAAAAATGTTTATATCTGCCTGATGTCGTAATCTTTATTTCTATCATTCTTGGTTAAAACAATAATTAAAAACTAAAATTTGTTTTTGATTTCAAAATTAATACATACACAGAAAGAAAAACACTCGGGATAAATTAAGTTTTTTATGATTACTTTAATTACGAGTCGTTCTCAAAAATTCAAGTACGAATAACACAAACGTACTCAAAATAATCCTTAATAGGATGACTTTCGAAAATCAGTCACGGAATTTCTTGAAATAAGTATAAAATTCTTAAATCAAGTAAAAAAAGATTAAAGTTTTCGTTGTTTTTAACGCTCCGGCTTACGCATGTTTTGATTTTCTATACACACTTAACCCTTCGTGGGTTAAAAAGTAAATTTAAACTCTTGCTTCTCATTTAGTTGTAACGTCATTGTTCACCTATTTTTCTTTAGTGGGTTCTGAACAATGGATTACAATTTTATTTGCAGATTTGAATATTTGTCCAGGTCAAGTTGTAACTGACCCTGCCATATCCCACCCCTTTGGTAAAACTACCACCATGATTATATGTAGGCAAGTTAAAATATAATCCCGAAAGAACATTAATTCACATACTACTATAAATTTAGTCCATTTAATCCATTAATTTTTCACAACTCAAATAAAGACAAAATTAGCAATTCATATTAATTTTCAAATTAAGTCAAATATAATTTTTATTTCAAAAAGTTATTAACATATTTTTTCCGAACAATTAATAAAATAATTTATTTTAAATTCATTAAATCTTCAAAAATCATATTTTATAAATGTAAACAAAAAAACGAAAGAGCAAAAATCAAAAAAACTTACATATATTTATTCCAACGATCTTCTTTTTGCTTGTTATCACTATGTTATAATATTAAAAATTTTCCTCCATAAAATTGAACGGAATTAAAGAAAAAAATAATTACAGGAAAAACTATTTTTCCTTTTTTTTTTTTTTTTTAAATATTAATTAAACAATACGAATAAAAAAAAAATCCAATTAAATATTAAACAAAAAACATAAGCCAATTTGCAAGGTCACTAGTTAGCATATTATAGAAATGTTAGTTGAATTTCACTTAATCTTCTGACATTGGTTGCAACAATTTATGCTTTTATTCTCCTTCTATTGTTTGATTTTAAATATAGGTTTCTCCATTGAATTTCTTTTTTTCCTCAAATTATTTGTACTCGCTATTTGATTGCACCAAGTTTTGTTTTTGTAGTATAAGTTAATATAAATTGGGTTTTTACTATTTTTTTTTTTTGATTTTACGTTTAAACAAAAGACATCACCTCTAGAATTTGTATTTAAACACTTTATTAAACGTTTATTTAATTACACAACAATATTTAACGTTTCCTCTTCTTTTTCCAACAAAATATTAGTTTTTTTTTTACATAACTTTTCTCGTCCAAATATATATCTTTCTACAATTCTTTTGTTTTATTAACCAACGTTCTTTTTTTCCTCTTTAGTGTTCCACCCTCTATTTTCCAAACTTCAAACCCCGTTTTTTTTTTCTTTTCCCAGAAAAAATTAAAAATCAAAAACTTCAAATAAATTCTGCCTACCAGATCTAAAAATTTTCAAATCGCAAGTAGAATAAATAATTTTCAATCATTCTGAATTTTATTTCAATCAATATACCTCAATTAAATTATTTTCCAAAAATAATAAAGATAACTAGATTACAAAAAAAAATAACACAAAATAAAATCTACAACTACCGCAAATTAACCCTAACAAAGTCTGCTTTTACATTAAACGATTTTTGTCGTTGCGATTCTTACCTTATAGGCGAGAGGGGAGAGAGGAATTAAAATGGGTACACAAGCGAGTGTACTCTTCGATTCATTTTGTTCGCTCATTCGTTCTCTCATTGTGCTCTCATTTGACGAAAAATGTATTGCAGTTCGATTGCACAGAAAAAGTTTTAACGACAAAAATCGTACAATGTAAATATCAGACCGACTTCAAAGAAGAAACGACAATAATCGCAACGACAAAAATCGTATAATGTAAATTGGGACAAACCAAAACATTTTTAAGTATTAAATAAGAAATAAAAATGTTTTGGGAATATGTGCATAAATGAAAATGTTCCCACGTGTGGCACGACCCACAATCATAGCCGGGCACAATTTAATATTTATTGTCGGATATCCTTCCCATGAAAAACCCCTACAAACATTCCGTTTAAATCACTTAATCTGTATAAGCAGTTTCCTAATTTAGATTCGGAGCTAATTTGGCATTTAATTGTTTCGAAAAATCGCTTTGCTGAAAAGTTTTCCTAAAAACTTCTTGGCCCGGTTCATATCCAATATTTCGGCAACCCCTAAGATTATATGTACGTTCACTTTTCTTGTAAGCTTTTTCCAAATTTTTCATAATGGACGCATTTATAATCTTTGCATGATCCGCATGATTGATGACTTCCATCTCCCCATCGTTAACATTTTCCAAATTCCTGAGAACATTATACGCAGAACCACACAGAAAAAATTATTGCCGAATTATTTTCAAACAAACGCTTGTTTGAAAATTTTTTTAATTTCTACAAATTTTTTTACTGATTCAATTAAAATTTTTGTTTGATTTTTATTTAACCAACAAAAATGTTGACAACCATTCAAAAATATAATACACGCGTTATTGGTTTCAAGTTTTCATAACAAAAAATTAGCAGGTAAACAACAGAAACAACAACAACATTATAAGAAACAAAATAAATTTTTGGTTGGTTTCAAAGTTGGTTAAAAAAACCAAATCCCGTATTCCATTTTTTCAAACTGTTTGCTTAAATACATCAAATACGAAAATATAATGATGACGAAAAACATATCGAGTCGGTCTGTCGCCGTTTTTGGGTTACATATCTTCTTCATTAGCAAAGGAAAGGATACAGCAACAGTGAGTGATGACGAAAAACATTGTGTGTATAAAAAAAGACTTCGTTCAAAAATTATTCCAACAAAAAATGTGTCTCAAAGCCAGCCGGCCGCTCTGCTCTCTCTGCAATCATCTTCTAATACAGTGCCTGCTTGTGTGCGCATCATTGCTTGTGCATTTAAATTTAAATGATTTTAAAATTTAGTTTATGAATTTCAGTAAACTTTTTGTTTGATTCAGTTAAATTATTTGTTTGAAAAAATCAGTGTTTTTTTCAATAAACAAAATGCAAATAAATTGTTTGAATATGCGAATTTGTTTATAGGACGGATTTCAGACAAACAATTGTTTGATTCTACAAATTTTTTGTTTGAATTGGAAAAATAATTTTTTCTGTGCATGCAATATCATATTTCTACCAAATAAAGCAAAATATGGAGACATACCTATTGAAGAATGAACTGAACTGCGCAAAGATTGATTCGATTGCAAATATGTATTTTGTATTCGCATAATATTTTCCTCTTTAGGTTAATTTAAATAAGTATTTTTTAGGTGTATAAAAGTTGTAGTTAGCGAAACAGGGGTTTGTTATACCATAGAGGAGCAAATCTTTGCGCCCGGCCGAAGGCCGGCTATGCAGAGAAACTTTAGTTAGCGAAGCCAGTATTTGTTATACCATAGAGGAGAAAATCCTTGCGCCCGGCCGAAGGCCGGCTATGCTGAGAAGCTTTAGTCAGCGAAGCCGGTGTTTGTTATACCATAGAGGAGAAAATCCTTGCGCCCGGCCAAAGGCCGGCTATGCAGAGAAGCTTTAGTTAGCGAAGCCGGTGTTTGTTATACCATAGAGGAGAAAATCTTTGCGCCCGGCCGAAGGCCGGCAATGCAGAGAAGCTTTAGATAGCGAAGCGGTGTTTGTTATGCCACAGAGGAGAAAATCCTTGCACCCGGCCGAAGTCCGGCTTTGTAGAAAAGCTTTAGTTAGCGAAGCCGGTGTTTGTTTTTGCGACATTGGTGTTTGTTATTTTATAAAATTTGTATTACACTTTTATTTAAATAAATTATTCACTTAGTACACAAAAACTGAAATGTGAGCTTAAGAGTTAAATTTTTTTAAGTAAATTCTATATATCCTGAAAGATCTAGTCAAAACCTTCAAAATGATACCAACTTTGGCCATATATGTACCTTTAGAAATGTAGTAGAAAAATTACATACTTCTATGAAAATTAAAAACGTCTATAACTCGAAAACTAAGCGTTTGCGCTAATTTTTTTATTTAATTTATTATTCTTATTTTTCAATTTTCTATCACCCTAGGTACTTTTTTTTTATTTGGAGCTGTGTCGGTAAACTAGATTTGTTCCCAACCCTGCACTACCGAACTATTATATTGTATGGTTTGTGTTTTGTTATTTTTGTTTTGATCACGCCATTTGTGTTGATTGTTGCGGCCTGGTTTTATACCTTTCCACTTCACTACCAAAAAAGCTTTCTGTCTCTTTCTTCGAAAGCTGCCCTCACAACTGATTTGGGCCTTTTTCACACGTCACTTTTAACAGTTCTGCACCCGTATTCCGTAAATCGCTTAGCTAAAGCTAAATCTCGATCGCAAAAATGCCTAAGAGAATACAAAATTGAAACATTTTAGCGATGACATTAAAAGCTAAAATTGCGTCGAATTAAATTGTTATGGCATTGCCAAATTTAGCAAAGCACGTTACAGTACATATTGAATTCGTAGCCAAAAAACGATAAATCGACTTTTTTGATTTTTAGCGATAGAGATTTAGCTTAAGCGAATTACAGAAGTCGGCCACTGTTAGTATTCTGTGGTATGTACGTACCAAATTACATCAAATTATCTTTTAAAATTTCGACCTATACCAGCCGGACTTACAGACATTGTTATATCGACTGAGAAAATGATTGAGTCAAACGTAGGGATGCAACATCGTCCTGAAAAACATCGATGCTTAAGAACATCAAGCACTTAATTGAAAAAATACAAATTAAGCATGATAAAAATATTATAAAACAAGTTAGAGTGCTATATTCGGCTGTGCCGAATCTTTGATACCCTCCACCGGCAGTTCGAATGTTTAAGGAGTAGAATCTGTATGATGTCTAATTATAATTATTATCTTAAACTGTGACGATTTGTTATTAATTATGGTTTTAGGTGTACTAAACTGTTTTCCGGGAGTAGGGTTTCTATGGGGCCTAGGGTAAATTATGTACCGATCTTTGGGAAATTTCACAGTATCATTTATAGTCCTATAAAACTGTGACGAGCCAAAATTTGTTATGGTTGCATTACTTTTTACGGTTTTAGGCGTACTTAACAGTTTTCCGGGAGTAGTGTTTATATGGGGCTTAGGGTAAATTATGGACGCATCTTCACGAAATTTAACAGCGTGATTTCCAGTCAAATAAAACAAATTTTTGCAAAATCTTATCTCATTCCGTGCCTTGTTCCACCATTTATGTTATTTTTTATAACAAAATTATCAATTTTTTTAGGTGGTGGTTCCACATTTTGATTCAAAGCTCTGGTCCTACTGAACCAAAATTGCTGGATTTCAATCCCAAACTGCTTAGGATAACTACAAGCAATATGGCACCAAGTTTGTTCATTTCTTTTGAGTTGTTCGAAAGTGAGCGTGTTTTCAACAGACGGACAGACAGACAGACATGGCTAAATCGACTTACGTACCAAGAATATATATACTTTATGGGGTCTGAGATGAATAATAAAAAAGTTTAACACGGAATGACAAACTTAATATACCCTCTTCACAACTTATTGTGGTGGAGGGTATAAAAATTAGCCATGGTGGAATAAGAATAGTTCTCCATGGGCATAACTAAAAAAAATTGCTTTTCTTAAAGCAGTTTTAAGTTATCTTTAAAAATTCCTTTAAAAAATCGAGTCAAGAGTGCCATTGTAATAAAGAAATCCGTCTTTCAAAAAACTATAAGTTTCTTTTTCCATACTTAATTTTTGTTTGTTTTTTACTTACCCCTATATTGCATACAAAACGTCTAGTTATTGATAATGATTCCTCCAGTTCTTTACATTCCTTGTGGTTAAGGGAATGATTACGCATGTGACGAAAAGTACTGAAGCTTTTTTTACACTTACCACAATGAAATAAATCATCACTGTGACTATCACTTAAACGATGATCTTTAAGATGTTTTATTGTACAAAAATCTAGGGAACAATTTTCACATGAATAGCCCAAACCTAAAATTTTCTCGTCAACCGGCGATGAAAAGCATAAAGATTCATTATCTGACTCAACATGTTCCTTAAATTGAAGAAAAAAGAAAAAAAAAATAATAATAATTTTGCATAAATATTACATGTTAAAAACCGCAAATACCTTTATCATTTCCATATCATAAGTTATTAAGCCACATGTTGAGCATATAAAAGTTTGTACTTTGGAATCTGTTTCATGCGATTTAATATGCATACGATATGTGTGTTTATAGCTAAATTTTTTTGAACAATATTCACTTTGTAAGGCTTTGGATTTGTTGTTATGAGAAATATCCTTGAAAAGTAAATCTCATAAATTTAAATTATTTTTAATTATGTATGTATATTAGTTACCATATGTTGTCGCACACTTCGTTCAGAAGCAAACTTTTTTCGACAAATTGAACAATCATATTTATATTTGGAATCATCATGTATTTTCATATGATTATTAAATCTTTGTATATTCAGAAAAAAGCGATCGCATCTAAAAAGAGCAACTTAATTATTGATCATTTTCAAATACATAATTCAAAAATATTTAACAAAAAAAATTACCAATTACCTTACACATCCAAAAGCAGTTTTAGGATAATGTTTATACTGAGTGTGTTCAAAGAAATCCTTAGAATTATTGAATAAATCACCACATAATAAGCAAATTTTTGGCCTGTGGTTTTTTAAATGGAACTGCATATGAAACACATATCTAAAGTAAAAATGCCTTCTTTACACATTTGTTATATTGTTATCACAAGAATACCTTTTGAAAGATTGGAAATCCAAATTGCAATATTTACAATAACTTACTGCACCAGTTATTCGTTTAAGACTTCGGCAGCAAGAATGCTTATTAAAGTTTAAAACATTTGAAAATGATTTTTTACAATCTGGACATTTACCAAAAATGGCGGTACTGAAATTAAAAAAAAAATATTATTAAATATTCATTATCTTTACTAAACTGTTAAATTACACCCCGTCTACAACTTTCATGATTTGCTGTTATAAGATGATGTTATAAAACATTTGTTTAAACGTTTGCATTACCAATCGTGTTATAACATGAGAAAAACTCTAGGTCTGAGTTCATACGGCTCATGTCTTATTGAGCCAATTTAGACTAGACTAATTGTTTTGGCAGAAAACGACAGTTTGTAGGCGAAAGAGGTGAAGAGAGTCGTTTTTGGTTGGCATAATTTTTAATCCAGCTTCAACCGCGCATTAGCAGAACAAAACCAATACATGCACACTTATGAAAAAACAGGTTCAGTGTTTTCTTTTTTGCAGAGCGATTTTAATCGTTAGTTGTACTAACACATACAAAGCTGCGTGTACGCATACAATTTTATGCCAGAATAATTAATCCAGTGTAGTTTGGAAAGAACAAAAGTTAATCCGACTAAAAATTAGTCTAGTCTAAATTGGCTCATTGACATGATTCTTCCTTTTTCTTCTTTGAACATGAATTGGCGTTCAAATGATTCATGTCATGTTGACGACATGTTTTTTATTTTGTGTAGTCGTGCGTATGCATGTGTGCTTTTTGATACTAAAAACAAAAACAAAATTAAACAACGAATGAAAAAGCAAAGCGTATTGACAGTTCATGCATCTGTGTACACGTTTCTTTTCCCCTCGTCCCTCTCGCCTATAAAGTAGCAATCGTGCCATTAAAACATGAGCCGAATGAAGACAGACTCATGGAATATTACATATTTCTTTCCGTTTTAATGAGATGAGGTGGCCTTATATGGGTAATTCCAAAGTGTTGAACGTGACAGTCGTGCGCATCAAAAATGCAATAACATTTTAAGCAAAAAATATTTTTACGTTTTCTTAACCCTTAAATTATAGCACTAAGAAAGCACTGTTATCTTTGCTAAAGTTTATGGAGGGCGCGATTCTAGTTCAAAAATAATGGCAAAAGAAGTAGCGGTTCGAGCGTGAAAAAAATAGAAGTAGTTTTTGTGGCCATGTATAAAAAGGCGTATACTTTCAGAATTTTACGTAGCAATGTAAAATTAAAATGTCTTAGTTTAATTCCAAAATCGTCTGTATTTTCTTTATTTTAAGCCAAAATCTGGGTCGATACGTGACATTTCGAACGTGAAATTTTTTCCGTAATAATTTAACTGAATAATGATCAAAATAAAATCCGAATAACGTATTTCTCTTTGAACTCTTCCTTAGATTACAGAGCATGTAAAAATTTTTTTTTTTTAATTATTTTTGATTCTGATCTAAGTGAACAAATTTATGAGTAAATTTATAAAATTAGTAAAATCTAAATATTTCTCTATAACAATATCGTAAAATAATCAGCTTTAAATAACTTTTAAATTTTCGGTCACGGTGGATCTTTTGACGGAAATGCCCATATGCATAAGTTTTGTTTTGGAAGCGTTAATCAATAGCATTATAGAATGAAAAAAATTATATAAAAGTGCTAAGCAATGTTTTAAAATGTATTTTTTGTTTATATTTTTGCAAAAGTTCTTTATGTTAAACATGTGTATTTTGACAGTTAAAGTTAAAGTTTAAACCACCACCGTTCGCCGCTTAAACTAGCAAAAAAGGTTAAAAAAATACAACTCAAAAAGTAAATACAGAGATTAAAGTTAATTTAATCGCTAGTCTCGAACCCAAAAAGTGGAGAAAAAGTAAAAACTAGATTAATTTATATAAAGCGAATGTTTGAGCCTGTAAGCCTTGTTACAAGCTGATGCGAAAAATAAAACAAACTTTTTAATGTTTTATTGCGAACAAAATACATTATATGTATATATTTGGATGATTTCAAACGACAGATCTCAACTAACGCTCAAAAAACAATTATGTAGCAACCCACATTTATTTATTCCATATTTCTTATTTATATTTAAATCCTAACGTAAACTTAAGATACAACCCTATGTTTAAATTATTAACAACATTTGAAATCAACATTTATTTTTAATACAACTCTATGTTTATTTAAGAACTATTCAGAATCAACTCTGTCCATTAATAACTTTTTTTGAATTTAACGTTTATTTTGAATACGACTCTGTTAACATTATTAGTACATATTTTGACAACCATGAAATGAAGACGAAAAGGATTGCTATAAAAGCAGCATCACTTGTGTATAAAGATCGAGTAGCGTTCTGACTTTCAATCAGTAAAGAACATTGTCTAGGCTTATTATAAGTACCGGGCGTGCCTTTTCTGCTGAATAAGAATAAATCTACTAGTGTTAAAGAAACGTTTAATAAAAGTGTGTTTGTTTTTAATGTTAAAAGTGTGTTTTTTTCATGAACAACTACAATCTTAGAAACAAGATTGTTTCATTGGCGCCCAACTTAGTGGCCTCGAATAATTCCAAAGCCGAGGTAAACAACAAAAAGGCTATCGTAGAGAAGAAAGCCTATGAAAATAACACAAAGTCATCAAAAACAAGTCAAAATAACAACAAAACGGCTTTCGTAGAGAACGAAGCCGTAACAACTTTAACAAACGAAGACAACATGGCAACATTTTCAGCTGAACAATTCCAACAGATTTTAGCGGCAATGGGTGGCACAAACAGAGGTGGTTCGTTCACTCAATGCACAGCACGCTACAAGGGACAAAGAGATCCCTCTGCGGTGGAAGAATTTTTGGCTGCTGATAGCGTCTACAAAGATATTGAAAAAATATCCGATATCGATGCAGTACGTGGAATACCCCTACTGCTTGAGGACTATGCGGCCGCGTGTGAATAGTTTTGAAGAGGCAAAAACTCTCAATCGTACAACATTTTCGCCACCAATACCTGATTGGCGCATTTTTTTAAATATTTTCGATACAAAGCAACAAAAAAGAGAGCCAACAGACAGTTTTGTTTGTAAAAAGAGGCTCCTGTTGTCCCAACTGAAAGTGCCTATGACAGAAGAAGTACAACTCAATATGATATACGGACTGTTGAACATAGGCATTCGTGAGCGAGTTCGCCGTGATGGTATAAAAACATTTAGCGACCTCATTTCGGCAAGCAGGGAGGCAGAAATGTTTGTAACAGAAGTTCAGTCAATAGATAGTAATGCAGTAATTAAAGAAGAAGATGTAACGAGCAACCGCTGTTGTTTTTGCCGTATGAAAGGCCATGTTATTGAAAATTGTTTTAAGAAAAAAAAGCGTGATGAGCAACAAGCCAAGCAAGAAGTAGAACAGCAGCAACAAATGATTCAACAAGAAAAAATAAGCCAACCATCAAACAATTTGGTCAAGAAACCAACGTTTTCATGTTATGGGTGTGGTACGCCAGGGGTGTACCGAGCAAATTGCCCCACATGTAGCAACCACACAAAGGAGAGCCCTCAATATTTGTCTTTCAATTCCTTGTCATCCACTATTATTGGTCACTCATTGCCTACAACCCACATCGAGATTTTTGGTTTGAAAGGAGAGGCAATTTTCGACTCCGGTGCAAAGACAAGTGTTGCCAGTTTGAATTTGAAGAAAATTCTTACCAAAAACGGTTGTGTGTTCCAAGATGTGCGTGCAGATGTTACTTTGGCCAACGGGTCCACGACTACCGGCAAAGTAATGCATACAATTTGTGATGTAGTGATTGGCGGTAGACTTCGGAAAATTAGATTGGTATATCTTCCAAACACTGAGAAAAGTCGTACATTATTGGGAGCAGACTTTTTAGAACAAGCTGGAATTGTCCTAAACATGGCGCAAAGGTGCTGGTATTTTGAGGACGCGCCTAAAACCAGATTTCTATTCACAAGCCCTCTTAAAGTAGGAGTTTTCAGTATGGACCTCAACAGCGATGAATGTTCTCCATGCAGTAAGGCTATGGGGGAAGTTTCTAAGTTCATCAGCTTCTTTGAGGATAAAAAGAAAATTTCGCCACTTTTCAATTCACCAAAAAGTTCTAATGATTACTCACCACACTCTATTCAAAATATCTTTCGAGAAGCAATACCTGTGGGGGAGCGAACACCTGGTGAGATTTCTACTTTATTCGCACCCCCCATTAAAGTCCGAAAAACCGAACAAGATGACTACTTGGATGCAATTTGTATGCCTTTATACTCATTGCGTATCCACATCTTGAAGGAATCCGATGGTATTGGGTTAACTGGCGAAGAACATATAAACCTGCACAAACTTCTAAGGTCGAACAAGGACGGTTTTAAGAAACCAGTTCAAGCTACTTCATTTCCTGTTCACCGCAGCCCCACTGAAGGACACAGTCCATATTGGTTGTTCTCTAGAAAACATGATCTTAAGGTTAAGATCTCCAGTGTTAATGCTCTTGGGGTAGATTTGCTCCAGGGGGAGGGTACAGATGAGTACCCCATAGAATATGCCAGCAGCATTCACAAAGCAAAAATGTACGCAAACCAAAATATCTTTACAAACGGTGCAGTAATGATCACCGACGTACAACATCCATTGAAGTTGGTTCTTAAGTATAAGTACCCATTCAGGTCATTTAGAAGAATCCCTACTACCAGTGCAAATGACTAGACGAATAGCATGCCCTCGAAGCCTTAGCTGATGCCTCACCGGGACGTCATCGGCATCAGAGGGGGAGTATGTAGCAACCCACATTTATTTATTCCATATTTCTTATTTATATTTAAATCCTAACGTAAACTTAAGATACAACCCTATGTTTAAATAATTAACAACATTTGAAATCAACATTTATTTTTAATACAACTCTATGTTTATTTAAGTACTATTCAGAATCAACTCTGTCCATTAATAACTTTTTTTGAATTTAACGTTTATTTTGAATACGACTCTGTTAACATTATTAGTACATATTTTGACAACCATGAAATGAAGACGAAAAGGATTGCTATAAAAGCAGCATCACTTGTGTGTAAAGATCGAGTAGCATTCTGACTTTCAATCAGTAAAGAACATTGTCTAGGCTTATTATAAGTAACGGACGTGCCTTTTCTGCTGAATAAGAATAAATCTTCTAGTGTTAAAGAAACGTTTGATAAAAGTGTGTTTGTTTTTAATGTTAAAAGTGTGTTTTTTTCATGAACAACTACAATCTTAGAAACAAGATTGTTTCAATTATTATTTTAAAAGAAAACAAAAGCGAAAAAACAACTTAATTATTAAGATCATTAACTACATGATATTTCTGTACCGTTAGAATATGAATATTAATATTTTGCTAATTGTTTTGTTTTTATAAATTCTTTCAACAAAGTAAATGCAAGTGCATAGATAAAAAACACGCACTGCAATACACAAGCCTACATACACGTATGTTCGCTGCTAAGGCAAGCTTTGTATTGACGCTGCTTCTAGTACAGTGGTTACAACGAACATCCTCCCCCCGTTGGAAGGCTTTGACTTTCAACAGCATTATCATCAACAACACAGCTAATTTAGCAACAGCTCGCCGACTCGTATTGTTGGCGGTTTTGACCAAAGCAACTCGCACAACTCCATCCTTTCCAGGGTTTACATCTACTACACGCCCCATTTGCCATTTTAAAGGTGGAACGCTTTCGTCTTTTACAAGAACCATGGTGCCTTTAGTGATGTTGTTATTTGGTGAGCGCCACTTTGACCTCTCCTGCAATAATGTTAGGTATGAGCTGCTCCACTTCTTCCAAAAAACTTGCTGAATGTAACACACTCTTTGCCATCGATTTAAATGGCTGATATTTAGCTCAGTTATATTAGGTTCTAGAATTGCTGTTAGTGATGAACCTACTAAGAAATGGGCTGGGGTTAACACTTCCAGGTCATCAGGGGACCTGGGAGGTATGAACTTCCAATTTATTCCATCTTCTAAACATTGCTGGTGTATTTGCTGCATATTTTTTTGGTCAAAAAACAGCGTACGCAATTCTGCTAATTCATTTTTAGCGCCCACAAAATTTGTTGCGTTGTCTGAACAAATGTTTTCTGGTTTGCCACGGATTGAAATAAAGCGTTTAAGCGCTGATAAAAATGACGATGTCGACAAATCTTGTACCAACTCCAAATGTGTAGCCTTAGTCGAAAAGCAAATAAAAAGGCATATGTAACATTTCGATGGTGGTCGACTTCTTATCTCAGATTTACAATAAAAGGGGCCACAGAAGTCAATCTCCGTAGTGTAAAATGCCCTATTTGGTTGTACTCGATGTGGTGGCAAGCTACCCATTAAATGCTGAGAAATCCTAGGCTTTAATCGAAAACATTTAATACATTTGGAAATGATTGCGCTTATCGTCTTTCTGCCCCCAATGGGCCAATAAAGTTGTCGAACATTTGCCAGTAAACATTGTGGTCCGGCATGTAATAGACGTTGATGATAATACAAAACGATTGACGCCGTAAGAGGATGACGCTTCGGCAAAATAATTGGATGTCGCGCTTCCAAATTAAAAAATTAGTGTTGCTAACGTCCACCTACTCGAATCAATCCCTCCGAATCAATAAATGGTGTTAGTGAATATAATTTACTAGTTGGTAATAAATTTTTGTCTGTTTTTAGGGTTTTGTATTCGTTTGCGAAATGTATTAATTGTATGTTACGAATCAGAATTTGTGTACCCAGTTTTATTTCTTCTGGTTTCAATTCTCCATAGCTAGGGATGAAACGATACGAGTAAATACAAGTACATATTCGATACTTTTATATAAGTAACAAGTATTTTTTTTTTGTAATCGATACTTAGCAACCGAGTACCAAGTAGTATCGGTAAAAAAATACTCGGTATCGGTCAAAATTAATCGTTTAACTTTGGTATTGAAATTAATCTTAAATTTTTGATTATTTTCCAAAGCTGGAGCAGCAGTAACGGTATCTAGAAACCGTTTGACCAGTAAACACGAATACCGAAAACCCGGCATTATTCTAAAAATGTAAGTCCCGAATCCCGGGGTTTGATATTAAAATCCCGAGATTTTGGGCTTAGTAAAAATTCAATATTAAATCATACTGGCCATGAATCTAATTTTTAACTGATTACAAAAAAAGCCACAAGTGAATATATCGCACCTGTTCATCAAAAGTAACACAACTCAAAATTTACAAGTTTTCAGTAGAGGCAAAAAACTAATTCCGCGAATATAATGGAATTATTGTTATAAATAAATATACCGTTGTAAAGGAAACTCAATAATATTTCAATAAAATCACAAAATTTATTTCTCTTCTTCCTTTTTTCGAAATTATTACGGATTTATGATTTAATACAGTTTTCATGAAATTTTTTGATCTACATGTCAATATTATTTCAAGTTATGCTTCTTTAACTGAAATTTATATAGAAAATTAAAAAATGAATATAAAATACAAAACAAAGCGATCACATTCTAGGATTTAGATAAATTAAACAAAATGCACTAAGTTCAGCACTTGCGTTACAAAAATAAGGCCTAATTAATATTGAGTATTAAATATTTCAATAATCTATATTAGGTTTTTGTAGTATGATTCATAAAATTTTTTAGGAATTATGTTCTTTTTTACCAATTCATTTAGGTCCTTCTTCTTAATTTCCAACAAAGGCAATTTGTCCAAATAAGCAGAGCATAGCCTGAAATAATTTTAATAATAGGAATTAAATATTTTTAATTAAAGTTATAAAAATTTATATAAATATACATACAAACGTATACTAATATTATTGAAACGTTAACTCTGAATTGAGATAATCGGGCTTGCTTTGGACTGCCATATGAAGAATTTTTAAATTAAAATTTTCAAAATAAACCAGAGCATATCCGATTAATTAATATTTAAAGAAACTTACTGTAGGTTATTCCAATCGGTGACAGACTTTTGATTTTTCCTTTTTACACATACTTTACTTAAGTTGTCATCTTTGTATGAAGTTTTATAAAAGAATGAATCGATGTTCTCTTTTTGTACTCGCAAAATTTTAACGTCGTGCCATTTAACTTTTTCGCCATTGGAATTTACGTTAAAATTTTGACCCCATTCTTCTTGGAGGCATTTCAGATCATAGAACATATCATGCGATAATTCAGTAACTGTATACGGTAATCCAGTCTTTTTAGCGGTTGCTATTAAGGTTGTGTATTCCTCGGGGATATAAATTGGTTTACTACTCAGATGTCTTTTAACTTGCTTTTCGATAACGCTGTGAACATTATCTCCTTCGTTTTGCGAGTGTCCATGAATCAAATATTTATGCGTAATGCTGCGTATATTAAACTTTTGAACGGCATACTAATACAATGATAGTATGAACTTATTTTTTTGTTGTCCACAACAGTTATCGGAATAAAAAATTAAGTCCAAGTCGTCGGTGTTTCCTACATCTTGGATGAGATTTTGAATGTATAAAAGAACACAACTTCCAATTTCATTTGCACCTCGCTTTCCTTCCACTTCAGTCCAAAAATAACAATTAACATTACTTGCTTTTAGGTCGCTTATTGTAAAGTTATAACAGTTTATTTTACTTATGTAGTAAAAACTGGATGAAAATCCTTTTGGCAGCGGAAGCACTGCTTGTAGGTCATAAACAGCAACGTTGCCTGTTATTTTATCAATATCTTTTTCTTTCCTACACAATTTTTTCTCTTCCTGATGTAAGCCATATTCTTCTTGTAAACGAGCTTTATCGTCGGCATTTGAATTTAAGAAACATTCGCAAAGGTCACATTGATCTTTCTTTGGCTTAAAAAAAGAAATATTGAATTCTTCCTTAATTATTCTATAGAACATCATTTTGCTTCCGACGGATTCGTTCGTTGTTTCACGCCCTTCCTTGTAATCTCTGTATAAATCTGATATACTTCTTCCACTTTCAATATATTCACGGGTTGTCTGGGCTCTTAAATAATGAGACTCCACCCTTGGTATATTATTTATAAATGCCCGCATACTGTTCTTAACTTCTGGATTTACAGTAACATGCTTATTGTGCCTGCCACGCTGATCGATTTCCAAAAACCCGTCATTACCCATTTTTTTAATAGTTGTTCTTATTATAGAGTCATTTATATCAAGAGTAGCTTTGAAAAAAGTTTTGCATACCCTAATTTTTTTGGAATTTACTTCTTAATAAAAGGCGCTATTCAATCTTCGGAAATCTTGGCCGCATAAATATCTATACTTCGGCTTTATTGGTGTTATGTGACTGGCAATAAATTCTCGTTGTCTTTGTAAATCAGCAGTCGACCAGTATTTATGAAAAATTTCTTTCCTAGAAGATTCCATTATTTGTTTACTGCACTGAAGACGACACTTTTCTCCACATGGTGGCTGTAGAAATTTTTGATTCATATTTTTCTTCGATTTAGATTGCGATTGATATGGGAGTCCAGAATTTTTAAGCAATTTCTGCCGTTTTTGATTTTCATTTCGTGATTTGTAGTTGTAATGCTTCCTCTTTGAACTAACAGTACTTTGTGGATTTTCATCCCAATCCGAAGAATTGATTTCAGTGATATCAGATGGACAAAAATCATCTTCTGAATTGTCAGCGAATGGGTCTGCAGTACTTTCATCGCTGTCATCATTCAAATCCGTAGTGCTGTTTTCTGTTACTAAACGCAATATGCGTAGTGTTGCTCCGTTGTGCTCTAGATTTGGACACGTCATATCGCCAAATTATGAAACTGGTTTTTAATAACCTGTGTCAAAGTAACGGTTATTGAAAAATAGTTAAATTTAGTTTTCCTCTCTTTTGAAACGATGATGTTCACATATTTTTCAAATATTCAATTATTTCGCCAAAACTATCTTAAAACGAAATAATACATTTGAATAAACTTACCTGTAACAACTAAAGTATCACAAACCAAAATCAACAGCTATTGATAAACAGATTTTTAACATGAAAACAATCACAACTCGAATTAATACACTTTCGCTGATTCATTTGGGTACTGTAACCCTTGAACACTTCAACGCAACTAAAATTACAACTGTTTAATTGAATCAAAACAAAGAATATGAGTACATCAAGAAAGACATAACGGCATTTCTCTCATGAAATATTACAAATAGAATACCAAAAATTTTACAGTGGTTAGATATGGTAATCATACACTGTTTCCTTCAAAAAAGTGGAATATAGAATTTTTTGAGTTGTGTTACTTTTGATGAACAGGTGCGATATGTTACATGCAATGCATTATGTACCACGAAAATAAAATCAGGGGGGCTACTCTCTATTGCGATGCGAAAGAAAATTGCAGCAAATCTAGCGATTGGTACTCTTCAATACGTTTGCGCATGTGTCTTTCGCATCTTTTAATTTTTCTTTTCTTTCGTAAATCATCACTTTATTTTATTTAAATTTTCCAATTTTAAATATTTTTATACACTTTGGCATTTCATTACTGTAAATCCGCGCCATCTTTAATTTTTATTGCCACTATCGCTTAATTTTTCAGAAAATTTTGCGAAAGTGATACAGAGTACCAAGTTGGCATTTAGCTTTCGCATCGAAATTGTTTTCGTATCGCAATAGAGAGTAGACCCCCAGATGGTGGATCTTTTTTCTAAGTGGATGATAATAGAACTGCGCACGCAACATGCAAGTTGTGCAAAAAGGTGTTAACAACTTTAGGGGGTTCTACCAAAAGTCTTTTGACACATATAAGTTTATTTTATTAGATTAATGCCCGTAATTTCTACAAAAAGAAAGCTGGTCGTGTTCGTATCCAACAGTTAGCTTTACCTATTTCAACGTTTATTTGGCCTAAGTGTTTTTACGTTCAGTTTTCTCTTTAAATATGGCAGCTTTAACACCATAGATTTCTACACACAGCTAGATTTCTTTTTGTAGAAATTACGGGCATTATACTTGCATATATATAATTGAGATAAAATAAATTAAATATTGTCATAAATCATATATGTGGTTATTTATTTACGATACCACCCAGAAGCGTTGAATGCGAATATTGGTTTCGTCGGCAGCATATGTTTGCGATAAAATAAGGTATCAATTATCTGACGTCATTAATTTGTTTAAGAATCTTTTTTAAATATAAGTTTTTATACATAATACTTCCATATTACTTTAAAAGAATACATTAAACAGTTTTATTTTGTAATGAGTTTAATTTTCTTCATGAATTAATTTGTTTTAATTCTTAAACATAAACATTAAATTATAATTATATGAATTTTAAAATTGGCTTTTATATATGAAATCCCGAAAAATCCCGATCCGTCCCGGGATCCCTTTTTTTGAATTTAAAATCCCGAATCCCGGGTTTCAAAAAACCTGGTCCCGTTTGGCATCCCTAGTCAACACCTATAAACCACATATCGTCTAGGTAAATTTCTGGTTATAGGAAGTCCGGCTATAGGAAGTCCGTTATCATCCCGCGATAGCGCACACCATTCACGATAATTGCTTGGCCGACGAAGACGCCGCCAGCCGCACAACTATCTGGGGAGCAAGCACATATATTTTCCCATTTCCTACAGACCCGGTTTGCTGAAATTTACGCGCAATTCTCCCGATTGTGGAAACATTTGGTCGATTATACTGACCAAAAAAATCACGATGTGCATTAAATGCATTTTGAGTGAACGCCCATTTTCGTGAAAGGCTTTATTAGTCTTAACGCCCTGCTCAATTGTGTACCTCTCAATAATCGAAGTTGTCAAATACTGAAACAAAGATAGGTCAATTTAAGTTGCGCAAAAAACTTGACGTTAAGGTGTGACTCACAATTAACATCATGGATTATGGTTTTACCACCCTTTATTATATATTTATCAATTTAAAAATAAAATACATAAATTATTTTGCTTAATTTCTTCGACATTCTTATTATCGAGCCCAAATATCAAAAATGATTATTATTATTTCCTTTTAATTAGTATTGTGGTTATTTTGTTGAACTATTTTATGGTTTTTAATCCAAATTTTTAATATTTTAATTAGGCTTAAGTTCATGAAATTTAATTTTCATTAAATTATTTTTATGAAGAAAGGAATTTTTACAACATGAAAATTAATTAAAATTGTTATTGATAATCTTTCATTGTTGACGTGGCTCGGGCTTGAACCCTGACCGGCAGGTAACCATGACATGTTTCGATCGCAACCACTCGATCTCCTCAGATGGATTTGCCGTCTTACACTCGCAGCCATCGACGACTGCTGACGTCACTAGTCAAACATCAATCCTTAAACCAAATTGTATTTTAACATTTGGTAGATCGAAATTTGCTTTCCTGAATGATTATCCACTTAAATTGATTTTACATGTTTTTTCCTTTACTTCTGTTTTTTCGTACTTTCGTCAAGAATTTTTCTTGAAGTCCAAGTACATTTTTTGTTTTTCACTTTGTCTTTCTCTTTTCTGTTGACCTTTTTCAGCACAACTTGAAGGA
Organism: Pollenia angustigena; assembly: GCA_930367215.1. Lineage (NCBI taxonomy): Eukaryota > Metazoa > Arthropoda > Insecta > Diptera > Polleniidae > Pollenia > Pollenia angustigena. The sequence goes on from OV884060.1 coordinate 202,242,042, forward strand.
CAAATGTACACATAGAGCTCGTGCCTTAGCTTTACCAATAATTAGTATTGTGATTATTTTGTTGAACTATTTATGGTTTTTAATCCAAATTTTTAATATTTTAATTAGGCTTAAGTTCATGAAATTTAATTTTCATTAAATTATTTTTATGAAGAAAGGAATTTTTACAACATGAAAATTAATTAAAATTGTTATTGATAATCTTTCATTCTTGACGTGGCTCGGGCTCGAACCCTGGCCGGCAGGTTACCATGACATGTTTCGATCGCAACCACTCGATCTCCTCAGATGGATTTGCCGTCTTACACTCGCAGCCATCGACGTCAATAGTCAAACATCAATCCTTAAAAGGTCAACAGAAAAGAGAAAGACAAAATGAAAAAACAAAAAATATACTTGGACTTCAAGAAAAATTCTTGACAAAAGTACGAAAAAACAGAAGTAAAGAAAAAAACATGTAAAATCAATTAAGGTGGATAACACTGTGCATGAAATTGACACTTTTTTTTCGTGACAAGCCGGGCACATGGCGTTTTAACATAATTCGAGGACGCTGAATCCAGTGGTGCCCGCGGTTTTTTCAGATTGGCTCTGGTTTTCGAGATATACCGTTATTTCGAAAATGGAGGAGGTTGCACAACATATGTTCGCGTAACTCAAAAACGGTTTAGTTTATTGAAATTACTAAAAAAAATCGAAATTCCGCAATAAAATTTACTTTAAGAACGCTAAAACTCTTTTTCTAATATGAGTAGTCGTTATTGAAACATAATTTTTTTTTTGAAAAAAAATTAATTTTTTTATCAAAATTTCGAAATTTTTGTTTTTTAAAAATTCATTAAAAATTAAAAAATGCAGCTAGGCTGCATGGGAGCCCCCTAAGGGATGGTGATAAAGGGAAAGTATAATTTGAGAAAATGTTAAGAACAAAAAACTAATGGAGGCCAGTTATACATTTTATCATCCTAGGGGCAACTCCTGGGCATTGATGGGACTTTTTCTTCAATGTATTTCTAGTCTGCATTGAACATTTTGTATAGAAGCCCCCTTAAGGAATGGAGATAGCGGTTGGGTATGTTAGAAATAAATGATTGAGATGAAAAATAAAGTGGGGTTGGTCATACATTTGATCCATCTAGGGGCATCCTAGGCGCTGCAGGGGCCAAATTTAAGGCTAGGGTTCTACGCATATAAAAAACAAAGTTCCAAATAAAATAAGCTATAAGTGATTAAAGTCTGTCTACAACTTTTAATTTTTTCAAAATAGATGAAATAAATTCACACAAAATTTTGTTAGATGGAAATATGCAAACATATTTGACGTTGTCAGTTTATATTAAATTATTTCATTCGAAAAGTTTTTCAATTACATAACTTTAATAACTTGGGGAAAGTTGAAGATAACGTCAGATATATTATTTTTCATTTAACATAGTTAATTTTTGTAGTATTTCTGTACTTATATAATTTCGTATATCATTTTCGTTAGTCATTAAAATGTTTGATTTTAAAATAATTTTTTACATAGTTTTATAGGTGATTTTAAATATAAAATTTAATTTCTAAATTGTTTGCAATGGCAAATACGTATACTTATTAATTATAATTAAATATTAATTATACGTAATTTGTAACAAATATATATAATTATATAATTTTAGACTCCAAATAAATTATATTCTTCATATATATTGAAGAAAAGGTTCCAAAACTGCCTAGGAGTCACTCCTAGTGGTATAAAATGTATGACTGGCCTCCATTAGTTTTTTGTTCTTAACATTTTCTCAAATTATACTTTCCCTTTATCACCATCCCTTAGGGGGCTCCCATACAAATATTGCGTTTTATGAAATTTTTAAATTAATTAAAATTTGTCGACTTTTGTGAATAAAATCAAAAGTTGCAAACAGATTTTAATCATTTATGACTTGTTTTGTTTGTAGCTTCGTTTTTTATAAGTCTGCAAAAAATTAGAAGCCTAGCTGCATTTTTTAATTTTTTATGAATTTTTAAAAAACAAAAATTTCGAAATTTTGATAAAAAAATTAATTTTTTTTTTCAAAAAAAAAATTATGTTTCAATAACGACTACTCATATTAGAAAAAGAGTTTTAGCGTTCTTAAAGTAAATTTTATTGCGGAATTTCGATTTTTTTAGTAATTTCAATAAACTAAACCGTTTTTGAGTTCCGCGAACATATGTTGTGCAACCTCCTCCATTTTCGAAATAACGGTATATCTCGAAAACCAGAGCCAATCTGAAAAAAACCGCGGCCACCACTGGATTCAGCGTCCCCGAATTATGTTAAAACGCCATGTGCCCGGCTTGTCTGTTTTTTCAACTAGCATAGTGTAATCATTCAGGAAAGCAAATTTCGATCTACCAAATGTTAAAATACAATTTGGTTTAAGGATTGATGTTTGACTATTGACGTCAGCAGTCGTCGATGGCTGCGAGTGTAAGACGGCAAATCCATATGAGGAGATCGAGTGGTTGCGATCGAAACATGTCATGGTAACCTGCCGGCCAGGGTTCGAGCCCGAGCCACGTCAAGAATGAAAGATTATCAATAACAATTTTAATTAATTTTCATGTTGTAAAAATTCCTTTCTTCATAAAAATAATTTAATGAAAATTAAATTTCATGAACTTAAGCCTAATTAAAATATTAAAAATTTGGATTAAAAACCATAAAATAGTTCAACAAAATAACCACAATACTAATTATTGTTAAAGATAAGGCACGAGCTCTATGTGTACATTTGTCCTTCAAGTTGTGCTGAAAAAGGTCAACAGAAAAGAGAAAGACAAAATGAAAAAACAAAAAATGTACTTGGACTTCAAGAAAAATTCTTGACAAAAGTACGAAAAAACAGAAGTAAAGAAAAAAACATGTAAAATCAATTAAGGTGGATAATCATTCAGGAAAGCAAATTTCGATCTACCAAATGTTAAAATACAATTTGGTTTAAGTATTGATGTTTGACTATTGACGTCAGCAGTCGTCGATGGCTGCGAGTGTAAGACGGCAAATCCATCTGAGAAGATCGAGTCGTTGCGATCGAAACATGTCATGGTAACCTGCCGGCCAGGGTTCGAGCCCGAGCCACGTCAAGAATGAAAGATTATCAATAACAATTTTAATTAATTTTCATGTTGTAAAAATTCCTTTCTTCATAAAAATAATTTAATGAAAATTAAATTTCATGAACTTAAGCCTAATTAAATTATTTCCTTTTTTTAAAAATTTTTTTTGAAATATAAAAAAAAACCAAAAAATCCCTGAAAAAGCTATCCATTGAGATAGCGAAATATTGGATAAATTTAAAATAAATACTCTTTATATAAAACGGACCTTAAGCTTGAGAAATTATTGAAAGGAAAAAAAAAACACATTTACATTTAAGATAAGTTCATAGTGACATTGTTGATTTCTGAAATAAAAGGTGAATGAAGGTTGTTATCCTAAACGTTCTATAAAATTTTGTTTCCTAAGATAAAAAAGATTTTTCGAAAGGAAATTGGTACTAGGTGGTAACTAAAAGTAGTCTCAGTCTTTACACTTATCGTTTTGCACAAAAATTATAATAGGTCGAAGTTCTTATTTTATTGTATAGTGCTAAAACACTAATAAGAAAGTTTTTAAATGCTGCTTTCTATTCTTTTATCATACAAACCAATACAAGTACCCATACAAGTAACTAAGTATCGAGACTTTTTTTTCGATTCTAAGTTGGTATCGATACTTTACGAGCGATACCACATCGAGTAAAAGGATCGATGCCTTAGAGGTATCGTTTCATCCCTATCCATAGCATTTAATACCCTTTTTCAAATTTAAAAATCTGTTGACGTACGCGAAAACTCTTTGAATTTTAGGAAACGAATTATACCATTTACAATTTATAGAAAAATTAGTGGCGAATGACGTGGCTAAAACGACTTGCCGACGTTCAGGAAGATCCGTTATAAAGTTAAGTGCTTTTGGCCAATAGGTTGCATCTTTGTATAGCAAATCTGGCCCTTCCTTCCAAAGATTTGAACATATAAGTTCCTCCGGAGTGGCTCCTCTTGATAAGATATCCGCAGGATTTGACGTGTTTGGAACATGATGCCATAACATATTGTTAGTAAAATTTTGTATACGACTTACTCTGTTAGCGACAAATAATTTATAATTTGTAGACTCTTCCCGCAGCCAAGACAAAACAACCATTGAATCTGACCAGCAGTGGTAATTGAAAAGCTCTGCCAAAAGCATGCGGCCGATAACTCAAGTTTAGGGACTGTAAGCGCCTTTAAAGGTGCTACTCTTGATTTGGAACACAATAAATTGACCTTCACACTTTCTCCTGGTTCCGATCTCACGTAAACGCAAGCACCATAAGCAGATAAGCTAGCGTCGCAAAATCCATATATTTGCATAGAGGAATCTGGGCTGGAAACAAATCGTGGAAATATAAATTTATGAACTATGGAAAATGTTGATACAAAGTGCTGCCAAACTGAATGCAGGCCTTTTGCATAAATACCTTTGCTTTTGTAATAACTGGTCCGATTAATCCCAACGGGTCGTAAAAACGCGCGATCGATGACAAAACTGATCTCTTCGAAATAGTTTTAACATCCAACACATGGGAAAACGTAAATATAAAGGCATCAGAATTTGGATCCCATAAAAGGCCTAAAGTTTTGGTTATATCTGTGCCATCTTGAAATTTTAAGTATTTTTCACGATCGGCTAATGGCACTTCTTTTAAAACGGATGCGTTATTTGAACATCATTTTCTAATTTTAAAATTTCCAAGATTCAGCAGATTAGTTACTTGTTGTCTAATTTCAATAACTTCCTCGATGGATTGTCCACCGGATATTAAATCGTCCACGTAAAAATCGCGCCGCACAACATTTGCACTAATAGGAAAAGACAGTTCTTCGTCCATAGATAGTTGATGCATCGTACGAATTACAAGAAAAGCAGCAGGCTTAATGCCATAAGTTATGGTGTCCAATTAATAAATTTTCATTTCTTCATCAGGGCTATTTCTCCACAATATGCATTGAAGAAAATCATCTGGGTAAGTAACACGAAAGCAGCGATACATTTTGCATATATCTCCGCTTAGAGCTATTTTAAAGAAGCGAAATCGAAGAAGTGTACTAAATAGTTTTGGTTGTATTGTTGGCCCCGCATATAAAATGTCGTTAAGAGAGACACCTTTTGTTGTTTTGGCTGAGCCATCAAATACGACCCTCAGTTTTGTCGTAGTACTATCCTCTTTGAGTACGCAGTGGTGGGGAAGAAAATTTACTTTGGCCTCATTAGATATCCTTGTGACAAGAGAAATATGTTTTAAATCAGCATATTCGTTCATAAAAGCGATACTGTTACTTTATATCTGGGTGTTTACTCAATTTCCTTTCAAGGCCAAGAAAACGTCTACGGGCTAATTCATATGAATCCCCTATTTCACACGCATTTAATTTTTTCGGCAAACTAACAGAATATTTGCCAGACTCAAGTCGAGCTACATTTTGTTTAAAATGATACTCACAAAATTCGTCTTCCACAGAGGATTTAAAATTGTTTTCGAAATTATTCTCAATCTCCCAAAAACTTTTGACGATATCGGCTAATGTCTCCTTTTTAGATTCCCTTACGTTTTTAGATATGGTTGCTAACGAAAATGAGTTCGATATAGTGGAGCCACCCATCCAAGGCGAGTTTTTTGCAATATTGGTGAATTATTTCCGAAACGAAGTTGACCCACACTCATAAGTTGGAAAAACAATCCGGCGCCAATTAAAATGTCAATACGGCTACGTTTAAAATTCTGGATCCGCCAACTTAATATTATCTGGGATTTTAAGCTGATTTACATCGAAATTTGGATTTGGTTGATAATCAGTTATTGTAGGTATTACAATGGTGGCAAACGAAACTAAATAATTATTATGGGAAGACTTAATGACAATATTGGCTGATTTGTCTGCTATAAAATTACCATCCCCTGTGCCAGAAATTTAAATACACGATGGCTTAACTTTGAGCTGTAACTGCTTTGCAAAGCGAGACGTAACAAAATTAAGCTGCGAAGCTGAATCAAGAATTGCACGACAAGGCACCAAGACACCAAATTTGTTTTTCACCAAAAATATAGCTGTAGCTAGAAGCACATTATTACCATTTAGAGATTCAAGAGTTTCAGGTGTGACATGAGACGATAAAGATGAGACGAGTGCAGATTGAGTTGAATGGGTATTTGGTATTTCCTGTGACTCACGCTGAGGTTGAGTTTCGAACGGTGATGCGTTGCTATTATCCATGTGCAGCAATGAGTGATGCTTCATTGAACAATGGCGGCAAGTTCCCGATTTACATTTCCAAAGGCGATGCCCCTTTCTTAAGCAATTAAGGCATACATTTAATTTTTTGGCTTCTTTAAAGCGCAGTGTGGGCGAAAGAATTAAAAAACGACAAAAAACAGCTAGCAATTAAATGGTGTTTTACTATTTCGAGTGGAGCTGGAACCCGGCGACGTGAAGCTCAAAAAAAAATGAAACGCATCCAATTTATAATTTAAAATATATTCTCTACAGAAGGGTAACTGTTGAGGAGCCGCACAAAAGAAATGGTCCTGTTCAATGTCTAAACTGCCAGGAATTTGGCCATACTAAGGCATACTGCTACTTAACCCCTGTTTGCGTAGTATATGGTGAATTACATGGAACAGTTCTTTGCGACAAGTCTAAAACCGACCCCAACGTAAAAAAATGTAGCAACTGTGGCGGTAATCACACTGCCAATTATAGAGGATGCCCTGTATATACTATCGTCAAGCAGTCGGTCGGACCGAAAACTAATACCCCTCAAATGCAGGTAACAAATCAGGTAAACACAAATGCAATTCAAGCCCCCCAGCCTAGTAATAACATAACCTCTTACGCTAACGTCCTAAAATCAAACCATGAGCCAATGCAAGGTGCCTCGCCAAGTAATGATGAAACTCCAGTTTCTAATTTAAGTCGTTTAGAAAAAACCATGGAAACATTAGTGCAAACGGTAAATAATTTTACTAACACAATGGGTAATATGATGCAGGAAATGCTTAGAATGCAATCGATTTTATTGCAAGCTGTACTTAACAAACCATGAACTGTTTAAAAATTTGTTTTCGGAACGCAAACGGCATCCGCCAACATAAAAATGAATTAGAATACTTTCTTAAAAATAAACAAATTGATGTCATGATGATTTCTGAAACTCATTTGACCTCAAGAAATACGTTTAATATAAATGGTTATATACTATATGATACCAAGGACCCACGAGATAGAGCTTGTGGAGGTTCTGCCATTTAAATAAAAACCCGAGTCAAACACTACCTAATGTGTGATCATCGTGAAGATTATCTCCATGCAACGAACATTTGCGTTGAGGAATTAAATAGAAACCTAGTAATTTCTTCGTTATACTCCCCGCCTAGATTTTCAATATCGGAGGACCAATATTATAAATATTTTAAATCATTAGGACCGTGTTTCCTAGCCGCTGGCGATTATAACGCTAAACATACCTTCTGGGGGTCGCGACTTATAACACCAAAGGGTCGTTTTTTATTTAACACAATTTCTAAAATGGATTTAAATGTGGAAGCGAGCGGACAACCAACATATTGGCCCACTGATCATCAAAAAATTCCAGATGTCATCGATTTCGGCGTGGTTAAAAACATTCCCATAGAAACGATTCATGTTGAAGCCTCCCTAGATTTATCTTCCGACCACACACCTACAATTGTTACTATAATGAACCCCAATAGAATTGTACCTCCGACGACAGCTACGCAAATTAATTGGTTAAAATATAAAAAATATCTCAGTACCCATTGCACAGAAAATATTGCGCTCAGTACACCGGATTATGTAGATCGCTCTATGGACAATTTTGACAGTTTTCTGAAACTAGCTGTTCAACATTCCAATATTGCCCCCAAAAAAACAAAAACTATTAAAATATATTCCACAGATGTCGAGCATCTTTTGTCTGAAAAAAGGAGGGCTCGAAGAGAGTGGCAATTGCATAGATCCCCCCAACTTAAGAACTTACTTAAAGAGTGTACAAAAAGACTAAGAAAGTTACTGCAGACTAAGAAAACGGCTTCTCTGGAAAAATATCTTGAGGAACTTGATGCAACCCCACAATAAAACTACTCATTATGGCGTGCAGCTAGAAATCTTAAAAGGCCAGTTGTCTCTAAACCACCATTAAGAAACTTGAATGGAAGTTGGGCAAGAAATGATGTTGAAAAAGGAAATCTGTTTGTCAATCATTTAAAAAACGTATTTACCCCAAATATATCTCACGATATTGCGGTCGAGTTACCACCTGTTGCTGCTAGAGCAGCTGTTCCGCTAAGATTTGAGATAAGAGAAATCGAACAGGCTATTTGTGATTTAAACCCCAAGAAGGCTCCTGGTTTTGATAAGATCAGCAACAAAATGCTTTTGGAGCTACCCAGCATAGCAAAGAAAAATATTCTTTTAATTTTTAATGCTATTTTACGCCTTGAATACTATCCTCAAAAGTGGAAGGTCTCATTAGTCACCATGATACCTAAACCTGGAAAGGATCACACAAAAGTTGAGTCATATAGGCCTATAAGCTTACTTTCTAATATATCAAAGCTGTTTGAGAAGCTGTTAGCGTCAAAATTAACCCCAATTTTAAATGAAAATAGATGTATTCCTAACCACCAATTCGGCTTTAGAAGAGAACACAGCACAATTGAGCAAACTCATCGTATAGTAAACGCAATAAGAAAAGCCTTTGAAGAAAAAAAATATTGTTCCGCTCTCTTCATCGATGTTTCTCAAGCTTTTGATAAAGTCTGGCATGAAGGCTTATTACATAAATTGAAGCTCAACTTACCAGTAAACACACACAAGCTGTTAGAAAGCTTCTTAGTCGGTCGAAAATTTATTATTAAAGCAGGTGATTATTTAAGCTCTCCTCAGCAAATTGACGCTGGAGTCCCTCAGGGAAGCATCCTGGGCCCACTTTTATACTTAATATATACCTCGGATATGCCAACAAACAACTACACACAAACTTCAACATTTGCTGATGATACAGCTTTTTTGAGCGTGCACGAAAACCGTCAAGAAGCATCTCGATACCTACAGGATCATATATTTCAACTTGAACTATGGTTAAAGCAATGGAGGATAGAGGTCAATGAGCAAAAATGCGTACATATAACATTCACCTTGCGTCGGGAATCATGCCCCCCTATTAAAATCAATAATCAAATAATACCTCAAAACTCGCTTGTAAAATACCTCGGTATTCATCTAGATCGCCGTTTAACGTGGAAAAGCTATATAGAGGCAACATTTACTCAAATGAAACTAAAAGCCATCCAAATTCATTGGCTTATTGGAAGAAACTCTGTCCTTAGTCTCGACTGCAAACTTCTTCTTTACAACTCCATCTTAAAGCCAATCTGGTGCTATGGTATTCAGTTATGGGGCACTGCCTCGGCCTCTAATATCGAAAAAATTCAAAGGCGCCAAAATAAACTACTTCGAATAATCACAGCTGCCCCTTGGTATGTTAAAAACTCAAATATTCACAAGGATCTTAATGTTCCATTAGTTAAAACTATGATTAAGAAATATGCAGTAAAATACTTAAAAAGGCTCGAATTGCACCCGAACCCACTAGCACGAAATATTTTAAATGATAGCGGCCACACTCGCTTAAGAAGAAGAGACACTGCAGCACTTATCCAATTAGATGAGCGATAAACACCTTTAAAAGTGAACAGAACCCGCGATGAAGAAAATTTGTGTCTGGCACTGGCAGGACAAAAAATAACGTATTAGGTTAAGATTTGATTAATTATTGTTAGTTCATATTTAATATATGAATATTCAATAAATAAATTATGAAGAAAAAAAAAAGTGTAAATAAAACAGTGTTTTTAATACATACCAGAGATCAGCAATGAATCGTTTTTTTCGCTACTCATACTGACTCATGCAATTGTAAGTATAAGTGCGTAGAAATCATTTAAACTAAACTACTCTGATTCACTCATACTCACAAGAGAAATATTTATGAGTGCGACGTCGACATTATACGCATACTCATAAATGACCTCAGCTTGATTTATAATTTCAAGAAAATACTTACAATACTCACAATGATTCAAATCATTATCTCATCCATTTACCGTTTTAACACAACAGAGAAAACACACAACTTAATAATCAGCGCTGCCAGATAAATTTGCCGAAAAATCGTCTACTTCATACATGTTACTTTAGTAAACTGTAATTGCCAAATCGTCACTTTGCTATTTCGGGGAAAAATCTGGCAGCCTCGCATTTTGCTTCGCCTTTACACATTGACTTGAGTAGATTCTAAATCAAACACTACAAATGTTGGTAAGTATGAGTACGATGAATAAAATGAAACTTTTGAGTGAATATGAGATTGAATCACATTGGAATAAGTATGAGTGCGTATAAGTACAAGAATTTATGAGTCATGATTTAGCTCTACTCACTTTTTCACTACTCATTGCTGATCTCTGATACATACATATTTTGGTTACTTTTTATTGTATTTGGTTACGTTATTTTCACATTTTGGTTAGAAATTTTTTTTATCGTGGCAACACTGATCACAACTGCTAAAAACGATCTTTTTGAAATAATTGAGTTTGAAAATTCAAAACTGCTTTCAAAGACCGGCAGTACAAATATAACAAAAGTATACAAGTTACGTCGGGCCTTCAAAAGTAACGACAAATGTAACAAATGTAACCAAACGGCATCATTGAAACATACAAACTTTTTAGCTTTATAATATTGGTACAGATACATAAGTGGTTACTAATTAAAGCATAAAGTTCGGGTACATATGGAAAACGGACAAGTTAGACTAATACAGAAAATAGGCTAATTATCAGAAAAGAATTTCACTTTCTTGCAATTCTAGCAATAAAATATCTTTCAAACATACTTAATTTAATCCTTGCAAAAATTATTTGAGGGTAAAAAGAAAAACTTAGTTCAAAGTCCATCAGATATGCCTTATTTAAGAACTCTGTAGAAAAAAGTAATAAGCAACGAATATTTATAAAACCCCTAAAAGGACTACCTTAAAACATCGCATACATATTTTCTTTAGCCTTACGAGCATGTTTAGTGAACTTTGGTCGTGTTCAATTGGTAACACAGCTCAAACAAGAGTTTGTAGAGGGGGAAAACCATTTTAAAAATAAATATTTCGGAAAAAAAAACTTGTCTAACGTGAAGTTATAACAATTAAAGTAATTTTGTATATTTACCTTTCTAATTTATCATAGTGTTTGAGTACTAAATGTCTTGCTAACGTTGGTAAATCTTTTGCATGTTCTTCGCAATCTTTAATAATGCAAGACAAATGTTGCTCCTTTTTGAATGCTGCCATGCACGCATGATTTACTAAATTCCAAAAGGAGTTATATTTTCCAAGGCACAACTAAAAAAAATAAATACAATAATTAATAAAGATCTGTAAATTTTAGAAAATTGCCACATTTTGTGGGAAAAAAATCATTTTAAATAACGACTTTTAAATTTATTTTTAGAGTTTAAGTAGAAAATTTATGATATTTTAATTGTTCCACGGTAGGCTAGCTGGTAGCGAGCTAGTCTATCAGCGCCGAGGTTGCGGGTTCGATTCCCGCCAGAGACTCTGGTTTCTTTCCTGCAGACAAGCAAAGAGCTTCGCGGGATTAGGTTAGGAAAATTTAAAAAAAAAAAAAAAAATTCAAGTATTTATTAAAAAATTAATACCGCCAAAAATGTTTGCGATAGATTTTGTTTAAATTTATGTACAGTAAACAAGCAAATCTGTATGTATAATAAGGTGGGTCGCTAAAAAGTTGAGCCAGCCACAACCTTGAAATAATGATATCGACCCATTTGCGCGAAATTATCGTATATGCCAATTTTTTTGAAATAGAGTTTTGATGCAATCTTGTTCTACATTCAAAGAGACGTCGCCTGACAAAATATTGTAGGCGAATTCCACTTCGTTGCTCCAAAAATTGAATGTATATTTTCATATTTATATTGCAAGTGATAGCAGAGAAAAGAATAAAAATTGCTCTCCTGTTAAATTTGGTTTTTGTAACATACGATAATTTCGCGCAAAGGGGTCGATATGTCAAAATATTTTCTAAAACCGAAAAGAAACTCCTCCAAATACAGCGCTTTTGGTTTTTTATATATTACGCTGCCATTTAGAGTATCATATCGAATATCGTTGTTCATGGCTTCCTATAAATTTAGTACTTTTTAGCTAGTAAAAACGTAAGCAACTATTCCTTAATTTTTCTGTCTATTGACTATTATTTTTAATAAAAAAAAAATTTTATTTTTGCGGAATTTCAATATTTCTAGTTTATTCAATTAATTAAACCGTTTTTGAGTTACGCGAATATGTTGTGCAATAGGGTGGAGCGAAAATGTAGCGTTTTGAATTTTTTTTTCAAAATTTGATAAGACTTGGGTGGTCAAAAGTTGTTACTCCATATACTGATTGTTGCCTTAGAATTTGCAATAAATCGAATTATACCTTCAGGTACCACGGAGACCTTAAAAATTGTAAAAAAAAAATAAAATTACGCAAAAGTCAATGCTTACGCAATTTGTGTTTCGTTCAAAATATGATTGAACTTGAGCCAAAAATTAAATATTTATGCTATCAGTAACACCCTGAAAAAATGTCCTAATTTCAAACAGATTTCTTGAGGTGCCACAATATTACTGAATTTCGAAGATTTACCACAAAAATCACACATATTTTCCAGTTTTTCGTTTTCTTAATTATATAATTTTATTTCTTTTATTATATAATTATATTTCGTTTATAATTATATTTCTTTCGTTTCAGATTAGGGCAAGTAATATACCAAATAAAATGACAACTTTAACGCGTGCAAAATATAGTAACTGCCCGTTATTTGGAGTTGGAGTACCATTCAATGAAAATGTGTTACCCACATATGGTGATATAGGCTGACTTGCAAAACGTCAAATGCTTTGTATAAGAACAAAGTATAATGTTTCATTACGCCGCAGTACAATATATGTATATGCAATGCAAACCCTTCCAAAACATCAATGGTAAGTATTAGTAACGCAGCAAAAAAGCAATCAGAGCATCGGTTTTAAAATTGATGCTTTGTGATATTTGACATTTAATTTGCAAGCAATACATATTTATTTAATTAATATGCATTGCATCCCAGGAAAAACTTTTTGATTTTTAGTAGTAGGTGGTAGTTATTTCATACATTACCTGGTAAGTAGTTGTCATTACAATTGTCATTATTCTGAAAACTTCAATAAGTACTTACTAGTAATAACCTCAGCAACTACTTATTACTTCTGTTATTTTCACTACTGAATATTTGCTTACTGGTAACGTACTCAATAACTACTTATTAGGTCTATTAACTTGTGATTTTTTGGCTTCTGGTAAGTTTATTGTAAGTACTTACAATTCAACTTACTAGTAGTTAAATAATAACTAGGTATTTTTTGACTTCTAGTAAGTGTATTTTGTAAGTACTGAATTCTGTGGACACCTCGAACAAAAATAAGTAGTTATTCAGCCGAAAAATAAGTAGTGTTTATTTTCTCCAACATTATTTGCTAACTTACCAGGTAAGTAAAGTTTTTGCTGGGATCACTTACATTTCAAAACGTTTAAATAAACAGAACACAGAGTTGCATTGTTTCGGTACTTTGTACATGTTCATGCACAGAAAAAATTATTTTTCCAATTCAAACAAAAAATTTGTAGAATCAAAAAATTTTTTGTCTGAAATCGGTCCTATAAACAAATTCGCATATTCAAACAATTTATTTGCATTTTGTTTATTGAAAAAAACACTGATTTTTTTAAACAAATAATTTAACTGAATCAAACAAAAAGTTTACTGAAATTCATATACTAAATTTCAAAATAAAAAAAAAACAGGTTTTTGCACAAGCAATGATGCGCACACAAGCAGGCACTGTATTAGAAGATGATGGCAGAGAGAGCAGAGCGGCCGGCTGGCTTTGAGACACATTTTTTTGTTGGAATAATTTTCGAACGAAGTTCTTTTTTTATACACACAATGTTTTTCGTCATCACTCACTGTTGCTGTATCCTTTCCTTTGCTAATGAAGAAGAAATGTAACCCAAAAACGGCGATAGACCGACTCGATATGTTTTTCGTCATCATTATATTTTTGTATTTGATGTATTTAAGCAAACAGTTTGAAAAAATTGAATACGGGATTTTGGTTTTTCTTTAACCAACTTTGAAACCAACCAAAAATTTATTTTGTTTCTTATAATGTTGTTGTTGTTTCTGTTGTTTAAAAAGAGTAAAAACGTTTTTTTACTTGCTATTTTTTTTTTTACTTCAAACCTCTTCATCTTTCTTACTGTTGTACTTTTTTAAAGTGTCCACAAATAGACTGTATGTGTTTTTAGTTGTAGTTCTTATGTTTCACATTAGGAAGTGTTGCTTACGATCAAATAAAAAAATGCAAAAAGACGACAACATTAAAAAGCGTTAAATATTTCATACAAAATTATGAAAACTTGAAACCAATAACGCGTGTATTATATTTTTGAATGGTTGTCAACATTTTTGTTGGTTAAATAAAAATCAAACAAAAATTTTAATTGAATCAGTAAAAAAATTTGTAGAAATTAAAAAAATTTTCAAACAAGCGTTTGTTTGAAAATAATTCGGCAATAATTTTTTCTGTGTGGTTAAAATACAGTAGTAAAACTGTATACAAACTTTGTATTAGTACGTTTTGGAAGTCAGCCATACTGAGGCAGCATATATTTACACGTAACTAGTTGAAATTTAAAGGTCAGTTAAAGGAGCCTACGTTTTGTGTATGCACCGGTCTGGTTTAGTATTAAAGTTAAATCAGCTTGCTGGGAAGGTCCAAGACATTTGTGGAAACTCATCTTTTTAACTTGATATCTTCCAAAACATTTGAAGAATGTAGTTGATCCAGTTATCCAAAAAAACGCATATTTCGCGCACCCGGAGAACTTATTATTGGCTATAATTAAAGATAAAACACTAAATATTCGGAAACTTGCCCTTTGTCGAATAATACGTACAAGAGAGCAACAGAGGCCTAATTCAATACGACAGTTTAAAGTTCCCGTGTTAAATTTTGATGCCCAAGAATACTTCGAGATGATAGATCATGAGTCTTTTAAAAATATTGAACCTCCCTTAGCAAGATCACTTACAACAGCCGAAATTAAAAATTACATAACTAACAGCGAAGAAATTTTAACTTTTCCCAAACTTGTGTGTCACACTCAAGCCGTCGAACGCTGTGTCCGTTTGGTGACAGAAGCTGTAGGAGACTTAGAAAGAGATGGCTACATTCGAGCGAGGCTGATGTCTAGATCTATCATGCTACTATATAATAAGAAATCGGAATACAAACTTATGTAGTAGTCTAAACTGATTATTTTAAATGTTAAAGGATAAAAATGCGTTTGTTGAAATCTTTTGTTTCTTATTAATTTAGTTTATATATTTTATGTATGTACGCCACTGTCGTTGAATATGTCTATGTTTAGTTAAAAGTTCTAAATTAAAATTATAAGAGTTAGGCTAGAGCTTATCTTCCGTAAAAGAAATATAAACTTCATTTTAATTAAATGTGATTTTCCTTGTTTTTACCAAATTTGTATCCCTTTGTGGCACTTAAAAGACGACGTCACTGTCCTAATTTTTTTCTGTGGTCCTTTTCATAGCTTTGGGTACTTATTTTTGGTTCATGTTCAAGTAATTAAAACAATTAATACAATATATCAATTAACCTCATTTTATGAAACAATCAAGGTCGTTGTGGCAACTTTAAAAATCGCCAAAATTAAAAAAAAAATTAATCACAATCTACTGGTATACAGTAGCAACTTTTGCGCTCCCAAGCTCATTGATATCAGAAAAAAAATTTTCGCTCCACCCTATTGTGCAACCTCCTCAATTTTCGAAATAAGTTTATCAGGGGTGTTCTGGAAAACGAAAACGAAAAACGCAAGAATTTGAAGTTGTTTTTAATACACTTTTAACCCAGAGCTGTAAATGAATCATTAATGTTTGATTTTAATACATCACTGAATTAGAAATGAATTTCAATTCGTTTTCCAACTCAAATGAATTTGTAAAATGAATTGCAATTCGTTTCCAATTCAAATGAATTTTTAAAAGTGAATTACAATTCATTTTACAGATTCATTTGAATTGAATTGATTTTGAATTTATTCAAATGAATTGCAATTCATTTCCAATTCATTTGAAGTGAATTGATTAAAATTTGAATTGATTTTGTATTGGAATGGAATTGCCAGGTAGCGGCAAAATAGGAATTAAATTTCTATTTTTTTCAGCGTACTAAAAATAGGTTAACCCACCGGGTGCACCTCTTGAGTGTTTTTACCTAGCACAGTGTTATTGAACTGTAAAATTTCACTTTTTCATCCAAATCAGTATGCTTTTCGTAAAAATCACAACACAACATCCCTACTCGTTACTCTTACTGATTTTATTAGACATAAACTAAATAAACATGGAAAATGTATAATGATATCACTTGATCGTTCAAAAGCATTCGATAGAATAGACCATAACGTTCCTGTTTGGAAGCTTCATGAAAAGTTAAATTTTTCAAAATCAGCTTTTCCATTAGCATACTCTTATTTAAATGGTCGTTCTCAGTTGGTATCTGTTGGAAGTTTATGCTCTAGTGTTGGATTTGTCACCTCAGGTGTACCACAGGGGTCTGTATTGGGTCCTATACTGTTTCTCGCATATGTTAATGACTGCTGACGATATTTTTCTTATTTACAGTACTTACTCCAATTTTAAAAATATTTTAGAAAATACACTAAATAATCATCTTAGTAATGTACAAAATTGGATGCATCAAAATCATCTTGAAATTAATTCATCTAAAACTTAGGCAGTTTGTTTTCATTTACCTTCCCAAATGTTTAGGTATCCAAATATTTATATAAATAATCAATTATTACATCACAGAAAAAATTCAAAATTTTCTCTAATCACC
Source organism: Pollenia angustigena (assembly GCA_930367215.1). Taxonomy (NCBI): domain Eukaryota; kingdom Metazoa; phylum Arthropoda; class Insecta; order Diptera; family Polleniidae; genus Pollenia; species Pollenia angustigena. The sequence continues at coordinate 202,259,205 of OV884060.1, forward strand.
AATTTTATACCAAATTCATAGAATCAAGCAACCCATTTGTTGGTTTTGCACCTATTACCAAAATGATTATATTGATTACTAAAAATTGTAAAAATTTTATATATTGAATATTTTTTTTTTCAATAAATGATGTTTTCAATTTTAATTAAAACAAGTAAGAGTGCTATATTCGGCTGTGCCGAATCTTATATACCCTTCACCATTGTGGGAGCAGAATACAGAGCAACTAGACAAAAACTAAATAATTTTTACATATGTATACATACATATTAACAATATGTACTTTAAACTTCATTATAAATTAAATTTAAAAAGCGAAAACTTGTAAAAATTTTTTTTAAATCGTTCTTAGAACATAAAAAAAATAAAAATTTAAAAAAAAAATTTTCTTTTTAAAAAAACAAGATTCGAACCAGAGAACTCACAGTTTCTAACTTAACACACCCCCTAGACAACTAAACTATGAAGGAACGTTGTTTGAATATTATTAAAATTAAATATCGCCCGTTTAATGTTCACTGCGTTGAGTTGTAATTACTTTTGATGTTTTTGTTCACCAAATAGATGAAATAATAAAGAAGGATGATAACGAAAATCATATTAAGCATTATGCTAGTATATGTAAACAAATGTAAAGGGGGGAGGAAGAGACGGACAACCGGATTTGAACTTCGCTTTTCATTAGGACCCAGAATATATATAGTTTATAGGGTGTAGGATCAATATTGTAGAAATTACAAACGGAATGACAAACTTACATATACCCTTTTCCACCTGAGGTGAAGGGTATAAAAATTATCAAAAAACTTGGCCGTTTTAAACAATGTGTTGATTGATTTTGACAATTTCCAACAACAATTTCACAAGTTTAAATTAATTTATTTTAAACGAAATAATTTGTTGTTATTTGATTATTATTTTAATTCAAAATGTATTTCAAAACAACTAAAATGTTAATTAAAGCAAAATTATATTTTTGATTTTCGTTCAACAAAAAAAAATAATTGATTCAATTATTACGTTATTTAAGTTTAAGTACGTTTTAAATAATTTTTTTAATTGATAAAAAACTACTAATAATTTTTTCTGTGATTTGTCGACTCTCAAATGCCTTGGTGTTGTTATTGACTCGAAACTAAATTTTGAAAGCCGCATAAACTCTCTCTCGAGCAAGTTTCATTTATTTTAAGAAGATTGTAAGCCATAATTCCATATAACCCAAAGTGCATAACATATCGTTTGGTACATGCCCTGCTTATGTCCAGACTCATTTACTGCCTTGAAATATTTACTGGAACTCTTTCTAGAAATTTTGATTATCTAGAACGGATTTTCAGACGAATTGTGCGATATATATATATATATATATATATATATATATAATATTTCTGTTAGAGAACACAATAGAACCACTGAACTAGTCCCGCAATTACTATAGAAATATAGGTTGTTCTTTTCATAACTTTTAACATTTACGCCTTTTGCTTCAGTTCTACAGGATAATGAAATTTGGACTGCCTATTTAGGTAGTGGATGAATTTACTTTTATGCACTCAACTCGTAATATGCAACTTGAAATACCACAAATACATCTTTTGAACGCTCTTTTCAAATCAGGATATGCCGAATCTGGAATAATTTGCCTATAACTTTTAGACGGTTACGTAACTGCCTTTCAATAACGTTTTGGTTTATTTCCTTTATAATAAACCGCTTCGAGTTCTTTTATTGCAATTTAAATAAACACAACACTTTTATTAAGAACTTAGTCACCTTAACAACCGAAATTTACGGCTTTTATTTACAACTCACTATTGTAATCAACACACTTCAAACGTTTATACTTTTCTCCGCGTGATGCGCTCTTAACTTGACAAAGTCTGAACTAATACTGTTTTTTTTTATGCTAGCCGCCGCACAGTGGGAAATTTTACGAGAAGGCGGTCAAAATTTCATAACTTTTGATTGGATCGGTATTTTTTTATGCGATTTTTTTTTTGCTCGATAGGTGCCATGTTAGGCTTTAATTTGCGCTATAAAACGTAAAATTCAACTGATAGGAGCAAAAGTTATGGGGAGTTCAAAATGCATTTTCATTTTTTTGTTGAGTTTCGGTGTATAAGTTGAATATTTCAAATATGATTTTTTTTATTATTTATCATTATTTCTCTTGTATTTTACAACTGATACTTATTTTTTATTGTCGAACTTAGATCCTGTCAGAAAATGCGAATATTTGGCCCCTGTACATTTTTTAGTCCCAATATTCACAGGGGCCAAAGGTTGGCTTTTTTGGGACGAGACGAGTTGTTATAAGGATAAAACTGAAAAGGAATATTTTGAAAAATGCCCAAATAGCATGCTTGGCTGTCGATAACATTTTAGGTAATTCAACTTTTATTTTTAGTTTGAGATGTATGTGTATTTTATTTTTACCCAGCGGTAAATATTGAAAGGACCGCAAGTGGCAGGCCTTTTTGAAGGCCTCTATACTCCTTTCTAAAAGATTCGCTTCGCATGATAACCAGTCTTCAGAAGTATGCCTTCTAGAAGGTATAAACTTCTTTTTAAAAGACCTTCTGAAATATTCAGTACACATTCGCAACTCCCTTCTTTGACTTTAGTGACTTTCCTTACTCCCTTCTTTGGAAAGGGACCGAAGTTGGGTGCGTTCGTAAATGCATCACTGCGCTGCATCAGTGATCTAGGTTGCGTTCGTAAATGCATCACTGCGCTGCATCAGTGATTTCAAATGGTTATATATTTATCAGTGAAGTAAATGCGGATCAAAAAATTGTGAAATACTCCACAAAATTAATAGTCACACAATAAAAAAAATTAAAATTATTCTTTTATCGCCATTAAAAAAAGTTGGCTTTTCTGATGCAGCGCAGTGATGCATTTACGAACGCACCCTAGATCACTGATGCAGCGCTAGGGATCACTGATGCAGGAAGTGTGGAAGGCCTTGCGCCCAATGACAACCTGTGTAAAAAATAAATAAGTATGGAATGCGACGAGAAGGGCTTCTGACTGCTTGTGACTGCTAAATAAGGCCTTCTATTAGGCCTCTTTACTCATTCTAGTTACCGCTGGGTATATATTAATACAAATATATACTTAAATCAAAAACAAATTATAATCTATAAACAATTCTAAATTAAACAATATTAGTAAAAATTTCTTCTTAATAGCTTTGGGTTTCATTTTCCAGAAGTTGTTTAGCCTCTTCCTCTAATTCTATTGAGGTTGATTTACATTTTTGTCGAATACTGGACATATATGGATCTGATGTGCACAACAAAATAGTAATAAGATCTTCATTAGTACAACATCTGGACATTTTTCTTGTGTTATGCTCGAGGAAGAATCTGTAGTCTTTGTTCCTTTTTTCTTGCGCTTCTTTAGATATTTTTTGTTATAAAGAATTGCTGTTTCATTTGCATACTGGCCAAATTTTTTTGCATTTATCTTTTTGCTACATGATATAACTTGTAAAATGATCTGGAATCGTCTTATTAATTCAAAATGTACTCCTGGGATAGATGCTGCAGTTTCTGGATCGGAAAAGAATCTCCTTGCAGTGTTTCCATCATTTGAATTTGCTTCTCCTTGTTTTGGCTGATCAATTATAAGGCCTAGGTGAAGGTATTTTTCTTGAATTTGTTTATTTGTTTGCTTCCTTTTTTCCACATTTTCTTTGTTTTTTCTCACTGTTTCGCCTAACGGGCCAAATTCCAAATCATAACCCAATTTAAGAATATGCTCCATAAAACGAATTCTGGTATGAAGAGGGGACATTCCAAATTCGTATGCTTCATTGAAACTATTGTCTTGTGATGGAGGTTGGCTTAATTGACTTGATGTCTTTTGGCATATGGTACAGCTTGACGAAGACTTTGTTTCGGTTAATGCTTGTGCAACTTTCCCATCGATCATTGTAAGGAACATTTGAAAATTAATTTCAATGCATTGGTCATCAAATTTAAATATTGCCGGTTGAAGTTCTTTAATTTCATCTTTTATTTTTCGAACTTCTTCAGTTATGACATCTTTAGTTTCCTTTTTGTAAACAAACTTATTGGTCTGCAATACTTTGTTGAAGAGGGAATTTCATTTTTCCATACATCCATTTCTGTAACTCTACTGGTTGACGGCTCTAAGCCAATATAAGTTTTTCTTAAACGTAATGGAACTAAAGATACCATGAATAAGTTAGCATCAGATGAGTTTTCTGAATTACATTGCTTTTATTGTTTCTGAACAGAGCTTCCATCACATCCCCATTTAGAAAATAAAGTGATGCTGCAATTTTTAAGTTTTTTAAACAGTCAGCATCAAGTGTATTCAATAATCGTTCTGCAGTATGTTCGAGAAGAGCCTGCAATTTTACTTCTGCTGAACTTGAAGTTACACTAATAGCCGTTTGTGAAGGTAAGCACTCTTTTTTGACAGAAACTAAATCTCGATATGCTGGAAAGATTCCACAATTTTTTTCATTGGTTCGCTTTCGCAGTTCTGTATACTGATTTTTTGTCAGTTTTAAATCCAAAAATAGTGCAAATGCTTCTTCTGAAGTAAATTTCATTTCTTCAATTGGTGTAGGCATACTTTTTAAAATCCTCTTTGTGCGTTTAGGGCTCGCTTTCACTATTTTTTCAATTATTGCAATTTTTGTTTTCTTATTTTGCGTTGGTTGAATTTGATGCAGAAATGAATCCCTTATCATACTATGAGAAATTTCTTCATTGATATTTGCAAGCTTGCGTCTTCGTGATCTTTCACTGCAATTGTCAATTTGTTTTGCGGGCCGACCCACTTTATCAGTTTCCTTAGCGGTTATTGACAGCTTCTTAAAAATCAGATCGTTTGTTAGCCGTTTTTCGTTGCGTAAGTAAAACTTTTTCTTGTTTCTAGAACATTTAAGGTACCGTTTTCTTAATGTAAATGAAAAATTTTTAATTTTTATCTTATGAATTTTGATTTCTTGTTCGTTGCATAATTTAAAGAATGGATTATTCATTATGTGTAACACAAAATCTTTTTCATCTTTCTGTTGAAAATATATATCTGCGAGAACTTTATAACTGAACTTACCCATTGTTTAAACAATAATGAATGTAAAATTATGAATGCTGCATTTTTATACTCTTGATAGAAGTTTTTTTTAATGATCTTTTGTTACCACTTTTTTGAAACATAAAAATCCTTTTTTAAATACAAATTTAATCTTTTATTAGCATTTCTTTGAAACATAAAAAACCCCTTTTTTCACACTTTTTAAAAGGATAACATACCGGCAATAAATTAACAGGTAACATGTAGGTAATTTTCACGTAAAATATAACTGCGTGCTAGTTTTTTTTTACCATTTACCTGTTCTTCCATTTTTTTAAATTAAGTTGCAATTTTCAGGTAATTAATTTATGTAGTTTATGTTGCGGCTTTGTCGAAAATTCTTTAAGATTCACCTTCTTTAATTTCAGTAATGTTTTCTTGCAGGACTTATTTTTTGAACCGAATATCTTACCTTGGGTCACAAAAATTGCTAAAGTTCGCAAGACCGTATCCAGATGTGTGTACAATGGGGTATAGAAATGTAGGTTAGATTCTGGACTACAAGAGAGTATAGATTTTTTGACGCGTTTTGACGGGCATGACTTATGCTCTATAAAGTAGGAAATTTCCGGGAAATTTTGACAGTAAAAAAAAAATTTAAATAGTTCTAGAGGTCGCAGAGTTTAATGCTTTAAACCAAGTATAGCTAATAAAATAAACTAATACACAAAACTTATTCGGTCAAAAAATCTTTGGCTCTCGAGGTTCACTAGTATTTACTTTCACATGAATAAAAAAAATTTTAAAATCGGAGAACATAAAAAAAAATAATTTTGGCCGCCTTCTCAAAATATGAACCAGTGTGCGCCGCAATTATTTATACTGTAATTCAGCCATCTAGAACATTCGCAATGTTTCTCGAAGGTTCGAGGCTTTACTTCTTCACCACTCTATCGTCTTTTATGATTTATGGCGGCACTTATGTTTACATAATTTCACCACTTATACTAAAGCTTTTTTTAACGGTAATTTCTAATGCTTTCTGCACATTGGGATTGAAGTGTACTAAATTATAACAATTTTTAATAACAATGTATACTAATAAAATTACTATTCTTAGCCAATAATTACAACTAATTCTTAACTAAAGTTACTTTCGTAATACTGCCCCCCAGTTTAGCCTGTTCGTCCCGAATAGGCTCAGAATCACTTCTTCCATAAGGGGCTAATCGTTCTAAATGAACAACTTTCATTTTAGGTCTTGGACTTTGGTATTTCTGTATTCGGTATACAACATCATTTAATTTCCTTATCACCTTATATGGTCCATCCCAATGTGTCTGTAATTTGGGAGATAGTCCTTTCTTACGTTGGGGGTTAAAAAGCAAAACTAACTGGCCCTCCTTGAGTCCTTCCGAATTTTCCGCTCGATCGTATCTGGCTTTCATCTTGTCACTAGACAACTTAATACGGTTTCGTACAAATTCATGAAGTTCATTAAGAGTTTCTTGTTCTTGTGAGGTGGAACCTTCATTGTTTTCACCCGTTGGTATAGGCTTAACACCAAACTCTAGATCACCTGGTAGTCTGAGCTCTGTTCCAAACACAATTTTGGCGGGTGTACGAGAGCTGGAGTCGTGAACAGCTGATCTATACGCCAACAGGAATTTTGATATGTGTTCATCCCAGTCTTTTTATTGTGTGCTAACTACTTTTCGCAAATGTTCCTCTAACGTACGGTTAAATCTTTCAACCATGCCGTCAGATTGCAGATGCAATGAGGTTGTCCTTGTTTTCCTTATTCCGTACAATTCACACTCATCCTTGAAAACAGCAGATTCAAAATTTCTGCCCTGGTCAGAATGTACTTCTAATGGAACACCATAGCGGCACACCCAATTTTTCACGAAGGCGTCTTCCACTGTTCTTGCTTCTTGGTTTGGGATGTCATATAATCGATGACTACTAGTACATATTTGTTACCGGCATTACTTACAGGAAATGGCCCAGCAATATCCATTGCAATTCGCTTAAATGGGGCACCAGAATTATACTGCTGTAGTGACCCACGACTTCTTCTTAATTGACCTTTGGCGGCAATACATTATGCGCAATCAGCTACAGCTTATTGGCAGCCAACCCATTAGAAGCGTTGTTGTTGAATTTTTCTAGGGTTTTCGTCACACCGAGATGACCGCCACTATGACCGTTATGAAATTCACTCATAACTTCTTTTACTTTCGCCGACGGCACTACTATAAGATTTTTAACGGATTTTCCGTCAGTACTTTCCCACGTACGGTATAAGCAGTCATTTACTACTTGAAGGCTGTTCCACAGAGCCCAGTATGCTTTCATCAGAGGGCTTTTAGGCGAAATTTTGTTTCGGGCGGGTATTCTGCCTTCTTCCTTAGCTTTTAGAATTTTTGCTGAAATGGGATCATTTTTCTGCGCCATCGACCAGCCTTCATGGGATTCTATCTGCAATAGGCGAACGTAACAGATGTTTTCTTTTCCTTCAGCCCTTACGCAATGCTTGCATTCCAGCTTACAGGGTCGCCTTGACAGAGCATCCGCATTGCCATGTTTTCCACCTTTTCTGTGTTCAATGCTTACATCGTAGCTCTGAAGGCGCTCAATCCAACGAGCTATCTGGCCTTCCGGATTTTTAAATTGCAGCTGGTAGTAGTTAGCAAAGTAGTAGTTAGCTTATAGCTAACTTTATGTTAATACACCATAAATTTAATAAGGAAAAGATTTTAAATTTAATTATTAAAAACTATTTTATTTAAGTACATATTATTAATATTTTTCTTTTTATTTTGAATTCAGTTATGCTAATATTTTAAGTATTTTTACTTTTATTTTTTATGCATTCTGCATGGACTTTTCGTTTTTTTTATAAACTTAAAGGCATTTCTAATGTCCGTATCTTCGTCATTTGAGACAAATGATCGGCAGGCGTCACTGCGACACTAAAATTGTACATATACATAACAATAAACAGTTATAAAAATCAAAATCGAAATAACAAAAGAAAACAAAGACAAGAAACAAACGAAAATAAAAAAAAATTGCCGCACAGAATTCACTCGCATTGATTTCGGGGAATTTCTGAATTTATTTATAGTTAGTTGTTAAAAAGGAAATGCGTTATTTTTGTAGTCGACTACCAAATTGCTTGGAGGGTGTTAACAGCAATACATGTATAATTGGCCTTATAGGCTTTCTTTGTATTGAAAGAATGGAATAAATAAATAAAATTATAACGGGAAAAACTTTTGAGTTGCTTAAGCTTGTGCCACTAGTGTATATTAAATTTAAAATAACTGTTGTGTTTGTACCTGAATTAAATTAAAATGATCATTTAAGGATTAAGTTCAAAAGAACTCTTTTTATCAAAGTTATTTTTGGGAATACCAAATTTATTATTAATAAAATTTCTGTATGACGTGATAAATTCCCAATTTTTATTTTTGATAAATACACTGAATTTATTGTTGAGGGAAAGGTAGTATTTAAGAAAACTGTGTTTTTGGATAATTTGCTAAGATCGGCATGAAAGCAAAGTCTAATATTTATTAAAAATCGTTAGAGCTGTAAAGAATCACAGGAAAAAATAGATTTACAGCTTTAACGATTTTTAATAACTATGTATTAGACTTTGCTATCATGCCGCTGTTTGCAAATTTTTGCTAATTTCTGCTAATTTATCAATTTTTATCGATTTTTTGCCATTCCTTATGGTTTTGGGGAATTTTAATCAATTTTACGGCTTGTTTGAAATATTAAAAATTTTCGCTATTTTTGCAAATTTTACGAATTTTAGCAATTTTTACGAACCTTTGTTACTCTTTTCGGCAATCGTTGACTTACCTATTTCTTAAATGATAACTGTTACGACCTAACTATTTCCGTAAGTAATATACATACAAAGAATAAAATATTTATTGAAACTAGTGTTCGCCTAGTGGTTAAAATTCGACCATACATTTTTATATAAATATGAAGAAAACTTAGTTCATCTAAAGATTAGCATGTTTCGAGCATTTATTATATCAATTGAAAAAACAAAAATTTATCAAAAAGCCTCCTTTATAGATTGTCATCCACTCAGGACATTGCATGTTTAATCTGATGTTTCTATGTCAAATATTACCGAAAACTAATCAAAATACCAAATGTAGAAGGAAAAAGTATCAAAAAGCTCCCTCTTATACATTCTTATTCAGGCGATCGTAACAGATGTTTTCTTTTCCTTCAGCCCTTACGCAATGCTTGCATTCCAGCTTATAGGGTCGCCTTGACAGAGCATCCGCATTGCCATGTTGTCCACCTTTTCTGTGTTCAATGCTAAAATCGTAGCTCTGAAGGCGCTCAAGCCAACGAGCTATCTGGCCTTCTGGATTTTTAAATTGCAGCAACCACCTGAGTGCAGAATGGTCTGTTCTTAAATGAAAATGTTGACCATACAAATATTTGTGAAAGTGTTTTATGCACTCTATTACTGCCAAAAGCTCTCGCCGAGTCACGCAGTAATTTCTCTCAGGCTTCGAAAGTATTCGACTGTAATAGCATACGACTTTCTCTACACCGTTGACCACTTGGGACAGCACACCTCCAATTCCAAATCCGCTCGCATCAGTATCTAGTACAAATTTTTTGCCCCCGATTGGATAAGCCAAAATTGGTGCTGAGCACAATAATTCTTTAAGCTTCTGGAATGCCAGTTCCTGTGCTTCACCCCAGTCATATGCCTGCACCTTTTTGGTCAACTCATGCAGACTTGCAGCAATATTGGCAAAATTCGGTACAAATTGAAAATCATGGATAGATGCCCTGCAAGCAACTCAGTTAAATTTAACCTAACTTTAAGTTAAATTTTTTTAAGCTAGTTGTAGTTGGTGCCTGTATTATTTTTAATGGAGCCAACTGACTATTTTAACATTGGCATGTCATAGGAAGTAGTCAATTGTCCGACTCTGCATGACTTTTCAACTAACTTAAAGTTAGATACTTATTAGTTAGCTTAAAGTGAGCTAGGTAGTAGTTAGTAAGGTAGTAGTTAGCTTTTAGCTAACTTTATGTTAATACACCATAAGCTTAATAAGGAAAAGATTTTATATTTAATTATTAAAAACTATTTTATTTAAGTACATATTATTAATATTTTTCTTTTTATTTTGAATTCAGTTGTGTTAATATTTTAAGTATTTTTACTTTTATTTTTTATGCATTCTGCATGGACTTTTCGTTTATTTTATAATCTTAAAGGCATTTCTAATGTCCGTATCTTCGTCAATTGAGACAAATGATCGGCAGGCGTCACTGCGACCAGGGATTAAAAAGCTGCAGTCAAAATCAAAAAATTGCTTTTTCTTCCACTTTCTGATTTTTCATTAGACAAAAATAAACCGTTGCTTTTACTTCTGATTCATTAAATGAAAACAGTCGCAGTGAAGGCAAAAGCAAAAAACGAAAAGTTGCACACAACAAAGAACATGTTCGAAAGTGTTTGGTTTGTTCTAACCAGTAGTGAATACGAACCAGCACTCAACCCGTAATTAGTCGTGTTCAGCCGACTGCCGGTGTCTCCGAATTTCTTTCGGTAGCCGACTGAATACAAACCGTATTTAACCGAACCTGATTAAGTAACCCGTATTTAACCGAACCTGATTACGTAACTTGTATTTAACCAAACCGTATTTAACCGAACCTGATTAACCAGAACCGTATTAAGTATGGTGCCCGAACTACTCTACCCGGTATCTAACCAAACCGAATTTAACCGAACCTGATTAAGTAACCCGTATTTAACCGAACCTGATTAAGTAACTTGTATTTAACCGAACCGTATTTAGCCAAACGCCACGGTTTCCGAATTCTCGTGGTGTCCGAAGTATTTTTAAGTCATTTCTAGTATTTTGGACCGTAGTTAGTCACACCATGGCCAGACAACCGTCAACCACCGACTTATCCGAGGCCGTAGTTAGCCGGACACCCGAGGTTGGGAGATCCTCCTGTGTTCGAAGCGCTCGGCCCAACTATTCGAAGTAGTTAGTCATGTGTACAGCTAACTACGGGGCGCACCGAATGGTCCGTAGTTTCGATCGTAGATGTAGAAACTAACAACCTGTAACCGAAACCCGTTTATTATCTTCTCTGCCAGATCGAATCCTCAGTAACTTAACGCTGCCACACGGAACGCTACCGTACGCGCCTACTGCCAACAACATCTAGCCGTTTCTTAACGTCATCAGCCGTACGTGCACGGAATCACGCTGGCTCAGCACCCGTTCCTGTCTACAGCCACGCCGAATCAGCCGACTTAGTTCTAAGTATTTAGCGTAGATTTAGATTTCGTAAATAAAGCTTTGTTAAAATTTTGTAAGCGAACATACACGAAAACATCCCGTGTTCCATTTCAAAGGAAGCAGACCTTAGAATTGACCCTGGACAGACTGAGGCATACCTCAGCTGGGAAAGTAAACTGCGTTACAATGTTCAGAGTCAATTTGAGCTTCCTTACTTGTTTCCACAAAGCAGACGACTTCAAACATGCATTAAATTCATTGGCGGGCGTTAATCGTGGTATCGCTGGCAGTGTTTGCCGAAAATCACCTGCCAACAAATCATCGTACCTCCAAATCGGCTTTGATTGTTTCGTAAATCTTGCAACGTTTTGTCAAATGCCTTCAAAGACTTTTTATGCGCCATTGTACATTTATCCCAAACGAACAGTTTGCTTTGCTGCAAAACTTTGGCCATCGCACTGTTCTTCGATATGTTGCATGTTAGATTTTCATTGGTTTGCATATTTAATGGCAACTTAAGTGCTAAATGAGCAGTTCGACCGCCTTCCAACAATGTAGATGCAATTCCGACGATGCGAGTGCAAGTACAATATCATTCTGCGAGCCTATCGTTGCCAAAATTAACGCGATTAAAAAAAATTTCCCAGTTCCACCGGTAGCGTCTAGAAAAAAATTCTTCCAGCTTCATCTTTCACAGCTTTCATGAGGGCGGAACATTTGTTCGAAATGATTCCCTTAAGGAATCGCAATCAATCTTTTAATGTGTAATGGATAGGTCCGTAGGTCATATGGCAGCCAAAAAATTCAGGTTTTTATAAAATTTTTGATATTTTTTGTACGGGAGATACCACGCCCACTTCTCCAATCCCGCCCACATTTTGTGGGATGTTGTGTATTGATAACCTAAATGTGTGTACTTAATGTGGAAAATTTGGCACTTGCCGTTCTCCAGATATACAGAAAAAAGTAATAAAAATACAACAACTCCAAGGTTTTTTGCTAATATCTCAGCCATTTTTGGACCGATCTGGCTGAATTTCAATAGGAAAATTATAATAAGAGTACCTGACAGATGCATAGACCAACCAAGCCCCCAGAAATGATTTCAACAGACAGACGGACGGACGAACAACCGGATTTGAACTTCGTTTTTCATAAGGACCCAGAATATATACTTTATAGGGTATAGGATCAATATTGTAGAAATTACAAACGGAATGACAAAGTTATTTACCTTCGGTGAAGGGTATACAAAACAAACATTTTCCTTAATTGTTAAAGTAATTTCAAACCCAACGAACAGTTCATATATAAATACATAGATAGCCCTCACAAAATAGATACAGCTTCAAATATGCGAAAGCATATCGAAAACCGGATATGGAAAGGGCAAATTCTTAAAGAAAATGTTGCTAGTGCTAAGTCCAAATATCCTTGGAATGATAAATCCCCCGCTTTTTTTTTAGCATGTGTAGGTATTTTTTCGAAAAATCCACTGGCAACACTGATTAGGGCTATAAACAACACAGAATCCTAACAGAACTATCACGAGACGGAAGATTTTGCGTTTTTTTTTTTGTCTCTTCAAAAGCTGCCCTTTTTGCATGTTTGTTTTGAACACGCCATTTGTTTTTATTGTTTCGGCCTGTTTTTAAACATTGCCACTTCACTACCAAAAAAAGATTTTTTTTGTCTCTTTCTTCGAAAGCTGCCCTCGCAACTGATTTGGGCCTTTTTCACACGTCACTTTTTACAGTTCTGTTAGTATTATGTGCAGAACTGTCACGAGACGGAAGATTTTGCGTTTTTTTGTCTCTTTCTTCAAAAGCTGCCTTTTTTTTAACATTGCCACTTCACTACCAAAAAAAGATTTTTTGTCTCTTTCTTCGAAAGCTGCCCTCGCAACTGATTTGGGCCTTTTTCACACGTCACTTTTTACAGTTCTGTTAGTATTCTGTGATAAACAATTGTCTCGCTTAGTCTGTGTTCATACGGCTCATGTCTTATTGACAAGATTGCTACTTTATAGGGGAGAGGGACTGTCTTTACGTTTTGCTTTTTCATTCGTTGTTTAATTTTGTTATTGTAATCAATATCAAAAAAGCACATGTCGTCAACATGACATGAATCATTTGAACGCCAATTCATGTTCAAAGAAGAAAAAGGAAGAATCTTGGCAATAAGACATGAGCCGTATGAACTCAGACTTAGAACCACGATGTGGGCAATGTTGTTTTACAAGCACCAAATAAGTTTTCTAAAATACAACAACATTGTTGTATCCCTTAAGGATAAAAATGTTCATGTTACTTTTACAAATTGACGCTTTTTCGAGAATAGCCACCAATATATGTAAATATGTATGTATTTTATAAACGCAGACGACAATAGAGCTGTGGCAATTTTGCAGCTTAATCAACAAAACAAATGCTTACTTTTGCTCTAAAAATGCTTAAATGATCACGCTGCTTTCAAGTAACAATTGTTACAAATTTTAACTAAATGAGCACAGCTAAATATTTCATATGAAGTTATTTTTTAATTAAAGCTTTTTTGGAAGGGAAGGGCTTAAAAATAAAAAACGTAACATATATCAAAAATAGGGAAAAAATCCCCAACCACTATTTCGAGTGGAGTTAGAACCCGGCGACGTTAAGCTCAAAAAAAATGAAACGCATCCAATTTATAATTTAAAATATATTCTGTACAGAAGGGTAACTATTGAGGAGCCGCACAAAAGAAATGGCCCTGTTCAATGTCTAAACTGCCAGGAATGTGGCCATACTAAGGCATACTGCTACTTAACCCCTGTTTGCGTAGTATGTGGTGAATTACATGGAACAGTTCTTTGCGACAAGTCTAAAACCGACCCCAACGTAAAAAAATGTAGCAACTGTGGCGGTAATCACACTGCCAATTATAGAGGATGCCCTGTATATACTATCGTCAAGCAGTCGGTCGGACTCACTAAATGGTGAAACTCCAGTTTCTAATTTAAGTCGTCTAGAAAAAACCATGGAAACATTAGTGCAAACAGTAAATAATTTTACGAACACAATGGTTAATATGATGCAGGAAATTCTTAGAATGCAATCGATGTTATTGCAAGCTGTACTTAACAAACCATGAACTATTTAAAAATTTGTTTTTGGACCGATAACGGCATCCGCCAACATAAAAATGAATTAGAATACATTCTTAAAAATAAACAAATTGATGTCATGATGATTTCTGAAACTCATTTGACCTCAAGAAATACGTTTAAAATCAATGGTTATATACTATATGATACCAAGGACCCTCGAGATAGTGCTTGTGGAGGTTCTGTTATTTTAATAAAAACCCGAGTCAAATACTGCCTAATGTGTGATCATCGTGAGGATTATCACCAAGCAACGAACATTTGCGTTGAGGAATTAAATAGAAACCTAGTAATTTCTTCGTTATACTCCCCGCCTAGATTTTCAATATCGGAGGACCAATATTATAAATATTTTAAATCATTAGGACCGTGTTTCCTAGCCGCTGGCGATTATAACGCTAAACATACCTACTGGGGGTCACGGCTTATAACACCAAAGGGTCGTGTTTTATTTGACACAATTTCTAAAATAGATTTAAATGTCGTAGCGAGCGGACAATCAACATATTGGCCTACTGATCATCAAAAAATTCCAGATGTCATCGATTTTGGCGTGGTTAGAAATATCCCCACAGAAACGATTCACGTTGAAGCTTCATTAGAATTATCCTCTGATCACACACCTACAATTGTTACTATAACAAACACCAATAGAAATACACCTCACTCTGGTTACATAGCGACGTCAGCTACACAAATAAATTGTTAAAAATATAAAAAAATATCTCAGTACCCATTGCACAGAAAATATTCCGCTCAGTACACCGGAGTATGTAGATCGCTCTATTGACAATTTTGACAGTTTCCTGAAACTAGCTGTTCAACATTCCAATATTGCCCCCAAAAAAACAAAAACTACTAAAATATATTCCACAGATGTCGAGCATCTTTTGTCTGGAAAAAAGGAGGGCTCGAAGAGAGTGACAATTGCACAGATCCCCTCAAATTAACAACTTACTAAAAGTGTACAAAAAGACTAAGAAAGTTATTATAGACTCAGAAACGGCTTCTCTGGAAAAATATCTTATGGAACTTGATGCAACCCCACAATCAGACTACTCATAATGGCGTGCAGCTAGAATTCTCAAAGGGCCAGTTGTCTCTTAACCACCATTAAAAAACTTGAATGGAAGTTGGGCAAGAAATGATGTTGAAAAAGGAAATCTGTTTGTCAATCATTTAAAAAAACGTATTTACCCCAAATACATATATCTCACGATATTGCGGTCGAGTTACCATCTGTTGCTGCTAGAGCAGCTGTTCCCCTAAGATTTGAGATAAGAGAAATCAAAAAGATTTAACCCCCAAGAAGGCTACTGGTTTTCATAAGATCAGCAACAAAATGCTTTTGGAGCTACCCAGCATAGCAAAGAAAATAATTATTTTAATTTGTAATGCTATTTCACGCCTTGAATTCTATCCTATACCTAAACCAGGAAAGGATCACACAAAAGTTGAGTCATATAGGCCTATAAGTTTACTTTCTAATATATTAAAGCTGTTTGAGAAGCTGTTAGCCTCAAAATTAGCCCCAATTTTAAATGAAAATATACGGAATCCTAACCACCAATTCGGCTTTAGAAGAGAATACAGCACAATTGAGCAAACCCATCGTATAGTAAACGTAATAAGAAAAGCCTTTGAAGAAAGAAAATATTGTTCCGCTATTTTCATCGATGTTTCTCAAGCTTTTGATAAAGTCTGGCATGAAGCTTATTACATAAATTGAAGCTTAACTTACCAGTAAACACACACAAGCTGTTAGAAAGCTACTTAGTCGGTCGAAAGTTTATTATTAAAGAATGTGATTATTAAAGCTCTCCGCAGCAAATTGACGCTAGAGTCCCTCAGGGAAGCATCCTGGGCCCACTTGTATACTTTATATATACCTCGGGTATGCCAACAAACAACTACACCCAAACAAGACACAGCTTTTATAAGCGTGCACAAAAACAGTCAAGAAGCATCTCGATACCTTCAGGATCATATATTTCAACTCGAACAATGGTTAAAGCAATGGAGGATAAAGGACAATAAGCAAAAATGCGTACATATAACATTCACCTTGCGTCGGGAATCATGCCCCCCTATTAAAATCAATAATCAAAAAATACCTCAAAATTCACATGTAAAATACCTCAGTATTAATTTAGATTGCCGTTTAACATGGAAAAGCCATATAGAGGCAGAATTAACTCAAATGAAACTAAAAGCCATCCAAATTAATTGGCTTATTGGAAGAAACTCTGTCCTCAGTCTCGATTGCAAACTTCTTCTTTACAACTCCATCTTAAAGCCAATCTGGTGCTATGGTATTCAGTTATAGGGCACTGCCTCGGCCTCTAATATCGAAAAAATTCAAAGGCGCCAAAATAAACTACTACTCTACTACTGCCCCTTGGTATGTTAAAAACTCAAATATTCACAAGGATGTCAATGTTCCATTAGATAAAACTATTATTACGAAATATGCAGTAAAATACTATAAAAAGGCTCGAATTGCACCCGAACCCACTAGCACAAAATATTTTAAGTAAGTGTGGCCGCTCGCTTAAGAAAAAGAGACATTGCAGGCAGCACTTATCCAATTAGATGAGCGATAAACACCTACATATATAAGTGAACAGAACCCGTGATGAAGAAAATTTTTGTCTGGCACTGGCAGGACATAAAATAACGTATTAGGTTAAGATTTGATTAATTATTGTTAGTTCATATTTAATATATGAAGATTCAATAAATAAATAATGAAAAAAAAGTTATTATAACCTTAACTCTTGAGAAGAAAACAAATTTGTTTTTCAATTAAGTATGTTAACACAAATTGGCGTAAATTCAAGACTGTAAGGCTGGGTTTTTGAGATCTCAATGTGAACTAGGTTTAGTTAATCTGAAAACAGATTTTTGCCGCTATGTATTACCAAGTTTGTAAACACAATTTTGACGGAACAGCTTAGTTATTCTTAAAATGTTGTTCTTTAATGAAATAATAAGAAAAAAATCGCATGCCGTCGGAAAAATTCGAGTTTCAGACTACGTTAAAATAAGTTTAGACTTAATCCATCTAAAAACCCCAGCGTAAGTAGTTTTTGACTTATGACGTTGTTGCTGCAAATCAGTGACTTGCATTAAAATAAATATATATAAAATCAGATAAAACCATTTAAAAATAACATTTATATAAAATTTACAACAACTAATCGTTTACAAAATCGTTTTAGAAAATATCGTAAATGCTTTAATATTAAAAAATATTGCAAAAACGTTGATATGTATATTGTACTTACTTTACATTCCATTTCCCAATTTAAGAGCAAGTCTTGAAATTTTGTTATTAGTACCTTATCCAAATACTCATTCAAATCAACTTGATCATATGCCTCAGTCAAAACAGTTTCTAAAGAAATTTAACATCACAATATTATTTATATTACTAAATTTCTGCATTAAACAAATTACATACCTTCTGGTAATAACTCTTCCACTGAACATGTCTCATCAGAAATGTCTTCCTTTTCACTAAAATTATCTGCATCCATGTGTTCTATATTATTAAAGTCTGTTGCATTACTACTTGCATTTAATAATAATGCTTCCCTTTCTTTGGTAATTTCAAGTTTTTCTAGTAATGAGTTTGAATCTCCGCTGTATATAAATTCTTCGCATTCATTTTCATCGATAAACTCATTTTGGTTACTGTCCAAAAAAATACTTTCTTTTGTATCACTTTTAATTTCGGAAAGTACTTCGATTTTTTCATTTGACTTTATTTGGTATTCTTCTATTTCCAATTTTTTAGTATCGAATATGATGTTTAGATTAGACTGTTTGTTTATTTTCACATTTTTGTTTCCATCGTCGATTATAAATTCCATAAGTTCATTAGATTCTAGTTCATCTGATTTTTTATCTTTAATTGCAGTAGACGATAACGAAATATTGAAATCTTGTGAAGATTTTCTTTCACTGGGTTGGTTAAAATCCTCATCTGCGAGATCCTCAGCAATATCAATATTACTTTGATTCTGTTGGTGGGTAATCAGTGCAGATTCATATTTCGTACGATCTATATCTTCAGATTTATTTTGTTTTTCTCCTTGTGTTGAAACAAAAGTTTCAAAGTTTGTGCATTCAATATAACCTTTGGGTAAAGTAACTTGAGTATCATTTTTTATACTTTTTTCTACTTTACTTCTTTCCTGATTATTACTACATTCCGTCTCATTTTTTAATTTATTTGTATTACAACTTGCCTCTTTGGCGTGCTCATCCAAATCATATAATTCTATTAAACGATTAACACAATCATCACAAAGATGTTGTTTATCACTTTTGTTTAAATCAATGTGAAAAAATGTTTTGACTAAGAAGGGTAATTGTAATTCTAGACCCACTTCGTCAAAGATTTCATGGAATTCCTTTCTAGCATTAGCATCCGAGTTTAT
Source organism: Pollenia angustigena (assembly GCA_930367215.1). Taxonomy (NCBI): domain Eukaryota; kingdom Metazoa; phylum Arthropoda; class Insecta; order Diptera; family Polleniidae; genus Pollenia; species Pollenia angustigena. The sequence continues at coordinate 202,278,164 of OV884060.1, forward strand.
TTTGCAATTTAAACAAAGTCTAGTGGTTGTTGGAACTTTTAACGCCATAGCTGATAATTTGTTAATAATTTTTTAATCTATAATAATATATTTGTTAAATTTAGTAATTACTTGTAAGAAATTTACAATTTTATTAAAACTTAAGTAGATATTGTTTATCTATGTTTTTTGTTCTTTTTTTACTAAATATTTTTTTTTTAAATTTATTAAAACTTAAACAAGGCGAATTCGCCTTGAACTTACACTGCAGCAAGGCGAATTCAACAAGGTAAACTCAACTCGTCAGCCGTTTATCAGCTGTCTCCACGGCGAATTAAAAAAAAATAGGGAAACGTCAAAATATAATTTTGTTTATGTTTTGCGCTATAATAACCGAAAAAATTTCTTAGAAAAACTGCGAATAATTAAAGTGAATTAATTAATCTCTTTTATTACCCAAACAAAATTTTTATTTTGTTTTTTAATCAATTTTTGCCTTGTCAGCATTTTTGACAGCCGCCTATTAACTGCCATTTTCACCAAGTTCGGTTATAATTAACTATCGGTTATAGCTGTCAAAACATATTGGTAACCGGAACTTTAATTGAATGTTAGTTTTAACCGAACTTGGTGAAAATGACCGTAAATTGCAAAAAAATACATGGAGCTTTTTGTAGTTGTAGAGTTGCACTTACCTTGTTAAATTCGCCTTGCACTGCAGTTACACGCTCAAGTTTTTCTTGATAGTCTTTTACATATACTGATTGCCAAAATTCCAAAAATTGATAGTTGTGACCAAGGTATATTTACACATAAATGTCATAAATCAGCAACGATTTCTACACAGAGGGAAAAATCCGGTATAAAAATACCAAAATTGACACCATCCGTTGTCAAAAGTGAGCCAACTACGTTTGTGTTCAATTTGATAACGGATGGTATCAATGTTTTTTAACCACCTCGTTGTCAGTTTGTCACCATTTGTTCTCAATATGACATCAAATTGGTTATATATTATCACCATAATGGTACCATACCGACAACATGCTGTTGTCATTTTTGACAACACACCGTTAATATATTGACAACATTCGGTTGTCCTTTCGATAACACATTGTTCTGATTGTAGTATGTACTTAATAACCCATTCTGAACCCAAGTAAAAAAATGGAATAATGTAAATTTATTAATTTATTTCACATTAAATAATATACTTATAAAAAAATACATAAAAAATTCACACTTTTACAGCCAGGCCCACGATGTCACACGTTAACGTTCGCATAGAAAATTAAATTGAAAACAAAAACAAATTTTAGAAATTTTTTTTATTTTATTTATTAAATTTTTATTTATTAATTTAATCACAGCACTTAAACTTTTCACTTTTTACTTTCGAATACCAAAGTTGATTGTGGGATAACTTGTATACGCTGTTAATAATGACAACAGGGCGATACCTATTTGACAACAGGGTGTTATCAATTTGACAACAATGGTACGTTTTTTATCTAACGGCCCAATTTGACAACATTTTGTTTAAAATTTAACAACAAATGTTGTCGAAATATTGACAACAGTTTGTTATCAATTTATTACCACTGGTTGACAGTCTTTTAACGTTTTTTTTCGCTCTGTGTACTGACCATTTTGGATGAACCTACTTTTCTCTGGAACGGCTCTGACGATGGTCTTAAAAATTGATTTTTTTTAATATTTAAGTGGTACTTTTCCATATTCCATTGAGCTTATGCCCTGACACTGCCTAGTTTGGCTGTCATAAATCAGCAACGATTTCTACTGACCATTTTGGATGAACCCACTTTTCTCTGGAACGGCTCTGACGATGGTCTTAAAAATTGATTTTTTTTAATATTTAAGTGGTATTTTTCCATATTCCATTGAGCTTATGCCCTGACACTGCCTAGTTTGGCTGTAATAAATCAGCAACGATTTCTACTGACCATTTTGGATGAACCCACTTTTCTCTGGAACGGCTCTGACGATGGTCTTAAAAATTGATTTTTTTTTAATATTTAAGTGGTACTTTTCCATATTTCATTGAGCTTATGCCCCGACACTGCCTAGTTTGGCCGTAATAAATCAGCAACGATTTCTACTGACCATTTTGGATGAACCCACTTTTCTCTGGAACGGCTCTGACGATGGTCTTAAAAATTGATTTTTTTTAATATTTAAGTGGTATTTTTCCATATTCCATTGAGCTTATGCCCTGACACTGCCTAGTTTGGCTGTCATAAATCAGCAACGATTTCTACTGACCATTTTGGATGAACCCATTTTTCTCTGAAATGGCTAGGAGTATTTTATTCAAATCGATGATAAATTTTCTTTTAAAAAATTTTTAAAATCGTTGCTTACTGTCATTGCCACTAGATTCCCAAAATTGTTCACTTGTAAGCCCTCAAATTCCCCTTGGTTTTATTTCCGGCGTTGCTATCTTGGCGAACGTCGAAAAATTTGCTCACTAACCTTGAAATTAGCTGTTTTCTTGAACGTAAATTAAAACACTCACTGGAAAGAGAATTTTAAAGGCGCCCTTCCAACATTTTTAAGTTTTTTGGCGATGATTACACGATCCTTCTCAGGGAATACGAATCGCTAACCATCGCCTACGGCGATGAATATGCGAGCGCACACAAGGAACGGCAATCATCAGTGTTTTTATCGGTGTGAACAAAACATACTTTTTTAACATACTTTTTTTCAGAGTTGTAAAAAAAGGTATTTAGGACTTAGTGCCAAATGTAGTAAAAAAAAGGCGGCCGAATCTCCGTGAACATAACAAAGTAGTTAACAATATAAATCTTGTTTCACACAAAAGAAAGAGAGCAACAAAATATGTCTCTCTTCTCCTCATTAAAATTGAGGATTTCTGGCCGAGCAGAACTAAACTTAGGCGCAGCCAAGTTATATTTATAGCAGGTAGCCGCGAGATTACAACAATTGTGCAATAAAACAAACAACAGGGCTTTTTATTGTTGTTTTATGATACGAACTGTCAAACAGCAAAGGGGTTGAAAAGAGACAAAAGATAAAAACAAAAAACTTGTTTACTTGTTTACTATACAACCTTGACAGTTTGTATCGCAAAACAAGCAAATAAAAAATAACCAGCTGGCTTTCCGAGACTACCTGCTATAAATATACCTTGGGCGCAGCCAAGTTAAAATAGCGAAATATTGTGAATAGATATGGCAACTTTAGCCATTTTATAGAGAATAATATCTTCTTCTTGTTTTCGGTGTATGGGAGAGTATTTCGGCAAGATAACAAAGTAAAACCGGAAATGTTATTTATAAAATAATAAATAATTAAAATATTGCGACAAACTATTAGAAAAACTAATGGCGATTTCTTTTCTGAGAAAAATGTTGCATTAATGTTACATGTTCTACATTTTTGTGTTCGTTTGTACAAAAAATACAACTGTGGGAAAAATTTTCAAGTTCTTTTGTGAATATGTTGATGAAAAACGTGAAAAAAATGTTGCATATCTTACCCTTACTTTTACTTAAGGTGTTCATACTGCCCTGTTCTACAACTTTGGTACTTACTATTTTGTTTGTACAACAAATGTTTTATTTTGTTTGTCATAATTCATACCGCTCATAATTTTGTAAAAAAATTGTTTTAAAACAAAATATAAAAATATTTACACATTAAAATCAAAAAAAGTCTATTTATATTATAATCGTTTTAATTTTTATAAGCCATTAGTGATGCTAATATTTGTTTCCAGTCCGTAATAGCATGCAGAAACCGTTAAATAGCTTTAAAAATCGCTCATTTAGTACATTAATGATGAAAGTGTAATAGTTGTAAATAAAAGCACTAATTGTGTTCTATTGAAATTGCACAACATGTAACACTACAAGTGATTATAGGTAACATTAGAAAATGTAACATGTATATACTGTAACATATTTTTCTCAGAAAAGAAATCGCCATAATATATTTAAATTAGTTTACAAATGTTTGAGTTGGATTCCTTAAAAATATATATTTTAAGTTTAAAAAAAAATAAATTTCTATTAAACTTCACTCATAAATTTCTATTGAACTTCACTCATTTTACTTATTTGGCCCTGGGGCCAAATTTAGGACTTCTGACTAACTTCTGTGAATTGGGCGTTGTAGCGGGCCACCTTAGCTACAATTTGACATACATTTCATTTTGGGCGCTAGTTTTTTGTAGAACAAAGTTTTCAAAAAAGTATTTCTAGATAATTCACTCATTTTACTTATTTGGTCCTGGGGCCAAATTAAGGACTTCTGACTAACTTCTGTGAATAAGACGTTGTAGCGGGCCACCTAAGCTAAAATTTGACATACATTTCATTTTGGGCGCTAGTTTTTTGTAGAACAAAGTTTTCAAAAAAGTATTTCTAGATAATTCACTCATTTTACTTATTTGGCCCTGGGGCCAAATTTAGAACTTCTGACTAACTTCTGTGAATTGGGCGTTGTAGCGGGCCACCTTAGCTGCAATTTGACATACATTTCATTTTGGGCGCTAGTGTTTTGTAGAACAAAGTTTTCAAAAAACTATTTCTAGCCAATTCACTCATTTTACTTATTTGGCCCTGGGGCCAAATTTAGGACTTCTGACTAACTTCTGTGAATTGGGCATTGTAGCGGGCCACCTTAGCTACAATTTTATATAAAATTTTCAAAAAAGTATTTCTAGCCAATTCACTCATTTTACTTTTTTGGCCCTGGGTCCAAATTTAGGACTTCTGACTAACTTCTGTGAATTGGGTGTTGTAGCGGCCCACCTTAACTACAATTTGACATACATTTAATTTTGGGCGCTAGTTTTTTGTAGAACAAAGTTTTCAAAAAACTATTTCTAGCCAATTCACTCATTTTACTTTTTTGGCCCTGGGTCCAAATTTAGGACCTCTGACTAACTTCTGTGAACTGGGCGTTGTAGCGGGCCACCTTAGCTACAATTTGACATACATTTCATTTTGGGCGCTAGTTTTTTGTAGAACAAAGTTTTCAAAAAAGTATTTCTAGCCAATTCACTCATTTTACTTTTTTGGCCCTGGGGCCAAATTTAGGACTTCTGACTAACTTCTGTGAATTGGGCGTTGTAGCGGGCCACCTTAGCTACAATTTGACATACATTTCATTTTGGGCTCTAGTTTTTGTAGAACAAAGTTTTCAAAAAAGTATTTCTAGCCAATTCACTCATTTTACTTATTTGGCCCTGGGGCCAAATTTTGGACTTCTGACTAACTTCTGTGAATTGGGCGTTGTAGCGGGCCACCTTATCTACAATTTTATATACATTTCATTTTTGACGCTAGTTTTTTGTAGAACAAAGTTTTCAAAAAAGTATTTCTAGCCAATTCACTCATTTTACTTTTTTGGCCCTGGGTCCAAATTTAGGACTTCTGACTGAGTGGGCATTTATGTATGTAAATGTGTGAATGTACTTAGGTGGATGAAAGTAGTGTGTAGGATAGAAACCATGTACAAAGGGAATGTAAGAGTTAATATTAATGATTGTATGTATGGGAATTTATGTTAGGTAGAGATTAATGAAGTTAGCTTAAGAGACTGGTTAGTTCACCAGGGAGGAATAAGTTAACTGTATTTTATGCATGTGACTGTGTATACTTGCGTGTTTCCAAGATAGGATGATGATGATGACGTTTTCCGAGCGTAATGATCACTCTTAGGGAGAGCAGCTGCAAAGAAATCCCTGCTGGAAGGTGAAGGGTGGAAAAAGTAAATTCCCTTGGATGGGAGTTGAATGGCTGTTGAAACTGGAAGAGAATTTCCGCTTACACCGAAAAAGGTGCAATAAAAAAGACCAGGCAGGAAATTAAAGTAGGAATCCACAAAGGTTGTTTTTTATTTAATAATAACCAATTAAAATGTTTATAAAATACACTTAGTAAAAGTTTGATTTAATTCAGTTTTATAATGCAAAATTCAAAGCAAATGAAAAACACAAGTATGTAGTTTACGGTTCAAGAAATTAAAAGTAAGTGAAAGAGGTTTTGCTATCTACTAACCACGGAGGCTAGGTAGATAGAAAAAGATGGCTACATTGACATGGCGGGAAAGATGACAATTAAATTGTTAACTTATCCGTGCAATGACATTAGCTTTAATTCATTTTAAGTAAAGATACAGTTGTTTTCAAACTGTAGATATTAAACTCATTAAGTTTACAAATTAGACGTTATTTCAAATTCAAATTAAGAGGCAAAATATAAGTATAAATCTCAAAGATAAAATGATGAACACGTTATGCTAGTTTGAACATGCCGCCACTCCTTGCAGCTATGCAACTTAGGGTGTTGAAGAGGTGACACATAAGACGGCAGCTAACGAAGGTATGGCTTCCGACAGAAGTTGTTGGTTAGGTTGAGTGGTACTAGCAGCTGGCTTCGTTTTCTTTCGTCGTGGTGGACGTCTTTTAACCTGGTTGTCGAACGGGCTGGCTGTGGTGTTCTTTTGACCAATACGCTCACGGACTGATCTTGTGGGTTGGTGTCGGCGGGGACGTTGGTCTGGATGAAGTAATGTGTGATGAGCCAATCCACATTTACGGCAACTGTCTCGACTGGCGCAGGCTTGATCATCATGGGTACGTGCCAAGCAGTTGAAGCAATATTTGTTGCGTCTGACGACTTGGCTGCGTTAGATAAAGTCCATTGCCACAAACTGTTTGCAGAACCGTAGCGAGTGATATCTGAAGCACACTTGGCACTGGTGGATATTAGGTTTTCGTGAAGGCTGAGAACGTGAACTAAAACGACAGTAAGAATATAATGAGCAAACTTGAAAATTTTGGGGGAGAAAATGAAATGGAATGAAGTATTATGAGGAAATTGTGCATTGTGATAAGGCTTCTATAGTGTGGAATTGGGATCCTTATCATAAGGCAAATGACACAACTTAGTAATAGGGCGAGTTAGAATTCCGGCAGCGGTTCGCACGTCTACTACTCGAACCTGTTGATCAGGCCCCTTGTGAACCTGTTCTATTCTGCCCAATCGCCATTCATTTGGTGGTAGAATATCATCAATTATAATTACGAAGTCTCCTATTTGTAATAGGGACGGCAAATTTCCATTTATACCTCTTTTGCAGCGATTTGAGGTAATCAGTCTTCCATTGAACTGCAAAGTGGCGATGGATGGCTTTTAATTTTTCCCACCTGTTTATTACGGAAAGATTTTCGGAGGATGGCTCGGGAAGTGCCATAATGGGACCTCCTCGGAGAAAATGTCCGGGGGTGAGAGCGGTTAAGTCTGACGGGTTTTCAGACAGAGCGGATATAGGTCTGGTATTTAGTACACCTTCAATTCTGGCTAAAACGGTGGTAAATTCCTCGAAACTGAGCCGGTAGGCACCTGCAACTCGCTTTAAATGGAATTTAAAGCTTTTAACGGCTGCTTCCCACAACCCGCCCATATGAGGTGCATGTGGGGGAATGAAGGACCATTCAAATCCATGGGTGATATACTTTTGAGCAATATCATGGGAAACGGTTTTTATAAATGTCGAAAATTCTTTTCGAAAGGCTCGGCTTGCGTCAGGAAAGTTGCGTCCATTATCGGATACAACTTGCAAAATTGTGAATTGCTGGGAAGAATAATGGGATAGCGCTCTTTGTAAGGCAATGAAGAGTTTGCTAATCTTCCATTGACTCGTAGAATACTATTTTGATCCAAGAAAGGATTTAATGTGAACAGAGGGCTATCTTTAGGTTAAGGTTCGGATTTGGTTAAAGCGGAATACTCGGTTGTATACCATTGCTTTTGGGCCAGCAATATTAATCTTATTTTGACTAAGTCGATTTTAGCGTGACAAAGGTCGATAGTCGCGTAGAGTAGGGAAAAGTCAGGGTTAGCGAAAGACGGTTTAAACCGTCGTTTGTAGCGGAAAACATATGCCAAGACCCGTAACGCGCGGGGGTAAGAAGAGAATCTGGTAAGAATATCAATAGAAGTGTTAGAATCTGGGCATCTATTAGAATTCATGTGTAAATGGTGTGAAAGTACTGTTTCAGTCTTATTGTTTGCGCCGGGTTTCAGCGAGGAAATGCGGCAGGCCTTTGGAGCGTTCAGGCCATTGCATTTTGGCCATTCAGAAGCCGGGTTCGTAAGCCACGAAGGCCCATTCCACCAAAGACTAGTCTTGAGGTAGACAACCTCTTGACCCTAAGTCAGCTGGATTGGCATGTGTGGGTACATAACGCCATTTAGCAGCTAGTAGAAGTTGATGTATTTGTGATACACGGTTAGAGACATATATTTCTTTCCAGGTTGCTGGCGGCTTCGCTAGCCATCCCAATACAATGGATGAATCACACCAGAGAATGGTTTCATAATTGTGCAAATTTAAAGAATTTATCGTGTGAGCTGTGAGTTTTGCCAACAGTAAGGCTCCTGATAACTCTAACCTCGGCAGGGTTATGGCTGCTAGGGGAGCAACTTTACTTTAAGAGACCAGTAAATTAGCAAATACCGCAGAAGAGGTTTGAACACGAATGTAAACAGCTGCACAGTATGCCAGCTTGGAGGCATCACAGAATCCGTGAACTTGAATTTGGTCAGCGTGAGTGAACTGAATCCAACGCGGAATCTGCATTTTTTCTACGTAAGGCATATCTTTGATGAGTTAGTTCCAGATTCGGAGAGAATCTGTACTAATGGCTTCATCCCAGTCGATCTTTTCTAGCCAAAGTTTAACAATTTGGCGACAGACGACAATATTTTACGTTTGGTGACTTTAGTGACCTCAGGGATAGGTTCAAAAGAGTATGAAAAGTAATCTTTGAGCTCATTCCAACGAATGCCAAGAGTTTTTGTGGCACTGGAATCATGGAATTTAAGTATATCCGAATCGTATAAGTGTTAATTTGGTATTGCTTCTAATAATCGAGAGTCATTAGAAGTAATTTTCTTTAAAAGGAAGCCAGCTGACTCATGGGATTGAATCAGCTGTTGCTGAGATTCATTAGCACTGTTTATAGAGTGACCTCCTGCGAGAATGTCATCTACATATGTTTCTCTTCTTAAAATTTCTGATGCTTTTGGAAAACGGTCTTGACTATCCGAGGCCAGTTGCAAAAGGGTTCGGATTGCTAGAAAAGGTGCGCAATTGATTCCAAATGTCACAGTTTTCAATTGGTAGTCTTTGACGGCCTCCCGGGGGGACTTTTGAAACAAAATTCTTTGAAAAGGCCTGTCAGAAGGATCTATTAAGATTTGCCTATACATTTTTTGAATGTCACCGATAAAGACAAATCTATAAAATCGCCAATTCAGAATGACAGTCATTAAATCGGCTTGTAAAGTGGGACCTGTGTACAATACATCGTTAAGGGAAAAGCCAGATTTTGTTTTGCGGGATGCATTGAAAACCACGCGAACTTTGGTAGTTTTACTGTCTGGACGGATGACAGCATGATGTGGAAGATAGAAAGAATTACACTTAGTATCTGAGAAGTATTCTCGTGAAGTAGTTTCCCCCATGTGGTCTAAAGTAATATATTCTTTGAGAACTTCATTGTATTGCGAGTTAAGAGAGGGATTTTTCACGAGACTTTGTTCCATGCGATCATATTGGCTAAGGGCCATAAATCTTGATGCGCCAAGATATTTTGTATCGGGAAATTCTTTCTGAAATGAAATCGTACCATATACCGACCGTCCGGAAGATGTTTTGTCGTTTGAGCATAAAATTGTTCACAATATTGATTTTCGGAAGAAATTGGCTGGGATTTTGGAATTTCGTCCTGTTCCCAAAATTTTCGTAGTAATTCGTCAACATTTGAAGATTCTGGAGGGGTTACGTGAAAGGAAAATGAAAATATTGGCTGCGTTGGGATCGGTCCGCTTAGAACCCAGCCAAAAATTGCCTTATAGGCTGAAGCGGAGCCACAAACATCTCTTTTTATGCCTTCGAGATTAATATGGCGTTCGCTGTCATTGCCTAAAATAAGATCAATTGAAGACGAAATATTGAAATAAGGATCGGCAAGCTCAATGTCTGAGAGTCCAGATGTAGAGCTAATCTGGAAAGAAGTAGAAGTATTATAGCTGATATTTGCAGCCGGAATTTACCCTGCTGTGAAACAAGGGTTATGTCGCATTTCTTATCAGCGGTTTGGCTTTGGCCACCAATACCAATAATTTGAAATTTAGATCTTCTAAATGGTAGATTTAAACGAGATCTTATTTTTTCTGATAGGAATGTTCTTTCCGATCCTGGGTCGATTAGAGCTCTTACTGTGAACAGTTCTCCCCTACTTTTTATTTTAACGAGGGCAGTTCGCAAAAGAATATTCGTATTATTTGTGTATTCGCATGTATTTGGAGGGAGTTTGCAGCCTTTGATGTTGAAGGTTGCGTTGAGATTTCTCGTCATTGTGAATTTTGACCTTGCAAAGGTAAACTTTGCGCTTGTGAATTTTGGCTAGAGATTTTCTTGGACTGATTATTTGGACGCATGTGTAGCAACGTGTGATGGGATTTTCCACAGTTCAACCAAGTCTTTTTGCTTTTGCAATTGGATTTGGTATGTGCCATTATTGCAGATTTTGTTTTTATAAACGAAATCGACACGCTCTTGTATTGAGAAATTTCGGAATTGGGTACATGTTCGCAGGCTGTGTTCTTCATTACACAGTTTGCAGCTTACGTTAAGCTTTTCTTGGGATGCATATGTGTGAATGCGGGTTTGAGATTCAGAATGATTTGGAAATAAAGTTTTGGTTTGTTTTATTGTTGAAATTCTTTCTACCAATTCGTACCTTTTGAGAAGAAAATTGCTCAATTGGGACCACTTTGGCAATTCTCTACTGGCATTTAGAGATTGTTCCCATTGGGCTAGTGTTTCTTGTGGTAGTTTTGAGTAAACTAAGTTTACTAACATGGGATCCCAACCTTCAGATGATACTCCGAACAATTGCAACATGGATAAGAAGTCAGACACGGAACTATGTATTCTTTGTAGGGATTCACAGTCTTCGACAATTGCGACAGGGATGTTGAAAAGATTTCTTATTTGGTTATCTACCAAAACCCTTATATTTTCATATCGTGACTTAAGCGCTTGCCATGCAAGATGGAAATTATCCTCGGTAAGGGGAAAGCTATTTACAATTTGTCCAGCTGTTCCTGTGGTCTTATTTCGGAGATGATATAATTTTTCTGTGTAAGTCAATCTTGGGTGATTGATATAGACCGCTGTGAACATGTCACGAAATGCAGGCCATTCCTCATAGCTTCCTGAGAATGTTTGAGTATCGCACGGAGGTAGTTTAAAGCATGTATTAAATGGTTCTTCTGGGATATTGGGAATCATAGAAGTTGCGCTTGAACGAGGGTTAATGCTTTCCCTTTGTGGCTTTATTAGATCAAGAAGCTTTGAGATTGTGAGGTCGTACATCTCGACACATACATCGTTTTGTTCCTGAGCTGTGGTTTTAATTTCTTCGCTCTGATCTGAAAGCATTAACTCCTCATATGACTTCTCTACCTTATTTCAGCGACCGTCAAGATCTTTCATCTTGAGATCTAAAAGAGCCTCGGATTAGGCTGAAGAATCTTGTGAATCGCTTCTTTTGCAAAAGGCTATTAAATTGTTTGAATCGATTGCAAATCTATCTTGTGGAGAAACCATTTTGGAATATAACCATTTGACTATGTATAAAGTAAAGCCCGGTTAAAAAAAAAATTTTTCAATTTAATGGATTCTGGGACAATTTATTTTAATTCTAATATTGTTTTTTCGATAAGACAAGTATTTTACCGTTTTGAATAAGTCGCAAACTAGTTTATGAAAAATCTCTTTGATAATATACAGCGGTATTGCGAGCTACTGATAAGTTTCAGTTGTTTCGTAGTCTGACAAGTAGACAAACAATAATAGTCTTTTTTTAAAAAAAAACTGTAAATTTAGATCGAGAATTTGTAAGATTTTCTTTCACGTAAGAAAATAAAATTATTCGCTGTTTAAAATTATAAATTGAGAATCTTTCAGATTTGTTTCACGTAAGAAAAGCAAATCATTAGCGTTTTAACAATGTAAATTGAGAATTTATACGGTTTTCTTTCAAGTAAGAAAATAATATAATTAGCTGTTTTTTAAAAATGTAAATCGAAAGGTTATGATGATTTCTTTTATGTGCCAATAGAAATATAAGGCGTTGCAATAATTTATAGATTGAAAATCTATAATACGTTATTTAATTGACTAAAACAACAAATTGAGCGGAATGACAAATTATAGATAGCAAATCTCTAATAAATTCTTTTATGTTCAGAGAAAATGTAGCGGTATCCCCGAAAATATAGAATGAAAATGTCAAATGCGAAAGTAAAAAGCGATTTAAAAAAATTATAGCTTGTAACTCTATAATATTTTCTTTTATGTGAAAAGAAAATATAGCGGGCTTAAAAAAAATATAGATTGCAAATCTATAATATCTTCTTTTATGTGCCAAAAGAAGATGAAGCGGTATGGAAGAAATAGATTGAAAATCTATAAAAGCGATGTTAAATAATAGCTTGCAAATCTATAATATTTCCTTCAATGTAAAAAAAGAAAATATAGCGGGATAAAAAAAATATATATTGCAAATCTATACTATAAGCGGTATTTAAATATAGGCGGAAACTGGCTTGGAATTTTAATTCACAAAAGCATTGTAGTGTATATGCGTAAAAAAGCTTCGAATTTTAATTCACAAAAGCTTTATAACTACAGATTTCTAGCAATAAGAAATTGACTTTAAGAATTGAGACTAGGGGATTGTATTAAACATTTTATTTACGAGAATTTCTAAGTTTTTTATAGAATTTGCCATAGTTTTCAGTTTTAATTAAATTCGATAGTTATTTAGAATTTTTTGTATTAAGATTTTGTTGTTAGAATTTTGTGTTAAACGTAAATAATTTGGTTAGTTAATTTAAATTCAATTAAAAAAATATTAATTTAAAATTGCAAATATTTTTGATATACTTTTTGTTTGTTTGTGCCCACTGTTCAATTTTATATGCTTTGATACACTGATTTTTGTTGTAGTAGGAATGCGCAACAAGTGTGAATAAAATTTATTATGACTAACTTTATTGAACTATTTTCATTCTTGTTCAAAATATTGCCAAAATTATTTAGATTTGATTTTAACTCATTTTAGAAAATATTTAATTTAAGTTGAACAAATCTGCTATATATTTTTCGTATTCGTACCCACTGTTCACTGTGTTTCACATAAGAAAATTATTTTTATATGTATAAGCAACACAATAATTTTACTTAATTTGCACGTTAATTTAAACCAATTTAATTTTAGTTCTTTCAATTATTAAATTTTGTTTATTATCTTCTGATTGTAGGGTGAAATTTCATACAAAATTAATTTAATTTTAATTAATTTCTTTTAACTAAAATTTGAAAGAATAAAGACTGAAAATAAAAGGAATATGCATTTAAAATCCATTTTAAAAGATACTGAAAACGATATTTTCGGTTTCAAATAGTATCGTTTTTAAAATCGATGTCCATCACATACCTGAGTAAGTTAAAAAAAAGCTGTTAGACATTTAATGCTGTTTTCACGAGTTGACCAACGTTTAACAGATCGTTAACAAGAGTTTAGCAAATCGTTAGCCGGAGTTTGGTAAGTTTATAATGAATAAACTTTGTGTTTCCTTTTATTTTTTTTTTTTTTTTTTGAGTAAATTGCAAAAAGATGTACCAATTTTTAACGGGTTTTCGCAATTTAATCCGAATTTTGTGAGTGTACGATCCACACGGAACTCAGATTTGGATTTGACGCGTTGAATCTCATAAAGCTAGATGGTCCTTGTCAAATTTACAAACCACCTTTTGTTCACAATGTATTTGGGCTACTAGTAAAAGTGCTTCACTTATGTATATTATATCTATATCAAATTTTATTTAAGCAGTTTTTAATTTTGGCTACATAAAATTGCTTAAAGTAACACTGTGTGTTTCTTAGACTAGATGTTTGAAAATCTTTTGTTGACACTTATTAATTTAAAAAAATGTTTTTGTTTTAAATTGAATTTGAAGATACAAAATGTGTTAATTTGATTTAATATTGGTTGAAAGGTAACAGGCGTATGGCGACAGCTGGCAAGTTTTCCTTACCACCAGTTTACGGACGAAAGCGTGAGAAGATGGACACAAACACTCCATTTCCGGCGATCTTCAGCCCTAAATGGCCAAATACACTTGACAAATGCTTTTCATGCAAACGAATTCGCTAGTGAACATGTGTTGGAATTTTTTTTTTGATTCTCCATCCAGCATCATCGGTGTCACACATACAAACACATTTCCACTAATAGTACCACAATGCTTGATGAGTATTTTGATAAGTATTTGTGCATTATCACCCGCACGCCACTGTCCGTGGTGGAGCGTACTGTAAATTTTGATTTCTTTACATCTTCACATACATTCTTCCTTCAACAAACGTTACAATTGAGGATGATCCTAAGCATGAAAAAAGATTTCTTGTTAATTTATATTTTATTGAGTATCTTTAACTACTATTTCGCCTTACTGTCTTTTCATGTCTATTTCTTTGACTCCCATAAAAATATCCTTTTTGGCAATGTTTACAAAAATAACGCTTTATATTATTATGTACGCATTTCATGTGTGATTCGAAACTGCGTCGACGTTCAAATTTTTTTAAACAGATATCACATTCAACGGGCGAATGAAAGTTATCAATATGGTTTTGTAACTTTTTTTGGGAATAAAATTTTTTGTTACAAAGAGAACATTTAAAATTTGCTAAAATTTAAAAACAAAGGTAAATAAGTTTTCTTTTTGTTCTTACTTAACTTACCATTATGGTGTTTTCTAGCTACATGATCAGTCAAAGCCTTTTCTGAAGAGCACACCTGCGGACAAAATTGGCATTTGAAATCTGTTTTTTCTTCAGTTTTATGATAACGGTTTTCGTGATGATATAATGATGTCCTTATTGTATAAAACTCTTGACAATCCTTTGAAAATTAAAATTAGTTATATAATTATAATTGTTAGATATATTATAACATAAATAATTAAATTATAACTTAATATAAAAAGGTTTCTTCAAGATAATAATTAAAAACCAGTAAGAAAGTACCAATACAAAAAGAAATGTTGGATATTTATTATAGAATGAAATTACTTTTTATGAACTCTGAAGTAGTTGTACACATTACATTTGTTAGTAACCATTATTACTTATTATTACATCTTTGTTAAAGCGCCTTTTTATTTTATGTGAAATAGAGCTGGCAAACTATCGAAAGTCGCAACATTCAATATTTTCCATAGTTCGCTGACAAACTGTCGATAGGATACTATCGATAGTATCGAATTCTTTATGGAATTGTTAAATTTAATTTTTTAATATTTGTAAAACAATAATAAAAAACTAAAATTTGTTTTTGATTTCAATGATAATACATATACGAAAGAAATATTCTTGTCGACATCGTGGGCCATGCAGTTTTAAATCCATATCCTGATATTTTATCGAAAACCTTTTTTTTTTTTTTTTTTGGCTTTCTTAAAACTAAATTTTTTTTGGCGAACTAATCATAGTTATATTGCCAGGGTATCACACAAATTTTAGGAGCCTCAACCGCAAAGTCCTCGTTCGACCTAAACCTTCGAATAGGAAGGCGAGAGCTTCCAGAATCCGCTCCAGAGTATATTGGTCTCCACCAGTAATCTTCTGAGTTTTTTTCTTGGTACTCCACCAGTAAAACGTCTGAGTTATATTGGTTCTCCACCAGTCACATGAGTTATAAATGGTTCTCCACCAAACAAAACCTCAAATTGAGGTTAAAAACGATTGCATATAGTTAATGCAGATACCGCAAAAACTGTAACTCGGTACAGTTATACGACGCCGAAACACTAACCAATGCGGGGTGACACCGCAAAACGCAACAAAAGCAGACAAACAAAACGACCTGTTTGCCCTTAAGAAATAATGACAAAAAGCGCGAGCTGCTTCTCCACTTAGAGCAGTTTTACGAGTGATCGAAAACCTTAGGTGATATAGACGAGAATTTTGATCAGATAAGCACAGCTGATTTCTGCGGGTATGAATCTTGTAATGAAAATTCGCCGTCTTAAAATTCTGCAACCAGAGTTCTCATTTGCGCACACATTGCGCACTCTTGCGCATGAGCCAAAAAAAACACTCACATAAAAACAAGCGCATGCACATGCGTTAAAGCGATATTTTATATTTGTCTCTTACGCACTCATGTGTATGTGCATTTTGTTGTTGCACATTTTGTGAGTGGCACATGGAATGAGCAACGCATCAATGCCCATGTGCATGCACACAGGAATACAATTTATTGATGTTATTATCAGCGTTGCCAAATTAAATTTTTGATGTGACAAAAATTCCTAAACGATGTTTTTAAATTTAAATACTTGTAAGTCTAGGTTTACACTATGAAAGTTTTCTTACAGAAAGTCTGAGCTTATGGGTGAGAGAGGAAGAGAACATGCTGCTATTCTCTCCCCTCTCACCAACAATATCACACTTTCTAAAAGAAAACTTTCATAGTGAGAACCCAGACTTAGGATTTTTTTTTATATTCTTAAAAACAGTGCTGCCATAACTTTTTGATGAAAATATGCCAAAACTTCAAAAAAAAAATTTGCTAAATCGTTAAATTAAGAAAATATGCTTAAAATCTGCTAAGATTAAAAAATAAAACTTTAAATATTTTAAATTTTATAAAAATATGCTAAATTTTTACAAAAAATAGGCAAAAAATCTTCTATTATAAACAAAAATTGCTAAGCAGCTGCTAAATAACAAATAATTTTTATATAAATTTTTTGCATAAAGTTTTATTTAAAAAATATATAAGATACCAATTGTGTTGATACTAGTGCTGGATACTATCGATATTTTCTACTATCGATATTTATCGATAGTTCACATTTCACTATCGATATATCGATATTACTATCGACTGAATGTTTGTACTTGTGCAGCAAAGGTTAGGTTAGGTTAGGTTAGGTTAAATGGGTAGCCGTCACGAAGACGACTCACTTGGGTCCTTATAGCGGTCCCTTTGTGATACCCCTAGCCAGTGACAAGGGTCAGCCAGTATCCACCAGACTATTCCCCAGAGGTCACTGCAGTCTCGAACCACCCCGATTCCCTGCAGAACAAGGAGATCGATTTCAGTCCCGCATTGTGCAGCAAAACTTAAACTAGTTTTTTATCAGGCTACAGTTCGTTGTTTTAATCACTTTATTGAACGTATGAGACGTATGTTTATACGCACGTTATTTTAGATGACAGTTTTTTAAAAATTGATAAGAACCTTTCTGAAAGAACCGAAGTAACTGCGACTATAAGATAATCTATTGCAACTTTAAATAATTTTCTAAATTGGTTTTGATTCTCAACCCAAAAAGGTAATCAATCTAGCGGACTTATCCTCTAATGCTCGTTCATTGTTTTGTGTTATGCTCACAATTGCAATTACATTCGGATTTGCATTTTTTTTTTACAAGATTACAAAAATATTTGACATTTCAGTCCCTATAATTATATTATAAACATGTACAACTTTCGACTTAATGGCCTTTAATAAGCAGTAAAAAGCACAGCCAAGCAATCCATACCAATTTGCCATTCTTATTGTTTGTATTCATTGCTGTAATTCAGCGCGAATTAATAATAGCAAGTAAAAGTTTGCGGCAAGAAACTGTGTGTATTGCTGCTGTTAGATGTCTTCATAGCTGTATTTTAAATAATAATAATATCGATATTGATATTTTTCCTATCGATATTTTCGATATTTAAAGACTATCGATATATCGATATTACTATCGATAGTTTCCCAGCACTAGTTGATACATATCTTAAAATCTTTAATATATTGTATGTTAATTCCCAGGATACTTTTGTCCATTCTGCTAGCAATATCGAATTTTAGACAAAGCATTTTATTCTTCACACGCTTCGTTATTATTTGCCGAACTTTTACATAGGAAACTTCAAGAACAATAACAATATTCCGTTTTTTTGTTGGTGCACCTTCATCATCACTTTCATTTTGCGTAATGTATTTCTTGTGGACGAGTTTATAATGCCTTTTAATGTTGAAGGTGTTATATATTAATATAACTGTTGTATAATTAAACTAAAGCTATTTGATTTTAATCATGTTTCTTTGAAATTTTTATCATGTTGTCTAATTTGTAAAATATTATTCTTCTTACTTTTTTCGATCTGAATTGTTGTTAATAAATTTTTTAATAAAAAAACTTTACAAAATACAATATTGGTGTCAGAAGTGGGATACATAAAATGAGTATCTCACAGGAGCAATTATCGACGGTGATTGAATTGTTGGTAGGGGCAATTCGCTCTGCAGTAACAGATGCAACGCATCTAGCGGTTGCTGCGGGTTCTTCATCGCCCACAACTTCTGGGGAACTTTTTCCAAAAGTACCACGATTTTCGATTTCCGAGTAGAAGCAAGAAGATGGAGGAACAGTGTCTGATTATTTTACAAGATTTGACTGGGCATTGCAACTATCAAAAGTAATTGAAACGGAGCACGCGGATTATGTTCGGGTACACATGGGCACGCAGCTCAATACAGCTTTAAAAATTTTAACTAGTCCGAGATTACCTGGAGAATTAAGCTATGTTGAAATAAAGGAGCTTCTAATTAAACATTTCGATGGAAAAAGAAACAAATATGCGGAAAGCGTCAAGTTTAGACAAATCAAACAAGAACCTGGCGAGTCCATTGCAAATTTTAGTTTACGATTAAAAAATGGTGCAGTAGTTTGTGAGTATGGACAATTTTTAGATAGAATGTTAATACAGCAATTGTTAATGGGGCTGGAATCTACAAATACTTGTGATGAGCTTATCGCTAAACAACCAAGAAGTTTCAATAAAGCATATGAAATTGCTTATACTAGAGAATTAACCAATCACGCAACAAAAGAGATTAACGCCCGTGAGATTTCTCATCCTGAAGCAACATATAAGTTAGGTTTTACTCCCGTTAAAATTAAAACTATGAATTCTAAAACAGATACAGCTTTCTCAAATAAGTTTAAATGTTATGGGTGTGATGGAAATCACATGAGAAAGGACTGTAAATTTAAAAGTGCAAAATGTTTTGCTTGTGGGAAGCTGGGGCATATTTCGAAAGTATGTAAGTCAAAAACTGGGCATGTTTCGTGTCAACAGGATGATGATGATTATGAAGCGGTTGAGCAACTGCGTTTGGTAAATCAGGTTAAGAATTCGAAGCCATATGATAAGAAGATGATTTCTATAAATATCGACGGAAAGGTTTTAGAAATGGAATTGGATACAGGTGCTCCTTGTAGTATAATTAGTAAAAATAACTAACGTCTTATTAAGCCTAATTTTAAGCTGCAGAAATCTGACAGAAAGTTTGCTAGTTATACACGTCACTGCATTAATTGTATTGGCAGAGTCGTGGTTAACGTTACTTTTAGAAAAACATCCCGTGTTTTGAATTTATAAGGGTATTCATTTCAGTTTTTTTATTTGTTGGAAAAATGGAAAAGTGGAAAAATGTAATTTTTGTTACAACAACCACAAGAAAAAAAATTCCAACAAAAGTTACATTTTTATCAGACTATAACCAAGTGTAAAAAAGTCAGGATAAAAAGATGTCATTTTCCGCTTTAAACGTCAAACGAAATGAGGTTGCCATTCATAAAAAATTGCTAATTTTTAATACAAAGTACGAAAAATTGCATCTCTTTTTATAAACTCTTGAATTGTACAACTCTGATTTTAAAAATTATTTTTTATAGGTAGTTACAACATTTCAAAGATAACTTTTTTTTCATTTAATATTTCAAAAAGAAAAATTCATATTAAATATGTGTTCAATGAAAAAAGTTATTAAAAAAGAATTAAAAAAAAGAAATGGGGTCAAAAAAATTGACAGAAGCTGAAGTTAATAAAATACTCGACTTTTTGGCAGACAATCGCCATTTTGAGTAACTTTTTGTAGTCGAATATTATGATGAAAATAACACCAATCACTTCGTTTTAAATTTAATAATCAATTAATTCACTTTTAACACTTTTGTTCGGCATCTTGAAAAATATCAATTACTTCCACGAATTATTTGACAGTTTGTAAAAAAAACCCGTTCACGTCAATAAGAGTGTAATTTTTCTTTTTTCCAACCAAAAAAAATTGAAATGAATACCCTTAATATGTTGTAGATGACGAGTTAAATACTTTGTGTGGACGCGAATGGATAATTCATTTTGCTCATGAAATTAATTTTGCAGACTTGTTTTAACATTCAACGAATATTAATATACAAAAGATGGGTTCAATTCAAATATGTTTCATAGTATTTCTTCCGAAGTCAATGTTTTGAAATCTTACCAAAAAAATCAACTCAAGCAAATTATTGATCGTTTTGAGGATGTATTTGGCAACACGGCAGGGAAACTAATAGGTCCGCCTGTTAGGGTACATATGAAACCAAATAAGTGCCATTGGCTTTGAGAGATGCGTATGCCAAGGAAATTGATGCTAACATTAATGCTGGTGTTTATAAAAAGGTCGAATTTTCAGAATGGGCATCAACTACTCATGTTGTTACTAAGAAAAATGGAGCTATACGTATTACAGGTAATTATAAGTCTACAGTCAATCCCCAAATGATTATCGATGAACACCCTATACCAAAATCAGAGGATTTGTTCAATAAAATCAAAGGAGCCAAATTGTTTGCTCATTTAGATGTTACGGATGCGTATACTCATTTAACAATTGATGAAGAGTTTGCTCATATACTTACACTAAATACTATAACGCATGGCCTTATCCAACCTACTCGAGCAGTTTATGGAGCTGCAAATATTCCAGCAATATGGCAACGTAAGATGGAAGAAGTTTTACAAGGATTGCCTAATGTTATTCATTTTTTTGATGATATACTGCTGTTTGCAAAAGATTTTAACGAGTTACAGGAAAATTTAGATTTAACCTTAGAAAGGATGAGAAAGTTTGGTCTTAAGTTAAACAAAAGCAAGTGCGTCTTTGCAACAACTTCTGTGGAATTTTAAGGGCATATTATTGATGATAGAGGGATCCATAAGTCTAACAAACACATTGAAGCAGTGTTGAATGCCTCGAAGCCAAATACTCTTTAAGAAGTACAACTGTTTTTGGGTAAAGCCTCTTACTACAGTGCCTTTATTCCAGATTTAGCTACTCGTGAGAGACCATTACGCGATATTCTTAAAATGCGGATTTTCTCTTGGAACGCAAAAGCTGATGCTGCTTATAATGATATTAAACATATTTTAGTATCACCACAAGTTTTAATACCATATGATCCAAAGCTGCCTATAGTGTTAGCAACAGATGCGAGTAAAACTGGCTTGGGTGCAGTATTATCCCATCGTTTACCAAATGGGTATGAAAGACCAATTTCATTCGCAAGCAGAACGATGAGTGCAACAGAACAACGATATCCCATTATAGATAAAGAGACATTTGCCATTGTATGGGCTGTCCAAAAATTCTTTAAATACTTATACGCACGGCACTGGGCATTAGTTTTGGCCCTATGCTCCTTGTAGGAGTTTAAAGGAACTAATATATACTGGGCATTAGTAACCGATCACAAGCCTTTAACTCAAATACTACATCCTAGTAAATCGCTTCCAGTACTTTGCATTTCCCGTATGGCAAATTATGCTGATTTTTTGAGTAACTTTGATTTTGAAATTATGTACAAGCCGTCCAAAGAGAACGGTAATGCAGATTTTATGTCTCGTGTTATAGCAAAAAGTTCACAAGTTCTACATTGCAATCGAAATTTTGTAGTTCCGGAGTATGACGAGTTTGATACGTTTATCGTTCGACATATAAACCAGTTGCCTATTACCGCTGAAAAAATTGCCAAAGAAACGCGAAGAGATCCAGAGCTTGGAAAAATAGTAACGATTCTTGAAAAAGGATACTCTTTAGCAAAGAATGGGTTTGGTGCTCCAGAAGCAAATTACAAACTGTCAGGTAATTGTCTTGTATTTGAGCATAGGGTGTTAATACCCCAAAAGTTTCGTAAAGACGTTCATCAAAATTTACATGCAGCCCATTTAGGGGTGGTTAAAATGAAAGGGATGGCACGTTCTTTTGTTTATTGGCCAAAAATAGATGCTGATATTGAAGCAATATTAAAAGACTGTAATTATTGTGTGAGAGTTGCGAATAAGCCTTAAAAATAAACGATCATCACTGGGAATATCCCAAAGGACCATGGGAACGTGTGCTGCTAATTATTACAGATGCATATACCAAATGGTTGGATGTTAAAGTAACGAAATCGACGACGGCATCAGTAACGATAAAGTTGATTGATGAAGTATTTGCTGAATATGGTGCGCCTCTTATGGTGGTATCTGATAATGGTACGAACTTTACTTTAACAGAGTTTAATAACTATTTAACAGCAGTGGGAGTTAAATATCATAAATACACGGCACCATATCATCCATCCACTAAAGGACAAGCTAAACGTGGCGTACAAACAGTAAAAAATGCGTTGAAAGCAATGTGTTCAACAGCGCAAACGTTGCAGCAAAACCTAAATGAGTTCTTAAGGCAATACAAAAACGCCCCCCATTCTACAACTGGCGTACACGTCTTGATTTAGTGCACCCAGAAACTGTATCATCAAGAGTAAAATATAAACAGGTAATGCGACAAACTGGGAACTTCAGAGAATTTGAAGTGGGAGATAGCGTTTATTTCTTATCGGGGAATGCAAATGCAGAAAAATGGTTGCAAGGTAAAATAAATGAACGTGTGGGAGATATCCATTATGAAATCTTATATAAAAATAAATATGTTAAAATACACATTGATCAAATTCGTGCTGCTAATAAAACCTATCCGGGTATAATTCGTCATACTTCAAAACCAAAATTTGATGTAAATAGGGACCCAAGTTCATATCCAAGTATCCCATGTAATAATAATACAAGGGATAACGATATGTGTTCACATGATTCTGCAAATGACTCTGAACATCCTGAAGTGGATACAAGTACGTCCGATAACATGATTTTCCCAGTTCATGGAAATAATAATTTAAATAAGACTCCTGTACCTGAAGTTAATGCTGACGTATTCGAAACGCCACAAGGAGCAGAGGTTTATCAAGAATTTCAAACACCACAAACACAGATGAGGGAAGACTACGATCGGGATTCTGGGGAAAATAAAAATGAGCTACCTAAACAGGAAGTTCGTCGATCAGAAAGACAACGGAAACCAAGAGTATTGTTTACACCAGAAATTTCAAAAAGAAAGAGATAAATGTTATATATTAATATAACTGTTGTATAATTAAACTAAAGCTATTTGATTTTAATCATGTTTCTTTGAAATTTTTATCATGTTTTCTAAATTGTAAAATATTATTCTTCTTACTTTTTTCGATCTGAATTGTTGTTAATAAATTTTTTAATAAAAAAACCTTACAAAATACAATAGAAGGAATTGGTTCCACTTAATTGTTTCTCACATTCTAAGCAAACAATTTTATTATCACTTTTTAAAACTTTATAAAAAGTATTTTCACAATCCATTTTTTTAAATGCGTATAAACAACAATGTATGCTCTTCACTCAGCTTCTAAAGCAACTGTTTTAAAAACGTATTTCCTTCACTATTTGCACAGCTATAGGAATTTGCATAAATCTTTGACTAGTGCAGAGACATAATCTGATGCAACAACAAAATTATGTATTACAAAATTTTTTACTGATCATAAAAAATTATTTGAAGGTTAAGTTTTTTTGTAATTTCCTTCAAACAAAGAATGGCAACAACAAAATTCATGTATGTATATTTTTGTTTTTGTATGTAAAAATTGTCATGTATTTTTAGACAAATTAGTCTACCTTGTTTAAGTGTTCTAATGAAATGATTACAAAATCATAAAGCCAAAAAATTCCGTTACCTTTTTACGCAGTTATTGCATGTGTTTTTTACAAGAATGGTTAAATAATTTCCGTATAAGCAACAACCGATTGTACAAGTTACATATCAATTCCAGTTTTTTCATGCCTACTATTGAAAATATTTATTATTCAAATTGGTATGTATATTACTTTCATATTTTGTACGTCATAAATTAAAATTACATAAATAAAAGACAAATGCAACATAAAATTTTTTATTTGAATAAATTTATGTAGGAATTACCAATATAACCAAATACCTTAATTTTTGACTAACAACTATTTCATAATAATATTTTACACGATAAAAAGCCAACATGGCTTCTAATGAGTGTGCATGCGTGCGCTAGTATTTTATGCTCATGCGCATATGCACATGAGTTCCATCGATCAATGCTCATGCGCTTGAGCATGAGTATAAGGAAATTTCCTCCCCATAAATTACAAAAATATGTTTTAACAAATAGAAACTGGGAATTATTTCCTTCCGAAGGTAACTTTATATTATATTCAACATTTTTTAATTTTCAACGTTTCAATTGCTTTCCAACGTAAGGCTAAGGTAAAATGTAAAAAGAAAATACAATATAATAGTCTGGTAGTGTATAAAGTCATTTCTGAAAAATTGTAGGAATATAACTATTACAAAAAAGCTTTATAAAATACATAACTGAAATTTAGCTCATAGAATAAATTCGAAAAATTAAAAAATGTTGAATATAATATAAAGTTACCTTCGGAAGGAAATAATTCCCAGTTTCTATTTGTTAAAATAGTTGAGTTAAATACATTCAATTTATAAAGTAACACTATCCAGTGAGACACAAAGAATGCTGACGACGGCCGTAGCGGGCCAGAAAATGCATTACATTCTGCTGGTGTCTAAAAATTGTAAATTTTTCTGTACATTCAATATACCTCATTGCTTTCCAACGGAAGGCTAAGGTAAAATGTAAAAAGAAAATACAATATAATAGTCTGGTAGTGTATAAAGTCATTTCAGAAAAATTGTAGGAATAGAACTATTACAAAAAAGCTTTATAAAATACATAACTGAAATTTAGCTCATAGAATAAATTCGAAAAATTAAAAAATGTTAAAAATATGTTTTGTTTATTTCGATAATACAAGAATTCCCAACAATAATATTTTTTTAAATGTACAAAATTTTTGGAAATCCCAGCGCAAGGATTTTTTGTTTTTTTTATTTATTGAATCTCTAACGACATTTTCAAAAAGTATTTTTGTTTGGATCTCTAACGAAATTTTTAATAAGTATCCAAATCTTAATCCTAAGTTTTTTATTAGATATTTCCAATGAAACACCTAATTTACCGTCTTCAAATACTTATTATTCTACATTCAATCCCAGCAGGTGCCATCTATATCCAAAGTCTAAATGTTTGGCTTGACAATGCGTGCGGTTGAATTGTTAATAAGCCTTAAAAAAATGCAATATTTATGTATGTATGTATGTATGTATGTGTTATATGAATCAAAATTCTATTAGATAATTTTTTTTCGAAAGCACGGATTTGTCGGGGAAAAGCCAGATTTCCTAATCTTAAAGATATTTCAACATAAAACAAAAAGTTGTTAGGGAATAAGTTATTGGCTTTATTGTAAACGCATTTTAAAGGGCTTCAGAGGATATTGAT
Source organism: Pollenia angustigena (assembly GCA_930367215.1). NCBI lineage: Eukaryota > Metazoa > Arthropoda > Insecta > Diptera > Polleniidae > Pollenia > Pollenia angustigena. The sequence goes on from OV884060.1 coordinate 202,303,862, forward strand.
GAAGTTGATGTGCCAATTGATGCGAAGGCACTATCATCAATAGTTCTTAAAGCTTTGACAATCAGAGGACAGACGGGTGTCCTCTGATGTCAGCAGAAAATGGAGCTGTTAAAAAATTCTGGAAACCGCGACAAATGCGAAACAAACGCCTTGCTATTCCTATAAATAAAACAACTCAATTTCTTAAAGCAATAAAGTGCCATTAATACAAAAGGTTGTATCATTTGTTAAAGAAACGACAAAATTTCAAAAGATTTTGTTATTCGTGCTTAATTCCCAGTTTTTATTCTTGACAAAAACACTTGAAATTTATTGTTGACGGGAGTGGGAAATGTAAGATGAGATAAACCCACTGTTGTTTATTGTTAATGTTTTGTTTAAACTTTGATATTCTTACAAGTAGAACTGTTGCTATAATTCTTATACGTTTAACAGTTTTATTTGGTTTAATATCTTTAGTTTTTCTAAAATCTTTATGGATGAAGTTTCCTGATGATCTGGCCTAAGCAACCAGTGAAATGCGCATAGGAATAGGTTATCCCGTCAACAATAAATTTCAAGTGTTTTTGTCAAGAATAAAAACTGGGAATTAAGCACGAATAACAAAATCTTTTGAAATTAAAATTTTGTATTCCCAAAAATTGAAATTACTTTTTGATAAGAAACGACAAAATTTTTAAAATCAAATCATCCCAAGCGAAACGCAGTTTTAGCAAAGTATTTGGGAGCCAAACTCTCTACATTGTGCGAGACAAGATGGGTGGACCGTCACGACTCAATTTTAAACTTTGCAACAAGTGTACATCATATATTAGAAGCTTTGGAAAAAATATCTCTACCTTTATATTAAGGAACTCCCTTAGCACTTTTGAATTTATTTGCGGAATATACATATTAAGTGTGATACTTATTGTAAAGCACGATATAGATCTTCAAAAAGGATCAAGCATTATCAAAACTTTAATCATGTGCCTTGAAGAGCAGAGAAATAAAGCCGAAGAACTTTTTAAAGCGATATTTGAAAAAGTTAAAGGCCCCTACTACGGTTTACAACTAAACTCAGTTGAGTTGTAATTTCTTAATTTTTGTATTATGGTTTACAACTTTGCTATATTGCGGTGAACAAAACATAACAAGAAATACAACTGATCGCAACCAGTTGTCTTAAAACTCAGTTGAGTTGAGTTGTAAACCGTAATAGGAGCCAAAGTTCTTTGCGGTCAAATCGAGGTTCCCATCGAAAATACCAGATTTGCGAAATAATCACATCCAAAATGTTGAATATTACTACCGAGTTGTAGGTTACATTTCTCTTATTGAATTTATTTTAGAAGATCTAAACACCTTTCCCAATAGATATCCTAAATGTATTGAACATACCTAAACTTCTACCTCAGAGTGTAATCAAGTCATATACAGATACAAAACTGTTAAAACCACCAATAGCTGATGAGCTGATTATACATATTTGATAAAAGAGATAAACACCTACTAACATCTAAACTTGAGCCTGAACTGTTGCATTGGCAACAAATATGGAAAATATCTGAAAATCTATCAGATAACGTTGTACATGCTTTAATGATGAAGATATCTACCCAAATCTAAGAAAAATATTTCAAATTTTCGTTTCAATGCTCGTCAGTAATGCTACGAGCGGGAGGTCATTTCCTACTCTTCGTCGAATTTAAAATTGGCTCAACAATGACAGAAGATAGACTGTACTATCTAAATTTGCCTCACAAGGAAATCATAAATTGCTTATTTAAAAAGATTAATTTATTTTGATTTATATTGAACTGATCTTATATTTTATTTAACCTTATTGTTGAGTTTTTTTTTAATATACACATTAGGGCTATAACTTTTTCACACTTTTTGCGAATATCAAAAACGGAATAGTATAGTTGTGTAGAACATTAAAAGTTATTAATAAAAAATATGATAATTTTTTCGGATTGTTAAAAAAGTACACGCAGGGATCGAGTTGAAGTTTGAAACAACCATTTTTATCTCACGGAAATTTTTAAAAATATACACCTGATATTTGTTTATTTCCCTATACGTATCACTTAAATTCTGTTTTAGAATTCATACACTGCTTTAGATTTAAAAACTTTCCTACGGTTTAAAATTTATCGCAGTTCAAAATTTCTTGGAAGGTTTTAGAAATTTGCTTCCCTGCGTGAGGTTTTTTTCGAAAAATTACGGGAGACAGGTGTTTTCATTACAAAAACATTCTTGGCCACTCCATGCCAAAAATTTGGTTATATCCCTAATACACATATTGTTGTTGTTGTTAATAAACTTTTAAAAACAAATTTTTTACTTTTTTGTATCATACAAAATTCCCCCCTAAGGCTCAAGCTGGATCCGCGCTTGGTATGATGTCTATTAATTATTATTATCTTTATAAAAACAGACATCTGCATTAAAATTGGTTGCAGTTTAGAACTACATATATTAAATTATTGACCGACAATCAGAAAGTTTGATGTTTTTTTTTTAGCAATTTTAAGTAGCTTGAGTAAAATATCATGATTCGTAACAGTTTAAGCCGAACTTAAATGATTTTCAGAATGTCAATTTATATTGAAGCCATGGTACGCTCACAAAGTATATACCTGTTAATACGGGGAAAAACTATTGATATATTGAAAAGTCTTAAAAATAAAAAAATCTCCCGGGTTAGACAGTATCAACAATAAGTGCCTGAAAAATCTACCAAGTAAACACAACAACAACAATGTTAAATGCATGCCTTAAGTTGTTTTATTTTCCCCAATCATGAAAAATGTCTAAAACAATACAACAATTCGCTAAATTCGTATAGACCAATTATCTTGTTTTCTTCTATAAGCAAAGTGCTAGAAAAATAATTAAAGAACAATTAACTGAATTTATTGATAATTACAGTATTCTTCCATCCCAGCAATTTGGATTTAGAAAGGAACACGAGGTGTCGTTATTAAAAATCAGAAAATTAGTTAAAAAAAATAATTTCCAGAATGGCTTATATCCTCTTAGATATAAAATCAGAATTTGACTCGGTTTGGCATAACGGGCTCATTTTTAAAATGAAGAGATTCAACTTCCCCATAGAGGTTATAAAAATCACCCAAAGCATCCTTTCTAACAGGTCGTTCAATATTTACCTAGGAAATACTTATTCACAAGAAATAAATATAACTGCGGGGTGCCCCCAAGGGTCTTTTCTCTCGCCCATCTTATACAACATCTTTACTGCTGACACCCCAACGTTTCCCGACTGTATAACATCAATATTTGCAGATGACACCTCAATACGCTGTTCAGATGCCTTTGCAACAAATGTTATATTCTACAATCAGCTCTATCTGAATTACAGAATTATTTCAATAAATGGAAAATTTTAGTTAACCCCGAGAAAACCCAGGCCATTTATTTTACAAGAAATCGTAAAGAGTCCTTCATTCCTCAAAGCCCTCATCAATTCATAAGCCACGACATTCATTGCGAAGACATCGTTAAGTACCTAGGAGTTGTACTCGATACCAAACTAAACTTTAACTATCACATTCCCTATCTGGTAAACAAATTTACGAGAATATTGTATCCGCTTATAAGCAGAAACTCCGAACTAAATATTGACAACAAAAAAATGATTATTAAAGCAATATTTCATCCCATAATGTTTTACGGTTGTGCTGTATGGTCCACGTCCGCAAAATGCCACTTAAGCAAACTACAGGTAACACAAAATAAACTATTAAAAATGATATTCAAACTACCCTGGCACTACTCCACCCGACGTTTGCATGCACTAGCAAATTTCGAGCTCGTAAATGATAAAATTGATCGACTGACACAAAATTTCCACAGGAGATGTGAATTCTCACAATACTTATTTCAGCATAATTTTATCTTAACTACTTTAGCTTCCTTTTATCTTATAAACTCATGTTTCACAAAGGTTTTTGTATCTTTTTTCCCCCAATTATTAAAATAGAACAAAATGTACATACTATGTAAATAATACTAATTTAAAATTTATTATTAAGTAGAATAGGAGCAAATAAATGTTCTTAAACTCTTTACTACTTTAAGTCAAATGTAAATAATATTAATATTATATGAAATAAAAATGAAATTCAAATTGAAAAATGAAAGGAAAATATATTTATGAAACAAATCAGATAGAAGAAAAAGCGAAATTGTTGCTCTGATTGTGAACAAAGCTTTAATTGAAAAAAAACAAATTAAACATAGTAAAAATATTATAAAAAATTTAAATAAATGAAAATATTGAATGGACGATGTCGATGTTTTTTCAGTGTTGACGCCGATGTATCGTTTACTTCCGTAGTTGAAACTTGGGTCTAGTACAGAGAACTGCAAAATCACTATTTTTCTTGATTTATTCATACACTCAAATTTACATTCACTCTTTGCCTGCAAAACAACGTTCGACGTTGGTAATTTTTACATCGTTTCGTACAATTTGATTTTTGCATGTGTTCGTTTTTTATTGAAAGTGCTTTGCATTTTTGTTGCGCACGCAATATAACACAATTGTGTAAATTCAAAAGGCACACATTCTTATACTTTTGCATCCAAGTAGTCATTGTCCACTCGATGAGACGCTTTAATATTAACAACAATAACAACAATAAACCACTCGATGAGACGCTTTGTTAAAATTAACAACAATAACAAGAATACATTGTACATACAGAACTACTGTACTTTTTAAGATGATAAAAAAAAGTATTCTGTTTCTATGGAAATTGTTTGTACCTACATATGTGCGTTTAGTTTCATTTAAATTTTTATTTTTGTACTACATAGTAACTGCTGAATGTCTACATGAGTAATAATTGCTTGATTTCTGGCTTTTTTGTTTGTATTTTTTTTTTTCTTTGCCAAAACAATCATTGTCGGACCAAACACACAAACATCTTAATTGACAAACGAAGCTAAACGATGGAATAAATAACAAAGCACGATCTGCATTATTTGAATGACTGCAAACCAGCAGCGAATGTTTGCGGTTGCGCAAGTTTGATAGTATGGCCGCAAGCGAGTGTATTTGTTGCTGTTCATTTAATGCGATTTTTTTTTCAATTGCACAAATCCGTTCTCTGTGCCCATGTTCTGTAACTCTCGCGTCAGTAAACTTTTCGATTGAAATGTGTGAAATGAAACAGAAATGCCATAAATTGAAACAAACAGCTGTTTTTCTCACTAAACTGTATCTGCAACTTTTTTTGGCGAGTACTAGCTGTCACGTAAGGAAATTACTCCCCAAATTTCAGAAAAAGTATGTCTGTAATATTTTTGTGCGAAAAGTTTCCGCTTTGAACTGTCAAATAAACTCACGTATAAAAACGGGGCGAGAAAAACTTGTAACACCAAAAAACACTTAAAAATGCAAAATACAAAGAATAATAATAATAATAATATTTTGTTCTTGGCACATTTTTTTATTGTTTAATTATTTTGCTTTTAACATTTATATAAAATATACGAATGTTTTTAAATCGTTTGCAAACAACAAACATTAAAGTCGCACTTTACATTATTTGGTAAAGCCGACGGTTCTAATTTCGCCGCCGTCGTTGAAAAATTTTCAATTTTAGTAAATTTTGGTCGCCGTCAACGTTATTTGTTACTGGCGTTTTCAATGTCTGCAATGTCACATCGGCTTCGAGTGCAATATTATGACATTTATAACGTAACGACGTAATCTCTTTTGATAGTTTTCGACATGAGTTACAGACACACTTTTTTCTCACTTTTCGAGAAACGATGGAATATTTTGTGTCACATCTTTTCGACGCGAGAAGTTCTCACTATAGTTACAGAACATGAGTACTGGTCTAGTACCAATATTTTTTAGTGTCACCCGTCTCCCTGATTGCGGTGTGTGTATATCCATGGTGAAATAAGAATATTTCACCATGGGCATAACTAAAAAAAATTGCCTTTTTTAAAGTAGTTTTAAGTTATCTTTAAAAATCCCTTTTAAAAATCGAGTCAATAGTGCCATTGTAATAAAGAAATCAGTCTCACTTAACTTTTTTTTTGTTACTTACCCCTATATTGCATACCAAACGTCTAGTAATTGGAAATGATTCCTCTCGTTCTTTGTTTTTAAAGAAATGACTACGCATGTGAGTAAGAGTATTTTTACTGTGACTATCACTTAAACGATGATTTTTAAGATCTTTTACAGTACAAAAATCTAAGGAACAATTTTCACATGAATAGCAAAAACTTAAAATTTTGTCGTCGACCGCCGATGAAAAGCAAGGAGATTCATTATCTGACTCAATATGTTCCTTAAATTGAAGAAAAAAGAAACAAATAATAATAATTTTGCATAAAAATATTACAAGTTCAAAACCGCAAATACCTTTATCGTTTCCATATTATTAGTTATTAAACCACATGTTGAGCATATAAATGTTTTTACTTTGGCTTTTGCAGTATGAGTTTTAATATGATTACGATATGAACTTTTATAGCCAAATTTTTTTGAACAATACTCACATTTTAAGGCTTTGAATTTGTCGTTATGACAAATATCCTTGAAAAGTAAATCTCATGAATTTAAATTATTTTTAATTATGTATGTATATTAGTTACCATATGTTCTTGCAAATTACGTTCAGAAGTATACTTTTTTCGACAAAGTGAACAGTCATATTTATATTTAGAATCATCATGCGTTTTCATATGATTATTAAATCTTTGTATATTCAGAAAAAAGCGATCGCATCTAAAAAGAGAAACTTAATTATTGATCATTTTCAAATACATAATTCAAAAATATTTAACAAAAAAAATTACCAATTACCTTACACATCCAAAAGCAGTTTTAGGATAATGTTTATATTGAGTGTGTTCGAAGAAATCCTTAGAATTATTGAATAAATCACCACATAATAAGCAAATTTTTGGCCTGTGGTTTTTTAAATGGAACTGCATATGAAACACATATCTAAAGTAAAAATGCCTTTTTTACACATTTTTTATATTATTATCATAAGAAGAATACCTTTTGAAAGATTGAAAATCCAAATTGCAATATTTACAATAACTTACTGCACCAGTTATTCGTTTAAGACTTCGGCAGCAAGAATGCTTATTAAAGTTTAAAACATTTGGAAATGTTTTTTTACAATCTGGACATTTACCAAAAATGGCGGTACTGAAATTAACAATAAAAAAACAAAAATATTATTAAAAATTTATTATCTTTACCAAACTGTTAAATTACTCCCCTTCTACAACTTATATGATTTGCTGTTATAAGATGGTGTTATAAAACCGTTGTTAAAACATTTGCATTAACAACCGTTTTATAACATGAGAAAAACTCTAAGATAATGAGTCTATACTTAATACTAACAACATATTAGTGTCATTGCCGGTTCACACAAGTCAAGTTTGAATCGTCAAATCTTGTGTTATTAGGAGAGAGGGCGAAAAATGGCATTCTCTTTTCCGTTCCCTCCTAAAAGCTCAAGACTTGAAAAGTCAAGCTGTGTTAACGTTTTTGTGTGTAATCAATCCTTAAGATTGTTTAACTTTCGTTTGCATACATGATAACATGACACCAAACCTCATATTTTAAGCAATTTTTCTTGCCGGACAGTCTGTGTTAAATTTTTTAATATGACGCCATAATAAGAATGAAAAAATAAAGTAGAATTTAAGCAACTTTCCGGCACAAGCAAGTTTGTACCAGGGATGCGTAATGCAAATTTCCAAATTGTACCAACCTGTTATTAAAATTGTACTTTTCGGAACACAATTGTACCAAAAAATTTTTATTGCAATTATTTTTTTTTTTTTCAATTTTTATTAAACCAGCAAAAGGTCTATAATTTAACCATGAATCGTCTTACAAACGAACAACGCTTGCAAATTATTGAATTTTATTATCAAAATGCGTGCTATGTTAAGAAAGTTCATCGCGCGCTTCTTCCATTTTATGGTCAGTTTAATCGACTCACTGAAACGGCTATTCGGGCTATTGTGACTAAATTTCGCACCAAATTTACATTGTTGGACATTAAACCACCAACACGCTTATGTAGAGTGCGAAGTGAAGAAAATATCGCAGCTGTATCGGCCAGTGTTAATGATGACCATCAATTATCGATTCGTCGCCGTTCGCAGCAATTGGGCCTCTGTAACTCAACAACGTGGAAAATTTAGCGGAAGGATATAGGTGTGAAGCCTTTCAAAATACAGCTGGTGCAACGGTACCGCCACGTCCGTTTAAGTAGTCTTTTTTTGTTATGCTTCTTTGTTTAGAAATTTAGCGTTGATATTTTTTTTTTTTTAACACTGACAACCAATGCTGTGGAGTCAACAAAAAGTACTAACTCCGACTCCAACCGCTGAAATTCGAACTCTAACTTTAATGCTAAATATATATGAGACTGGTCCTTATTTGACTTTAAACTTGTTTATAGCTTTTAATATAGCAAGAAAAGGATTCAGTAAAAATTTCGAATCAATATTTAAAATATTGCATCTCCAATTTCGAAGTATTTTTATTTTGGAAATTATTAGAAGTTTTTGTGGGTACTTCTACTCCGACTCCGACTCCGGTACAAAAACCTCAACTCCGTCTCTATACCTCCAACTCCACAGCCGTATTTACAACATTGCCTACACAAAATTTATTCTTATCAAAAGTATATATCAATGGCTTAATATAAAAAAGCTGTAACTCGATTTTTTGTTTGTTTACAGGAGAAGAAAAAACCTTATGATATCCGAAAAATTGAAGACATAAAAAAGTTTGAATGCGATTTTTAATAAAAAGATGTAAACAATTGAATACTATAGCCCTTTAAAATTTAAAAGCAAGATGCAATTGGCATTTGTCTACCAGAATAAAAACAAAAAGAGTTTTTTTTTTAATTGAGTTGGTATATGGGTAATTCCAAAGTGCTGAACGTGACAGTCGTACGCATCAAAAATGCAATAACATTTTAAACAAAAAATATTTTTACGTTCTCTTAACCCTTAAATTATACCACTAAGAAAGCACTGTTATCTATGCTGAAGTTTATGGAGGGCGCGATTCTAGGTCAAAAATAATGGCAAAAGAAGTAGCGGTTCGAACGTGAAAAAACAAAAGTAGTTTTTGTGACCATGTATAAAAAGGCGTCTACTTTCAGAATTTTACGTAGCAATGTAACATTAACATGTCTTGGTTTGATTCCAAAATTGTTTGTATTTTCTTTTTTTTTTAAACCAAAACCTGGGTCGATACGTGACATTTCGAACGTGAAATGTTTTCCGTAATAATTTAACTGAATAATGATTAAAATAAATAAAAATTTAAGAAAGAAAAATATTAAAGAAAAAATACAATAAAACATTCTCACATATAAGAAATTATCTTTGCACAACTTTGCAGTCTGATTGTTCATCTAAGTCAGTGATAACCACTCCATAGACTCGCGAGCCAGTCAATAATCGTATTTTTCACACAGACACGGTCGGCAATTCACATGTATATTACAACTTTGTTCGTTTCAAAACATCAGACTATCATCAGTCTCTGCGACCGCACACAAGCACATAATATCTTTGTGTGCGTGCGTTCGGGGCTTTCTTAGTTCGGGGCTTGGTTATCACTGATCTAAGTGAACAAATTTATGAGTAAAATCTAAATATTTCTCCATAACAATATCGTAAAATAGTCAGCTTTCAATAACTTTTAAATTTTTGGTCACGGTGGACCTTTTGCCCATATTTTAATGTCAGCCCATATTTTAATGTCAGTTATCCTCATCAGAATTTTGCTGTTGAAATTTAGCCTGCTCGGTTCATAAATGGCTGAGATATGAACAAAAAAAATTATGTGTTTTATTTTTTTTATTTTTAAATTTATTTTCCAAAAAAAGTACCATATTGTTGAAAAAAGTACTATGTATTTTGCGTGGTGGTAAATACCATGTAATTTTTCAATTTTCCATCACTGATGCGAATCGTAAAGCACGATGGTCACGTTCAAACTAATTTGACAAATAATATGTATGTAATGGTAATATTTGGTTTTGCTTAACATGGGGTCTTCACCTAAGACATTGGTGTCCAGCCCATACCACAATTGTGGAAATCAATTCACACACATTCTTCACACGAATTCTTACGCTCTTTCATTTAGTACACGAGAGTACACAATTCAGTCGTCGATTACCAAGCACGTCATACAAAAATCTTAATAATAAATTTTGTATTCCCGTAAATAATTTTGATAATATGAATTACATTTTTTTAAATAAATTGTTAAAGAAATTGTAAACGGGACATTGTAAACGGGACAATTTTTCCACCATGATTTAAAATTTTTTTATGTTGCTATTTATAATCCTTTATATAAAAAACTTAATAAAAAATGTTTTCCAGATCATAAATATGCCTTAGATTAGAGTATTGTTGTTCCAAATGCATATTTTCTAATATACACAAGTATGTGCTCTCCTGTAAAGTTTGGTTTTTGTAACATACGATAATTTCGGGCAAAGGGGTCGATATATCGCATATCTTAAGAGCCGCTGCACGCATTTTGTTGAACTTTTGGAAGTAGGATCTTCTGAGCTCCAAAATTGAAATCAAATAGCAGCGGGGGAAGTGGTACCCCCATAGGACGCCAATGTTTAATATCGCATATCTTAAGAACTGGTTATCGTGAGAATGTTCAAACTTTGTAGAAGTCACTCTTATAGTATACTCCACTTTTGAAAATAAAAATAAAGCGGGTAGGCGCAGAGGGGGAAATACCTCCCATAGGATGCATATATTAAATATCGCTCAACTGAAGAACTATTAAAGGAAGAGTCTTTAAACTTCAAAATAAAAATAGCCGGGGTAGACGGACTTGGAGCAGTACTCCCCCCCCCCCCCCCTCTTCCCTAAACAACGAAAATGTTAAATAACTAATATCTAAAGACAGAAGTCTTCCAGCTTTTCATGACCCACTCTTTAGATAAACTGCACCTTTCAAAATAAAAACAAGTAAGAGTGCTATATTCGGCTGTGCCGAATCTTATATACCCTTCACCATTTTGCGAGCAGAATACAGAGCAGCTAGACAAAAACAAAATAATTTTTTCATATACATACATAAAAGAGCTTTAGCAAATATTATTAAGCAAAATCGTCGAAGCACTGTTCGTGACATAGCTTCGAAGTGGTCTGATGCTATTGGAAAGCCCGTAAAACGTGAATGGACCCGCCTGTTGAGATGAACGTTTATTTAACAAGTAAAAAGAAAAAGATAAAGTACATATGTATTTATGAAAAGGCGGTATTTACATAGGTGCAATTATACGTACTAATACAATATAAAATAGTATGTTACTAAATTATTACATCAGCAAAAAGAGTAAATTCATTATAGAAATATACAACTAACACCCCTTCTCAATATTATAAATATTGTACTTAAACAACTTATATGAATTTAAAATGACAATTGAATCAAATAAAGAATTAATTTAAATTATCAATGTAAGCCAATTAGACTTATAAGTTTTGATATTTTGATTCTCTGTAAAGGCTTCGTTAAGATGTCTGCTAACATTGAGTCCGTAGGACAATAAGAATACACAATTTTATTTGATTTATATAAGTCACGAATAAAACAAAATTTCACATCTATGTGCTTGCTTCTAGGGGAAACTTTCTCATCTTGAAGCATCTTCAGGCAGCTCTGGTTGTCTTCAAAAATTGTAGGATTTTGCACATTGACACCAAAATCGTTCATTAGTTGGATTATCCACAAAAGCTCTTGAGAAGCTTCTGCTAGCGCCACAAACTCGGCTTCAGTGGATGATAGTGTAACATTACTTTGCTTTCTACTTGCATAACTAATAACAGCATCACCAAGCTTGAAGATGTAACCGCTTGTAGATTTGCGGTCATTTGTATCACCGGCCCAGTCAGCATCAGCAAAGCCCTTAAGATCCAATCCGGTTTTCGATCCCACACATAACTTCAAACTCTTAGTACCCTTAAGGTATTTGAAGATTCGTTTAACTTCAGTCCAATCGTTTTCATTGGGGTTGTTTATTTTGCGAGATAGTATTGAGACAGCTTCAGCAACATCGGGTCGAGTGTTATTCGAGACGTATAAAAGCGATCCAATTGCCTTTCGGTATAAAATGTTATCTGGCAATAGATTTGAACATTTTACCTTTAAATAACCTGGATCCATGGGTATGGATGAAATCTTCGCATCATGAAGATTAAATTCTCTTAGTTTTCTGTCAATATATTGCTCCTGGGAGAGATAAAATATACCATCATTCTTTATTACTTCAATTCCCAAATAAAGTTTTAAGTCTCCTAATTCAGTAATTTCAAAATTAGATTTCAGTATACGTACGACGTCTTCGATTTGTTGATCTGACTTTGATGCTACTATAATGTCATCAACGTAAATTAAAATGTATGTTGTTAGGTCGCCATCATCTTTAACATACATACAAGGTTCGGCCTTTCCCCTTCTGAATCCCGAATTAAGTAGAATCTGATTAATTCGAAGATTCCAACATCTGGCCGATTGTTTTAGCCCATATAAACTTTTATTCAATTTACATACAAGACCCTCGTTGCCGGGTTCAATAAAACCCTCGGGTTGCTTAATATAAATATCAGAGTCTAACTCACCGTATAGAAACGCCGTCTTAATATCGATGTGGGATACTTTCATCTTACCGCTACTTGCAACGGCCAATAAACTGCGAAATGACGTTTGCTTTACAACTGGCGCAAAAATTTCATCGTAACTTTCTCCATACTTTTGCGAAAAACCTTTTGCAACCAACCTTGCTTTGAACTTTTTCTCGCCATTAGCATCATCTTTTGTTTTAAAAACCCATTTGCAGCCAGTTATTTTGCCATCTTTAGGCAGCTCCATCAAATCCCATGTTTTATTACTTTGCAGTGCTTTCATCTCTTCTTTCATTGCGTTTAACCATCTTACACTATTAGGTCCCGACAAAGCCTCATTATAACTTATAGGGTCATCACTGGTGCTAACTTTATATCCGTACTTTTTGGGAGGTATACCTTTATTTGATCTTGAAGAACTTCTAGGTGTTTCATTCGAATTACCTTATGTTTCAGAATCGGATGATGAATCTTCTTCTGCTGTTGTAAAACCTTGAAAATCGTCTGAACTTATTCTATCAATATCATCATGTTGTTCCTTTTGTGGCTGCGATTGAGCGATGTTTGTGTTTAAGTTTGAAAAATAAATATTTTCTTTTTCAGTATCTGAATTATCGTTGTCTTCTAAAACGTTAGGCGAAAGAAAATCTCCACATTCTAGAAACTTAACATCACGACTAATGATGACTTTATTAGAACCGCAAGTTAACAGTCGAAAAGCTTTCGATTCATCAGCATAGCCAACAAATAGACACTTAACAGCAACTTCATCCAATTTTCTTCGCTTTTGCTTATTAATATGCGCATAAGCAATAGTACCAAAAATACGAACGTGGCTCAAATCTGGAGCCTTACCACACCATAATTCAAATGGGGTTACATCTGTAGCAGACGACAGTAAACGATTCTGTATGTAGTTCGCACTATTTACAGCCTCAGCCCAAAATTGTATATTTATGTTTGAATCGTACAACATACACCTGGCCATCTCCATTAAGCTACGATTCTTCCTCTCCGCAACACCATTCTGCTCGGGAGTATAAGCGCAAGTTAACTGGTGAATAATGCCCTTGGACTTAAAATATTTGTTCATTTTGTTGTTTACAAATTCCCCACCTCGATCAGTTCTGAATTTCTTAACACGCTTGCCAAATTGGTTTTCAGTTTGTTCGACGAATTCTTGAATTTTATCGAATGCCAAGTCTTTCGATGCAATGAAGAAAACAGTACAAAAACGACTATAATCATCGATTAGTGTCAAAAAATAACGATTACCACCAGGGGTTTTATTTTGCATTGGGCCGCACAAGTCACAATGTATGAGTTCTAAAATTTCATTTGTTTTAGATTCTGACGATTTAGGCAACGGATTTCTTGTTTGCTTGGCTCTTAAACACACTTCACAATTGAATTTACAATTACAATTGTTTACGATTACACCCGTTACCAAGTCTCTTGTTACACTAGACTTTATTGCATCAATGTTTCTGTGGCCAAAACGACGATGCCAAACGTGAACGCAATCACTTTTACAATGTGCTAGTTTATTTGCTTTAATGCGGTGGTTTAGTACAAACAAACCGTTGTTTAACGATGCTTCTGCATATACATGATTATCTCTCGAAATCGAACAACCCTCTGATGTAAAATTCACATTGAAACCCGCTCTGGTCAACTTACGGACGGACAGCAAACTTCCATCTAATTCGGGTACATACAATAAATTTTGTACAAGAATGTTGTTACCCTCACAAATAAGTTTACAATCGCCAATTCCGCACGCTTTTAGTTCAGTACCATCTGCCAGATAAACAGTTTCTAATCGTTCCGTGTTCATGTTTATGAAGTATTTCTCATCACAGCTCATATGGCACGTTGCAGCTGAATCAATAAACCAATCACCATTAGCTTTTGATTTCATTACACCAAAACAAACGTTAACGCTATCGTCCTTCACAATGTTTGCACGATTGTCATTTGCTTTTTGTTGTTTATGAGGCCTCTTATTTGGGCAATTTTTTTTAAAATGGCCGGGCTTTCCACAAATAAAGCATTTTGGCACAAACTTTCTTTTTTGTAATTTAAACGTCGCTTCTGGCTCTTGCTCACAGCCGGACACCCGTTTAAATTCCTGAAGCAGTTTCTCCGTCACTAAATCAAGCGTTAGGTCAGCTTCAGACCGCATTTCCAATGAAGTAATTACTGGGTTGTAAATCTCCGGCAGTGTGCCCAACAAAAATGCAACAGCTTTATGCTCTTCTATCTCCTCGCCCAAGTCCCGTAAACGATCAACGATTATAAGGAAATCATTTATGTGATTTTCCATTGTTTTACCACTATCTAGCCGCATAGATGACATTTGCCTTAAAAGACTTACTTTGTTGGTTATGTTCGCCTTCTCATGATGTTTTTTTAAGGTGTCCCAAAACTGTTTTGCCGTTTTCAGCTGCTTAATGAGCACTTTTTGCGATTCCTCCACAGCCAAACCAATAACAGCCCTCGCCTTTCCATCACATGCCAACCATTTTGCATCCGGCGCCACCGGAGCAACACCAACAACAACATCCCACAACTCCCTTTCCAGCAACAACAACTCCATATTAAATTTCCAAACATGGTAGTTGGTATTTGACAATTTCGGAAATTGTGCACAAACTGTGTTCATTGTGTCTTTAAACTTTTAAAATTTTTTAATTAATTTTTACTTTAAAAAAAATTTTGCGCGTGAATCTGGGCACATAACCTGTTGAGATGAACGTTTATTTAACAAGTAAAAAGAAAAAGATAAAGTACATATGTATTTATGAAAAGGCGGTATTTACATAGGTGCAATTATACGTACTAATACAATATAAAATAGTATGTTACTAAATTATTACATCAGCAAAAAGAGTAAATTCATTATAGAAATATACAACTAACACCGCCAGCAAATGAAAAGTATTGTCAGAAACTATTAAGTACCATGTCAAAGCGAGTCCAATCCGTTTTAAAAAACAAGTGAAATGTAACACAGTTCTAAGTACGAAAATATGTGACTGTATGAATTAAAAGTGGTCAATTTATTGTTATTGAAAATAATAGGCTTTCGTTTTAGTTCATATTTAAACACAATAAACTTGTCTTTAAGAAAAAATATTTACTTTCTGGTGTAGAGTCAGTATAATAAGGAAAATATTCCTACTTTAATATCGCATTGTAACAAAATGGTCAGTGTACAAATTAATATTGGTTAGGGCTCGTATAAGTAAACAACTAAAAGGGGGAGGGGATAGAGGGACATCAAATGGTTAAATCAAGTTCTCTCCTCATAAGGACATAAGGAAATCAGGTATACAATTTTTGATATTTTTTAAACGGGAGGTACCACGCCCACTTCTCCGATCCCGCCCATATTTTGTGATCTGCTGTGTAATGATAACCTAAATGTGTGTACCTAATTTGATAACTGGCTCTTGCCTTTCTCAAGATATACAGAAAAAAGTAATAAAAATACAACAACAAGGGATTTTTGGAAGTCGCGGTTTTTTGCTCATATCTCAGCCATTTTTGGAACCCATCTCTCTCAATTTCAATAGCAAGAAATGGTGGACTAAATGTAACATAAATGTAAAACAACCTAGCCGCTATCATGTCTGGAGTCTCTGGAAAACACATATCAAACGTATGACGGACAGACGGACATGGTTAAATCAAGTTCTCTCCTCGTAAGGACCCAGAATATGTATACTTTATAGGGTCTTAGATCAATATTGTAGAAATTACAAACGGAATGACAAACTTATATTTACCCTTTTCCACCTGAGGTGAAGGGTATAATGAAGGTGCTGGGGGAGCAATAAACCTTTATATATAAAAAATAAAAATGTTTGTCTGTTTTCCTGTTTTTTGTTGGCTTATAGACTGATAAACTACTGAACCGATTTTCCTAAATTGTAAAACAAACATCACGTGAGCACCGAAAACAAAATATGCTACTTATTTTGTCGATAGGAGCTGGTGGAGCATTACCCCCAATAGGATGAATATCGCGTTACTGAAGAACTATTATAGCTAGAGTCTCCAAACGTGGCTAAAGGCAATATTATGGTAAATTATAAGTTTTGAAATAAAAATTAGCGAGTAGACTGAGGAAGAGTAGTACCCCCATAGAACGAAAATATTTAATACCGATCCACTCTTATAATAAACTACAGCTTTCAAAATAAAAAGTAAGGGGGTAGGAGCATGGAAAGCAATAAATAATATATAAATGAAAAAGCGTATGGTTGTTTGTTCCCTAAAGACTCCTTAACTACTGAAATGTTCACAGTAATTTTCTGATTACCCGACACATAGGCTATTAATATTTTTTAATTTTCCATACATTGACATAAAAGATTTCTACATATTTGGAGTACTGTAAAAGTAAAAGCATTCCAATTTTGTACAAATAACTAAGATAATAATACACAACATCTTTCAAAAAAAAAGTATGTTTAATGGAAAAATTACGAATGGCACCTCCCATACGAATATATTTGAAATTTCTGGATATCTGTAGAACGGTTACCGTAAACGCAATTAAATTAAGAACAAGATGCTTTGTAATCATTACACGAGATCTGTTTTAAAAAATGTTTACTAATTTTATTTGGAATGGGGTAGCAAAGCGCACCGGGTTAAGCTAGTATGTATATTAGACTGGTCGCAATTTTTTTGTTTAATTTAATTGTTGGCGCTGCTTAAAATATGAGGTTTGGTGTAAGAAATCATGATCTAATTTTTCAGGTCAATCCGACGGTGCCTAGCCGTGCCGGGTGGGGCCCAAAGTTCCTCATATTATAAAAAAACATATTTTCTATCAGATCTTTATACTAGTTGAAAAGCCAAAAATCTAAAATATGGCTTCGTTACGATCTTCCGCAGAGAAAGTACTTCAAGTGTGCCAAATTTCAGCTTCCTATGTCATCAGATGGCTTCAGAAAGTTGCGGAAAGAATAGGACATACATGCAAACATCCTGACATACTAAGAAATTATATATTAAGGAGGTTGCACAACATATATTCGCGTAACTCAAAAATGCTTCAGTTTATTGAAAAACTAAAAAAACCGAAATTCCGCAATAAAATTTACTTTAAGAAAGTTGAAACTTTTTTCTTTATGTTGGCTTTGGTTTTCGAGATATACCGTATTACGAAAATTAAGGATGTTGCACAACATATGTTCGCGCAACTCAAAAATGCTTCGGTTTATTGAAAAACTAAAAAAAAACGAAATTCCGCAATAAAATTTACTTTAAGAAAGTTGAAACTTTTTTCTTTATGTTGGCTTTGGTTTTCGAAATATACCGTTATTTCGAAAATTAGGGAGGTTGCACAACATATGTTCGCGTAACTCAAAAACGCTTTAGTTTATTGAAAAACAAAAAAAAAAAACCGAAATTCCGCAATAAAATTTACTTTAAGAAAGTTAAAACTTTTTTCATTATGTTGGCTTTGGTTTTCGAGATATACCGTTATTTCGAAAATTAAGGAGGTTGCACAACATATATTCGCGTAACTCAAAAACGCTTTAGCTTATTGAAAAACTAAAAAAAAACCGAAATTCCGCAATAAAATTTACTTTAAGAAAAGTTTTAATTAAATTAAGAATTTTATTAAACCGCCGTCTTTTGTGAATACATAAAATCGAAACTTGTTAACAGATTTTAATCATTTATAGCTTGTTTTGCTTGCAATGTTGTTTTTTATATAACTGTATAAAATTAGAAGCATAGCTGCATTTTTCAATTTTTTATGAATTTTTAAAAACAAAAATTCCGAAATTTTAATAAAAAAATTATTTTTTTTTTCAGAAAAAAAAAAAATATGTTTCTAAAACGACTGCGCATATAAGAAAAACGTTTTACCGTTCTTAAAGTAAATTTTATTGTGGAGTTTCGGTTTTTTTTAGTTTTTCCATAAGCTAAAGCGTTTTTCAGTTACGCGAATATATGTTGTGCAACCTCCTTAATATATAATTTCTTAGTATGTCAGGATGTTTGCATGTATGCCCTATTCTTTCCGCAACTTTCTGAAGCCATCTGATGACATAGGAAGCTGAAATTTGGCACACTTGAAGTACTTTCTCTGCGGAAGATCGTAATGAAGCCATATTTTTGATTTTTGGCTTTTCATCTAGTATAACTATAAAGATCTGATAGAAAAGATTTTTTTTTATAATATGGGGAACTTTGGGCCCCACCCGGCACGGCTAGGCACCGTCGGATTGACCTGAAAAATTAGATCATGATTTCTTACACCAAACCTCATATTTTAAGCAGCGCAAACAATTAAATTTAAAAAAAAAAAATCCCATACAAGATGCGACCAGTCTAATGTATATTGATATAAAAAAGATCTTTCTACATTAGCAGATGAGTGTGGAGTTTATAATATTTCACGAAGAACTCTTAATAGATATGGGCATTTCCACCGAAAGGTCCACGCAACAAAAAAATTAAAAGTTCTTGAAAAGACTTTGTTTTATCATATTTTAACAGGAAAACAATCAAATTTAATAAAGTAAAAAAAAATTATATTTATTTATAACCCATTTCAAGATTTATGAATGCAAAGTGGAACAAGTGGAACTTATCTTATTTGGATATTTCTATTGTACGTTTTGCTATCATAACAGTTTTTTAAGAGAGACATTATGCATTGACTTTTTCTCTCTAAAACCTTTCGAAAGGTACAAAGAGTCAAAATAGAATGCACAAGAAACTATGCGATTGCAAATACATAACTGTAATTTTTTTCTTTGTATTATCTCATATTTCGATGTCATGTGCGACATTGAAAAACATAATTTTCTATCAATGCGTCGAAAGTAAAAGTAGAAAGCTCATCAACTTACCAGGCCAAACAGAAATTTTTTATAATATTAAAATAAAAAAAAATTTCTGTAAAATAGCAAGATTTGTGATCTTGGTACTTATATAAAGTTGTTCACGTGCGACATCGTAAGTGTGAAAATTAATAATTTGAAAAAAAATTTTTATATACGTTAATGATTTATTTATGTTAATATATACATTGCAATCATTTAAATCTAGATGAGCAAAAAAAGCACTAAATTCAAAAATAAAGCCATATTCAAGCCATTAACAATGATATACGATACGATGAGATTAGACTTTAAATGACGATGCTATATATGTATATAAATCAAAAAGGGCTTTAATTTAGGGCGTGGCAAAAACAATTTTTTTAAAGTTTTTCAAACTTAATAAATATACCTTTTATTTTAGGGCGTACGCCCTAATATTATTGCTTGTATTGGCTTCTACCTGTTTTAATGTAGTATGTGTGTGAAAAGGAAAAAAGGGCTTAATTTGTAGGCGTGTAATAAAAGTGGGGATATTAAAATCTATACATACGTAGTTTAAGAAGGACTTTCTTGTCACGTAAAAAAATTGGCCATTTGGGGGAAGGATCCGAGATGGCATAAGTGGCGCCCAGAATTTGAGGTCGGATTAAAAAGTCACTAAAGACAAAAATGAAGCCACTATCAAGCCATGAAAAACGATATGCAATATGATGAGATCGGACTTTAAATGGCAGCGCTAAATATAAAAAACCAAAAAGGCTGTATTTTGGGGCGTGGCAAAAAAAATGTTTCCTGTTTTAGAAACTTTCATTCTAGGGGGTGACTGGCACAATTTTTTTTTTTGTATGAAGGTCGACCCGGTCTAATAATTATGTTTTTTTAAAAAGTTTGGTCGTGAAAAAGAAAAACAACTTCTCGATTTTAGGTTTGGATCAATACTGTTTATTAAAAAATTTTGTCAATCATTAAATAGTAAAAAGAATCTTAAAAAGTACAATCTTAATAAATTTTCATTACTCTAGCAAGAGTTTATTGTTCTAAAAAAAAATATTACAATGTTGTAGTTTGTTATTCCACTTAAAATTCTGTGGAATCAATAATAGTATTACAATGTTGAAGTTTATTGCTCCACTTAAAATTCTATGGAATCAATAAAAGAATTACAATTTTGTGGTTTGTTGTTCTATTTAAGATTAAAAGAATTAAAATGTTGCTTAAATTGTATTTAGAGTTTATTGTTCTATTTATAAAAATGTCTTTGTAATATTTTATATACCTACTTATGATTTTGCTTTTGTTAAGTGAAAATGTATGTACGTTTGTTTGTGTGTAATGTTTGAAGACAAACTGTCACACAAACAAAGGGAAAAAATATGTTTTTTATATGACGAATGTTCTAGAGGTTATAACACCCCCCTCGTTAGATTGAGGCTCCGACGAAATTATGAGTTTACTTTTAGTTTTTAAATATAATGTAATCAAAAGCAATATCGTAAGTATGATTATTATATCAATGCTGATATTAGTAATGCTTGA
Source organism: Pollenia angustigena (assembly GCA_930367215.1). Taxonomy (NCBI): domain Eukaryota; kingdom Metazoa; phylum Arthropoda; class Insecta; order Diptera; family Polleniidae; genus Pollenia; species Pollenia angustigena. Next base: position 202,324,936 of record OV884060.1, read on the forward strand.
TCTGGTATTATGGTACATTATTTGCTTAATATTTTGTTGGTTTTTTATTTGTTCTATATACAAATTTTCTAATTTTATATCTGCTAGGGTTGTATTGGAATCTTCTTTTATTTTGGTTATAAAATTAGGTAAAATGAAGTTTTCGTGTGATCTAATATTAACGTTTGTAAAGTTTTTATTTATTGTTTGTATTTTACAGTTTTCAAATTTCAATAGGAAAGTACCGACAATTTTTATCTTGTTTTTATTACAATTATGTTCTTTCTTAGAAAAGAAGTTCTTAAAAATTAAAATGCCTGGTAATATTTCAGTAACATTTGTATCTTTCATGGTAACCATTTTGCAATTGGCTTCTTCAAAATTAACAATATTTTGTATACAACTATTATTTATTTTAATTAAATTTTTGCTTAGATTATCTTTTACATTAATATTATTGTTTTCATCGTCAATTAGTACTTCATGATTTTTCAATATTATAGATTTATTTCTTATATTTGGTAATTGCTCAAATATAATTCTCGAAAAAGTTTTATTTGAATAGTTCGGTATTAAGAGAATTATTACAATATTTTCATTTTCAAGGATTACAGCGACTTTAATATTTGTATAGCTTCTAAAATCTGTTATTAAGTCTAATTCAGTCTCTGTAAGTATGTCTGAGGGAATTACTCCTAATTTACTGGAAAATATAATTTGTCCGATATCGTCTACATGGTCCCTTAAAAGTGAAATGTCATTGTTTATCTGATATACGTTTGCAATAAATTTGACCTCATCTTCTAGGTCTCTTATTTTGTTTTGCAAATACTTTTTTAGGTTATTTAAATAGGCTCCTACTTTCACTTGTTTTTGATTAATGTGTTCAGTGATATTTTTTATTTGATCTGATATAATGTTTTTAAACATCGTTAGATAATTCGTTTGATTTGATAATGACTCTAGTGCGTTTTTTATGTCAATTTCGTCGTCATTGTCCATGGTTCCTGCTATATATTTTAATCCTTTTCCTATTATGTTAGCGAGTCCTCTTCTTCGTCTAAAGTGTGGATTTAAATTGTCAATCTTTCCCTTTAGTAAGTCATAATTTTTTGTTATAGTGCCAAGTAATCCATTCGTTTCATATCCCAGTCCAGTAGTATTTAATGTTCGCATATTTTCGTGAATTAAGCCCGGGGTGTTTATGTATGATGTTATGTTAATTACGTGGAGAATTTTGCTGTATTGTTCAATAGTTCTTGTTTCGCCTATCTTTATTGGAATGTAGCCATTATTATTTGTCAAGTCCTGAATGTCTAGCGTCTGTGCATTAATAGCAGAAAGAAAAGTTAAGGTTATGATGTGAATTTTCATCTGAAAGAAAACAAATTTATCTTTTACTTAAGTTTAGTTCGTCCCCCTTCTTTTTTTTTTTTTTTTTTTAATTTGTGTTATTTCTTGTTTGAAATCTTTTTTTTCTCTTAACGTGTGTTTTGTAGTACTTAATATTTGTTTTATTATCTATTAGATGTTCGTTGTCAATTTTCTTAGCGTCTATTTTCCTGTATTTTCGGTGATTCTTACCGCCTCTTATTTCTCTAATAAAGTTAGGTCCTTCTTCCACTTGTACGTCTACTCTATCCTTGTTTAGTTTATTAATGTACGTCTCTTTCTTTTTCACAATTAATTCGTAAATTTTTGGGTAGTCATTTGCTGAAATTTTTCCGTTTAAGAAATCGATTGGTTTAAACTTTGTCGTACTATGTATTGTATTATTATAATAACCGATTATTTTCGATATTTTTTCTTCAACAGTTTCAAGTCTATTCTGTTCGTCATGTCGTAAAAGTCTTAGATGTTCGTTGATGGTATTGTGTAGTCTTTCTATGTCAGCATTTGACGTATGGTTGCTGCTAGAAGTGAAGTGGATTTCGATATTTTCTTCCTTTAGAAATTGTTGTAATGGAATGGCTTTGAAGCCAAGTTCATTATCTACTATTATTTTTTTTATTTTTCCGTAAGAAGATATGAAGTGTGTTAGATTTGATTTTGAGAATTTATCAATTATAGTCATAAAAAGTTGCTTTCCTAAAGTATAAAAAACGTCAATATGGATAATTTCTCTGGGTGTTGATGGGGTCTCTGTTATTTTAAAGGGTACTTTAGGAGGTTTTCTGTCATATTTTTCTATGTTGCAGATTTGACAGTTGTTAATGAATTGTGTGATCCTCAGTTTTAATTGAGGGTTATATATTCGTATTTTTAGTTCTTCGAAGACTGCTTGTATGCCTCTATGGTTTTTGTCATGATGTTCCTTTTCTATTTCAGCGGTTAACTTTTCTTCATCCTCTATGTCTTCTAATATATTAAAGCACCTAATTATTTTAAAATTTTTATTGTTCGAAAATGATTCGAGAAATACACTATTTAGTGTTGGGAAAAACTCGTCTTCTATTAAAATGGCATTCAATTGTGTAGGGTGAAAATGGTTTTTTAATAAAGTTATGGTTGATTCTCTATCTAGTTCTTTTATATTAAAAGTTTTTCTTCTATTCTTAAAGACTTCTTTGTTTCTCATTCTTACAGATCCCGAGGTTGATTTCTTTATTATGATTTGATTTTTGAACAAGTTAATTGGGGATGAGGTTTCTTGTATTGTCGCACTGTTACTTTCCATTGTGTTTATGCAAATAGGGTCTGATTCGATTCTGGATAGTGTGTCGGCATTCCCATTTTTGGATCCTTTTTTATATTTTATTTCATAATAATATTCTGAAAGCTTGAGTCTCCATCTTACTTGTTTTGAATTTGGCTCTTTGATTGAAAAAAGCCATGTCAAAGGTTTGTGGTCTGTTTCGATGGTAAATTTTCTTCCAAAAATATATGGTCTAAAATACTTTGTTGCCCAAACGATAGCCAAAAGCTCTTTTTCAATAGTGCTATAGTTGATTTCGTGCTCATTTAGAGTACGACTTGCGTAGCAGATAGGATGGTTTTCTTGTGATAGGACTGCTCCTAATGCAAAATTGCTAGCATCCGTTGTCAATGTAAATCTTTTTGTAAAGTCTGGGTAAGACAGTATTGGGTCATTTGTTAACAATGTTTTAAGTGTATTAAAACTTTCCTGGTATTCCGGATTATCTATTCTTATTTTAGAATCTTTTTTTAAATATTTAGTCATGGGCTTAGCTATCGACGAATAGTCCTTTATAAATTTTCGGTAGTAACCGGTGAGTCCTAAAAATTGTTTAATCTGCTTGACAGTTTTTGGTATTGGAAAGTTGACAACACAATCGATCTTCTTAGGGTTTGGTTTAACTCCTTCTGTTGTTACCACGTGTCCTAAGAACTCAGTTTCCTTTTTTAGGAATTCTGATTTGTCTAGTTGAATTTTCAAATTGGCATCCTGTAGTCTTTCAAATATAAGTTTAAGTGAATTTATATGTTCCTGTAAAGATGTGGAGAATATAATAATGTCGTCTAAGTATACCAAACATATTTTATTGATATATTCTCGGAGTACGTTATTCATTAATCTCTGGAACGTTGCTGGGGCTGTCTTTAAACCAAACGGCATTCGTAAAAATTCATAATGTCCGCCCTCAACGCTGAATGCTGTTTTGTGTATATCTTCCTCTTCTATCTCAATCTGGTAGAACCCTTTTGCTAGATCGAGAGTGGTGAAATATTGGCATCTTCCCAATTTTTCTAGTATCTCGTCTATATTAGGAATGGGGAATTTATCGTCAATCGTAACTTCGTTGAGTTTGCGATAATCAACTACAAGCCTCCATTTGGGTTTACCGCTGGCATCGTCCTTCTTTGGCACGATCCAAATCGGTGCAGAATAAGGGGAATTACTATTTCTAATTATATTATTTTCTAGCATGTCTTGAATTTGGTTTTCTACCTCTTTTTTGTGTACATAGGGATATCTGTATGATTTTGTGGATATAGGTATGTCATTGACAGTTCTAATTCTATGTTTTATTGCATTGGTAAAACTTAGTTTAGCATTTTCATTAAAGAATATTGAGGAATATTTTCTTAGAAGTTTTGATAAATATTGTTTTTCCTCTGAATTAAGATGTTGAGTTCTAAAAGGTGATTTATTTTCTTGTTCGTTGGTATTGCTTACAATATTTCCCATTACTTTTCGCGTAAATGTACCCCTGTCAGGTATTTCCCTTCCTGAATTATGTTGCTCTTCGCAACGCATTGTATAAGTAGATTTCACTAACAATTCATTTTCATGGTCTTCTTCTCCATTGAAAATAAGGGGTATGTTATGTCCGTTTATTTGTATTGTATTGTCCTTATAATTTATACACGCATTTTAGGGTTTAAGTATATCATTACCCAATAATCCGTCATAATAATCATGAAACTTAATTATGTAAAATTCGATCATTCTATTATTAATTTTAAATTCCTCAAAAGCAGGGATTTTTGCTTTTTCTTCTATATATACATTATTTTGGAGTGTCTTTATAAAAAGGGTTTTTATTTTTTGTGTCCATTTCGGATGACAAATTCCGGGGTTTAGTATAGAATTAGAGGCTCCGGTATCTATTATTAATTTTATGTAGTTTAATTTGGTTTTTATTTTTATATATGGTAATTTGTTCCTAAGGCCCTGTGCCGAAAATTTTCCGATACTGCATGTGTATTTATATCCATTGGTTCTGGAAAATTTCTATTTTGAACGTGCTTTCTATTTAGAGAATTATTTTGGTTAGGGAAATTATTTCCACTTTGGAAATTGTGTCTATTTGGAAAATTATTTCCGTTTTGGGAAGTATTTCTATTTGAAAAGTTATTTCCGTTTTGGAAAGTTTGCCTATTTGAAAAATTATTTCCGTTTTGGAAAGTATTTCTATTTGAAAAGTTATTTCCGTTTTGGAAAGTTTGCCTATTTGAAAAATTATTTCCGTTTTGGAAAGTTTGCCTATTTGGAAAATTTTGAGAATTATTTCGATTTTGCGGAAGTTGGTTTTTATATTTTATTTGGCTATCAACTTTTTGTTGTTGTCTATAAGTTTGTACGTGTCTATTCCTGTTGTGGTTTAACTGATCGTTTTCATTTCCGGTGTAAGCGTATCCTGCTTGAAACAGAATGTCCATGGCTTGTTCCAAATCTGTTGGATTTCTGCAGAACAAAATAGTTTTCATTGGTTCCGGGATCTTGCTTTTAAAAATATTTGACGCAGTATGCATATTATTAGTAGCGCTTTCTCTAGCTGCCTCAGTTTCGCCTAATATCACTACTAATTTATTGTTTAATCTATGTAATTTATTTTTTATATCATTATAGAATTCTACAGTATTTGTATTAAACATTACGCCTCTTAATTCGTCAAATAATTCATCGCAGGATCTCCTATCTCCGAAATTATTTTGTAGAATATTTTTTATTTCTGTCCATGTGACAGCATGGCAATTTATTTCTATTGTTTGTCTAGCTTTATCTTTAAGTTTCGCTTTTATCAAGTCTGAAAATAACAGTTGGGACACTTGGTCATATGTTCTTAAATGTGGATGTATTCAATCTATGAGTGTAACGAATGTTTGTAGATCTTTAGAGTCCCCATTGAACTCTGGTAAATTCTGGAGGTATTTCAAAGGGTTTATAATCAATTGGTTTTCTCTTTGGTCTACCATTTTTGTGTTTTTTTTTTTTCTGTCCTTACTAATTAATTCTAAAGTGTCGTCTGAGTTTTTTCCTCAAAATGCGTTATTCCTGCTTATTCTTGTGTCACGTTTATTGGATTTAATTTCGTCCGTTAAGTATCCGTCGTTTGACTCTACTCCTGAATCAAGGGAATATTCTGTGAGCTTATAATCAAAGTCTATTTCACACTCTAAGTCCGAGGGATATTCTGATAATGAGTCGCTATCGCTCATTTATAATAAAACTTTAACGAAAATATATTTTTTCTTATCTTTAAAAAAAAGTTCTTAATTTTACCTTAAAAAAAAAAAATTTCTGATGTTCTTCCGGTTCACTTAGCTGGTTGGCTCCTTTTATGTTGTGGTTGTACACTTCTTTTGATCTAGGCACTTGTTGTGGTTGTACACTTTTTCTGATATAGGCACTTGTTGTGGTTGTACACTTCTTCTGATCTAGGTTATTATAGCTTATTGGATGTCTTTATAGTTTAAAAGCAATGCGTTATTAATTGTAAAAAAAATTTGTAGTTTATTGAATGTTTATTAGCTTCACTTCTTTTCTTTTATTTGCACACAAACCGAGTTTAATTTGTTCGGGAAATGTTTTATATCTTCTTTTTTTTATACACGACCGCATTAAATTTAATTTTTCTTTAAAAATTTAATTTTTTTAAAAATTATCGTCACTTGTTTTTTTTTTTCTTTTAAAAAAACTTCGTCCTATGATCTTTCAAAGGATTTAAAAAACTTCTTCCTATGATCTTTCAAAGGATTTAAAAAACTTCTTCCTATGATATTTCAAAGGATTTAAAAAAAAACTTCTTCCTATGATCTTTCAAAGGATCTTTTTTTTTATTTTTACTACCGTGTTAGTTCATTAAGATGAACAAGTTTCTATTTCTTTGATCTTTCAAAGGATAGTCACTTCACGGTATCCTACCGACTGCGCCAATTATGTTTTTTAAAAAGTTTGGTCGTGAAAAAGAAAAACAACTTCTCGATTTTAGGTTTGGATCAATACTGTTTATTAAAAAATTTTGTCAATCATTAAATAGTAAAAAGAATCTTAAAAAGTACAATCTTAATAAATTTTCATTACTCTTGCTTAAATTGTAAATATCGATTTAAGCAAGAGTTTATTGTTCTAAAAAAAAATATTACAATGTTGTAGTTTGTTATTCCACTTAAAATTCTGTGGAATCAATAAAAGAATTACAATTTTGTGGTTTGTTGTTCTATTTAAGATTAAAAGAATTAAAATGTTGCTTAAATTGTATTTAGAGTTTATTGTTCTATTTATAAAAATGTCTTTGTAATATTTTATATACCTACTTATGATTTTGCTTTTGTTAAGTGAAAATGTATGTACGTTTGTTTGTGTGTAATGTTTGAAGACAAACTGTCACACAAACAAAGGGAAAAAATATGTTTTTTATATGACGAATGTTCTAGAGGTTATAACATCTAATCAACATATACATATATCATGATGGAAAAAAATGTCATGTTCGACAGATCACGTGCGACAGCGATTTAAGCTAAACTAGGATCGCCCGGTGGCCGAAATTCGACCACTTCACATTTACTTTTGAGAGAACCTGTGCGTTGTACAATAAAATCGTACACATTTTAAGAGAACGGCTAAATTCACTATTCACCTATCTTTGTACGTGTGTCTATAGGATAAATTAAAATGCTTTTTAAACACTTTTATTCCAAAAATTTAGAAAAAAAAATATATTGTGCATACCTTTCCCCGTAATTTATTTATAAGATTTTCATGAAATGTTATCAAAGTAAAAAATAGAAACACAGATCTTCGTTAAAAGTCATTAAAAAAGTTTCCGACTTTTATTTTTCTAAACGACGTTTTTGCGCGACTTAATTTTTTAAAATGTCTAAGGTAACCCTGTCCTAATACGTTTATACATGTGTGTTTGCAAGTGCAAAATGAAAATAAAAACATTTTGGGAGAACAACATAGAGCATAACCGTCGTTTATACATCTGTGTACATGTGTGTTTGCAAGTATACCCTGCAAATAAAATTGGACCACCTGACCCATTTTGATAAAATGGACTACTCCATGGACTAGTCCGATGTAATGCAAGCATGGACCATGCCATTGTTAAAAAGTGTTTGTAGTGAGACGACATGTCTTCGTTTTTTAACGACATGCTTTCGTGTTTAAACGACTTCAAAACTAATCCTCTTGAGTATACCATGGAGTAGTTTTAAAACTACTCCTTACTGGTCCAAAGGTGGGTTATATACCATGGAGTAGTTTTAAAACTACTCCTTAGTGGTCCAAAGGTGGGTTATATGGTCCTCTCCTAGGACATCGTAATGTTAAATAGACCAGGTTTTTCCATACGTTTGGGTTACTTGTGGACTAGTCCTGGTCCCTTGTGGACTACTCTTTACACGCGTGTTTGGACAGGTCCTATTATTTGCAGGGTAATAACACATAGAGCACACCGTCTTTTATACATGTGTGCACATGTGTGTGTGCCAGTATAATGCAAGAAAAAAACACATTTTGGGAGAATAACAAAACACACAACTTCTTTTTATACATGTATGTGCGTGTGTTTGCAAACCAATTTAAAACGCTTTTAAAACCATTTAATCCTCAAAATTTAGAAAAAAAAATGTATATTGTGCATTTCTACACAAAAATACCTTTAAAACGATATATGTTTCATTAAAATCGGTGGACGTTAAGATACTTAAAAATCAACGATAAAAAAATTGCTTCCGTATTTATATATAAGATAAAAAAAAAGTATACATTATTTTTATTTAAAACGACAGCCATATTTAAGAGATATGAGTGCATAACATTCTACAATTTTTTGCATTCAAATATTGCCTCAGGTTTCGCTGAAATCGGCATTCGAAAAAATGGCCACAAAAACCACTTCTGTTTTCGTCAAATGCCTTGCTTTTTTGCAATTTTCTTGAAAACGAAACAATTTATCAAAATGAACAATAGCACCAATTATAGGGCTAATTAAAAGCTATAACTTGAATCGATTTCCAAAATAAATATACATACGTTTTATTTTGACTTTTTTTAACTTTAAATGTGTGCGATGGTCACGTTCGACATGATGGAAATGCCCATATTCAAATAATCACCCCTATAGTGAATAATTTTTCCCTCGTAATTTTTCCCCATTTCACATATTTGCGATCATGAACAACTCCCATGAAAAATTGTAATTCAAAGGAGAATAATAACGTGAAAAATTGTTCACGGGAAAAAATTCCCCTTATCGTGAAAAATTTTTTCCCTCGTAATTTGTTCACATTTCCCTTAGATTTTCTCACTTTATTTTTACTAGGGAACAGATCATGTTTTTAAGTATCTCCTCCTATAAATCGAATATTTAGGGTTAAGAAGTTAATAAGACGTAAACCGATATACTGCTCAACAAAATGTAAAACAACAGGTCGATTACCTGCGAATTTGTGAAGCTTTCAATTGACTTGGTGGCAGAATTTTGGAAAATATTTTACTACATAAAATTTAAAATGTGCAAAAAACAAACGTTGTTATCAAACTATCCCTCCAATACTAAATATTTTGCTTTATTATTTTAACTTTTCTTTAAAATATATACTTGTATATTTTTGAACAAAAATTTCATGGATTTTTAATATTTTTTATTCTTTCTTCTTTTTTTTACATTCACTGGAACTGATAGCGTGAAAAAATTTTCGCACGAGATTCACGGTTGCTTTTTTCCCTTCGAGGGGAATGAAAATTTCATGGGAACAAAAATTCCACTTGTTATTCACGATAGGGGTGAATAACTCGTTAAATTAATTTTTTAATGTTGTAACCTTCTTCCAAAAAATACAAATATGTACATTTATTTTGAAAGGCTATCATTACTAAGATATGAAGTAAAAGAAAATGCAATAAAATAGAAAAGATAAGCTGTGATATTAATTTAAGTTGTGTGTTTAATTTAATTATATGTTTAATGTTTTAAGTTTTATATAAGCTGTGTAACATTCAATGTATAATTTAATGTGAAAAACTACTTAGTAATTACAACCCCTGAAGATGTCAACAAATAATTGACGAAACGTTGGGAGAAACATGTAAAAAAGGTTTTTTATTTACATTAATACATTAGGCCCAATTAGCTTAACAAAAACTTATACATAAGAAGCCAAGTAAAATTTAAACAAAAATGATAAACTGGGAAATTTTATAAATTGTACCAAATATGCCATTTGTGTATTATTCTACTTTTTAAAACTATAAAAAATGGTACCAGGGATGAATTGTACCGCTCTTGTTTCTTCATTCCTTTCTCTCTAATAAACTCAGAACTACTGTTCTTGAACAAAAATTTGTGACTGTAATTTAGAAATGGATTTTGAAATCGCTTGAAATGCATCACACCTGCTAAAAACGATCTTTTTGAAATCGATTGATTTTCCTCACATTCCCGAATATAAAAATTTAAAAACTCTAGAAAAAAGTAAAAAGCAACGAATATTTATAGAACCCCTAAAAAGACTACCTTAAAACTTCGCATACATATTTTTTTTAGCCTTACGATCATGTTTAGTGAACTTTGGTCGTGTTCAATTGGCAACACAGCTCAAAACAGAGTTTGAAGGAGAAAAAAAGTTGTTAAAAATAAATATTTCGGAAAAAAACTTGTCTAACGTGAATCTATAAAAATTAAAGTAATTTTGTATACTTACCTTTCTAATTTATCATAGTGTTTTAGCACTAAATGCCTTGCTAACGTTGGTAAATCTTTTGCATGTTCTTCGCAATCTTTAATAATACAAGGCAATTGTTGCTCCTTTTCGAATGCTGTCATGCACGCATGATTTAATAATTTCGAAAAGGAGTTATATTTTCCAAGGCACAACTAAAAAAAATAAATACAATAATTAATAAAGATCTGTAAATTTAAAAAAAATCGTCACATATTGTAAGAAAAAAATAATTTCAAATAACGAGAAAATTTATGATTTTTTAATTGTTCGATTTTAGAATTCAAGTTTTTATTAAAAAATAAATACCGCCAAAAATGTTTTCGATACCGAAAATTTTGTTTAAGGACCGTAACAGCCCAGGCAGAAATTACGACTCTTCTAAACATTATGTACCGCCACAACCCTGTAAATACAAAATTGTGACTCTACCAAAAATATGGTACCATCACAACACTGTAGATACAAAATTACAACCTTAGTTTTTTAATACTGTTTTTAAATAAGATTCAACACCGGTACAACACCTTATATACAAATTTACGACTTTAGTTTTTTAAAGTCGTATTTACCACAAAACTATACCGCTAGAACACTAAATTTATACAAGAATTAAACCTTTATTTCCTAATACCGTGTTGTATAATAATTCTATACCGCTACAACGCTGTATATCCAAAAATTTAGTCTTATTAATTTAATAGTGTCGTATTAAAATGAAAACACAAAAACTATTTTAGGTTAGAAAATATACAATTTTTTGCTTGTTTATTTAGCGAATTTATATTTGCAACAATATTGAAAATAAGAGTCGGAAGACGGTTGTGACTACGATGTAAATTCGTGAATCCAACATTGTAAATTTAAGTTTACAGTACTGTGACAACACTAAAAAGAAGAGTCGGAAGACGCACATTTGGCGTTATCATTTTAATATTGTGACAACAATGTAAATTTGATAAACAGTACGTTGTATTGATGTTGATAGTACCCCCTGCAACGTCGGCACAGCATCGTGGTGATTGTGTTTTTCTGCCTGGGAGGTTGTGTTCAGATGACGTCAATAGAAAACCAGCATGATGAAGCGAAGATGCCCAGGCAGAAAAAGACAATCACCACGACGCTGTGCCGACGTTGCAGGGGGTACTATCAACATCAATACAACGTACTGTTTACCAAATTTACAATGTTGTCACAATATTAAAATGATAACGCCAAATGTGCGTCTTCAGACTCTTCTTTTTAGTGTTGTCACAGTACTGTAAATTTAAATTTACAATGTTGGATTCACGAATTTACAACGTAGTCACAACCGTCTTCCGACTCCTATTTTCAATATTATTAAAAATATAAATTCGCGTAATAAACAAGCAAAAATTTGTATATTTTCTAACCTAAAATAGTTTTTGTTTTCATTTTAATACGACTCTATTAAATTAATAAGACTAAATTTTTGTATATACAGCGTTGTAGCGGTATAGAATTATTATAAAACACGGTATTAGGAAATAAGGGTTTAATTCTTGTATTTACAGTGTTGTAGCGGTATAGTTTTATGGTAAATACGACTTTAAAAATCTGAAGTCGTATATTTGTATTAAGGGTGTTGTACCCGTGTTGAATCTTATTTAAAAACGGTATTAAAAAACTAAGGTTGTTATTTTGTATCTACAGTGTTGTGATGGTACCATATTTTTGGTAGAGTAACAATTTTGTATTTACAGGGTTGTGGCGGTACAAAATATTTAGAAGAGTCGTAATTTCTGCCTGGGTGGTGACGGTCAAGGAACACAACATAATGCTGACAAAGCAGTTCCTTCCGGGATGTCATCGGAGGGGACATCCGAACCACTGTCTGATGGAGTTAAACCCCCCCCCCCCACCCCCCGAGACATGTCAAAAAAGATCTTCGCTGGTATAAGAGTGAAATCCAACAACACCCTGACTCTATGACAGACCACACCTCATACAGGGCAGCTCTGAATGCAGTTCTAAGGGAGTCGGTGGAGAATGCAATGAACAGCCACCGAGACAATATCGTATTAAGAGGTCCTACACCACCAGTTGCAAACGAAGAGCGGGACTTTCTACGACGGACGAGGGTGACATTGGCACAATTGAGATCGGGATGGTGCGCACGTCTAAACTCGTACTGGTCAAGAATAAATAGCAACATCCCTGACCTTTGCCCAGCATGTGAAATAGGCCCACACGACACCTATTCAACTGCAGTGCAAACACAACCCAGCTAGAAGCAGTGTCCTTATGGACCCGCCCACGTGAGGTAGCACAGATACATGTCCTTTATTTATCTCAGTTGGATGGAAAGAGCGAAGAAGGAAAAGCAGAAGAATAGGAAAATAAATTTTATACATGCTTGTTTTTCAGGTCGAGCTGTTATAACAACAATAACAAAAATTGAGGTCAGTCAGAACATTAACATCAACACGTATTCGCTACATATTAGAACGTGAACAAATTAATACCGTTAATAGCCAAATAAAAAAATAGGTTTTTGACTTAGTCCGTTTTTAAAATTTAACATTTTGCAGATATAACTGCCCCTATTGCGGTTCTCCACTCAACTCAGTTTGGTCGTGTTGGAGTCAACCCAACTTATGCTCAACCAAACTCATTTTAGGTATTGTGATACTCAACTGTTTTTAGTTGAGTTTGCTTTAAAGTTGCCAACTTAAAATATCGATTTGCCAACTTTAAATATAACGTTTGACAAGTGAAAATTGTATAAAATTAAATAATTTTTTAAACTAAAAGTATTTCTAATTGTTGTGTTGAATAGAAAGTATTTATTATTGATATTAGTGTCAATTTATTTATGTTGATGAAAAAGAAAACTCTTGTATGAATGCTCTACATACAAGAAGACAAATTCGTGATTAGTCCAACCCTCTTGAACTTGCCAGTGCCAAGTAAGAATTCCTAATAAGTAACGAAACTTTCTTGTGCCGGATGAGTTCCTCTTCTGGTTGGGGTAGCTGTTGGCGAATCTTCTGGCTGTATTATTGGTTAAACTGACTCAGTAAAATTGTCACTTGATAGTGGAATATTTTCAACACCAAATACTTGGCCGGACTTGCAATACAAGAGCTGCGAAACAGTATCCTTAAGGCTATTTAATAAAACTTCTTGTGATAGCCCTCCCCCGTCGCTTGAGTGTTTCTTTTATTTTGGCAAGTTTTTTCTTTATACTTGCCTTGTAGTGTATCCAAACCTGTGCCAAGAATATTATAATTAGATTAAGAAGATTATAAGTGTTTAAAAGAATTTTTTGTCGTGGTCCCACACTATTTAACTCCACTATAAACTCTTCCCATAACTGCTTACATGAATTTTTCATCATACCAAACTGGTGTTTTCCGCGAACAATTTCTAAGTTTCTCTTGACGAGACGCTCAAATTGAGCTTTCGTTTTTATTTTCAAACTAATAAATGTTTTTAAAAAAACCAAAATAGTTATTACAAAAATGTATACATACGATTTCTCCATTTTGTTTTCGATTTTCACCGAAATTAAATAAAATAAACTTTAACTGCCAATAACACAACTACTTTTTAGCAGTTGTGTTTATTTAACATTTTTGTCGACCAAACTTTTACAAAGTTGAAAACGGCAATACCACGAAACAAACAGATACACAACTGAATAGCCAACTGCCAGTTTAGTTGAGAATGGCAATGTGAATTTATCAAAGACAACCAAACTGTTACAAAAGTGGTGAACCGCAATAGGGGCATACATTTTTCAAAATTTTTTTTTCTTTCAATATATGGTTTGTAGCCCTAAGTATTCTCTTTAAAATGACATTAAAATCATCTTCGTATGTCAAGTAGTTTTCGACATATTGAAGAAATAAGCTCAACAAATTCGGCTAATTCGGCGAAATTATGACATTTTGAATATGACATAACTTTCGAAAAACAAATTTTAAAATTTTTTTTCGTTCATATATGTTCCTAATAAGATAAAAGGAACCTTCTCAGCAAATTTCATTAAAATCGGAAGGGGTCGTGTCCCACTCTTGGTCGTTTTGACATGGAATTACCCATGTAAATATGTATTTTATAAATGCAGACGACGATAGAACTTTGGCAATTTTGCAGCTTATTCAACAAAACAAATGCTAAATTTTGCTCCAAAAATGCTTAAATGGTCACGCTGCTTTTCAGTAACAATTGGGCAACTCCACGCAAAACGACCATTCGCAGGAAAAAAATGTAAATATTTTTAATAAAAAAAGAGCAATTTATGTCAAGAAGAAATTGAAAATTATGAACAAATAAAAAAAAGTACAATTTTTTTTATTTTTATCTATTTTGCAACACTTTGAATTGAGCACAAACTGAAATTTCTTTTCTACTCCTTTGAACGTAACTGAACAACCTAAACAAAAGCTGCAAGCGTTTTTTTAAACATGAAAATTTTATTTAAATACAATTTCAATAAAACAAACCGACATAGCGATCAGTCAAATAAGATTTATCAGCCGGGTGGTTTCTAATTCGCATTCGAATGGTTTGTTTCGTATAAATTGTATGCAAATGAGAAGTTTTGACATACAAAAAACGCTTCCGCTCTTATTTAGGTTGCTCAATTATTCGTTTATTTTGAGTTTTTTTTGTAATCCCTTTCTCAGAATTATTAAAACCGTTATCTCTGTGTTATATATGGTGATGGCACTGACAACACTTTTTTATCTTTTACTTGATGGCAACTCTGAATGTATTTTTGGCGCTATATAAATTAATACACATTTTTTTTTGTAATACACATATTTTGTAATACGCATAACACTCGTAAAACTGCTCTAAGTGGAGAAGCAGCTCGCGCTCTTTGTCATTATTTCTTAAGGGCAAACAGGTCGTTTTTGTTTGTCTGCTTTTGTTGCGTTTTGCGGTGTCACCCCGCATTGGTTAGTGTTTCGGCGTCGTATAACTGTACCGAGTTACAGTTTTTGCGGTATCTGCATTAACTATATGCAATCGTTTTTAACCTCAATTTGAGGTTTTGTTTGGTGGAGAACCATTTATAACTCATGTGACTGGTGGAGAACCAATATAACTCAGACGTTTTACTGGTGGAGTACCAAGAAAAAAACTCAGAAGATTACTGGTGGAGACCAATATACTCTGGAGCGGATTCTGGAAGCTCTCGCCTTCCTATGCGAAGGTTTAGGTCGAACGAGGACTTTGCGGTTGAGGCTCCTAAAATTTGTGTGATACCCTGGCAATATAACTATGATTAGTTCGCCAAAAAAATTTTAGTTTTAAGAAAGCCAAAAAAAAAAAAAATAATACGCATAATTTAATGAATTGTCGTTTATTAATTAAATAAAGAAATATTGAATTAAACTATAATACGGATTTAATAGTGGTGTCAGAAGTGGGATACCATAAGTATGGAACCACAACAATTCAATAATATGATTGGATCGCTGGCTGATGCAATCCGCACAGCGGTGACGCAAGCTGTACATCCTGCTACAGCGCAATCTCCACAGTCGTCTAGATCGGAAAATTCGGCGCCAGTGCCTAGACCACCTTCTTTTTCTATAGGTGAATACAAGAGTACAGAAGGCTCTTCGGTGAGTGATTATTTCGTCAGATTCGACTGGGCCTTACAATTGAGCCAAATTTCTGTCAATGAATACCACAACTATGCTCGCGTTCATATGGGCGGTGAACTGAACACGGCGCTTAAAATTTTAACTAGCCCCAAGCAGCCGGAGGAGTTCACTTATGTTGAGATAAAGAAAATACTCTCAGATCATTTCGACGGCAAGAGGAACATATACGCGGAAAGCTTTAAATTTCGTCAAGTTAGACAGGATAGTGGAGAATCTTTGGCGGGGTTCGCCCTACGGTTAAAGCAAGCTGCTACGTTTTGTGATTATGGAACATCCTTGGACAGAATGTTAATCGAGCTAATGCTTTTTGGACTTGAATCTCGCTCAATTTGTGATGATGTTATAGCCAAAGAACCGAAAACATTTACAGAGGCCTATGAAATAGCATATTCCAAGGAATTAACGCAACGATCAACGAACGTCGTAAGTACGGGTGATAATACAACAACGGAACCCACTTGCAAGTGGTTATACACCGGTTAGAAAAAAGAATGAGACTAAGCCGAAGACTAATACTACTTCAACAGAAAATAAGTGCTATGGGTGTGGTGGCCAACATTTACGAAGAGAGTGCAAGTTTAAGAATGCCAAGTGCTATTCGTGCGGAAAGGTGGGGCATATAGGCAAAGTTTGCAGGACAGGTACGAATCAAATAGCGAATTCTACTGGGGTGGATGATACTGAAATGGTTCAGTTTATAAATCAAATTGGCACCGTTAGAACAGCCGGCGCAACTGCGAAGAAGATAATTACGGTAAAGGTTAATGGTAAGAGTGTTGATATGGAATTGGATACGGGTGCTCCATGTAGTGTCATTAGCAAAAGAAATCTGAATACCCTAAAGGCGAACTGGTTGCTTAGAAAAGCTGATCGTCAATTTTCAAGCTATACGGGATATAAATTAAACTGTGTTGGGAGAACAATAGTTCATGTTTCGTTTGGAAGAACAAGACTTAAATTGAACTTGTACGTGGTTGATGATGATGTGAATACGTTATGTGGTCGTGAGTGGATTGCACAATTTGCACGTGAAATAAATTTCATTAAACTATTCGACACAGATAATACAGACGAGTATGGTAAAAGTGATATGTTTTCTCCAACTAAGCAAAGCGTGAATACAATTTCAGTTCAGACCTCAGATCTTACAGGAGAGCAACAGATTCGTTTACAACAACTAGTATCGCGGTATGATGATGTTTTTGATAAAGTGGCGGGAACGTTTACGGGATCACCAATAAAGGTACACCTTAAGCCAGATGCTAGACCAGTGTTTACGAGACCTAGAGAAATTCCTTTTGCTTTGAGGGATGCATATGCTAGGGAAAAAGATGATAAAATTTCAGCAGGGTTTTATAAACGAGTTGAGTTTTCTGAGTGGGCTTCAACAACGCATGTGGTGACAAAGAAAAACGGGGGTATACGGATTACTGGCAACTACAAACCAACCATCAATCCACAAATGGTGAACGATGAACACCCCATTCCAAGGTCGGATGATATATTTAATAAGATGAAAGGGGCAACTGTGTTTGCACACTTAGATGTGACAGATGCTTATTCGCACTTGGTCGTAGATGATGAATTTGCTCACGTGTTAACACTGAACACGCCAACACATGGACTCATACGTCCAACGCGTGCTGTATATGGTGCAGCCAATATTCCAGCTATCTGGCAGCGAACAATGGAGTCAGCATTACAAGGTATACCGAATATTTTAAATTTTTTTGATGATATTCTCATTTATGCCAGAAATGTCGGTGAACTTTTTAGAGTTCTTGAAGTCGCTCTTATGAAATTGAGAAATTTGGGGTTTAAATTGAATAAACCAAAATGTGTATTTGCTGCTTCGTCCATTGAATTTTTGGGGTATAAGATTGATGCCCAAGGAATACATAAATCCAACAAACACATCGAAGCCATATTGCGTGCTGCTAAACCCACAACTATGGATGATCTTCAATTATTCTTGGGTAAGGCATCGTACTACAGCAACTTTATTCCGGACTTATCTACTTTGGAAAGACCATTGCGGGATATAATGAAAAGTGGTCGGTTTTGCTGGTCTAAAGAAGCAGATGTAGCTTATGAGAACATTAAACTAATTTTGATTTCACCACAGGTTTTGATACCGTACGACCCATCCTTGCCTCTTATTCTGGCGACTGACGCCAGCCAAACGGGTCTTGGTGCTGTACTTTCCCATCGTATGCCCAACCATCACGAACGTCCGATTGCATATATGACCGCTACTGAACAGCGATATTCACAGATAGATAAGGAAGCGTTGGCGATTGTCTGGGCAGTACAGAAATTTTTCAAACACCTATATGCGCGACATTGGACCTTAATTACTGATCACAAACCGCTAGTTCAGATACTGCAGCCCACCAAATCCCTGCCTGTATTGTGTATATCGCGTATGGCTAATTATGCGGATTTTCTCTCCAATTTCGATTTTAGCGTTGTCCACAAGACTTCGAAGGAAAATGCCAATGCAGATTATCTGTCTCGCGTATCATTGAAGGCATTGGATTCTGGTAGTTCAGGGGGAGTAGATTCTGTCGTGAACATTGTTAATGAACGAGATGATTTTGACGATTTTATAATTGGTCAAATTGACCAACTACCTATAACAGCGGTACGTATTGCCCAAGAAACGAAAAAAGATGACCACCTTGGAAAAATTCTGCAACTACTGGAAAGCGGAAAGTGTTTGGCTAGAGCTGGTTATAAATCTCCAGAAATTAACTACAGACTGTCATCTGGGTGCTTGACTTTCGAACACCGCATCGTTATCCCCCCAAAATTTCGAAGGGATATGTTGAATCAGTTACATGGATCTCATTTGGGTGTAGTGAAGATGAAGGGTATAGCTCGTTCTTTTATATATTGGCCAGGAGTGGATAGAGATATTGAGGGCGTTGCCAAGGAATGTGATTTATGTGCAAAGAATGCTAATCATCCAGCGAAATTTAGAGATCATCACTGGGAATACCCAAAATCTCCTTGGGAACGAATCCACATCGATTACGCGGGGCCAATTGAAGGGATGATGATGCTTATTATTACGGATGCTTATTCGAAATGGTTAGATGTAAAGGTTACAAAATCTATAACCGCTGCTGCAACTATTGGAATTCTGGATGAGATTTTTGCAACGTATGGTGTGCCATTGATGGTAGTTTCCGATAATGGAACAAATTTTACTTCAAGTGAATTCAACAAGTTTTTGACAAACGTGGGTGTAAAGTACCACAAATATACGGCTCCGTATCACCCCTCTACAAATGGACAAGCGGAACGCAACGTGCAGACGGTAAAGAACGCGCTAAAGGCAATGTGCACAACCAAGGGGACGTTAAACGAGAATCTGAACGAGTTTTTAAGGCAATATAGAAATGCACCGCATTATACGACAGGTCAATCACCTGCCCAACTGTTCTTGGGCCGCCAGCTGCGTACTCGTTTGGACCTTGTTCGGCCAGAAGAAATAAACACTAAAGTTCATTCGGGACAGTACCTTAAGTCTAATGGAACTTTTCGGCGCCTTGTGGACAATCAAATGGTTTATTTCCTATCGGGAAATCCACGGATTTGCAAATGGTTAAAGGGGAAGGTGAACAGACGTTTAGGTGACATTCATTACGAAATATCGTTTCAGGGAAAATTCTACAAACGGCACATTGATCAAATCCGTGGCATTGATGACGAAAGTACACAGGAACGGATTACTGCCAACGCCAGTCTGACTGATAACGCGAATCGTAACACGACAGGTGGTGTTAACGACAATAATGTACACAACGAATCAACAATGAATGGCACCTTGCATCAAGGAGAATTGACCACAGGTCAAGACGAATTGACAACCGTAAACAGTGAGGAGCAAAACGGGGACTTCTCTACTCCGCCAGCGGCAATGGAGTTTAGGGGATTTACACCGACATCATCAACAGGTTTGTCAGCATCTACGCCGAATCCGGAAGGAGTGCAACGTGAAGGGGAAGTGCGCCGCTCGACGAGAGTCCGTAGGCCCAGGGTTTTATTCTCTCCGTGAGGGGGAAGAAATGTTATATATGGTGATGGCACTGACAACACTTTTTTATCTTTTACTTTATGGCAACTCTGAATGTATTTTTGGCGCTATATAAATTAATACACATTTTTTTGTAATACACATATTTTGTAATACGCATAATTTAATGAATTGTCGTTTATTAATTAAATAAAGAAATATTGAATTAAACTATAATACGGATTTAAAACTCTGGAAATAATATACTCTTTCTTACTTTTTGTTGAAGTTTCGACTTTGTATGTTTTATAATAAGAGTTTTATGGATTGATTTAAAAATTAAAATTTTCGGTCACACCCGTCACAATAAAAGTTGAAAAAGTTTAATAAAATTTTTACTTTACATAATAAATTCTTGATACTTTCCAACAATAACAAAAGTAAGTGCTATTAATAAAATAATGATATTTTGTGAACCACCTTTTTAATGTTCGAGAATTAAGTTATAGGAAATATTCGGTCACACCCGTCACGCTAGGAATAATTCGTATTTTTGCAATGGATGCCAAAAATAGAAAACGAGTGCAGAGGAAGAAACTTAAAGAAAATAAAGAAAAATATGAACTTCATTTGGCTTTGGAAAGAGAAAGGGACAAGAAAAGAAGAGATGCTAAGAAAAAAATTATTGATAAGATATCATTGGAAGAAAAAAGAAAATGTGATCGAGAAAGAAAGCAAAAGAGCAGACTACGGAAAAAGGATGAAAGGCAAATTTTAAGCGTTGTGAATACTTCTAAAATTGGTAGTTTTAAATCACAGCGTTCTTTTAAAAAGGCAGTCACTAAAGTTAAACGAATCCTTCCTCAAAGTCCATCAAAAAAAAAAAAATTGCTGTTATTAAGCAACTCTTCAAAGAGGTTCCTTCACAAAATTTAGTGTCCCCAGTAAGCCCAAGAAGTGACATTGAAAAAATCAATTGCTTTTTTATGAGGGATGATATTAGTCGACAAGCACCCGGAATGAAAGACGTAAAACTCGTAAAAAATCCTTCTACTGGCAGTCGTGAAAAAATTCAAAAAAGATTCCTATACATGACTGTTGGCGAATGCTTCAGCTTATTTAAAGAAGAAAATCCAACAATAAAAATTGGAAAATCTCTGTTTTATAAATATCGCCCGCCAAATCTGTGCCTTGTTGCTGAAACACCTCTTAATATGTGAATTTGCATCTATCATGCAAATATTAAATTTATGATAGATGTGGCTCATATGGTTTTTCCCACTATACCCAACAGTCCTAAAAAAGTCTTGCAGTCATTATGCTGTAATTTGAATAATGAAAAGTGTATGATAAATAATTGTCTTCATTGTGATAATGTATCAGATCTCTTACCATTACGTTATAGTAAGAATGTAACAGTGTCTTGGAAGCAATGGGTAAGTGAAGAAGGGCATTTTCAAATAAATGTTATTGAAAATTCTTTTGACGAATATTTGAAAATTTTTCAATTAAAATTAAACAAATTTAAAGCACATTGTTACGTCAACAATATGCAAGCACAATGTTTCCAAAACATGAGAATGATAACAAACCAGAACGAAGCTGTTTTGCAAGTGGATTTTGCGGAAAATTTTTTGATATTTTTCAAGACAAAATCCAAAATGCACATTGGAATCATCCACAAGCTACAGTTTTCACACCATGCGCCTGGGGACATGAAGACTGCGTTATTTCGATTTGAGCCATAACAAACACACACCCCTATCGTGAATAACAAGTGGAATTTTTGTTCCCATGAAATTTTCATTCCCCTCGAAGGGAAAAAAGCAATCGTGAATCTCGTGTGAAAAATTTTTCACGCTATCAGTTCCAGTGAATGTAAAAAAAAGAAGAAAGATTAAAAAAATTAAAAATCAATGAAATTTATGTTCAAAAATATACAAGTATATACTTAGTTTAAAGAAAAGTTTAAACAATAAAGCAAAATATTTAGTATTGGAGGGATAGTTTGATTACAACGTTAGTTTTATGCACTTTTTAAATTTTATGTAGTAAAATATTTTCCAAAATTCTGCCACCAAGTCTGTCGAAAGCTTCACAAATCCGCAGGCAATCGATCGATTGTTTTGCATTTTGTTGAACAATATATCGGTTTGTTTGTCATTAACTTTATTAACACTTAATATTTGATTTATAGGAGGAACTACTTACATACATGTTCTGTTCCCTAGCAAAAATAAAGTGAGAAAATCTAAGGGAAATGCGAACAAATTACGAGGGAAAAAATTTTTCACGATAAGGGGAATTTTATTCCCGTGAACATTTTTTCACGTTATTATTCTTCTTTGAATTACATTTTTTCATGGGAGTTGTTCATGATCGCAAATATGTGAAAAGGGGAAAAATTTCGAGGGGAAAATTATTCACGATAGGGGTGACAGTGTTTGGGTTTTCTTAAAAATGATTATTAATGTAGGAATTAAAACACAACGCGGTTGGTTTGTTTAATTCACTTTTATTATTTATTTAAAGTTCATTTGGTTTTAATTTACAATTCATTAATTTTAAACAATATGTTCACTAATTTTATTTATAATACTACACAGTTCAGTACGGGTATTTAGTTTACGTAAACGAGTACAACTTCGCGGCTTGACGGCTAGACGAATACTATTCCCTAAACTCTTGTTTGTCTTCTTTTTGTTCTGTCAGTCAATGTAATGTCGCAGAATTCCAGTCCGTTACAGTATGTCAGATCTTATTTATTTATCAATATACAAATAAATGTACAATGCCCTTGCTTGTCCAAAGTGGCGTGATGTTTGGTCCGTTATGTCGCTTGCACAGTGGTCCGACTGTCCATCCTACATTAACGACCTCAAAACAAAGCTTGATTTGAAAGTTGTGCACATATTTTCGGATGGTTGTGCATCCCAATTCAAAATTCGGTACAATATTTTTAACATTTGTCATGCGCCGAAGGATTTTGAACTAGAAGTCACCTGGAATTTTTTTGCTACTGGACACGGTAAAGGCGCTGCGGATGGTATTGGCACAACTGTAAAAAGAACATTATGGGCAGTGATTTAAGCTAGAGAATGTATTATGAAAACACCGCTGGATTGTTTCAAAAATTTAGTAGAAAAAAATAAATTGCGTAACATTCACGTTTTTTACGCTTCTAAAGATGAAGTAGTGAAGAATAGTAGTTTTTTAAATAACAGGTAGGAAGACGTCAAAAAAATACCCAATATTCAAAAAATGCATAGCTTTAAACGATTTAAAAAAATTACTTTAAAAGATACTCGCCTGGAATATTCAGCTGTCTATGATAGTACGGATAGCGAATAAATTTATGTCATATTCTTTTCTTATGAGTTTATTTTTACGTTTGTTACATTAATGAATTCAATAAAATGATTTTTCAGTTTTCATACTAGGTCACACCCGTCCCATCAGGAGGTCACACCCGTCACAATTTGAAAAAAGCTTCTTTTTACTAAAAAAAAAAATTTCTATGCAATAAGTATATAACACCATCAAAAACACTTTGAACGATTAACTACACCAAAGTTTTTGTGCGCGTTCTGTGGAACTTTTACAGAATTTATCCTTAGTCATAATTCTCTCAAAACTAAGATTTGTAAGGTCACACCCGTCACAGCCTTCTGATGGCGATTTTAGCAGATATAATGTTCTTTCAGTGTGTATCTGTTATTTAAAGTTTTAAAGCTTAACATTCTTAAGTATCTCACATCTTTTTTTTAATTATAAATTTTATCATTTTTAAATTATAATAACAAATGCGAGTATCGTGGTCACACCCGTCACTATGGAATTGCCCAATTGTAACAATTTTTACTAAATGAGCACAGCTTAGCATTTCATATTCAGCCTTATTACGGTTGTCTGTCGTTGTCTTAATCACTCAAGTCGTTTTTTGTAAGAGATTAAAGAAACACACAACCAGTGTTCTTTAATCTCAAAAAACGACTTGAGCGATTACGACAACGACAACCGCAATAAGGCTGATTAAGTTATTGTAAACTCAACACTTGAGAAGAAAAAAATTTTATTTTTCGATTATGTTAACACAATTTGGTGTAAATTCAAGACTGTAAGGCTGGGTTTTCGAGATCTCAATGTGAACTAGGTTTTTACCGCTATGTATTACCAAGTTTGTAAACAAAATTTTGACTACCTAGGTCGTTTTTAACTTATGACGTTGCTGCTGCAAATCAGCGACTTGCATTAAAATAAATATAAATAAAATCAGATTAAAAAATTTAAAAATAACATTTATGTAAAATTTACAACAACTAATCGCTTACAAAATCGTTTTAGAAAATATCGTAAATGCTTTAATATTACAAAATATTGCAAAAACGTTGATATGTATATTGTACTTACTTTACATTCCATTTCCCAATTTAAGAGCAAGTCTTGAAATTTTGTTATTAGTACCTTATCCAAATACTCATTCAAATCAACTTGATCATATGCCTCAGTCAAAACAGTTTCTAACGAAATTTAACATCACAATATTATTTATATTACTAAATGTCTGCATTAAACAAATTACATACCTTCTGCTAAGAACTCTTCCACTGAATATGTTTCATCAGAAATGTCTTCCTGTTCACTAAAATTATCTGCATCCATGTGTTCTATATTATTAAAGTCTGTTGCATTACTACTTGCATTTAATAATAATGCTTCCCTTTCTTTGGTAATTTCAAGTTCTTCTAGTAATGAGTTTGAATCACCACTGTTTATAAATTCTTCGCATTCATTTTCATCGATAAACTCATTTTGGTCACTGTCCAAAAAAATGCTTTCTTTTGTTTCACTTTTAATTTCGGAAAGTAATTCGATTTTCTCATTTGACCTGTTTGGGTATTCTTCTATTTCTAATTTTTTAGAATAAACTAGTATGTTTGTATTCGATTGTTTGTTAATTTTCACATTTTGGTTTCCATCATCGATTATAAATTCCATAAGTTCATTAGATTCTAGTTCATCTGATTTTTCATCTTTTATTGCAGTAGACGAATACGAAATATTGAAATCTTGAGAAAATTTCCTTTCACCGGGTTGGCAAAAATCTTCATTTGGGAGATGCTCAACAATATCAATACTACCTTGGTTCTGTTTGTGGGTAAACGGTGCAGATATGTTGCTGTTAATATTTTCATATTCCATAATATCTATATCTTCAGATTTATTTTGTTTGTGCATTTCTACAGTATTTTCTCCTTGTGTTGAAGCAAAAATTTCAGAGTTTGTGCATTCAATATCACTTTTAGGTAAAATAACATGAGTATTATTTTGATCAATAACAATAGGTTTATGAAGATTATCAGGTTGGCATCTAAACTTTCCACTTTCGTTTTGTTGGTATTTACTACTTTCTTCATTATTACTAAATCCCGTCTCATTTTTTAAATTACAACTTGGCTCTTTGGCGTGCTCGTCCAAATCATATAATTCTATCAAACGATTAACACAATCATCACAAAGATGTTGTTTATCCCTTTTGTTTAAATCAATGTGAAAAAATGTTTTGACTAAGAAGGGTAATTGTAATTCTAGACCCACTTCGTCAAAGATTTCATGAAATTCCCTTCCAGCATTAGCATCCGACTTTATTTTGCAATTTAAACAAACTCTAGTGGTTGTTGGAAGTTTTAACGCCATGATCAGCTATTTGTTAATAATTTTTTAAACTATAATAATATATTTGTTAAATTTAGTAATTACTTGTAAGAAATTTACAATTTTATTAAAACTTAAGTAGATGTTGTTTATCTATGTTTTTTGTTCTTTAAGGTGCAAGGCGAATTTAAATTCGCCTTGTTAAGGTGGTTTTACACGCAGTGTTGCCAGAACTTTTAAAGATAAAATCAGCAAAAAACCATAATTGTTCATCAAAAAATCTGCAAAATCTTAAAAATTCATTTATTACATTTTATATGTAGAGTATTTAGAAAACGATATAACAATTAATTTCAAAATATACAGGCATGTTCTGGAATTTGAAATCGATGGTAAATATCTGTGGTCCTCGAAGTACATATGAGGTATAAAAAAGGAAATATTTTTTTGAACTTTCAGAAAAGTTTTAAAAATTGTTTCTATTTTAATTTCACTCAAATGCAATTTTCAGAATATGGCTAATAATTTTTGGATATTTTTAATTTAAAAATATCTTTCCATCACACCTTTGGTATCTTAAACAACAAATTAAAAGTTAATTGCTTAACATATTCTTTACACTATCAAGGGTTTTATTGAAAATTTACGAGAGATCAAATATTGAAACTATGTATTAACCCTCCGATGAGTGAGAAGGTCCCTGAAATTACTACTACTTCGGCCACTACAACACCCCCCAAAGTTACTCTGTATTCCAAAATCAAGCCGATCGGATCAATACTTTAGGAGTTATTGAGGTTGTACTGAATTTCACTAATAAATGCATGTTTTTGGGCATCATTATAATTTTTTTATTGTTTCAACACATAATTTACTTGTTCTGAACACAAAGACCTAAACCCAAAGACATTAGGGATGATTATAAAAACAAAAAATTCTAAGAACAAAAATACTAAGAACAAAAATACTAAGAACAAAATACTAAGAACAAAAAATTCTAAGAACTGGTTTATTGCTAGTAGTATAAAATAGGAATATTGTGCCTTTCCTTGAAAGCAATAAAGTTCATGTCTTCGAATTTTTCTTAGAATTTTTTGTTTTTATCATCGATTCGAAATCATCAACAGCAAAACTGCGACTATTGACGATATTTGGCAAATGTTGCAACATAACTTGGCAGCAGCTTACACTCCTCATGAAGCACTAACAGTTGATGAGCAGTTGTTCCCTTACAGAGGCCGCACCCGCTTCACACAATATATTCCGTCAAAGCCAGCTAAGTATGGTTTGAAAGTATGGTGGTTATGCGACTCACAGAGTTATAATCCTGTGAAGGGAATGATATATTCTGGAAAACTGCTAAACCAACAACGGGAGATAAGCCAAGGGCAGAACGTAGTGCTGGATCTTGTGGAAAAATATTTAGATGCTAGCCGTACTATATACGCGGATAATTTCTTTACCACTCTTGACTTGGTGCGTATTTTGTTGAGGAGGAAGACCGCATATGTTGGTACAGTGCGCTTCCACGAAACATTCATTCCACAGGAGTTCAAGAAGAACCCGAAGCGCACCATCAATAGTACATTATTTGGGTTCAACGAAGGGGATATAGCGTTATGCTCATACGTGCCGAAAAAAATAAAGTGGTGAACGTGCTCTCCACAATGCACTACACCTGCCTCGTTGACGAGCAAACCGAGAAGCGGAAGCCCTATGCCATATTAGATTACAACGCCAACAAATGCGGCGTTGATACCATGGATCAAATGCTAGGAACTTACAGCTGCAAAAGAGCAACACAACGATGGCCGTTGGCCATGTTTTATAATATGCTGGACGTCGCTGCATTGGCTGCTTTTACGATTAACAACGAAATGAAGCCTATAAAAAGGAGTGACAGACGGCGGTCGTTCTTGTTACTGCTAACGAAACAATTGGCCACACCAAACCTCACCCCACGTCTCCATGCGCTTTCGATTAGAACATGACATGACCATAACGCCGGCAGAGCAACGGTATTAATTTGTTCATGTTCTTGTATGTGGCGAATACGTGTTGATGTTCATGTTCTGATTGACCACAATTATTGTTGTTGTGCGTTTTGTTGTATACAAAAAATACATTGTATGGCCAACATCATGGCGCACATGAATGCTAAGACGAATGCTTAGGCAACGATGGCAGCACATGGACGAAGCATGAACATGAACAGTCTACACGAGTAGAATTCATGTGCGACATGCTGTTCTTACCAAGTTGATGGATGGTGGAGACGGGTAGTCATATCCAAGGATACGCAATGCGATGGAAGTATTCGATGTCAGGGTAAGAAAAACATCTTCAAATTCAAGAATAGAATATATATTTTTTTGTTTTTTATTTTTCTTTTCATTTCAGGTATTACCAAGACCGATGGAAGGCAATGCACCGTCGTTTGCGGCTAGTTCAAGTAGACCGTCATGTCACATAGCACACTTTTACATCGCTGCAACACTTGCGCACAGGGCGGGGGACAAGAAGTACACGCTCAACAACAATAATTTTTAACTTTTTTATAATAGTCTTAAGAAAATTCAAGCAAAAAAAAAAAAAAAAAAATTATTTTTGTATGTAGAATTTAGTTATAAACAATAAAAACAAAAAAAAAATAAAAAAAAATAAATATTTTTTATATGAAAAAAAAACATGATTTACAAAAAAGGTCCGTAGGGACCTTTTCACACGGCCGTGAAGTTCAGAACTGTCACTCATCGGAGGGTTAAAGACACATACGTACATATCAGGGTTGATAAAGTTGGTACAATTGTACTTTTTTGGTATAATTCAAAACTAAAAAGAACGCTGGTACCCCCGTGACTCATTTGGTACTATTTCCAAAATTTTCAAACCTACATATTTATAGTTAAGTTAATGAAGCAAAAACTAAGTTAATGGTTTCAACGAACAGAAAATCTACTAGATTGGATGGAACTGTGAATGTTGGTTACTTTAACTTCGGGGTTGTGGAAGAGTTTTTGTACCTTGGATCCACCATAAATAAAACCAACAACACCAGTCTGGAAATTCGAAGAAGAACTATACTAGCAAATAGATGCTACTTTGGGCTGAGCGGGCAAATCAAATCTAAAGCCCTCTCCCGAAACACAAAAATAACACCCTGCAAGACACTTATACTACCAGTGTTTTTGTATAGCGCAGAGGCATGGAAGCGCAGGCAGATGAAGCTGTACTTGGTGTTTTCGAGAGAAAAATTCTTCGTAAAATATATGGACCGGTTTGTGTTAGCGGAGATTATCGGCATCGTATGAACCATGAGCTGTATGCCGACATTGATATAGTGAAGCGCATAAAGATACAAAGACTGCGCTGGCTAGGACATGTTGTGCGAATGGAAGCAGATGCTCCGGCTAAGAAGATTTTTGAGTACGATCCCGAAGGTATGCGCAAGAGGGGACGGCCGAAGCTCCGCTGGAAAGATCAGGTTCAACAACAACTTTCTGATCTGAATATCCGAAATTGGAGAAAAAGCGCAGAAGATCGAAGCGCATAGCGATCAATTCTTAACTCGGCTAAAGACCTACCAAGGTTGTGAATAGCCACTTATGTATGTATGTACATATTTATAATTGATATAAAATGGCAACTCGTATTTACTGTCCAATAAATATGAGCGGAGTTTAATGTTTGGTGCAAAAAGTCTTGCAAAAATGCAAAATGTCGTAGCTTTTTTATGAAATCTAAGGGAAACTCTATTTTGCAAGACCATTTGCACCAAACACTGAACTTCGCTATTGCGAACAGGGTTGTCAGATGTGGCGATTTCACGCCAAACGTGGCGATTTTCAAACTTGATTGGCGACATAATATTCGATTTGGCGACATGGCGATATTTTAAAATAGTTGGCGATTTTGTTGGCTATTTTTGATGAGCCATGCATTTGTTTTGGAACTCGTTAAATTCAATACGAAAAATTATATTATTTTTATTTTAGTATTTTTTTGTATGAAATTTTAGGCTTTTATAGTCAGTATGTATTTGAAACTAAATTATGTTATTGCTGTAGTTGTTTCTTTGGCCAGAATGATGCATTTATGAATGTTTTTTGTCAAGCTAATAGGGCCTAAATTTCTTCAATGTAAATAAAATTCAATTTTTAATTACAATATTTTGTTCCCGACGTTTTGTCGATTGTTTGTCGACTTTTTCAAGGGATTGTCTATTTAAAAATTATAAAACAATAAAATAAGTACAATCATGAAACACATAAACAATAAAGACTTACTAACAATATGAAATTTAATCACATTAAAAAGTTTTTGATGTACTCAGGAGCATACAAATATAAAGCATAATTTTAATAATTTTTATGTTGTTGAAATGTCTGACGAATATAATGAAAATCCAGGAGAAAATTATTTTTATATAAAAAAAAAAAATTAATAAAACATGAATATACATATTTCAAGTTTACTAACATTTCTCCATTATAAAATGTGATAAATTATTATCACAAACAAAATTCGTTGTTATTAAAGATATTAATGAATCGTAACGTACTTTTGGATGTTTATGAAACACAATGGACAATATGACCGTTTGTAATTGGATGATATTCCATCTTATTTTAATCTATTTTGGCCAAAAGTCTATAGCTATTAGGACAAGTCAGGTACGTACCATTTTAAAGTACTTGCTTTGGCTGTTCATTATATGGTGCTAAATACAACTAGTACTGACTGTGTTGAAAATGTATTTTCAATAACGAACTTCACTAAAACTCTCCTCCTAACTAGAATGCAGTTCTTGACGCGGTGTTACGAGTTATAAATTACTATATGAATGTTAATACTACATGATGCACTTTTTTGTGCCATCGTTGAAAAAAATTAATTCACTTACAATGTTTTTCAAAAAAGAAGACAAAAGGGAGTTTTGGCGCTGAAGTGTATAACGTTTTAGATATATAATAGAACTCCACTACATACATACATATATCCAATATTTGTTTAATACTAACCACAAAAATTCTTTCTTTGCTGATTTTAGTAGACTACTATTAACTATTTAATAGTGCAATGTTCCTTTTTTGTCTTCACTAATCATTTTTACTTGGTTCTAAATAAAAACTAAACAGAATATATATTATGCCGAATTTTTTTTTAATTTTTGGCGGATTTTAGCGACTGGAAACATATTTATTTTTAAAGACATAAAAAAAAATATTTTTAATAATTTAAATCATCTATATTTTATTGTCAAAAAGTTAAAAATAGAATAGATTTTTGCACTTGTTCATTGAACAATTGCTTATGCCACATTATAAATTTGGTAAGCGTGCATTGACAATTTTTTAAAAGATATAAGAAACCTCAAAAGTTATACATAGTAGAAAAGACGACTTCCTCTCATTACAAGATTATTTTCGAACGAATTCATAATACTTTCGGAAATTCGTCAACAAGATGGTTGTCACGTCAAGAAGTAATCAACAGAATTTTGAAACAATGGGAGTCCGCTCCATTTCACTCCGAATTATTTTAAAGGAGATTTTACAAGCGCTTAATTAAATTTTATTATATTCGGATTTTTTACTCCTTTTCTGTTTCTGCAGTGTATATTTAAAATTGTAAACACAATAAATTTGGAAATGCAAACCGAAGATGACCGTATGCACATGTTTTTATAATGCTTAAAAATTTTATTTTCGTTTAAAAATCGAGATTACATTTTGAGAAATATTCGTCAATTTTCCACAAAAACAACGATAAATTCTAAAAAGTGTATGAAAACGCTCTCTGGCGGCAATCAAAAATAAATGGACTTCTCGACTCTAAAAACCGCATGATACAGGTCTGGCTAAAACAAATAAAATTAGTTTGCCTCTATTCTTGAATATTTGAAAAACTAACTACATATTTTGAAAAATCCGGGGCTCGAAATTTGGCAAAGTTTCTTGGAATGACTTATAGAACAAGAATCGCGATGTGCTTTCGACGTGAAGAAATTTTACCCACCCTATTATTATAAGGGAAATCACGATGGGTAGTGCAAAGTGTGCAAATGCGTGCAAAAATACACACATTTGCACAACACAACAACAAAATGTACGTATTTGCAATTTGCTCTTTTTTACTACGTTTGCACTAAAAAAAGCATGAGCAAAGTTTGTTGTGCATATTTGCTCAGTTGCAAACAAATGTAAGCAATAACATTTGACATATTAAATGCCATGTTGATTTTAAGAAAACTTATAACTTGAACATTTTCGCAGATTTTAAAATAAAATAGAGAATTAAATTTAAATTAATTAAAAAGAAAACATTTATTTTAATATGCTTGTGTATAATTGTAAACAAATGCAGATTTTTTACAGTGCTGCCAGAAGTTTTTAGTGTTGCCAGAATACATTTTTAGAAAAATAGCATATTTGCACAAAAATAAAAGTGGTATGCTCACGATCAATCATAATATGCACTGCAAATTTACACATTGCAAATTTGCACAATGACCATCGTGATTACCCTTTATGTATAATCAATGATCATGTATATTTTGCTATCTATACTTTACACCAGGGATTTCCATTTCTTTGCACAATTGTGCACACCAATACTTACACATATTTTTATGCTCTTCAATTCAGTCGTCGATGTCACAAAGCATACAGAGATGAAAAAAGTGACGTATGAAAAATGTCCAAATCATTTGCGAGGGCAGCTTTCGAAGAAAGAGAAGGAAAAAGTTTTTTTGGTAGTGAAGTGGCAATGTGTAAAAACAGGCCGCTACTATCAACACGAACTGCGTAATCAAAACAAAAAATGCAAAAAGGGCAGCTTTAGAAGAAAGAGACGGCAAAAAACGCAAAATCTTTCGTCTCGTGACGTCTCTGTATGCTCTGTGGTCGATGTGACTTCGACACGTGTACATGTCTAGCGGATGCTATATTATTTCGTTTCAGCTAACACTCAAAAAATATTGTGCGGTCAAAAATGCTTTTGGTAACATCAAGTGCCTTGCGTGCAATTTTTATTTAGAGTTTAAATGTAGAACAATATAACATTTCATAAGTTTACATGCAAAGCAAAGAACTTTGTAAAATGGTAATTACTTGAGATTTAAAATCAATTTTTAATATTTCAGATAAAAATGCGTTAACCGATATATTATTAAGGAAAAAATATTGTATTCTATTAATTTGTAATTTTCAAATTATATCTACATTGTTTTGCATTTAAGCTAACGATATTTTTTTTTTTTAACGATAAACCAACACTCAGGGGATGCCCCCTATATATGCAGTGCATTGTGTTGATCAGGAAAATAAGGTTTGGGAAGGAGGAAAGAGGGAATAGTGTTTGTGGACATTTGACTTGAATCTTAATAAATTATAAGTACCGGGAAAGACCTCTGCGGGAAGTTTATTCCACATACGGATAGTTCGACTGAAAAACGAATTTTCTCTATAATGCGTTGTGCGAAACACAGGACAATCGACTACAAACGGATGTGATCCACTGGATGAGCGAGTATTACGAAGAAATACTCGGGCGGGTGGAATAAGTTCACTTATCTCAGTGGAACACCTCCCATGCTAATATCGATAGAAAAGTGTCACACAACCCACATTCCGACGATGCCCCAATGAGTCAATAGAGTTGGATACCCTACTGTCATTGATGAGCTTCACCGCCCTCCTTTGTACACGGTCCAGAAGGTTCAAAATAGACTTTGAAGCCCCTGCCCATATATGGGAGTTGTATTCCATCTTCGGTCGGATATAGGTGGTATAGATAGTAAGGAGATCGGAGGAAGTGAAGTAATTCTTGCACCGTTTTAAAAAACCTAAACACTTGAATGCCTCTTTCGACACTTTGAAAACGTGTTTATTCCAGCGGACATCGCACTGTATTCTCATGCCCAGAACATCAAGAGTATCCGATTCCTTAATATCAATGCCACCCATTAATACAGATGACATAGTTGGTCCCACGGCCCGTCTGTGGGTCAACATACAACATTGGGTCTTGCGTGCATTAAATTCGACCCTATTCGCTTGACCCCACTCAGAGATTGCAGCTAGGTCCTGATTAAGAGTGTCATTCATATTTTGCCTTTTGCCCCCAATCTCAACAAGGCTTGGCCTATGATCGAAGGAATATGAATGACAAATGTTGCTGTCATCTGCAAAAGAGTAGATAGGATTTGAAGTATGACCAAGAAGGTCATTAAGAAATATAAGAAATAGCGTAGGAGAAAGGACAGAACCTTGCGGTACCCCTGAATTTACCTGAAACTCGTTTGATGCAATCCCATCTATAACAACACGTATAGTGCGATCACTGAGGAAACTCGATATAAATCGAGAGAAATCATTACCGACACCAAAAGCAATAAGATTTGACACAAGCGCACCATGCCACACCCGATCAAACGCCTTGGAAATATCCAGAGCAACCACTTTGCATTCACCAAAGCGGTGAATGGACCGACTCCAACGTTCTGAAAGAAACGCTAACAGGTCTCCTGTAGATCGGCTACCACGAAAACCATACTGTCTGTCACTGAGAAGTGAATTTGTCTCCAGATACTTCACAAGATGGTAATTAACCATGCTCTCCATCACCTTCGAGAGCGAAGAGCAAATTGCGATTGGGCGGTAATTATCAGGGTTAGTAGCCTCACCCTTCTTGGGGATTGGCTGAACATTGGCCACCTTCCAGCAAGAGGGAAATATTCCCGCACGGTACGAAGAGCTGAAAAGGTTGGCCAATGGACGAGCTAACGTCGAACAGCACTGTTTCAATACCAGTGCTGATATGCCATCCGGCCCCGGTGACTTGTTTACGTTAAGATCCGAAAGAACCCTTTTGACTGCGCGTGATCGGAAAAATATCTTGGGCATAGTACATGATACTCTTTCGACAACGGGCAGTGATTGATTGCTTTCCGGCAAGAACGAATTACTTGCAAACAGTTCAGCCAAGAGGTTAGCTTTATCAATCGGGTCAGTAAATATTTGGTCGTCCTTTAAAAGCGCTGGGATAGAAGAACTAGCACTGTCCCTTACTCTTTTAACGAAGGACCAAAAGGTCTTACTGCCCCGAGGAGCAGCAAGGACCTTAGCACGAAGACGCTGTTCGTGTAGAAATTTTTCTCGTCTAAGTACTTTGGCACACTATGTGTTTTGTTTGTGAAAAAAATTATTTGATGCCTGTAAAAGGGTCCCTTTTTCTTTCGTTAAAAAGACGTACCTAAATGCAGAAATTATTAAGAAACAAAAAATAGCCACAAGAATTTGTTGGTACTTTGTGCTTGTAAAAATATTTTTGTTTCTGTACCAATCTGTTTCTGTACCAAGTAAAAATATTTAAAAAACAAGTTAATAAAGTCTTGTTCTCCTACAATTTATGTGTAATCCTATACAGATAAAAGCAAATGTGACAGCAGGTTATAATTTTTTCCCAAATTTAAACTGGTGATTTTTCCAATTTTCCAAAAACTTCACTTGTTTATAGAAATCTCGAAATCGACAAAAGATATGAATATGCCGAAATATTTGAAACACTTTTCAATAATTTTCAAGACAGGTTTCAAAATTTTGTAATTTTACAACCGCTATTAGATCTTTTCGAAAACCCTTTTCGTTGCGATGTAAGCAACTTCGAATTTGATATTTAAACAGAACTAATCATACTACGAAGCGAAGTAAATGCTCTAGACGAAAATAATATTGTAGAGTTCTGAAAAGATTTGGATGGCGAGTTCTATCATGAACTGAAAAAAATTCATTTAAGTGCCTCTCTTTATTCGGCACTACTTACCTATGTGAACAAATTTTTTCGGATTTAAAATTTATTTGTTCCAAGCAACGTAAATTAAATTAAGTTCATCCCATTTGAAAAGCATTCTGCTATTTCGAAACTGCCATAAAAGTATAAATTTAGAAGATTTTATTTTATGAGTTGTATAACTCAAGGGAACAAAATTAAAAATTTTTTGTGTTGCTAGAAAATGTGTAGCAGTTCTTTACCAATTCAATGTCGCTGATTTTAAAACTGCACTTTTTTTCTATCAGCTGTGATTTGCGTGCAATATTTATTTTTTATGAATTTTTAAAACATAAAAAACTTTAATTTTTTTACAATTGTTTGATAAGATATTTGACACTGATTTAGAGTCAAATAAAATCAGCGACATTGAATTGGTAAAGAATTGCTACAAATTTTTTATCAACACAAAAAATGTTTAATTTTGTACCTTTGTGTTATACAACTTATAAAATATATTACTAACATTTTATTTCGACTGTAAATGAATGCATTCTCTCAATTTTTTTTACTCTCTGGTACTCACTGAGCCAATTTACACTAGACTAATTGTTCTGGCAGAAAACGGCAGTTTGTGGGCGAAAGAGGTGAAGAGAGTCGTTTTTGGTTGGCATAATTTTTAATCCAGCTTCAACCCCGCATTAGCAGAACAAAACCAATACATACACACTTATGAAAAAAACAGGTTCAGTGTTTTCTTTTTTGCAGAACGATTTTAATCGTTAGTTGTTCGCCGTCGTGTAAACATGAATATAAAAACAGAGGGTGGTTGGTCACGCCAAATGTTTTTATGTTTACAGCGAACGAACACCAAACGTCAAATAAACAAAAAAATACTAACACATACAAAGCTGCGTGTACGTATACAATTTTATGCCAGAATAATTAATCCAGTGTAGTTTGGAAAGAACAAAAGTTAATCCGACTAAAAATTAGTCTAGTCTAAATTGGCTCACTAATACACAACCAAAAAATTTTTGGAAATGCCTGCTTTACACCAGGGATGTCAGCGTCATACACAGTTGTGGAAATTAGTTCACACACATTCTTCACACTTATTCTTATGCTGGGTACACACAATGCAACCTACATGCAATCTGTTTCAATGCAACCTCAAAATATCAAAGCGTTTTGATGTTGATGCAATCTAGAATGAATGAAAATGAATTTAATTCACTAGATTGCGTAAACGCGTTGCATAGTGTGTACCAGAGAACCTCAAAACACACTATTTTTGTGCATTTATTCATACGCTAAAATTTACAATAACTCTATACATGCAAAACAAAGTTCAACGTTGGTAATTTTTTTTTCCTTTCGTACACATTTGATATTTTCATTTATTCGTTTTTTATTAGGGTTGCCATACGTACTGTTTTAAGCAGTACATGTACTGATTTTTTGCAATTGTACTGTTTTATGCACAACTCCTAAAACAGTACGCAAATGTACTGTTTTTTACACTTTGTACTGTTTTTTGTACTGTTTTTTTTTTGCTCAGTCTATATTAACAGAACTGACTTACAAAAAATTATGTTGTGTTAAAAAAAAAGTTCTAAAATAATAAGAGTTTTTACGCTGTGGTCATTGTTTTCTCATAAATACACAGTAGAAATCTCAATTATAATGGGTGGCTCGTAGCAGTGGTATATTTTCGTGTTGTTATGATTTTATGGCTACCTCTTCCAATAG
Source organism: Pollenia angustigena (assembly GCA_930367215.1). Lineage (NCBI taxonomy): Eukaryota > Metazoa > Arthropoda > Insecta > Diptera > Polleniidae > Pollenia > Pollenia angustigena. Next base: position 202,362,175 of record OV884060.1, read on the forward strand.
TCTTTCCCTTTCCACACCTGAGAAAGACAAAAATAAAATCTAAATTTTTTTAAGTACTAAAAAATACTTATTCCAAAACAGTTATCGTTAATTTTTAGAACTTTTTTAATTTTCGGGCATGTTCTGGAAATCGAAATCACGTAAAATTGAAAATAAACAAATTTGGAAAATTATCCGTGTTCAAAATTTATAAAAATACCTAATACCTTTGAGGACCACGTTTCTTTACCTAAACTACTGAAATAAGAAAAAGATAAGTAAATTTTTACAAAAATTTTTTTGAAAATATTCATCGTTTTCAATTGCACTTGATTTTAAATATTTTTCGATTTTGTGAAATAAAAATAAACCAAACTATTTTTTTTTTGGATTTTATAGATTAATGGCCAATTTCACCAAGTTCAGGGGGCACATTATGGCAGTCGTGATCGAATACTTTTTCGATTCGAAAGCGATTTTATTTCTAATTCTCTCTGTCTATACTGAACGTATCGAAATTATTTTTTTAGTATTGTAAAGCATTTATTTTAGTTTTCACAACACTGAAAAAATAATAACGATTCGTTCAGTATCAACTGAAATAACATTGCCTTCGAATCTAAAAAGTATTCGATAACGACTGCCATAATTTGCCCCCAGGTTTAATTAACTTTCATTATAAAAGTCAAAAAACCTATTGTTTTAGTAATAGTTAATTATAGCTGAACTTGGTAAAATTAGCCGTAAATAATTTAAAAATTATTTAAAATTGGAAAATTAAATTAGGAAACAAAGATTTTCTCAAATTCTATATGATTTGTGCAACTATGTGTGTAGTGAAAATTGCTTTAAATACGAATATGTTTAAAGAAAATCGTACTTACAAAATCAATGAGTTGATTGTTTTGAGCTAAGTAAGGCTTTTCTCCTTTCTTATATGGCTTACAGCAATGTTATGGTTTTCCTGGCCAAATGCTTCGTTTGTGGTGTTTGCTTTTTAAACGCAAATGGAGTAATTTCATATGTATATTTATGAAATGCCATAAACTGGAAATAATTCCTTTGACGTTACACATTTTAAGTGTATTTCTTTCTTTATATAATTGTTGTTGCATATTCAATCAAAAGTTTAAAATATTTACCCCAATTTCACCAAGTTCAGTTAAAACTAACTATTACTTTAACTTCCAGCTTACAATATGTTTTGACAGCTTGAACTGATAGTTTATTATAGCTGAACTTGGTGAAATTGGGGGTTACTTATTAAAACAAATGGTAATGTTGTCGTCAAAAAAAATGTACTGTTTTTTTCTTGATTGTACTGTTTTTATGTATTCAATGTACTGTTTTTCCGAATTTAAAATCTGGCTACCCTATTTTTTATTGAAAGTGCTTTATTTGCATTTTTGTTGCTCACGCAATATAACACAACTGAGTAAATTCAAAAGAGCACATTCTCTATACCAAGGTCTATCCAATAGGTCTGCTTAAGAAGCCAGATGTTTATTTGGTTTTTTCCTCAACGATATCAAGAGTTGTTTACATTTTCCTTATACGTGTATATTTTTGTTTACTTTTTTGGTTTTTTGCCACACATACATGTACACAAAACACATTTTTCCTTTTGTTTTGCCTATGTAGTAGTAAGATTTTGACAACGGCGAGGAATTTTACACAAACAAAATGCCTGTTGTTTTTTGTATTGTTGTAGTAGTAAGAATACATGAGTAATGATTGTTTGATTTCTGGCTCTTTCGTTTGTATTTTTTGTTTCTTTACCAAACAATCATTTGCGCTCAGAACACTTAGAATCTTTATAAAAAAAAACGAAGGCAACGATTGTATAAATAACAAAGCACGATGTGCGTTATTTGAATGACTGCAAACCAGCAGCGAATATTTGCGGTTGCGCGAGTTTGACTGCCCTGCAAATAATAGGACCAGTCCAAACACGCGTGTAAAGAGTAGTCCACAAGGGACCAGGACTAGTCCACAAGTAACCCAAACGTATGGAAAAAACCTGGTCTATTTAACATTACGATGTCCTAGGAGAGGACCATATAACCCACCTTTGGACCACTAAGGAGTAGTTTTAAAACTACTCCATGGTATATAACCCACCTTTGGACCAGTAAGGAGTAGTTTTAAAACTACTCCATGGTATACTCAAGAGGATTAGTTTTGAAGTCGTTTAAACACGAAAGCATGTCGTTAAAAAACGAAGACATGTCGTCTCACTACAAACACTTTTTAACAATGGCATGGTCCATGCTTGCATTACATCGGACTAGTCCATGGAGTAGTCCATTTTATCAAAATGGGTCAGGTGGTCCAATTTTATTTGCAGGGTGTATGACCGTAAGCGTGTGTATTTGTTGTCGTTAATTAAATGCGATTTTTTTTCAATTGCAAAAAGCTATTCTCTGGTGTGTACAGGGTTGTTAGATGTGACGATTTTTCGTCATTTTGACGATTTTTTTGTGAAAATACAGTAAAATGACGATTGACGATTTTTAAACTAAAAGTAATAGTGTTATGGCGATTTTCTGGCATCAATAAAATACTTACAAGAAATATTAACAATTATATTGGGAACAGTTCAAAACGTAAAAATTATTTTTCGAAATAAAAAAATGATTAGAAATTAAACAAAAAAAGTTCTTTCCCCATCACAAACCAGGTGGTTTTCATTAGAAGCACTAGTAATTCAAATTCTACAATTAAATGAATGCCATCAATAACGCAAAAATATACAATAGAGCCCCGATTTGCTTCGGTCCTATTAAGTCTGCTTTTTCAAAATTGGTTAAATACGCTTTGCGTTTTAATGATTTCGATTTCATTTTTTCGCTAAAGTCATAATCATATGTGAAGAATTTTTCTATTTGCGTGTAAAAAGCCGAATTCCTATTTAATTCTGTTAGGTAAGTTATTCTAAATATAGTTGAGTGTTAGGAAGTAAGAAGTTAGTTCTTAATAAAAAAATGTGTAGAAATATGAGTGCAAAGTGAAGAAAATGCTCTGTTTTGGAACTAAAATTGGACGTAAAAAAACGTTTCAAGTCGGGTAAAAAGACTGTTGATATAGACAGAACCCTTGGTTTATCACTTTCAACAGTAAAAACAATTTGCATTAGTGATATCGCTAAAAATTAATCATTTAAAGATATGTAGCTCGAGTTAATAGTAAATGAGATTTTATTTTTTAATTAAGTTTTTTGCGAATATGGATAAATGAAACAAATAATTGTTATACCCACACCACAATAGTGGAGCAGGCTGGCTGGCAGGCTGGCTGGCTGTCCATGTAACCTTGTGCGCAAAGTACAGGTCGCAATTTTGGAGATAATTTGATAAAGTTTGGGACATAGGTTCCTATTAGCACAAGGACCAAGCCTATTAAAAATGGGCCAAATCGTAGGACCACGAGGGAAGATAGGGGGAAATTTCTTCCTCTCAGAAACTATCAAACCGATTTTATTGAAATTTAAAACATACATAGAACCATATCTTTATGGACACAAAAGGAATGCAGTTTTTAAAAAATAGGACCACGAGGGGAGATAGGGCCAATTTCTGCCTCTCAAACCGATTTTAATGATTTTTAAGCCATAGATAGATCCACATCTATATGGATATATAAGCTATACAGTTTTTCAAAAATAGGACCACAAGGGGAGGTAGGGGGCAATTTCTGCCTCTCACAAACTTTTGAACCGATTTTAATGAATTTTATAAACATAGATAAATCCATATTTATATGGACATATAAGCATGATGTGTTTTTTAATACTGTGGTGTAGGGTATCATATGGTCGGGCTTGACCGACTATACTTTCTTACTTGTTTGTTATGTTTTTATGAAAATATATTTTTTCTTATGTATTTCTTTTCAAATGATAAATATAGTTCGGCCCACTTGCTGAAACAAATATAATACAACTTAACCATATCACTTTCTTTATCATAAATATAATATCTTGCTAAAAATTTATATTTTTGAACCACTCAATGCAATAAATTGTCTCCAATTTGTAAAATTTAAATATTTGACGATTTTTTGACGATTTTGTTAACTGTTCATGACGATTTTGACGAATTTTGTTAAAACTTTTGACGATTTTTGAAGAAAAAAGCCTAACAACCCTGGGTGTGTACCCAGCATTACGCTATTTCCTCTTTCATTTAGTGCACAAGAGTACACAATTCAGTCGTCGATTATCAAGCGTACGATTTTAAAAGTTCGTTGGTACGATATTGGATTTCTCATCCCTGGTACATATGTATTAGGGTGGCAGCTAAATGTATGGAACAATTTTTTTTATTAATATTGATGTCTCCCGGGCGGAATATTGTGCCACATGGTCTAAAACTGATGTGGAAAAAATTTCAGCCAAATCGGATAACTTTTACCCCTGCCCCTTTGAGGTCAAAGTTCAAATGATAAAAAAAAAATTTCCATACAAGCAAAAAAATTTTTTTCGATTTTTTTTTTTTTTTTTTTAATATTAGTAAGCTTTATAAGCTTATTAACAACAAAAAAATTTCATTTCGATCGGACAAGATTTTCAGTTTCAAAAGTGACTCTGAAAAAAAAATTTGAGGCTTGTTAGGGGCTTACTCTAAAAAATTTTCAAAAAAAAATTTTTTTTAGTTTTGATAAGCACACATTAAAGATTTTTTGTTGCTCTTAATACCAGGTTTTTTAAATTTTTTTTAAAAATTTTTTTTCGACATCGCATTTTTGTTCTAAATTGGGGTAAAAAACTGGAAAAATGCAGTTTTTGGCCCTATTTAAGAGCATGATTACTAGGGTGCCAGCTAAATTTCAACTTTGGATTTTCAACATCTCCCGGGCGGAATATTGTGCCACATGGTCTAAAACTGATGTGGAAAAAATTTCAGCCAAATCGGATAACTTTTACCCCTGCCCCTTTGAGGTCAAAGTTCAAATGATAAAAAAAAAAAAATTCCATACAAGCAAACAATTTTTTTCGAATTTTAAAGTAATCTTTTGTGAATAACATTCCTGCTAATGAATCTTTTTCCAAACGGTTCTTCTATGAACGATTGATATATTTCGTACATCAATGCATGAAGTGGAAAAAGTACAAACATAAGTGACAATGTAAAGAAGTTTCCACCGCGCTAAGAAATCTGCAATTTTAAACCAAAAATCTTCAAATCTGGGGGTCTACTCTCTATTGCGATGCGAAAACAATTTCGATGCGAAAGCTAAATGTCAACTTTTTGTACTCTCTATCACTTTCGCAAAATTTTCTGAAAATGAAGAGATAGTTGTTATAAAAATTAAATATGGCGCGGATTTACAGTAATGAAATGCCAAAGTGTCTAAAAATATTTGATATTGGAAAATTTAAATAAAATAAAGTGATGATTTACGAAAAGAAAAAAAATTAAAAGATGCGAAAGACACATGCGCAAACGTATTGAAGAGTATCGCAAGATTTGCTACAATTTTGTTTCGCATCGCAATAGAGAGTAGCCCCCCTGCATTTTGACTATTTTGGCATCGCTATTTACGCGATGTATTTAGCAGCAAGGCGAGTTTAATTAATAGCTAATAGGCTTGCCAACCGTACTTTATAATAAAGTTTTGTACGTTATTTCGAGTAATTGCACTCTATACTTTATGAGAAAAATAAAGTACGCAGAAATACTTTATTTCGCATGATAAGATTTATCTAGAATTTAAAATAGATTCAGGTTATATTAGTCAGGGTTTTATAAGTCATAAATTTATAATACTTATTGTACAAGTTTTTTTTTTTAGAAAAACTAAAGAACAACTAATTGATATTAGTCAGGGCCATTTTTTGATGTTTTTTATATTGTCAGGACGATTTTTCGAAAAAAAAAAAATCAAACAGCACTATTCACTTGTTTGTTTTGTTTGAGTACAATAACTGCCTGTTTTTAAAACACAAGTGCAAAACTCTTTCAAATTACTGCCTGCTTTTAGATCGCGAGCACAACAGTGACTCGTTTAATTAACATTTAAAAAAAATTTCAAGATTTCCATTCCTTAAGGAGGCTCCCATACAAAATTATTAATACAGACTAGAAATATATTGAAGAAAACATACCATATCAGCCAAGGAGTCTCCTTAACAATTTCTCGAGACATACTTATCCCTTATCACCACTTCTTAAGGCGGCTCCCATGCAAATATTGCGTTTTTTTAAATTTTGAAATTAATTAAAATTTTTCGACTTTTGTAAATAAAATCAAAAGATTTTTAGTAAACAAAAGTTTCTAAATGTTGCTAAAAAATTATTTTTGTTGCAAAAAAAAAGTTGTTTCTAAAACGACTGCGCATGTTAGAATAAAATTTAACGTTTAAAGGGAATTTTGTTGCGGATTTTCGTTTTTTTTTTAAATAATTTCAATAAACTGAACCGTTTTTGAACCGGTACTGGATTCAGCGTAACCGAATTAGGTTAAGGCGCCAGTTGTCCGTCTTGTTTAAAAAAAAGTGTCAAATTCTATTTCAGTGTAAATGTTTGATAAAAACGAAAAACAATAAAAAAAACGTTTTTAAATATAACAATAAAAAGAAATTAATTGTACTTTATATTTATACTGTGTACTTTTTTTCTTAACCTTTAATAATCAATGTACTTTAATTGCAACAAAAAAGTAGGGAACCCTACTTGCTATATATATGTATAAACCCTACTCTTTACTCCCGGAAAACAGTTTAGTACGCCTAAAACCATAATTAATAATGCTATTATAACAAAATTTGGTTCGTCACAGTTTAATAGGACTAGAAATGAAACTGTGAAATTTCGTGAAGATCGGTCTATAATTTACCCTACGCCCCTTATAAACCCTACTTCCGGAAAACAGTTTAGTACGCCTAAAACCATAATTAATAATGCTATTATAACAAAATTTGGTTCGTCACAGTTTAATAGGACTAGAAATGACATTGTGAAGTTTCATGAAGATCGGTCCATAATTTACCCTAGGCCCCATATAAACCCTACCACGAAAACAGTTTAGTACGCCTAAAATAAAAAATAATAATTAATAACGCTATCATAATAGAAATTGGTACGTCACAGTTTTATAAGACTAGAAATGACACTGTGAAATTTCGTGAAGATCGGTCTGTTATTTACCCTAGGCCCTATATAAAGCCGGTAAAATAATTAAATAAGCCTAAAACCGTAGCAGATATAGATATTGCGGTTAACTTTCCTACAGCTAAGCTTCATATGGCCAGAAAAAATGTTATGTAATTTTGTGATACACGGTCCACAATTTACCTTCTGAAATTCACTGAAACGCTAAAACTAATCGCACCACTGTATTGAAATTTATGTTGTTTAATACCAGAAATCACTCTGCAGAATTTTGGGATGGTTGGTTCATAGCTTACCATGGCTTCAATATAAATTGCCCTCCTGAAAATCAATAAGGTTCGGCTTAAACTGTTACGAATCATGATATTTAACTCAAGTTAGTTAAAATTGCTTAAAGAATCATCAAACTTTCTGATTGCCGGTCAAAAATTTTATATAGTTCTAAACTGCAACCAATTTTAATGCATATATAATGATAAATAGACATCATACAGATATTACTCCTAAAACATTCGAACTGTTGGTGGAGGGTATCAAAGATTCGGCACAGCCGAATATAGCACTCTAACTTGTTTTTAATGCAGTAATGCAGTGGTTTAAAGCATTAAACTCTGCGACCTCTAGAACTATTTAATTTTTTTTTTTTTAATGTCAAAATTTCCCGGAAATTTCCTACTTTATAGAGCATAAGTCCTGCCCGTCAAAACGCGTCAAAAAAATCTATACTCTCTTGTAGTCCAGAATCTAACCAACATTTCTATACCCCATTGTACACACATCTGGATACGGCCTTGCGAACTACAGCAAATTCCTTGACCCAAGGTAAGATACTCGGTTCAAAAAATAAGTCCTGCAAGGAAACATTACTGAAATTAAAGAAGATGAGTCTTAAAGAATTTTCGACAAATAAAGCCGTTCAGGCCACATAAATTATCTAGCACGTCAGGTTATCAATTAATTTGGAGAAGGTAAAGGTATTGCCATTGTTATGAACTTATTGTGGGTGAACGGATGCTGCAAAACGAATAGGCGACATAAATAGACTAACACGTTAGATTTCTTAAAAGTTAAAAGGTTAAGCATTAGTTAATAGCCGCAACATAAACTACAGTTTAATTACCTGAAAATTGCAACTTAATTTAAAAAAATCGAAGAGCAGGTAAATGGTAAAAAACTAGCACGCAGTTATATTTTACGTGAAAATTACCTACATGTTACCTGTTAATTTATTGCCGGTATGTTATCCTTTTAAAAAGTGTGAAAACAGGGGTTTTTTATGTTTCAAAGAAATGCTAATAAAAGATTAAATTTGTATTTAAAAAAGGGGTTTTATGTTTCAAAGAAGTGGTAACAAAAGATCATTTAAAAAAACTTCTATCAAGAGTATAAAAATGCATGCATTCATAATTTTACCTTCATTATTGTTTAAACAATGGCTAAGTTCAGTTATAAAGTTCTCGCAAATATATATTTTCAACAGAAAGATGAAAAAGATTTTGTGTTACACATAATGAATAATCCATTCTTTAAATTACGCAACGAACAAGAAATCAAAATACATAAGATAAAAATTTTTCATTTACATTAAGAAAACGGTACCTTAAATGTTCTAGAAACAAGAAAAAGTTTTACTTACGCAACGAAAAATGGCTAACAAACGATCTGATTTTTAAGAAGCTGTCAATAACCGCTAAGGAAACTGGAAAAGTGGGTCGGCCCGCAAAACAAATTGACAATTGCAGTGAAAGATCACGAAGACGCAAGCTTGCAAATATCAATGAAGAAATTTCTCATAGTATGATAAGGGATTAATTTCTGCATCAAATTCAACCAACGCAAAATAAGAAAACAAAAATTGCAATAATTGAAAAAATAGTGGAAGCGAGCCCTAAACGCACAAAGAGGATTTTAAGAAGTATGCCTACACCAACTGAAGAAATGAAATTTACTCCAGAAGAAGCATTTGCACTATTTTTGGATTTAAAACTGACAAAAAATCAGTATACAGAACTGCGAAAGCGAACCAATGAAAAAAATTGTGGAATCTTTCCAGCATATCGAGATTTAGTTTCTGTCAAAAAAGAGTGCTTACCTTCACAAACGGCTATTAGTGTAACTTCAAGTTCAGCAGAAGTAAAATTGCAGGCTCTTCTCGAACACACTGCAGAACGATTATTAAATACACTTGATGCTGACTGTTTAAAAAAACTTAAAAATTGCAGCATCACTTTATTTTCTAAATGGGGATGTGATGGAAGCTCTGTTCAGAAACAATACAAGCAATGTAATTCAGAAAACTCATCTGATGCTAACTTATTCATGGTATCTTTAGTTCCATTACGTGTAAGAAAAACTTATATTGGCTTAGAGCCGTCAACCAGTAGAGTTACAGAAATAGATGTATGGAAAAATTAAATTCCCTCTTCAACAAAGTATTGAAGACCAATAAGTTTGTTTACAAAAAGGAAACTAAAGATGTCATAACTGAAGAAGTTCGAAAAATAAAAGATGAAATTAAAGAACTTCAACCGGCAATATTTAAATTTGATGACCAATGCATTGAAATTAATTTTCAAATGTTCCTTACAATGATCGATGGGAAAGTTGCACAAGCATTAACCGAAACAAAGTCTTCGTCAAGCTGTACCATATGCCAAAAGACATCAAGTCAATTAAGCCAACCCCCATCACAAGACAATAGTTTCAATGAAACATACACATTTGGAATGCCCCCTCTTCATACTAGAATTCGTTTTATGGAGCATATTCTTAAATTGGGTTATGATTTGGAATTTGGCCCGTTAGGCGGAACAGTGTGAAAAAACAAAGAAAATGTGGAAAAAAGGAAGCAAGCAAAAAAAAAAACAAATTCAAGAAAAATACCTTCACCTAGGCCTTATAATTTATCAACCAAAACAAGGAGATTCTTTTCCGATCCAGAAACTGCAGCATCTATTACAGGAGTACATTTTGAATTAATAAGATGATTCCAGATCATTTTACAAGTATGCAAATGAAACAGCAATTCTTTATAACAAAAAATACTCTTGGAGACATATGCCAACCACAGTTTATAAAATTTTATACCATGGGGAACAAATAGTTCAACACAATATGCTACCAATTGGAGATCTATCTGAAGAAGCGCAAGAAAAAAGAAACAAAGACTACAGATTCTTCCGCGGGCATAACACAAGAAAAATGTCCAGATGTTGTACTAATGAAGATCGATCTTTTCTACTTTTTAATTTAAAATTGTTTATAGATTATAATTTGTTGTTGATTTAAGTACCCAGCGGTAAATATTGAAAGGACCGCAAGTGGCAGGCCTTTTTGCAGGCCTCTATACTCCTTTTTAAATGATTCGCTTCGCATGATATCCTGCCTTCAGAAGTATGCCTTCTAGAAGATATTAACTTCTTTTTAAAAGACCTTCTGAAATATTCAGTACACATTCGCTGCTCCCTTCTTTGAGAAGGGAGAAAGGAAGATGTTCAGTTTTATTTACTTTTTATTTTTAGTGACCTTCCTTACTCCCTTCTTTAGGAAGGGATCGAAGTTGTTTTTAAAGGAAGTGTGGAAGGCCTTGCGCCCAATGACAAAAAATAAATAAGTTTGGAATGCGGCGAGAAGGTCTTCTGACTGCTTGTGACTGCTAAATAAGGCCTTCTATTAGGCTTCTTTACTCATTCTAGTTACCGCTGGGTATATATTTGTATAAATATCAAGGACCGGAAATTACGAACAGAAAACACAAAATTAAATTTTATTTTTTAAATAAAAAATTTTTGTGTGTGAAAAAAAGAATATTGTTTTTCTGTGTTTAAAATTTAAACGAAAAAGAAAAAAAAAAGTTTCTTTGAAAACAAAATTTATAGTTTCAAAAAAAAGCAAAAACTTTTTTTGTAAAAAAAAAAACAAATAAAAATTTTCAAAACAACTTTTTTTTTTGTTGAAAAATATTTCTTAAAACGTTTTTTATTTAGAATTTTTTTTTCTATGTATGAATTTTTGAAAACTGAAATATGTATGCAAGGCGAATTTACTTCAAATGGCGGCGAAAAGACAGCCGGTTTTTTTTTTGTTCAGGCCAGATGTGTCAAAAGTTTGTTTACATGTGCTTTTTTAAATTGTGTTTTTAAATTAACATTTTGCTTTACAACTTATAAATGAAAAAATTAAACAATAAAGAAATGATAAATTAAACTATCAGCCTTATTCCGGTTGCCGTTGTCGTAATCGCTCAAGTCGATTTTTGTAAGAGATTAAAGAACACTGGTTTTGTGTTACTTTAATCTCTTACAAAAAACGACTTGAGCGATTACGACAACGACAACCAGAATAAGGCTGTATGTATAAAAATTTAGTTAAAACCTTTTTTATATCACCAAAACTAATTTTTACCATTATAACTATAGCTTAAAGCTATTTTTATGATTATGTGCCGTTTTAATATTTAAATGATAAAATGAACACAGAAAAGAAACGGCTTAGATTATTTTTAATACAGCATTGAATTCAACCGAATTTGGGAATTAATGCTCACAAAAATTGCACAAGTTTATGTTAGAAAAACTGTTATTTTCTTAATTCCAAAAATAATTTTATTTTTCTTTATTTTTTTACTCAAATATTTTTGTTAATTTTAGTTTAGGGATGCCAGATACATTTTTTCTTCAATCCCAAATTTAAATAAAAATTACTTAAAATATCCCCTCTAAAAATAAAAAGCCACCAAATAAATTCTTTAATAAAAAATTATAATATATATATATATTATACTATATATATTATAATATATAAGATTAACTGATCAAAACTTCCCATTCTTTTAATAACGTAGATTTTTGGTCAGAATTTGAAAGATTTTTTTGATTTAGTGTGTTTATCTATGCTAAACTAAATAATAAAATGAACGAAATTTCAGGCAATCATATATATGATAGGTATTTGAAGGTATGTTTAAATGGCTGATAAAGTTAATGAAAATCTTTTAGAAAAGAGTTTTTTATATATAAAATTGCTCTTGAAAAAATCAATAAATAGAATTCCTTAAAACACGAATATGTTTTAAGTCTATATACATTTTCACATTATACTTTTATATATGTGGCAATTTATTATCACAGATAAAATATGTTGTTGAATATTATTTTTGTCAAGCTAATAGGGCCTAAATTTCTTCAATGTAAATAAAATTCAATTTTTAATTACAATATTTTGTTCCCGATTGTTTGTCGACTTTTTCAAGGGATTGTCTATAAAATTATAAAAACAATAAAATAAATACAATAATAAACCACATAAACATTAAAGACTTACAAAATAAAAATTTAAAATATGTTGTTGTTATTGATATTTTAAAGATTTTTATGAATCCTATCATACCTTTGGACGTTTATGAAACTCAATGGAAAAAATAAGCGTTGGTTAATTGGAAAGATAACTAAATAAGTTTAGGAAAACATTTTAAAGCTACAAGGCAGTGTTGCCAAAACTTGGTGACCAAAAATGGCTAAATTTACGGAAAAAAATGGCTAAAAAATGGCTAAAAGCTTTTTTAAATAAAAACACATTAAAATTCAATAACAAAACAGAAGTAATTAATTTAAAGTTGTTTTCGATGAAATTGTGAGTTAAGATCAATTTGTTAAATAAGAATAAACGTAAATTAATATTAAAATAAATTAATACTAAAAAATTAAATCATCGAAATATTCGATGTCGTTATTGTTCATCTCATAGGAATCACTCAATCATGAGTTTCAAATAATTATAAGTTTTAAATCATAATCACGACAACATTTACCCAGCCTTTAGAGTTCAGATCTACAATAAAAAACAAATAAGAAAGAATAGTCTATTAAACCCGACTTTATGATACCCTACACCACATTAGAACCTTTGTACCAAATTTGATCAAATAATCTCTAAATTGCGACCTGTACTTTGCGCACAAGGTTTACATGGACAGTCAGCCAGCCAGCCGGACAAACATCGTTAATTCGACTCAGAAAGTGATTCTGAGTCAATCGGTATACGTAAAGGTGGGCTAAGGACCAATATTTTAAGGTGTTACAGTCATCAGCACAAACGCATAGTACCTTCTCCACTATTGTGGTGGTGGTATAAATATTGTATTGTTATTGTAAAAATATTTACCTAATTGATAAAATCGAATTAACGGTTGCTTAATGTAACCTATTTCTCAAATTACTTTAACGATGTTTACTTGGCGAAACACCCTCTCTACTTCAGCATTAGACCATGGAAGTGAGAGCAACTTTATAGGCAATTCTGAAATTTCTAAAACAATTTTGTTACCGCCTAATTGCCTTTATTGAAATACTTGCAACCAGAAAGAAACAGTGATGTTTTTGTTGATCGATTTTATAAATTTAATAGTGGAATACTGTTCCTTTATTTTGAAAGATGTTTCAGCGTCATAGTTTATAGCGATTTTCAACATTTGTAAATGTTGTGATTTAAATTAAAGGCGTTTTAATTGTACAAAATGTTTATTTTACTTTTATAATTTTTATAATTAAATAAAAATTATTCTTTTAAAAGAAAAACGGCAAAAAAATTTTATGGCTAAACAAGTTTAAAAATGGCTAAAAAAATGGCTAATGGCTAAACTCAATTTTTAATGGCTAAACCGGATGAAAAATGGCTAAATCTAGCCACTAAATGGCTAAATTGGCAACACTGCTACAAGGATACGGCAGGTACGTAATATTTTAAGGACTTTACTTTGGCTGTCCTTAATATGCGGTTATTACAACTAGTAATGCCTGTGTTGAAACTATGAACGCCACTAAAACTCGCCTTTGAATTAGAATGCAATACGAACTTCTTGACGCGTTATTAGGAGTTATACAGGCATGTTCTGAAAATCACAAGATTTCAAATCACTTGTGATTTTATGAAAAAAGCTTTTTGTCCAGAACACATTTTTTTTGATTTCAAATCACTTTCACAAAAAGTGATTTTCAGAACATGCCTGATAAGTTGTATGAATGGGAATAGTACATGTTGCACTTCTTTTGTACTTTTGTTGAATAAATGTAATACCCTCACAATGTATTCCAAATGAAGCGTTTTAGATATATAATAAAACTGCAACTATTGTATATAGTGCATTTTTAATATTTGTTAAGTACTAGCCGCAAAAAATATTTCTTTGTTGCTTTAAGTAGACTACTATAAATTATTTTATAGTAAACATCGTACCTTTTTTGTGTTCACTAACTATTTTTATTTCGCTCTAAATAAAAATTAAGCAAAATATATATTATGGCGACTTTTTTTGAATTTTTGGCGTATTTAAGCGATACGGAACTAATTTTGTTTTTAGGATTTATAAAAAAATATTTTTAATAATTTAAAAAATATGTATTTTATTGTCAAAAACTTGTAAACAAAGGCTTTGGCGATTTTGGATATTGAATTTGGCGAAAAAGGTCAAAATCGATCTGACAACCCTGATTACATGACCGAAAAATAAGAACAAAATACATGTTGTTTTTTGTGTTGTTGACTTGTTGTAGTCTCGCCGCCACCTGAAGTAAATTCGCCTTGTATGTATGTATGTATTCTCAGCACTGTTGCCAACTTTTTTGAACACTTCCCGCCAAATCGGACTTCGAAACCGCTAGAAACCGCTAAATATTTAATTTAGCGGGGATTTTCTTAAAAATACCGCTAAAACCCTAAACAGTTTTAAAAGTTTTATATAAATCTAGATATACTTATGTAGGTTGCTTTTTCAAGGGTATACGACTCTCAAATTACGTTACATACTTAGGTTTTCAACTTACCTATCGATTTTATTCCCAAAAAGGATATAGTGATGTATTCGGCTGTGCCGAATCTTTGATGTCCTATACATACAGTTAGAAAATATCCGGAGTGGTCTTTATATGGGACCTAAGGTAAATTATGGGCCGATCTTCACGAAATTTAAAAAAGTAATTTATAGTCTTATTCAACTATGGCTGACGAAATTTTATTATAATGAGCACAGATTAAGAGCGTTACGGTCTTACGTGTACTAAAGTTTTTTCCGAGAGAAGGCTTTATATGGGGCCAATGGTAAGTTATGGACCGATCGGCACGAAAGTTGACAATGTAATTGATTGTCATATAAAACTGTGACAGACCAAAATTTATACCAATAGCAATATTTGTTACCGTTTTAGGCGTACTTAAGTGTTTTTTGTTAGTGGGCTTTTTATGGGGTCTATGATATATTATGGTTCGATCTTCACGAAATTTGATAATATGATTTTTGGCCATATACAATGAATTTGTGCAAAATCGTTATCAATATGTGCATTCCGCCAATAGTTATGCTAGTTTTTGTAAAAAAATAGATAAATTTTTTAGGGTTGTTGTTTCACATTTTGATTCATAACTCTTTTCCTACTGAGTTGATTTTGCTGGATTTCAATCCCAAGCTGTTTAGGAGAACTAGAAACAATTTGATGCCAATATTTATAATTTTTCGACAAACGAACATGGCTAAATGGACTTAGAATTCCTCAAGCACTCAGAATATATATGCCATATGGGGTCTTAGATGAATATTAAAACAGTTTCATCCGGAATGACAAACTTAGTATACCCTTATCACAACTAGTTGTGGTGAAGGGTATACCAATTGCTTTATAAAAACGCAAAAAAAGTGTATAACATATACGCTATTTTTTACAATTATTTGCCATTTTAAGCAATATGATAAAATTAGTAAGATGCAAATAAAGGCTCAGTTAGCCAGGAGTAACAGTAACGTTGAAAATCAGCTGATTCGATTACAGTTAGCAGTAAGATTTTACGCCTCAATCTGTAAGAAATAGATTGGTCTTACTCTTTTACGGTAAGGTTACTGTTACTATTACTACCGGCTAACTGAGCCTTTAGTTTTAGCAAACTTAAAGTTGTGAATTGCCACATACAGCCATACTTATTGAAAATCGGAAAAAAATGTCACATAAAATCTTCAGTTCACTAAAAGTACGTTAAACCCCGAACATTAACAAGTCGTTTTTAGCCAGAAAAACAAAAAATCTTAAATAGAAAAAGTATAAAATCTGTAAATTTAAAATTTTATAAATGTTTTTGTAGCGAAAATTAGCCACTGAGATTTGTTTGAGAATCGCTAGTTTTCCCGCTTACCGCTAAAACGCATTTTTTCCCGCTATTGACATTTCAAAAACGCTAGATTTAGCGGGAAAATCTCTAAATTGGCAACAGTGATTCTCAGAAACCTCTTCATAAATTTTATTTAAATTTGTTTTGAAGAATGAAATTTTTATGACAATGCTTAAATATAATTATTTTGTTTTTTATGTTTTTAAGAAAACGTTTTATTTTAAAAACATTATTTTATGTTTTTAAGAAAACGTTTTATTTCAAAAACTTTATTTTATTTATTTTTTTCGACGGCTTTTTTTCAAAACTATTTTAGAAATTTTTTATTTTCTGTAAAATGTAGAATTTTTTAAACTGGCACACTAAATATTTTTTTAGAAACAAAATAAAAAAACATTTTCCGGTCCTTGATAAATATATAAAAATAAAATACATATACATCTCAAACCAAAAATAAGAATTGAATTACCTAAAATGTTATCGATAGCCAAGAATGCTATTTGGGCATTTTTCAAAATATTCCTTTTCAGTTTTATCCTTATAACAATTCGTCTCGTCCCAAAAAAGCCAACCTTTGGCCCCTGTGAATATTGGGACTAAAAAATTTACAGGGGCCAAATATTGGCATTTTCTGACAGGATCTAAGTTCGACAATAAAAAATAAGTATCAGTTGTAAAATACAAGAGAAATAATGATAAATTATAAAAAAATCATATTTGAAATATTCAACTTTTACACCAAAACTCAACAAAAAAATGAAAATGCATTTTGAACTCCCCATAACTTTTGCTCCTATCAGTCGAATTTTACGTTTTATAGCGCAAATTAAAGCCTAACATCGCACCTATCGAGCGAAATTGGCGTTCAAATGATTCATGTCATGTTAACGACATGTGCTTTTTTGGTATTGAAAACAATAACAAAATTAAACAACGAATGAAAAAGCAAAACGTAAAGACACTACATGCATCTGTGTACTCGTTTCTTTTCCCCTCCTCCCTCTCGCCTATAAAGTATCAATCATGTCAATAAGACAAGAGCGGAATGAACACAGACTATTTATGCTATGTATATTCCAACATATTTTTTTAACTGATTTAGCTTTTTAAAATAAAGTGTAGAGTTTGTTTCCAATTTTGAATTTTTTTTCGCGATTTTTTGGCATGTTTTTGATAAAAGATATTTTTACTGTAAGTTTTCAGATTCTTTAAAGCTTTCCGAATTTTCGCGTTAAATTTACTAATAAAATTTGTGCCCATAACTTCTTTTAAATTTGCATTTTTTATTTCAAACGTATTCAATAAATATGTTTACATTTCATTTAAAATTTCTTTAACTTTGATTTGAGTCGTCGCAAAATTTCCTGTCGACTAAAACGGAGACAATACTACTCGACGTCGACTTGAAAGCGCCTTAGAAAATATCAATTGACTGTCAATAGTAATCGATTATTGTCAACAACGGCTCAGAAAATACCATTACTGTTCAGGTGCCGTCGACTTGTGTCGATGTCGACTTGTGTCGATGTCGACTTTCATAATAGGGGTGATTGTTTTGTTTTATAATGTTATTTACTTACTTAAATATTATTTACTCGTGTTGTGGTAAACTTAAAAGTTAATTATAACAACAGTTTTGCAAAAAACGCAAAATCTTGTCTCGTGACCTACATATCTGTTTAGTAATCTGTGGTTGGAGTCGCAAGTTTTGGTGGGTACTTCGGCTCAGACTCCGGTAAAAGCACCTAAATTCATACTCCACAGCCGTGCTTGCTTCATTTATGATAAGCGTTAATTTTTGTTGCATTTCGCTCTGTCTGTTAATTAGTAGGACGATGTCATCTGCATTAGGAAGGTCGCCAAGTTTTTCGTTTAGCTTCCAGTTTTGACCGAGACTTTGTTGGTTTGATGCTTTAAATATAGCGGCGAGAGCTGTTTTAAAAAGAAAAAGCGATAATCTACAACCTTGTTTATCTCCACTGATGAATTGGAATTGTTTGCTTAGAGCCCCGTCATGCAACACTCTGTTACTAGATCCTTCATACGATTTCCGTAGAATATCAACTATTTTTTTTAGAATTTTTCTGGCGCCGTTTAAAGCATCGAATACTTTTTAAAAAGCGATAAATGTCATGTAAAATGGTGCGTTTAGTTCGGCTGATTGTTCAATAAGGATTCTCATGATGTGGTCGATACATTACCTGTTTGGGCGGAATTCGACTTGTGAATTTGAATTTTTGGCAGTTCAGCAGTTCTATATAAAATTACGTTCCTGCAGATTTTCATGACAGATGGCACTAATTAAGCGCCTAGCCAGTTGTTAAATTTACGCCTGTCTCCCTTTTTTGTTATCTTGTTATAGATTGTTTTCAATCACCTGGACAAATTTCTTCATTCCATACGCGTCTGAATAGTGGTTCGAGAAGCCCACTGGATGCCTCTGCGTCTGCTTTAAAACCATCTGATGGGATGCCGTCACAGCCTGCAGCGTTGGCTGATTTTAACATGAGATGGCGAGCCGGATTTCACATAAACTGGGAGAAACACTGATGATGTTTCTATTTAAACGAGATTGTGTTATTGTTATTTCCTCTTTAGGCTCTTGGTGCACAATGTTTACCGTTATCTCAAGTGTCTTTTCCATAATTCTAGTTGTAAATTCCTTCCTTCACTAAAAATAATATAATAAAAATTAAATTTAATGAACTTAAGCCTAATTAAAATATCAAAAAAAAAAAAAACTTAAATTTAAAAAAAGACAGTAAAAAAAAGACAAAAGTTAAAAAAAAACAAAATTGTTTGACATTAAACGGCTGTTTTTCACGAGTTGACAAACGTTCAGCAGATCGTTAACAAGAGTTTTGCAAATCGTTAGCCGGAGTTTGGTAAGTGTATAAACTTTGTGTTTACTTTTTTTGTTGTAAATTGCAAAAAGCTGTCTCAATTTTTAAAGGGTTTTCGCGATTTACTTAAAATTTTGTTGGTGAACGAGCCACACGGATCCAGATTTGGATTTAGCGCGTTGAATCACATAACGCTAGATGGTCCTTGTCAAATTTACAAACCACCTTTTGTGCACAATGTATTTGGGCTACCAGTAAAAGAGGGCTAACCACGCCCATTTTCTTCTACAAAGCTTCACTTATATTTATTGTCCATATCAAATTTTATTTAAGCAGTTTTTAATTTTGGCTACCTGCATTTCTTGGACTAGATGTTTGAAAATCTGTTGTTGACACATATTAAATTTAAATAATTATTTTTATTTGTTTTAAATTAAATTTGAAGATACAAAATGTGTTGATTTGATTTAATATTGGTTAAAAGGTAACAGGCGTATGGCGACAGCTGGCAAGTTTTCCTTACCACCAATTTACGGACGTAAGCGTGAGAAGATGGACACAAACCCTCCATTCCCGGCGAGCTTCAGGACTACAGGGCCAAATACACTTGACAAATGCTTTTCATGCAGACGAATTCGCTAGTGAACGTGTGTTGGACGTAATATTCGACGTCTTATCTAAATGTTTTGATTCTCCATCCAGCATCGTCGGTGTCCCACATACTACCACAATGCTTGATGAGTATTTCGATTAGTATTTGTGCCTTATCATCCGCGCGTCACTGTCCGTGGTGGAGCGTACTCTAAATTTTGATTTCTTTACATCTTCACATAAACTCTCCCTTTAACAACGTTACAATTGAGGATGAACCTAAGCATGAAAAAAGATTTCTTGTTAATTTATTTTTTATGGAGTATCTTTAACTACTATTTCGCCTTACTTTCTTTTCATGTTTAGTTATTTGACTCCTATAAAAATATCCTTTTTGACAATGTTTACAAAAATAACGCTTTATATTATTATGTACGCATTTCATGTGCAATTCGAAACTGCGTCGTCGTACAAATTTCTTTAAACAGATATCACATTCGACGGGCGAATGAAATTTAGCAATATGGGTTCGTAAAATATTTTGCGAAGTAAAATTTTTCTTGCAATGAGGACATTTCAAATTTGCTAAAATTTAAAAACAAAGGTAAATGAGTTTTCTTTTTGTTCTTACTTAAGTTGGCAAATTTCAAAATATGATTTTACAAAAGCAAAAAAACTTACCATTATAGTGTGTTCTAGCTACATGATTAATCAAAGACTTTTTTGATAAGTGCAACTGCTGACAAAGTTGGCATTTGAAATCTGGGTTTTCTTCAGTTTTGTTATGACGTTTTTTGTGTTCATTCAAATATGTCCTAACTGTAAAAAACTCTTGACAATCCTTTGAAAATGAAAATTAGATATTAATTCTTATAACAATAATAATTAAATTATAATTTAATAAAAGAAAGTTTCTTCAATATAATAACACTGTGCTCGAAATTGAGACTTTTTTTTTAGACAAGCTGGGCACATGGCGTTTTCGCATAATTCGGGGACGCGGAATCCAATGGTTATTTCGAAAATGGAGGAGGTTACACAACATATATTCGCGTAACACAAAAACGGTTTAGTTTATTGAAATTACTAAAAAAAACCTAAATTCCGCAATAAAATTTCCTTTAAGAAGTTATATATACCCTTTTATCTTCGGTGAAGGGTATAAAAAAAATAATTTTTGGGATTGCAGTATTTTGATCATAACTTAGCCATTTTTAAACCGATTTGAAAGATTTAAATACCGACGTGTTAAGGAAGAAATTTACCATTTACTTGAGTTGTAAAGTTTGGACTCGGGAAGATCTATGGTTCCCGAAAATGGGTATTTTAATAAAAAAAAATTTATTTTGGCCATAACTTTTTTGCATCTGAACCGATTTTTCCGAAATTTTCAGAAAATATTTTCTACTTAAGATTTCCGGTCTTTTGATATATAAGGTGTAAACATCGGTCATATAACAGTGCACAAATTCAGGTTTTTATGAAGTTTTTGATATTTTTTGTACGGGAGGTACCACGCCCACTTCTCCAATCCCGCCCACATTTTGTAGGATGGTGTGTATTGGCAACCTAAATGTGTGTACCTAATTTGGAAACTTTGGCTTTTGCCGTTCCCCAGATATACAGCAAAAAGTAATAAAAATACAACAACCACAAGGGATTTTTGGAAAAAAAATTAGAGGTAGTCGTGGTTTTTTGCTCATATCTCAGCCATTTGTGGACCGATCCGGCTGAATTTCAATAGCAAAATTATAATAAGAATACCTGACAGAAAGATACCCCAACGAAGCCCCCATCATATCTGGGGGCTTCGGAAAACCCATTTCAACAGACAGACGGACAGACGGTCAGACGGACAGATGGACAACCGGATTTGAACTTCGCTTTTCATGAGGACCCACAATATATACACTTTATAGGGTATAGGAACAATATTGTAGAAATTACAAACGGAATGACAAAGTTATATACAGTATTTATCGGATATAAGAAACTTAAAAAATCCAGGAAAAAAGTTTCTTATAAGCGTTTCTTTCTTATATACAACTATTTTATATAAGAAACTTATTTCTTATATAAGTAGCTATGGCCATAAGACTTTCATATTTCGGTTTTCTGTCTCTTTTTTTGTTACACAGTATCATCACCTGACAATTTTTTGTTACAATAAACGTCAAACCCTATATATAAAAAAAAAATGCTGACAAAAATTTTAAAGTTTTTTTATATGGACTTTGACGTTCGGTATGACAAAAAATTGTCAGGTGAAGACCCCATGTTAACGTTTCTAACTTTTAAATAATTATTGTCTATGTCTTTTGAGTTGTTTACTATTTTAGACAACGTTGAAAGTCCAATATTATATTTTTTTTGCAATTTTGCTTCTTTTTATACCGTTTTGTATTTCTTTTAAAATTTTAACTTTTGTTTTTATTGAGAAAAAACACAAAGCTTCATATGAGTACCAGTAGTGCGATTCACTAACTTTTATAACGACAATCGAATCGTTAAAATAAGTATAACGAAAATTTATCGAATATGCTATTCTGTAAAATTTTTAACGATATTCGCTCTCGTTTAAAGTCAGCTGTTAATTTAAGCAATTTTTTTGTCGTTATCTTAGCGACAATAATTTAGTTTGTGTTTATTTTATCGATAAAATGGTTTTTATGTTTAAAATAGCTTACATACATACAAAGATATATTCATATGTATATGTATGAACAAAAACAAAATAATAAATTCAAAATTTCCAAAAAGAAAGCAAATTAAGAACAAAAATTAAATTCTAAATGTAAAATTCACAAAAAAAATATAAACCCACATATTAACCCTTCGTCTTACTTATGAGTCTGGCCAGACCTTTTTCAATGCATTTTGAATGAAAAAACATGTGTAACAAGGGGGGTTAAGAACAATTTCATATGTTTTTATTTTATTCTCTTTTGTGCTTTTCGTTTTTTTTTAACATTTTGTAGACAGAGATGTTACAAAAAAACAGCTGTGTACTATCGTTAAAAAAAATTACAGAATCACACTATCGTTACTGCAAGCGAATATAAATGTCGACAAATATTACGATTGTCGGATCGTTAAAAGTTAGTGAATCGCACCACAGCTCGCTCATCTAAAACTAAAGCTGGAGGTCCATAGCACGCGTTTTCGCCTCCGCGCAGCGCATGCTTTTATAACCTTACTTGCGTTCTACGTTTCAAATTACATGCAACGCTTTTTATGCAGCATGCAGATTTGTTCGAACGCTGCTTGTGACGCTTACAAAAGTAGAAAGTAAACCTACTTTTCGCCTCAAGGCATCTACGCCTTTGTGCATGCAACTTACTACGTATAACTACACACATTCTACTTTTTTGACAGCTGCGTATGCTGCGAAAAAACGAGTAACGCTGGTGTGGAGCTTCCAAATTCTGTATTGCCGTTGGAAGTTTCTTACATAAATTCTTTTTCTATACATTTTGTGATTCTGGTGTTTAAGAAAAATGTTCTTTTATCAGTTTTTTTCTTATAAGCGTTTTTCTTATATAAAACCTTTTTTGTTAGAAAAATCGCAAAAAAGACATGGTGTTTTTGAAAATGTTTCTTATAAGCGTTTTGTTCTTATATGAGATGTTCTTATATCCGAATAATACTGTATACCCTTTTATCTTCGGTGAAGGGTATAAAAATATGTGGTTTAAAGTATGAAATTAAAAAAAGGAGAAAAACCACCCACAATTCGCAGATTTTCGTATTTTTTTACATTCAACCAAATATCACTTCCGTTTTATGTCACGTACGGTATGCACTTATTTTGCACGATATTTTGGACAACAAGGTTCCGAATTTGAAAATTTTTTTTTCACATATAATTTCCTCTAAATGAAACATAATGATACAAAAAATTTTCCAGTTAATACTATTTTTGCAAAATTTCTATCTCTCTGAATGCGTACAAATGTCACGTACGATGACATGGAAATGACCATATGCCATTTTTTTTGAAATTGAGTTTTTGATGCAATCTTGTTCTACATTCAAAGAGACGTCACCTGACAAAATATTGTAGGCGAATTCCACTTCGTTGCTCCAAAAATTGAATGTATATTTTCATTTTGATATTGCAAGCGAAAGCAGAGAAAAGTAGAAAAATGGCTGTCCTGTAAAATTTGGTTTTTGTAATATACGATAATTTCGCGCAAAGGGGTCGGATATGTTGTGCAACCTCCTCCATTTTCGAAATAACGGTATATCTCGAAAACAAGAGCTAACCTAAAAAAAACGGTTGGCACAATTGGATTCAGCGTATCCGAATTATGCTTAAACGAAAAAGGAGTAGTTTTAAAACTACTCCATGGTATAATCAAGAGGATTAGTTTTGAAGTCGTTTAAAAACGAAAGCATGTCGTTAAAAAACGAAGACATGTCGGCTGACTTCCAAAACGTTCTAATACAAAGTTTGTATACAGTTTTACTACTGTATTTTAGCCATGCACATGTACAAAGTACCGAAACAATGCAACTCTGTGTTCTGTTTATTTGAACGTTTTGAAATGTAAGTGATGCAATGCATAATATTAAAATAAATCTGTATTGATTGCAAATTAAATGTCAAATATCACAAAGTATCAATTTTAAAACCGATGCTCTGATTGCTTTTTTGCTACGTTACTAATACTTACCATTGATGTTTTGGAAGGGTTTGCATTGCATATTGGTATTTCCACAGAAATGTCTACTTTTTGTCACGTAACGTCACCAACCATTTTTAATTGTTTCTCAAAGAATAATGCAAATATTTACTTTTTTGCATTTGGGTGTAGAGCGCAACTAGGTGACGTGACGTGACAAAAAGAGAGCTTTTCTGTGGAAGTGCCCATATATATTGTACTGCGGCGTAATGAAACATTATACTTTGTTCTTATACAAAACATTTAACGTTTTGGAAGTCAGCCGTCGTCTCACTACAAACACTTTTTAACAATGACATGGTCCATGCTTTGCATTACATCGGACCAGTTCATGGAGTAGTCCATTTTATCAAAATGGATCAGGTGGTCCAATTTTATTTGCAGGGTTATTATGTTTTACATCTAGAGTTTTTTTCCCCGGAGTTTTTCGATTCCCGGGAAAGCGGTAAATTTTTTTAAGTTTCCCGGGATTTTATTTACTAATTACCCTGTTTTCGAAAAATTTCGTTCACTTTTTTACCGAGGTTGGACAAATAGTTTATCACCTAATAAACATATCGCTCCTTCATTGCAACATAGTCATATCTCAAAAAATCAAAAATTATAAGTTATTTAAGCAAAGTGTTCCTTCATACCTTTTCGTATTTTATTTCAAACTGAACCGAAAATATAGCAAAATATAACTTAAAATCGGTAAATTTTGAAAACTTAAATCGCATTTTGCCATGATCGTTTGTTTTTGTAGATATGACTATGTTGCAATAAAGGAGCGATATGTTTAGGTATCTACTATTTTTAAGACTTGTCCATGGACAATTAATTTTTACTGCCTGTACCTTATTTTGAATTAATTTTCTTTATTAACGTTTCACATTATTAAATTTATTAATTAAACTGTTGAACTGCCCATTCTGCTTTTAGTAGATTTATTGCATCAGGAGACATTGATTTACGTATGTACTCACTTCTTGTAATTGATCTAATCGACAACCCATCCACAGATGCTAATTTTAAGAGAATATAAAACTACATGCCAAAGTATAAATAGCTGTTTTTTTAACTATGAAGAATTTTTTATTTCCCGTGATCCCGCAAGAAAAATCTCGGGAAAGCCCTAATTACATCTTTGTTAATAGCGGCTTTTTATTTTATGTGAAATAAAGCTGCCAAACTATCGAAAGTCGCAACATTCCATATTTTCGTTGGTTTGCAGAGCAGTGTTGCCAAAACTTTGTAACCAAAAATGGCAAAATTTACGGAAAAAATGGCTAAAAATGGGCTAAAAAATGGCTAAAAGTTTTTTTTAAATAAAAACTAATTAAAATTCTATAACAAAACAGAAATAATTCATTTAAAGATGTTTACGATGATACTGTAAGTTAAGATCAATTTCTTAAATAAGAATAAACGTAAATTAATATTTGATAGATATTTAAAAAATTAAATAATCTATAAATTTGATGTCGTTATTGTTCATCTCATAGGAATCACTCGTGCCTATTAGTTTTAAATAATTTTAAGGTAAAACATAATCACGACAACATTTACCCAACACCTTTTGAGTCCGGATCTACAATCAAAAACAAGTAAGAAAGTATAGTCGGTCAACCCCGACCTCTCCACTATTGTGGCGTGGGTATAAATATTTTATTGTTATGGTAAAATTTTTTACCTAATTGATAAAATCGAATTTACGGTTGCTAAATGTAACCTTTTTTCTCAAATTACTTTTAACGATGTTTACTTGGCTATATATACCCTCTCTACTTCAGCATTAGACCATGGAAGTGAAAGAAACCTTATAGTCAATTCTGAAATTTCTAAAAAAATGTTGTTGCCGCCTGCATCTCTTTATTGAAATACTTGCAACCAGAAAGAAATACTGTTGAAATATGGTAATCTTATTTATTTTTCTATCCATATGTAAAATTGAAAATGTTGGTAACATTGTTATTCTATTTTCTTTTTGTTTCTTTTTTTTTTTCTTCTTAACTCTGAATTGAAAGCGAACGCATTGAATTGTAAAAATTTTTTTTTAATAAAACTTTAATAAAGAACAGTATCTGGAAACTTCTTTTAAATTGATTTAGTTCAACAGGTTATGGGCCCAGCATCCCAAAAGTAAAAAATGGAAGACATAAATGTTAAAGTTATTAGTATTCAGAAGTACGGGTTTGAAGTTTGGTGTTTCCAGATAAAGGCGTTATTAGAAAGCATAAAGGCATGGAATATAGTTAATGGCACTGAGTTGGAGCCGGTGAATAATGATGGTGCAAGAAACGATTTTGAATTGAGATGCGGTAAAGCGAAAAGAATTTTAGTTTCTTCATTGGAGCCTTCAGAATTAAGAAATATTCTAAATTGTGATACGCCTAGAAAAATATTTGAGGAACTTTGTTCGTTATATCAGCAAAAGGACGAAACGCAGTTGCAGTTTTTAATGCAGAAATTTTTTAGGTTAGAATTTTCTAACAACGTGAAAAAATTTTTGGCAGATGTAGAATGTCTTTTGGCGCAAATAAAAGTTCAAGGTGAAGAAATAACTGATACGATGGTTATAAATAAAATTATTTCGAGTCTTCCAGCAGAATATTCTAATTTTAGTACGGCATAGGAAAGCACAACTGCAGCCAAAAGAAGATTAAATAATTTGACAAGCCGATTGCTTAAGGAAGAAATTAAATTGAACGAGAAAAATGTTTCTACAATGTGTGGCAATGATGCTTTTAGGTCAAGTTTACAGTGCTACAAATGTAAAGGCGACCACAAAATTAAAGATTGTCCTAAAATGAAGAACGTGAAGTGCTACAGGTGTAATATGTTTGGTCATACAAGTAAATTTTGCAAAAATAAAAATAAGGGCAACTGGCATAAAAACAATTACGATGACGGTCGCAACCGTGGAGGAGGTGGTAATGCCAATTGTGCCGATTCTAATCCAATTACTTTTAACTCTGAAGTTGAAAAGGATGAATGTAACTTAGCGGAAAACGAGACAGCAGGCAAATTTGTTATGGACTCAGGTGCATATATATCATACGGTGAGTGATAAGTGGTTTAAATATATGAATGACGTGTGTCAATTGGAACATCCATCGAAGATAAATATTGCAAAAAAGGGTGAACATTTGACCTCTAAGAGTCGAGGGAATTTGTTGCTTAAAACTGAGGGTGGCCCAATATACTTGACTGACGTTTTGATGGTACCAGGTTTGGAGAAAAGTTTAATTTCAGTTAAGGAGATGACAAGAAAGGGGTATAGTGTGAATTTTTATGGTAATATGGTCGAAATTAAGAGCAATAAAAGTGGGCAAATTTTCCGAATAGAATGCTCGAACACGTTTGAAATCGGAGCAGTTCCAGGCAAAGGTGAACTACATAGAAAATTTGGTCACAGTTGTCACTACAAAAATGATGATGTTTGTGAAACATGTTTAAGTGGAAAAATGACAAAATCCCCTTTTAAGGGCACAAGAAAAAGAGCAACTCGTTGTGGTGAAAAGATACATAGTGATTTAGTCGGACCAGTTAATTATTTGAGCCACGATAACAAAAAGTATTTCGTTACATTCATCGATGATTATTCACATTTCTCGGTAGTTTATACATTACGTAGTAAGGCTGAAGTATTTGAAGCATTTAGAGACTACGCTGAAAAGGTTTATAATAAATTCGATCGCAGAATTGAAGTTTTGAGAATTGATGGTGGAACAGAATACAAAAGTAACGAATTTATAAAATATTGTTCAATAAATGGTATAGTCACAGAAACAACCATACGTTACTCATCACAGCTAAACGGAGTTTCAGAAAGGTTCAATAGAACAGTGGTGAATAATGCTAGATGTGCATTACTAGATTCTGGATTACCAAAATATTTGTGGAGTGAAGCAGTTCAGCATGCAACGTATGTGTTAAATCGATGCCCGACGAATGTAATAGAAAAAGGCAAGACACCAGCTGAAATATGGTATGATGAAGAGCCGGACTTTAACAAAATACACCCTTTTGGTGGTGAAGCCTACGTTAATGCCCCGAAACAAATTCAGAGGGGTAAATTTGAGGTCAGGCCAAGAAAAATGAAGTTGGTTGGTTACACGACCAATGGTTTTAGGTTTTATGATGAGGAAAATCAAAAAGTAATAAGTAGTCGAGACGTGAGATTTTTGAATTATGAAACAATTAAGATTAAAAGCCATGAAGAGGAAATATATGAAGAAAATAAAAGTAAAGATGACAAAGTTGAAGCAAAAGTTGATGAAGTAGTAGAAAATAAAACAGATGATAATGTTATAGAAAACGATGAAGAACAAAAAGAAAAGCGTTTAAGAAAAACACCGAAATATTTGGATAACTACGAGGTATATGAAGATGCGATGTGTGCTTACTCGTCAATTTTATCAGAAGTTCCAAATTCGTTTGAGGAGGCTTATAAAGATACGGAATGGAAAAAATCAATAGCCGAAGAAGTGGAAGTGATTACTAAGAAAAATACATGCGTGCTGGTTGAAGATGAGGGCCAAAATAGAATTGATGCCATATGGGTTTTTAACATTAAAAAGAGCAGTGATGGCAGTATTCAAAGAAAAGCTAGATTAGTTGCCCGTGGTTGTAAGCAAAAATTTGATTCTTTTAGTGACGTATATGCTCCAGTTGCTAATTGTGTAACTGTACGATCATTTATATCGATGGCATTTCAGAATAATTTCAAAATTCATCAACTGGACGTTAAATGTGCTTTTTTGAATGGAGAGTTGAAGGAGGATATATATATGACAGTACCTCCACCATTTGCTGGTAAATTATGTAAGCTTAAAAGATCAATTTACGGCCTAAAACAGAGTGCTTTTTGTTGGAATAGCGAGTTTAATGCAAAGATGTTAAAACATGGTTTTCTTCGATCCGAAAATGAGTATTGTCTATACAAAAATAAAAATATTTTTTTACTGCTATATGTTGATGACATTCTTTTATGTGGCGATGATGAAAGGGAAATTGGAAACATTATTGTATTTTTGGAGAAGCAATTTGAGATTAAAAATATGGGTGAACTAAAGGAATTTCTTGGCATGCGTATAACAAAAGTTGAAAGTGGAGATTTGAAAATCGATCAAACTGAGAATATAGTTGCATTATTAAAGCGTTTTGGTTTTGCAAATTCTAAATTTAAAGATACGCCTATGGAGATAAATTGGAATGAAAATTAAACAACGTATGACTGTGCGGAATGGGATCAACAGAAATATAGACAAGCGATTGGTAGTTTGCTTTATTTGAGCATTTGGACACGACCTGATATATCGTATGCAGTCAATACTTTAAGTAGATATCAGGAGAATTTTCGAAGTGTACATATTAATGCCGTAAAAAGAATTTTTCGTTACCTAAATGCCACCAGAAATGAAGGATAAGTATACAAAGAATCAAAACAAGATTTACCTTTACGTGGTTATTCAGATGCAAGTTGGGGAGATGTTGAAGATAGGAAGAGTACAACTGGATATTGTTTTGGATCGCATAAAAATTTGTTATCTTGGAAGGCAACAAAGCAAAAAACCATAAGTCCACTGAGGCCGAATATATTGCGTTAAGTACAGCTGCTCAAGAAGGTATCTGGCTAAAAAGGTTACTAGATGAATTTAAAATTACACTGGAGAATGAATCAGTTGTGATGTGTGTTGATAATCAAGGAGCAAAATGCATTGCTGAGCATTTGGAAACAAGGAGGTCGAAACATATCGAGTTGAGGTATCATTTTATAAGACAACAGGTTCAAGAGGGAAAGATCAAGTTGCAGTATATACAATCCGATGACCAGGTGGCAGATATTTTCACTAAGCCTCTTTGTAAAACTTAATTTTATTTCTTTAAAAACTTGCTCAATATTAATGTATAAAAATAGTTAAAAAATAAGATTATGGAGGAGTGTTGAAATATGGTAATCTTATTTATTTTTCTATCCATATGTAAAATTGAAAATGTTGGTAACATTGTTATTCTATTTTCTTTTTGTTTCTTTTATAAAAAAAAAATTTTTTTTTTTTCTTCTTAACTCTGAATTGAAAGCGAACGCATTGAATTGTAACAATTTTTTTTTAATAAAACTTTAATAAAGAACAGTATCTGGGAACTTCTTTTAAATTGATTTAGTTCAACAAATACCGATGTTTGTGTTAATCCATTTTATAAATTTAATATTGGAATACTGTTCCTTTATTTTGAAAGATGTTTCATGATCATAGTTTATAGCGATTTTCAACATTTGTAAAAGTTGTGATTTAAATTAAAGGCGTTTTAAAAGAATAATTTTTAATTTATTAAGGTTATTCACGTCACAAGTTGCACCCTTGCAAAAAAAGAAAAAGTGCAAAACATAACAACAACCACAAAGACAATTATTTACGCACAACTAACTGTCTGTGTGGTTGTTGTTATATTTTTTGTTGTACCTTGTGACGTGAATAACCTTAATGAATTAAAAATTATTCTTTTAAAAGAAAAAGGGCAAACAAATGTTTATGGTTAAACAAGTTGAAAAAAGGCTAAAAAATGGCTAATGGCTAAACTCAATTTTTAATGGCTAAGCAGGGTGAAAAATGGCTAAATCTAGCCACTAAATGGCTAAATTGGCAACACTGTTGCTGAGAAACCATCGATACCCAGCGGGAAAAAGAAGGAGTACGGAGGCCTTCTCGCTTCATTCCATACTCATATCTTTTTTACACGCGTTGTCATTGCGGAGAAGGCCTTCCGCTTTCCTTTCTTCCCCAGAGCTTCTTAAAGGCCTTCAAATAAATGGCTCTTAGAAGGCTTTCCAGAGAATGACTGTCAAAAGGCCTTAGCAAAAAGGTGAGCTTGAAGGGTTTTTAAGAAAGGTATGGTAAAAGGCCTTTCAATTAATGGTTCTTAAAAGGCCTTTCAGACCATCCTTCTACAAATGCCTTTGATTAAAGGTCATATTGAAGGGCAATCAGTCTAAAACATTAAGGAATATTTCCTTACCAATGAAATTAGAAGACTGTAAAGGTTTCATGTACATATCAGATCTTCAATATGTATATGTTATATATGTATACCTATTTTACAAACGTATGTTTATATATTTTATTAAACTTATTGTAGTTTAATAACACATGTGATACCTATTTTTTTATTGAAATAATCAAATTTGCTAAATATTGTAAAATAGATTGTTAATAAAAGTATGTATATAATAAAAAAAAGCTTTTAAGCACAAGTACCTAGGTATTTCCTTAATGAACAAAACTCAACTAAAATGATTTACATTATTGTTTTTATTCTGTATTTTAATATGTACAGTTATTTCCGCTTAATTGAGTTTCTAAAAATGCACGACTTTTGACGCAATTAAACGGGAACTCAATTAAGCAGTACTCGGTTAATTGAATTGCCGACACAATTAAAACGAAAATCGCTTAATTGAGCAAGATGTGCAATAAGGCGGATACACCCATGTGTAGATAGAAAATAAAACTCATTTCTTTATTATTTCATATAACATTTATTTATATAACAGAAACATTACTTTCCTGCCGCAAAATCATTTTTTTTACGTTTGTGGAGCAAAATGACATTAAGTAGACGGAAACAATTAACCGAAACATTTGCACTTTGCGGGTGACGCAATTAAACGGAACTCAACTAAGCGGGTATTTCTACATAGACAGTTATACTGAATGATTTCGTTCCATGATTTTTAGTGCAATAAAATTGGAAACTCAATTAAGCGGAGCTCAATTAACCGAAAACAATGTACCTACTTTGTTTTTATAACGGGATCTGAATCACTGATGGGAATTGTGGTACAATTGTACCAAATTTGGTACAATCGAAAGTTTATTGGTACACTGGTACAATTCATCCTTTTTTGGTACAATTTAAAAACAAAAATAAATACCTACGAAGTTTATAATTTGTTTGAAGTGGATTTACTCACTTTTTTTCTTTTCAATAATAAAATTTCTAATTACATACATATCTCCAGCCCTGACCGGAACTACCAAAAACTGTATAATTGTTCATGATGTTATAATAACATATTAAGTTCATACGTAAGTATATGTACTCGTATCCCTGTACGAAGCCTGGGATTAATCAAGTGTCTCGAAATCTATTTTGATGTTGTTGTTTTTGTAGCAGCGAAACCTGAAGAACAGGTGTAGCTGAGTTGGTAATCTTTGGTCAGTTCTACGCGCCATTCTTTTAAATTTTTTGGTGACGATGTTTAGTATACCAAGCGACTCAATATCACTTTCTGTGTCGATTTAACGAAGTCCCTTAGTCCGGATTGCTGGATGTCTGTCCATGAGCCTTGTTCGCAAAGTACAGGTCGCAACTATAAAGGTAATTTGCTGAAGTTTTGTAAATAGGTTTCAATTCATAAGCGCTAAGCCTACTGAAAATGGTGAGAATCGGTCCATAATTTCACATGGCCTTCAAACCAAATTCTTTCCGGAAAAGTGTTTGTGCCTATAAACAATCTTATTGGTGGGTATTCCAAAATACGCGTCGAAGAAGTGAACATTTACATGAAAACAAAACCAAACCAAAGTGACGTAAATTGTTTTTATTATCTATACACATCTAAAATAAAATTAACGCGAGAGTTATAACGCGTTTCTTTCTCTTTTAAAAACTGTAAATTTTGTATGATAAACAAAAACAATTTTTATCAATTTGGTTTTGTTTTGTTTTTGTTTTCATGTAAATGTTCACTTCTTCGACGCGTATTTTGGAATAACCACCATTATGTTGGTTTTAAGATTAAATTTTGAACAAACTTTTTGCAATTCAAATCATCTTACTAAATTTTATTAGAATTGGTCCATTTTTGACGATAGCTCCCATGCAATTACTACTCCCGAATAAAGCTTTTAATCCTAACTTCCTTATAAATGTCGATATTGACATACTACTATGCCATGACAAAATATTGTGCTGGTAGGCCCAAATTGACCAAAGCTCCCATGCAATCTCCCTTTCTAAAATCACTCAAGGACAACCAAATCGTATATAGATGAAGATCTAAATAATATTCCGCACAAAGAACTTTCACATGAATCTTTACATCTTGAAATAATTTTGCTCTGGCAGGTCCATGATAGTCATAGATGGGGGTAGTGCACTCATTTTGCAGTTTCAACTCACAGTTAGTGATAGTGGAAAATTATTGCAATCATTTTTTTTTGATGTTGAGTGATGAGTTGAAAATTTGCAGCCTCACTAAGCATGAGTGATAGTGATGATAAAAAATTTTGCACTCAAAAATAATTAGTTTGATTTAAAAAAAATAAATCATCAGTTTATTGCAACTTTTTTGTTCTTCACTCATTTGAGTGCACCTAAAAGTTTTGCATTCAATTTCAAGTTTAAATTGACTTGAGTTTATTTTTGTGCACTAATTTAAAAGTTAAGACTAAACTTCATAAGAAAAAACAAAAAAAGGAACAGTAATTCAAAAACAATAGAGGACAATATTAAAACAGACATTAAAAATTCTTTGGTTTAAGCAAAACAAGCATTTCAAAATTATTATCACTTAATTTATTTCTTCAAAGAACGTCTACCATTGCGCTTAAAGAATATAAGCACTCTACTGGAACAGAGGACGGCAAAGGCTTATTATATTTTAAAAACATTTGCTTAACTTTTTTCAAGTTCTCGTCCAAATTATGAAACATATGATGCAAAAAATTTGAATTTGATGGTGAAAGGGGAAAGCCGAAAGGAAAGCTTTTTGTTTCTTCTGCAAACAGTTTTTTGAGTTTGTTATTAAAAGGAAGAAAAAAAAAAAACAAAATATACACAATAGTTTAATACCGCGAAACAATTTTTCATTGGATGGACACAAATGCATTTTCAAAGAGAATTGAGTAAAGTTTCTGCAAAAATATTTTATTATATGGACGATACAATTTTTTTCATCTTTTTTTTGATATCAACTTAAATCTATAGATTAGTAGAATTTGTTGTTGTTAAATTTTTTCATCCGAATAAAATAATTATATATGCACTTATATAATTTTTTGATTATCATTATATACGATTTTTTTTGTTGTTTGGAGAACCCAAAATAATAATGAGTATAAAATTTTTTTATTTTTCGAATTTGTCTTTAAGAATTTCATGACCACTCATTTTTGAAAGATTAGTGAGAGCATGTTTTTATGCAGCTTTTTTTGATTGCAAGTTCAAATTTTGCACTATTTGAATTGAGTGCATACTTTTTGCACTTAATCTACGTTGAGTGATAGTGAAAAAATTTGCAATATCACTAAATTTTTTTAGTGGTAGTTAAAAAAATAGCAATCATCACTAAGGCCCGTTTTCACAACTTACCGATAGCTAAAGGTAAGATTTTATCGGCCGTATAAAAAGTGTTCCATTATAACAACTTTACTTTAACCTACCAGTACTAAAATTCTGTAACTTTTTAACGACAAAAAATTGTCGTTAAGTAGTCAAAATTCGTTAGCTAACGAAAGTTGTCGTTAAGAGCTATTCTGTAATGAAATCTTTACAATTTTTATCGGCAAAAAATGTCGGTAGCTAACGACACAAAAAAAGTTCTTGTTAAATAATAACGACAATAAATGTACTGTTAACAGATTAAAAATAAAGAGAAAAAAGCCAATTTTTAACACAGAAAAAGTAAGAAAGTATAGTCGATCAAGTCCGACTCTACATTGCAGTATTTGGGCGATCATGTTTCCGCCAAAAAGAGCATGTTGTGAGGTTAATATTCACATTAGACATTTTTGTGCCAAATATTATCTAAGTATCTACTACCATTATTAGTGTATTCGTATGGGAGCTGTGGTCAAATATGGACCGATTCTAAAAAAATTTGTTCTGGTGATTTATGTAGGTTGCGACAAAATATTTTTGGATCTTATTCAACTCAAATGTATATAAAACAAGATGGCTATCAATAGGCACAAAACCCTATTTCGGAAAGAAGTTTTCATGTGGGCTAAAAATTAAATAAATGCTCTCACCATTATAAAAAGGCTTCGACCTTGTGACAATAAACGCATATGTGCCAAATTTTATAAAATTATTTTTAAAATTGCGACCTGTAATTTGCACACAAGATTATCTTGTACAGACAACCAGCCATCCTGATAGAAGGGCGGGCTTCGTTAAATGGATTCTGACATTGTTTCTGAGTTAATCGATATACTAAAAGGCAGGCCCAGAACCTTTATTTAAATGTGTTACACACATTCGTACAAACACATAATATCCTCTTCACATACAGTAGTGTAGGTATAAAAAGTAAGAGCAGAATGTTGTGCTACAGTGGCTCAGTCACCTGGAAATTTTTCCCTATGTATAAAAAGATTTAACACCAACATATTTGTTTAGAAATATAATCAATATTTACACGTTTTCATTCATGTTTTGTTAAAATAAATGCAATAAAGCAAATTTATTTTGTATTTTTTATTAATTTTAAAAATTTTTTACTTTGACGTTCTTATATTTTTATTGATATTTGTCGTCAATATCTCTAAACAAAAATATTTGTTTATTTAAAATACAGAATAACAAATTCGTTAAAGTAACCGAGATTTCTCGTTAATTAACGATATCGGTAGTTAAATTCAAAAAGTTTCAGCATTGAGGTACAGGTAGGATTAACCTTAATCTACTTTATCGCTCACTTAAGGTTAAAGTGAAGTTTTAATAATGGAACACTTTTTAACGGGCCATTTAAAGTCTACTTTAAGCTATCGGTAAGTTGTGACAACGGGCCTAAAGCTGATAAAAAAGAGTGCAAACTAATATTTTTGCAGTTTTATTTAGTGATAGTGCACTGCTGATTTAAATCAATATTTAGTGCACTACCCCCAACTATGATGATAGTCCATGAGTCCCAAATAGAGTATACTCTAGACATTTTTTCCTTATAAACGTTGGTGTAGGGTATCAAATGGCCGAGCTTAATCGACTATACTTTATTAATTGTTTTATTGAATAAAAAGGTGTTATAATAGGTGTTATCCCGTACTCAACTTTGGGAGCCCGCGGGATCCCAATCTTACCGAAAACTGTCCCCGTACTCAAAGTTTGGTAAAGTGAGAGAGCTTTAAAGAGAAAAATATTCTTCTTCTTCTCGCACGAAGTAGCCCGTACTTTTTCTTTGGGCTGATTGGGAAAATTGTTAAACAATCAGCTGTGACAAAAAATAAACAATAAAAACTACAAACAAGTATAACCAAAAATAATAAAATTAAAACTATTAATAAAATAAACAAAAGAAAATGTTAAAAAAATGTAGGTACATGTTTTAATTTTACTTTTGTACATGCTAATGCGTCATTTATGTATTTTTTTGAACGTTTTCATTGTAACGTTTGCTTTTGGGGTTAAAATTTGGTTTTTATTGTTCCCATACCTTGTACATTTTTGTCTATTAGTGAGAAAAATTCTTGTTTAATCTCATTTTACCGAACTTTACCCAAAAAGTAAGGGATCGCACCTAATGTTTACTACACTGAAAATAGTTCATGACTAAAAATACAAAATATTTTTTTGTAAATTATTGTTTGTGCAATGAACAAAATTTTTGTATTTATTACAAGGTTTTTGTATTTCGATTTCGCAAAAGAATTTAGTTAAAATACAAAATTTGTAAAATATACAAAACAGGTTTTGTAACGTAAAATGACTGCAATCAACAAATTATTAGTAAATTTTACAAAGTTTTTTGTTGTTAAAAATTTTCCCGAACCTTTTGTAAAAGAATAAATAAAACACGTGGTAAGACACGATAAAAACAATTTAATATTAATAAATCTGGCGCTTCCAAAATTTAAATCTAAATTTAAAGAGGATGAAGAGCATAAGCTTTGGATTTTTGTAAAGGAAAACAAATGTTGCGACTCCAGTACGTAAATATTTATTTTTTCAATATTTTATATTAACTTATAATTCTTTAATTAATTTTTCTAGATACAAAATACCTTATTGTATTAACACTCATACAATCGTTACTTCCACCTTCAATACTCAAATCAAAAGCATCAAAATCGGGAAATTAGTTTTTTAGTAATATGGAGATAAAACAAGGATTTATTTCATTTGCACCTACAAACGAAGCCTATAAGGAACAGTTGGATACAAAAGCAAAATTCAAAGCAGACAAATTTTTTATTGATTTCGATAATATCAAATACAAAGTTTTTGGTATAATAAAAGCTATTGACATCTGCTTCAAGGCATACCATTTATTCCATATTAAATACCCCGATTCTTGCGTTCATATGTGGGATTTCATTAGCTTGCAATTTTATAATGCAGAAAATACTCCTGTCAACCCGACTACGCAAAGTTTATATAAAACCGTTCAAGAAGGTGAGTAGTTAGCAATTCAATGGTACTTATGGTTAGAAAAGTCTTTTTCTTTCAGGTTTTGTTCCATTTACACTTCTTCCAGAAATTCAACCTTTATATGTGCAAATTTATGAATTAACATTTACTTTTATTATTTTGTATTAAGTTTTTTATTATTACATTAAATGTATTACTTTCTAGTTTTTTGTAACCTAATATATATATGTTCCCGAAGATGCTATAAGGAGCATAGGGCCCCTTTGTAACCTAAGCCTCAAGTAATTAATCACACATTATTTAAAATATAATAACTGAATTCATTTTTTAAAATAAAATAAGTAAAAATAAAAAAAAAATTATTTTATTTAAATCTTAAACCAAACCTTTTTTTATTTTCAAAAATTATTACAAGATATTTTGTACATTTTACAAAAAAATTTGCGTATAGAAACGAAAAATTTTGTAAATAGTGCAAAAAATTTGTAAATAAACTTCCATTAATTTTGAACTATTTACAAATTATTTTTTGTACTGAAACAAAAATTTTGTAAATTGTACAAACGAAGGCCGTAGCGGGCCAGAAAATGCATTACATTCTGCTGGTGTCTAATAATTGTAAATTTTTCTGCACCTAAAATATACCTCATTGCTTTCCAAAGGAAAGCTAAGGTAAAGTATAACAAGAAAATACAATATAATAGTCTGGTAGTGTATAAAGTCATATCTGAAAAATTGAAGGAATAGAACTATTACAAAAAAGCTTTATAAAATACATAACTGAAATTTAGCTCATAGAATAAATTCGAAAAATGAAAAATGTTTAATATAATATAAAGTAAATTTCGGAAGGAAATAATTCCCAGTTTCTATTTGTTAAAATTGTTGAGTTAAATACATTCAATTTATAAAGTATCACTATCCAGTGTGACACAAAGAATGCTGACGAAGGCCGTAGCGGGCCAGAAAATGCATTACATTCTGCTGGTGTCTAATAATTGTAAATTTTTCTGCACATAAAATATACCTCATTGCTTTCCAAAGGAAAGCTAAGGTAAAGTATAACAAGAAAATACAATATAATAGTCTGGTAGTGCATAAAGTCATTTCTGAAAAATTTAAGGAATAGAACTATTACAAAAAAGCTTTATAAAATACATAACTGAAATTTAGCTCATAGAATAAATTCGAAAAATGAAAAATGTTTAAAAAATATAAGCAAATTTATTGTTCAACGTTATAAATAATTAAAGTGAACACTGTTGTTGTTGCATATTAGTTGTAAGCAGAAAAAGTGAGAAGAAGACTTTTCAAATTAGTAGCAGCCCGCTGCCGGAGACTGCCGGAAACATGCAAAACATACTATTTTACCAATTTATCAATTTTATTTACTTCTTTTTGTGAAAAAAATCTTATTGTTAAAAAAATTTTATAAAAAAATTAAGCTTTTAGCAACTATATTTATTTCCAATAAAAAAACAAGAGCTGTAAGCTGCTTGGTTTTTTTTTTTCAATAAAAAACCGATATCATTGGTTTCTGTGACACCTAAAACCGACAGTAATTTTAGTTCGAACAAAAAACCGACAACATTGAATTTCATGACACCAACGTATTTTTTATGTCGGTTTCAAATCCAATACCGATAAGATTGGTTTCTATGACACCCCTGATTAACTTATGCGCTTAATACGAGTTTTTGTACATTTTTTAAATATTGCTGGCTATTCTTGAAAACGCGTCGAAAAAGTGAAAATTTTTATCAAAAAAAAATTTATTTTTGTTTATCATACATTTCTAAAATGGAATAAATGTGAGAATTTTAACGGTAAATTGTGTGAACGATAGAGTTGCAAACTTTTCAGTTTCTCATTACCTATTTATTTTTTGTTTTTAAATTATGGCCCTTATTATGTAAAACGCAACGCCAAAGAATTACATTGAAAGCAAAACAAATTCATAAATATTTTGTATATTTGTTGTGGCTTTCTACAATCGCTCACGTACCGTTTTAAAAATTTCAACGCCACAAGTCGTTTGAAATTTTAAAACGCAAAAAGAATTTCTGTAGAAAGCAACAACAAAATTACAAAATATTTATGACTTTATTTTTGCTTTCAATGTAATTCTTTGGCGTAACGTTGCGAATTATATAATTAGGGCCTATGTTTCTTACTACACCATTTCCAATTGTATATCAGAATTTTCTAACTATATTTGCATGTATATGTTGATGTCGACATGTTATCGATATTTAAAAAAAAAAACTATTGCTCATCCCTATGTATTTTGACAGTAAATTAATTTATTTTTTAAATTTTCGTGTAAAATGTTATTTTTGTTTGACTCTGAAAGTAGTGATGAAGAAAATAAAGAAATGCTAAAGCTTCAGAGGAAAGTTATTAAGACAAAGATCATCCATTTTCAAATTGCCGGACAACACGTGAGTAATAAAACAATTTGGTTTGTATTTGTGAAAATTTATACGAACAATTTGTAAATTTGTTTTTTATATAGATTCATTGAGTATTTTCGATTAAGCATTTAAGTTTGTTTTGAAAAAAATTGAGCCGTCAATGAGGAGTATAACTCGCTCATCATCAATCTCCAACACAATCAAATTGGCAACTATTGGAAATGGTCGAAATTTAAAAATTTATAATTTTAAAAAATTTTCTAGCCAAACCTTTTGCCAACCCTCGCTGTCTCTAATTGGTGGTCCCATTGAATTTAATTTTGTTGTTATTTCCTCCCATTCTTTTTTGATATTGTTAGGAGTTGAGCTGCGTTGAAATCCTTTTGCCAAACTGGGCTTATTTTCAAGTTCAGCAATAAGGGTTTCAAATTGTTTTAAAATTGTTACTTTAATTTTTTTTTCCATTTTTTTTATATTTTTTTTAATTTTTTTTTTTAAATATATTGTAAAAACTTTGTCACAATTTTACTAGACGACGTACAGTAGCGCCCGTAGAGCAAACGAGGTTGCAAAAATCAAAATTTTCATGAGCACCGACGAAGTTTTGAATAAACTCATGTTATAGGAAACTTTTCAACGATTTCAAATCTGCCACTCTTAATAATATCACATTTTTAGTTTAGAAGATATAGCCGTTCAAAGTTGACCGACTTTCGGTTTTCAAAAAAACACACAATTTTTAGTAAATTTGTTGCGATTTCAGGTGTAATATCACGAAAAATAGGTAACGAATCGCCTTATTTTTTGTTTGTATTGATTGATGCATTTATTAAATGTGTAATGATAAAAAAAAAATGAACTGTTTGCTTTGTGTTTCTCCTGGTAAATCACTATTTAAAAACTATCCGTTTTTTCACTATTTTTCAACTTTGACGGAAAATAACAAAAATCTATATTTTTCTATATTTGCCATATTTGCAAAATCTGTTCTTTGATTATTTCTTTACATAATTCAAAAATTTTATCTGCCCGTACGTGCCCGTTTGGCTTCTAGAGGTAAAAAAGGTTAAAAAGACATGGTTGCCATACTAATATTGCGGTTTAATAAAATTCTTTAATTTGGCCCCTACAGCGCGTAGGATGCTCCTAGATGGGTCAAATGTATGACCAACCCCACTTTATTATTTATTGCCGAATTTCGGTTTTTTTAGTTATTTCAATAAACTAAACCATTTTTGAGTTACGCGAATATATGCTGTGCAGCGCCTTACATTTTCGAAATAACGGTATATCTTGAAAACAAGAGCTAATTTAAAAAAACGGTTAGCACCACTGAATTCAGCGTCCCCAATTAGGGTGAAATGCCAGGTGCGCGGCTGGTCTGTTTTTTGCAACTTGCACAGTGTACTTATTGCTCAAAATTACAATATTAAAATTCTATTTTAATATTATTTTTTTAAAGGTTGCGAAAGGAAAAAAATCATATCTTAAAAAAAAAAAAACACCTCCTTCAAAGTTTCAGAATTTTTAAAGAACAGTTTGAGGTATTATACAAAAAAAAATCAGCCAAATAAAAAAATAGGTTTTTGACTTAGTCCGTTTTTAAAATTTAACATTTTGCAGATATTACATTTTTCAAAAAAAAATTTATTTTTTCAATATATGGTTTGTAGCCCCAAGTATTCTCTTTAAAATGACATTAAAATCATCTTCGTATGTCAAGTAGTTTTCGAGTTATTGAAGAAATAAGCTCAACACATTCGGCTAATTCGGCGAAATTATGACATTTTGAGTATGACATAACTTTTGAAAAAAAAATTTTAAAATTTTTTTTCGTTCATATATGTTCCTTATAAGATAAAAGGAACATTCTCACCAAATTTCATTAAAATCGGAAGGGGTCGTGTCCCACTCTTGGTCGTTTTGACATGGAATTACCCATATACCGAAAATACAGAAAATTGAAAAAATAAATTTAAAAAAAAAAAATTTTTTTTTTTAATTTGTTGGGTAATAATTTAGAACCCTAAAGAAAAAAAAAATAAAAACAATCTAAAAATGTAAAAATAATTTTTTTTTAGGTACCATAAAATTGATTTTTCTACTAATTTTAACTTTGATAACCCATAAGTAGGCCCCTACACAGCGTAGCACCCTTTTCAAATGCACATTTCATAGGCTGAACAGTTATCTATCATATGCTGTTTAAACTGTTCAATTACCTTATTCGGTTCAAAAGATATGATTTTTGCAACGAAAAAACTCAAATGGCGCCACTGTGCGACGGTAAAAAACTTTGTCGACAAAATCAAAGCCAATTCGTGTCAACGTCGGCGTTAAATTGTCTTCATTAATACAAAATCTTTGTCAATAGTTATCGGTTATCGTAAATATTGACGGCGGTAATGCCCATGACTGCGGTGTCGACGTCATTTAAGTCGACATTGGCTTTAGCAATAAGGGGGATTGTATGTATGTAGGCCGAAACTAAATTTATTTACCCCGGCTTGGCCAGTATTTTTTTTATAATTTTTTTATTTTTATTTTAATCGGTTCCTTTTTTTAAGTTGTGAATGGAATTGCGTTTTAAGAAAAAATAGAATAATAATAAAAATATTAATTTTTTTATTTTCAGTTTTTGCTTCAATTTTATTTAAAGAAATTTTCGTTTAATTAAGTTTTGATTATTCAATTCTATGGTATTTTTACAAAATATCTTAAGTCAAAATTAAAAAATTGAAAAAATGGTGTTAATCGTTCGAATTTTCATTAAAAAACATTTTTGCTTACGTTTTTAAAATTTTGTATTATGAACAAAATTTTTTGTTTAATTTCGGTTTATTTTATTCTTTAACAAAAATGCTTTTTTCACCGATTTTATTTTAATCTTTTGTGCTCTCTTATCTCCACTTATGATGTTTTGTCAAAATGCCGCAGAATTATTTTATTTTAATCAACTTTGAACTAAAATTTAATTAAATTATTTTATTTAACTTTTGTGTATCAAAATTGTAACAGTTTTAGGTTTCTTATCAGCTTGACTATGATTATTTTGACAAAAACCTCTTAACCAATTATTGATGTACAGGTTTTTCTAAAAATGAGCACACATATATAAAGCTGAGAAAATTTCCTTTTAAACAAGCCCTCTTGCAGCGATAAAGGTCAACTATTCACCAATTTCAATAAATATTTCCAAAAAAGTATAATTTTTTTCAGATTTTCTGAGCACCAAACTTTCAAGTCCAAAACCGGAAGCTCGATTTTGATTTTCGAACCATGGTTTCTTTAGGAAAAGTTCTTAGAATTTTCCGTAGATTACGATTTTGCTATACGCTTGGTGGGCAAAAAAATTGACCCACTCTAATATACATACAATATTTTAATATTGAAAAGGGGATATATAGCTCTGAATTAATTGTACCCATCACTTTTACTATTAACCATTACATATTACTTGTTATTACAACTTTTTAATAGCGCCTTTTTATTTTTATGAAACCATTTTCTCTTACTTGAATAAAGTCTATTAAAGCAACAAGAAACAAATGTATGTATCTCCTTTAGATAAATGAGAAGGATTAAAGCTCAATGCGGCAGGTGTTTAAATTAAAATATTGATTTGAAATATTTACAAAATCATTTTCTTGCTATGTTTAACCATTTAAAAGGTATGAACTGCATTCAAAAAAGGGGTAAGGTCAAATAAGGAGCAGTCTCATATACATTTAGCATTGAAATATTAATTTAATATTGTATCAGAATTTTTCATTTATTGTAATTTGAACTTAAGAATTGAATAAACTTATTTTATAATTAATATTTTGGGTTGAACTTAAACCATAACAAAAACAAAACTGAGAGCGCCATCTTTCTCAGTAAAGCTTCGATTACACTACGTGACAATTTTTTGACCAAATGAATTTGACGCCTTATCTTTATGTAAAAATATCCGCTGAATCCAAATATGAAGTCAGAATTGTCAAAAGTAGAACAGTTTTTGAGATATTTCATAATAACCGTTATTTGTGTTTTTAAAAAAGATGCTGTGACTGAAATGCAAATATCCAAAAAAATAAAATTTTAGCCTATTTCAATACGAACATTTTGTGCCCAATAGGATCCTGATCGGTGCAAAAATGACAAAGTTACAGAAGATTAATTGAATTAACCCATAACAAATAAATATACAAAGCTAAATTTTTATTAACAAAAATTGCTTGAAATTATTGAATTTCTATGTGTGTTAATTTACTAAATCTTCTGTAGCTTTGTCATTTTTTTAATCTAATCTAATCTAATCTAATCTAATCTAATCTAATGTCGCATTTAATAAAACATTAGGATTTTTCAATCATTGGTTTAATGAAAATAACTTGAAAAGAGCAAAATTGAACAAAATCATAAAATTTTCAATGAAGCTTGAACTTTTGTCACCTGTAACTCTGTCATTTCTTCTCCAATCTTCACTAGCAATTCATGGTTATTTAAGA
Source organism: Pollenia angustigena (assembly GCA_930367215.1). Lineage (NCBI taxonomy): Eukaryota > Metazoa > Arthropoda > Insecta > Diptera > Polleniidae > Pollenia > Pollenia angustigena. The sequence goes on from OV884060.1 coordinate 202,406,801, forward strand.
AATTTTATAACCTTTCACTAGAAAAAAAGAATTACATAATCCGTTTAAAATTTTTGAAGATATTTGCATTTCAGTCACATCATCTTTTTTAAAAACACAAATAACGGTTATTTTGAAATATCTCAAAAACTGTTCTACTTTTGACAATTCTGACTTCATATTCGGATTCAGGGGAAAGTTTTACATAAAGCTGTCAGATTCATTTGGTCACGACTTTGTTGAAATTTTTTCACGTAGTGTTATCGATACAATGCAAAACAAACATTTAGGATGTTTTCCTAAACGCTTCTTGCATTGTAGTCATACATGGCAACATGTTCTTAAATGCAACCATAAACATTTTGACAATGCATTTAGTTCCGAAATGCAACTTTGTAGTTGTCACTGCGCAGAGAAAAGCAAATAAAGCAGTTAAAATAATGTAGTTGCAAACCATATTCATATACAATACAATGTAAGTGAAAATTTAAGTACACAATGCATCAATACGGTATTGATACATTGCGAACACACGTTTAGGAAAACAGCCTTATTGATTTAAAAGCTGTAATTGTTGACTTAAGGGTTACTAGATCAGTGATTTCTGCCAGTGTGCGCCGAGGTCAAATTTGTAAAAATGAAGACTACAAAGCCGTATATAAAGACAAAATTTCGAGAGCAAACCCTATTTTGGACCCGGCAAAAAGAAACGCATTGCTGCCATTTTACACTAAAAGAAATGGCTTCATAAGCTTTTCTGTAGACAATGTCTTGACTTCATTATTGAATGGAATCCGTATTTACTTAACAGCGGATGCGAAATTTGTGCATTGCTTTTATTTGTGATGGTTGGTTTGTCAACGCATTGCTTTTAGTGATGCTTTGCAACGCTGCATTTAAGAAGTCAGCCTATGTTATAAAGTTAAGATTCATATAGGACATTTTTGTGTCGAATATTATTTAAATATCAACATCTATATGAGATTTGTTCGCCTTAATGGAAAGGGTGTGTACATGGGACAGGCGCGGATCCAGCTTGAGCCTTAGGGGGGGGGAAATTTTTTATGATACAAAAAAAATTTGTTTTTAAAAGTTTATTAAAAGCAATTTGTGTCTATTATATTAAAAAAAATCAACAATAAGGTTAAATAAAATATTCAATATAAATTAAAATAAACTAATCTTTTTAAATAAGCAATTTATGATTTCCTTGTGAGGCAAATTTAGATAGTACAGTCTATGTTCAGTTTGTCATTGTTGATCCGAGCCATGTTTTTATTCGACGAGGGTAGGAAATGACCTCTCGCTCGTAGCATTACTTACGAGCATTGAAACGAAAATTTGAAATATTTTTCTTAGATTTGGGTAGATATCTTCATCACAGTTTATTAAAGCATCTACAACGTTATCTGATAGATTTTCAGATAATTTCCATGTTTGTTGCCAATGCTACAGTTCAGGCTCAAGTTTAGATGTTAGATAGTGTTTATCTCGAGTTGTGGTTTTAAAAGTTTTATATCTGTTTATGACTTGATTACACTTTGAGTAGAAGTTTTGGTATGTTCAATACATTAAAGATATCTATTGGAAAGGTGTTTTGAGATCTTCTAAAATAAATTCAATAAGAGAATGAAACCTACAACTCGGTAGAAATCTTCAACATTTTGGATGTAATTATTTCGTTCAAATCTTGTTTTTTAGGTTGGAACCTCGATTTGAACGCAAATAACTTTAACTTTTTTCAAAATCACTTTAAATTGTTCTTCGGCTTTATTTCTTTTTTCTTCAAGGCACATGATTAAAGTTTTGATAAGGCTTGATCCTTTTTGAAGATCTATATCGTGCTTTTGTAAAATGATACTAAGCGGCTGTGTTACAATAAGTATCACACTTAATATGTTTATTCCGCAAATAAATTCAAAAGTTCTAAGTGAGTTCCTTAATATAAGGCTCTTGATGAAGTATCTCTACCTTTCCACTCAGATATGTTTTCCAAAGCTTCTACTATATGATGTACACTTGTTGCAAAGTGTAAAGCTGAGTCGTGACGGTCCACCCATCTTGTCTCGCATAATGTAGAGAGTTTGGCTCCCATATACTTTAGTAAAAACGTGTTTTGCCTGATTTACGGGAAATAGCAAGGCGTTTGTTTCGCATTTGTCGCGGTTTCCAGAATTTTTAAACAGCTCCATTTTCTGCTGACATCAAACGACACCCATCAGTTTCAACTCCTATACAGTTTTTTAGGTCAAGACTAAAATTTGTCAAAGTTTTAAGAACTGTTGATGATAGTGCCATCGCATCAATTGACACATCAGCGTCATAATCAATATCCTGTGAAGGCTCTTCAAATGCTTTTACAACAAAGCCAAAACAATTCTTCCCTAACAACTTTTTGTTGTATGTTGAAATATTTTAAAGATAAGGAAATCTGGCTTTTCCGCGACAAATCCTTGCGTTCGTCAAAAATTATCAAATAGGAATTTTTTTCATATAACTCATATATATGTATGTACATAAATATTACAAATACTAAGGCTTTTTAATAATTCAACCGCACGCATTATCAAGTTAAACGTTTACTCTTTGGTTATACATAGATGGCACCTGCTGGGATTGAATGTAGAATAATAACCCAGTAAAAACTTCGCCTACTTTTTCAAAATGAATAGCTTCTTTAACTCATTATTTTGTAGCTTTCTTCTATAACTACATCTATAACAACTTCTATAACTACTTTTTTCTGGATGTGTGCAGGTAAAAAAATAATGACTTACTTTTTAATGCGTTCATTTTGGGACATCCCTTGTAAAATTCATTGGTTCTTTCAGTAGAACTGTAAGTAGTGCTCTTATGTTTTTCTGATTACTCAACACATTATTTTGTAGGCGAAGTTTTTACTGGGAAGTATTTGAATACATTAAACTAGATGTTTCATTGAAAATATCTAATAAATAACTATTAGGATGAAGATTTGGATACTTATTGAAAATTTGGTTAGAGATTCAATAAAAAAACAAAAAAATACTTATTGAAAATTTCGTTAGAGATTCAATAAAAAAAACAAAAAAAAACCTTGCTGGGATTTCCAAAAATTGTGTACATTAAAAAAAGATAATATTAATGGGTATTCTTGTATTATCGAAATAAACAAAACATATTTTTATAATTTACGGGGGGGAAATTTCCTTATTTCACCCCCCCTGAATCCGCGCCTGACATGGGACATATGGTAATAATGGGAATACCAGTACAGATGCCAAGACATATAAGGTATTATAAAGTTATCGTTACCAAATTGTATGTTAATACCAACATTTATAAATACGTTATTTCATTTTGAGTTATTTAAGACTATTCCGGATAGAAGTTTTTATGGGCCCATGTAACATTATGGATCGATTTTCACCATTTTAAATAGGATTAGTCCTTTTATCAATTGAGACGTGCATATGTATGTATGTGCCATACCTATATATATGACCTATACTTTGCGCACAAAGTTACTTGGAAAGATAACCAGCCAGCGTGACTTACAGACATTGTTATATCGACTGAGAAAGTGATTATGACTCAAACGTAGGGATGCAACATCGTCCTGAAAAACATCGATGCTTAAAAACATAAAGGGTTTTAAAGCTTCGTTCACAATCAAAGAAACATTTTCACTTGGTGTTCATAATAGAGCAACAATTTCTTTTGCAACCACACACATTTTGCCTTAATAAACCGTTTGCAAATTTTAGCCTCAACAATATTATGCATTTATTATTATTTTTTACAACATTACATATGTTAAAATTTTCATTTAAAACTAAATAAAATTATTTTAAACATCAGAAACAATTTCATACAAATTGTTGCTGAAGTTCTATTTGACTCAATTAAAAAAAAAAAACTTCAGTTACATTTTTGTTTTTAAAATGAAAGGAAAATGTATGAAATACTTTGGGAAGAAATAAGATAGAAGAAAAACGAAATTTTTGCTCTGATTGTGAACAAAGCTTTAAGCTACGTTTTTTCTTCTATCTTTTTTCTTCCCAAAGTATTTCTATATTTTCCTTTCATTTCAAAAACAAAAATCTAACTAAATTTTTTTTAAAAATGTACCTAAAGTGGAGTCAACTAGAACTTCATTCAGCAACAATAGTTTTATTTAGTTTTGAAGGAAAATTTTAACAAAATGTTTACAAAAATAAAAATAAATGCATAATATCGTTGTGGCTAAAATTTGCAAACGGTTTCTTGATGCAAAATGTGTGTAGTTACAAAAGAAATTGTTGCTCTGTTATGAACATCAAGTGAAAATGTTTTTTGATTGTGAACGCAGCTTTAATTGAAAAAATACAAATTAAACATGGTAAAAATATTATAAAAAAATTTAAATAAATGAAAATTTTGAATGGACGATGTGGATGTTTTTTTAGTGTTGACGCCGCACAGTGGCTGAAAATTTTATTTCATTGGCCAAAAGTCCAATTTTTGTTTGTCACCGATTTCAAAAATTTTAATTTGATTTAATAGTAAACATATTAAAACTAAGGCAGCCAAAAAATTTGGTCAAAATATTGGTAATTGTGGGTGTGACATGTTGTTAAACACAACTTTTTTTTTTGTAATTCAGAAAAAAGTATTTTTTTTAATATTTAATCCGAAAGAAATTATCATTGCACAAAAACTATAAGCGATAATGACCTGCTTGCTTTTCTGCTAGGTTGGTGGTCTTGTTATCTTTAAAAAGGTAATATATGCGACTGTTGTGTTATTTATATTTGAGATGCTAGGACATATTTTCTAAACTACTATATTTTTGTCAAATTTCAACTTTAGTAGAATAGAACTTTTGCGGCCCAAAAGGGACCAAGAAGGTGAAACCACTAATGGAAAGGTGAAAGAGTTTTCTTTTACCCTGTATATACTCTTGTACCCGTTTGGACCCGTCTGTTTAACACTTTTTTTAATTTTAATGAAATTACTCAAAAAAAAATTTTTGCGGCCCAAAAGGGATTAAGAAGGTAAAACCACTGATAGAAAGGTAATTTTAATGAAATTACTCAGAAAAAAAAATGTTTTTTTTATTTCTTCCTTTTTTTAAATCAAGCTCAAGGTCAGGTTAAGAAAAATATATTTTAATTTATTTTATCCAATATTTCGCTGCCACAATGGACAGCTTCTTCAGGGATCTTAAGTTTATAAATTTTAAACAAATTTTTATAAAACAAAATTTAAATTAAATTACAAAAATTGACAACATGAAAAATAAATAGTAAAAATAATACACAGGAAACAAAATTATTCTATTACATTTTTCAAAACTTATTCAATTTCCTATCTTATTCTTATAAATTAAATGTCTGTAATTTTGAGCTACATTGTCTGTATCGGTTTTAAAATTAATTCTTTGTTCTATTGGTGTGTTAATTATTTGTAACATTTCTAACATGAAGCGTCGCTTGTAGTTTGTTTCTGTATTTAAAACTGTTGTATTTTCGAAATCTGGTGTATGTCTTGAATGTGCACAATGTGAAGACAATGCAGTTTTTTGAGAAGATATATTTTTGTATTTTTGATCAGATCTATGTCCTGCTAGTCTAGTTTTTAATTTGTTTTTCGTAGTACCTATATATACCTTATTACATATCTCATTCTCTTTACCCTTGCAGGGAATTTTATAAATAATATTAAATCTATCTAATTTCTCTGTTCTATCTTTCATTTTACTAAATAATCTATCTAATGTATTATATGTCCTATGAGCCATCCTATAATTATTAATGTCATAAATATTAGAGTTTTCCAGTCGTTCAGAAATCACTGGTACATAAGTTAAAGACTTATAAACCTTAGGTTCAGTAACCGTAGTCCCATTACCTTCGCTATGTTCTTTGTACTGTCCAATCAATCTACAAATCAATTCTCCTGGGAAATTATTATCCTCTAAAATATTTTTGATTTTTATTTTATTTTTTCTATGAAAAACTATATCGCTAATATTTAAAACTTTATCTATAAGATTTTTGGCAGTATTTATAATAACTCTTCTCGGATGTTTTGAATAATAATTAATAATTCTTCCGGAAGAAATTGGCTTCTGGTACCAATCTACTAATAACATATTCCCCTTTCTTATAATTAATGTGTCTAAATATGGAAGCTTATGATCACATTCCTTTTCAATTGTAAATTTAATATCCTGGTGAAAAGAGTTAAATATGTTTAACATGTTTTCTATTTCACATTCTGAAATAATACAAAATAGATCATCTACATATTTTGTTATAATTTTTGGTTTAGTAGTTAATCCTCTAATACAAGTATCTAGAAGCTCCTCCATAACTATATCTGCTACAACTGGAGAAGCTGGAGAACCCATAGGTAATCCTTTTTGTTGAGAATATATTTTGTTATTATATTGAAAATATCTACTATCATCTATGCAAAATTTGAGAATCCTTAAAAATAATTCTTTTTCAATAGTCGTATGTTCCCTAATTATATTCCATTTGCCTTCTATAATACTTAAGGCTACATCTATAGGAATACTAGGGAATAATGAGATTACATCCAAAGAAATGATCTTCTCTTCCTTTTCTATCTTGATGTTTTTAATCCTATCTTTAAATTGTAATGAGTTCCTAACATTGTATACTGAATTTTCTGTTATCTTTCTAAGAATTCCTGTTATATACCTGCTAAGTTCATGAGATGGAGCATTGATGCTCGAACAAATTGGTCTTAAAGGAAATGATTCCTTATGGACTTTAGGAACTCCATATAATTTGGGTGCCGTAGAAGTTGTTGTTTTAAGACGTTTTCTCTCCAATTGTGATATTATCTCCAATTTAAAAAGTTTATCTACTATATCATTATTAGTCTGTTGTAATTTAACCGTTGGGTCTTTTGTCAATATTCTATATGTGGAATCATCATTAAGAATATCATTCATTCTTGAACTATAGTCCTGTTTATTCATCGCAACTGTAATATTGCCCTTATCTGCATTTAGGATTAAAATGTTGCGGTTAATTTTCAAAAAATTTTCAGTTTTCTTAACATTGTTAAGAATAAACTTGTCTCTATGAGATAATTTCATTTTATTCATATGATCATCAATTATGGTAGTAAGTCTAATCCTTGCTATTTCCTGTTCTTCTCTTCCCCTAATAGTCTGAACAAAATCTTCTCCATCTGCTATCATCTTAATAACTGGAAAGTGTTTTTTTGTGATAGGTAATGCATGTTTATTTCCTAATGAAAGAGTCCATTGTGTATCTATTGGAATGTCAATATCTGTTTTGTTTATGAACCACTTTTTGTTAAATTTAATACCTAATTCTTTTTTCTGTAATTCAACTAGATGATTGAACTTTCTCTTGTGTATATCTTTAACCTTACTATTTAGTTTTAAAGCTAATCTATCTTCATGTCTTAAAAAATCTTTAATTACATCATCTGTAAAATATGTCCTTAAATTAAACTCTATATGTTCTAATTGTTTCTTGTTATTTACTAATAAATAGTGTTTTTGTTTAATACTTAGACTAAGAATCTTGTTTTGCATTATCCAAATATTTCTTGAAATTGATTTTTGTAAAAATTTTGGTCCATTTTCCTCAAAAAGATTGAAATAATTTTTAGTGGAATTCTTAATAAATTTAGGAATTATACCTGAATTGCGGCAACGAATTAAAAATGTAATATTCGCCTTTAATTTAATGTTTCTGTCTCTCAATGTTTTATATTTATTTATTACTCTTCTCGTCTCCTGATTCCTTTTAAGAATATTGTAATTCATATCGTATTCCCTAGTGTATTATTATTTCTTCTTAAATTTATTTTTGATTCTTCTTGAAATCCGTTTTCGTTCTGCGTGCTCTTTATTTCACAAATTATTTAGTCTATTTTTTCGACCTTTTAATTTTATTTCTTCCTTTTTTTAAATCAAGCTCAAGGTCAGGTTAAGAAAAATATATTTTAATTTATTTTATCCAATATTTCGCTGCCACAATGGACAGCTTCTTCAGGGATCTTAAGTTTATAAATTTTAAACAAATTTTTATAAAACAAAATTTAAATTAAATTACAAAAATTGACAACATGAAAAATAAATAGTAAAAATAATACACAGGAAACAAAATTATTCTATTACATTTTTCAAAACTTATTCAATTTCCTATCTTATTCTTATAAATTAAATGTCTGTAATTTTGAGCTACATTGTCTGTATCGGTTTTAAAATTAATTCTTTGTTCTATTGGTGTGTTAATTATTTGTAACATTTCTAACATGAAGCGTCGCTTGTAGTTTGTTTCTGTATTTAAAACTGTTGTATTTTCGAAATCTGGTGTATGTCTTGAATGTGCACAATGTGAAGACAATGCAGTTTTTTGAGAAGATATATTTTTGTATTTTTGATCAGATCTATGTCCTGCTAGTCTAGTTTTTAATTTGTTTTTCGTAGTACCTATATATACCTTATTACATATCTCATTCTCTTTACCCTTGCAGGGAATTTTATAAATAATATTAAATCTATCTAATTTCTCTGTTCTATCTTTCATTTTACTAAATAATCTATCTAATGTATTATATGTCCTATGAGCCATCCTATAATTATTAATGTCATAAATATTAGAGTTTTCCAGTCGTTCAGAAATCACTGGTACATAAGTTAAAGACTTATAAACCTTAGGTTCAGTAACCGTAGTCCCATTACCTTCGCTATGTTCTTTGTACTGTCCAATCAATCTACAAATCAATTCTCCTGGGAAATTATTATCCTCTAAAATATTTTTGATTTTTATTTTATTTTTTCTATGAAAAACTATATCGCTAATATTTAAAACTTTATCTATAAGATTTTTGGCAGTATTTATAATAACTCTTCTCGGATGTTTTGAATAATAATTAATAATTCTTCCGGAAGAAATTGGCTTCTGGTACCAATCTACTAATAACATATTCCCCTTTCTTATAATTAATGTGTCTAAATATGGAAGCTTATGATCACATTCCTTTTCAATTGTAAATTTAATATCCTGGTGAAAAGAGTTAAATATGTTTAACATGTTTTCTATTTCACATTCTGAAATAATACAAAATAGATCATCTACATATTTTGTTATAATTTTTGGTTTAGTAGTTAATCCTCTAATACAAGTATCTAGAAGCTCCTCCATAACTATATCTGCTACAACTGGAGAAGCTGGAGAACCCATAGGTAATCCTTTTTGTTGAGAATATATTTTGTTATTATATTGAAAATATCTACTATCATCTATGCAAAATTTGAGAATCCTTAAAAATAATTCTTTTTCAATAGTCGTATGTTCCCTAATTATATTCCATTTGCCTTCTATAATACTTAAGGCTACATCTATAGGAATACTAGGGAATAATGAGATTACATCCAAAGAAATGATCTTCTCTTCCTTTTCTATCTTGATGTTTTTAATCCTATCTTTAAATTGTAATGAGTTCCTAACATTGTATACTGAATTTTCTGTTATCTTTCTAAGAATTCCTGTTATATACCTGCTAAGTTCATGAGATGGAGCATTGATGCTCGAACAAATTGGTCTTAAAGGAAATGATTCCTTATGGACTTTAGGAACTCCATATAATTTGGGTGCCGTAGAAGTTGTTGTTTTAAGACGTTTTCTCTCCAATTGTGATATTATCTCCAATTTAAAAAGTTTATCTACTATATCATTATTAGTCTGTTGTAATTTAACCGTTGGGTCTTTTGTCAATATTCTATATGTGGAATCATCATTAAGAATATCATTCATTCTTGAACTATAGTCCTGTTTATTCATCGCAACTGTAATATTGCCCTTATCTGCATTTAGGATTAAAATGTTGCGGTTAATTTTCAAAAAATTTTCAGTTTTCTTAACATTGTTAAGAATAAACTTGTCTCTATGAGATAATTTCATTTTATTCATATGATCATCAATTATGGTAGTAAGTCTAATCCTTGCTATTTCCTGTTCTTCTCTTCCCCTAATAGTCTGAACAAAATCTTCTCCATCTGCTATCATCTTAATAACTGGAAAGTGTTTTTTTGTGATAGGTAATGCATGTTTATTTCCTAATGAAAGAGTCCATTGTGTATCTATTGGAATGTCAATATCTGTTTTGTTTATGAACCACTTTTTGTTAAATTTAATACCTAATTCTTTTTTCTGTAATTCAACTAGATGATTGAACTTTCTCTTGTGTATATCTTTAACCTTACTATTTAGTTTTAAAGCTAATCTATCTTCATGTCTTAAAAAATCTTTAATTACATCATCTGTAAAATATGTCCTTAAATTAAACTCTATATGTTCTAATTGTTTCTTGTTATTTACTAATAAATAGTGTTTTTGTTTAATACTTAGACTAAGAATCTTGTTTTGCATTATCCAAATATTTCTTGAAATTGATTTTTGTAAAAATTTTGGTCCATTTTCCTCAAAAAGATTGAAATAATTTTTAGTGGAATTCTTAATAAATTTAGGAATTATACCTGAATTGCGGCAACGAATTAAAAATGTAATATTCGCCTTTAATTTAATGTTTCTGTCTCTCAATGTTTTATATTTATTTATTACTCTTCTCGTCTCCTGATTCCTTTTAAGAATATTGTAATTCATATCGTATTCCCTAGTGTATTATTATTTCTTCTTAAATTTATTTTTGATTCTTCTTGAAATCCGTTTTCGTTCTGCGTGCTCTTTATTTCACAAATTATTTAGTCTATTTTTTCGACCTTTTAATTTTATTTCTTCCTTTTTTTAAATCAAGCTCAAGGTCAGGTTAAGAAAAATATATTTTAATTTATTTTATCCAATATTTCGCTGCCACAATGGACAGCTTCTTCAGGGATCTTAAGTTTATAAATTTTAAACAAATTTTTATAAAACAAAATTTAAATTAAATTACAAAAATTGACAACATGAAAAATAAATAGTAAAAATAATACACAGGAAACAAAATTATTCTATTACATTTTTCAAAACTTATTCAATTTCCTATCTTATTCTTATAAATTAAATGTCTGTAATTTTGAGCTACATTGTCTGTATCGGTTTTAAAATTAATTCTTTGTTCTATTGGTGTGTTAATTATTTGTAACATTTCTAACATGAAGCGTCGCTTGTAGTTTGTTTCTGTATTTAAAACTGTTGTATTTTCGAAATCTGGTGTATGTCTTGAATGTGCACAATGTGAAGACAATGCAGTTTTTTGAGAAGATATATTTTTGTATTTTTGATCAGATCTATGTCCTGCTAGTCTAGTTTTTAATTTGTTTTTCGTAGTACCTATATATACCTTATTACATATCTCATTCTCTTTACCCTTGCAGGGAATTTTATAAATAATATTAAATCTATCTAATTTCTCTGTTCTATCTTTCATTTTACTAAATAATCTATCTAATGTATTATATGTCCTATGAGCCATCCTATAATTATTAATGTCATAAATATTAGAGTTTTCCAGTCGTTCAGAAATCACTGGTACATAAGTTAAAGACTTATAAACCTTAGGTTCAGTAACCGTAGTCCCATTACCTTCGCTATGTTCTTTGTACTGTCCAATCAATCTACAAATCAATTCTCCTGGGAAATTATTATCCTCTAAAATATTTTTGATTTTTATTTTATTTTTTCTATGAAAAACTATATCGCTAATATTTAAAACTTTATCTATAAGATTTTTGGCAGTATTTATAATAACTCTTCTCGGATGTTTTGAATAATAATTAATAATTCTTCCGGAAGAAATTGGCTTCTGGTACCAATCTACTAATAACATATTCCCCTTTCTTATAATTAATGTGTCTAAATATGGAAGCTTAAGATCACATTCCTTTTCAATTGTAAATTTAATATCCTGGTGAAAAGAGTTAAATATGTTTAACATGTTTTCTATTTCACATTCTGAAATAATACAAAATAGATCATCTACATATTTTGTTATAATTTTTGGTTTAGTAGTTAATCCTCTAATACAAGTATCTAGAAGCTCCTCCATAACTATATCTGCTACAACTGGAGAAGCTGGAGAACCCATAGGTAATCCTTTTTGTTGAGAATATATTTTGTTATTATATTGAAAATATCTACTATCATCTATGCAAAATTTGAGAATCCTTAAAAATAATTCTTTTTCAATAGTCGTATGTTCCCTAATTATATTCCATTTGCCTTCTATAATACTTAAGGCTACATCTATAGGAATACTAGGGAATAATGAGATTACATCCAAAGAAATGATCTTCTCTTCCTTTTCTATCTTGATGTTTTTAATCCTATCTTTAAATTGTAATGAGTTCCTAACATTGTATACTGAATTTTCTGTTATCTTTCTAAGAATTCCTGTTATATACCTGCTAAGTTCATGAGATGGAGCATTGATGCTCGAACAAATTGGTCTTAAAGGAAATGATTCCTTATGGACTTTAGGAACTCCATATAATTTGGGTGCCGTAGAAGTTGTTGTTTTAAGACGTTTTCTCTCCAATTGTGATATTATCTCCAATTTAAAAAGTTTATCTACTATATCATTATTAGTCTGTTGTAATTTAACCGTTGGGTCTTTTGTCAATATTCTATATGTGGATACATCATTAAGAATATCATTCATTCTTGAACTATAGTCCTGTTTATTCATCGCAACTGTAATATTGCCCTTATCTGCATTTAGGATTAAAATGTTGCGGTTAATTTTCAAAAAATTTTCAGTTTTCTTAACATTGTTAAGAATAAACTTGTCTCTATGAGATAATTTCATTTTATTCATATGATCATCAATTATGGTAGTAAGTCTAATCCTTGCTATTTCCTGTTCTTCTCTTCCCCTAATAGTCTGAACAAAATCTTCTCCATCTGCTATCATCTTAATAACTGGAAAGTGTTTTTGTGTGATAGGTAATGCATGTTTATTTCCTAATGAAAGAGTCCATTGTGTATCTATTGGAATGTCAATATCTGTTTTGTTTATGAACCACTTTTTGTTAAATTTAATACCTAATTCTTTTTTCTGTAATTCAACTAGATGATTGAACTTTCTCTTGTGTATATCTTTAACCTTACTATTTAGTTTTAAAGCTAATCTATCTTCATGTCTTAAAAAATCTTTAATTACATCATCTGTAAAATATTTCCTTAAATTAAACTCTATATGTTCTAATTGTTTCTTGTTATTTACTAATAAATAGTGTTTTTGTTTAATACTTAGACTAAGAATCTTGTTTTGCATTATCCAAATATTTCTTGAAATTGATTTTTGTAAAAATTTTGGTCCATTTTCCTCAAAAAGATTGAAATAATTTTTAGTGGAATTCTTAATAAATTTAGGAATTATACCTGAATTGCGGCAACGAATTAAAAATGTAATATTCGCCTTTAATTTAATGTTTCTGTCTCTCAATGTTTTATATTTATTTATTACTCTTCTCGTCTCCTGATTCCTTTTAAGAATATTGTAATTCATATCGTATTCCCTAGTGTATTATTATTTCTTCTTAAATTTATTTTTGATTCTTCTTGAAATCCGTTTTCGTTCTGCGTGCTCTTTATTTCACAAATTATTTAGTCTATTTTTTCGACCTTTTAATTTTATTTCTTCCTTTTTTTAAATCAAGCTCAAGGTCAGGTTAAGAAAAATATATTTTAATTTATTTTATCCAATATTTCGCTGCCACAATGGACAGCTTCTTCAGGGATCTTAAGTTTATAAATTTTAAACAAATTTTTATAAAACAAAATTTAAATTAAATTAAAAAAATTGACAACATGAAAAATAAATAGTAAAAATAATACACAGGAAACAAAATTATTCTATTACATTTTTCAAAACTTATTCAATTTCCTATCTTATTCTTATAAATTAAATGTCTGTAATTTTGAGCTACATTGTCTGTATCGGTTTTAAAATTAATTCTTTGTTCTATTGGTGTGTTAATTATTTGTAACATTTCTAACATGAAGCGTCGCTTGTAGTTTGTTTCTGTATTTAAAACTGTTGTATTTTCGAAATCTGGTGTATGTCTTGAATGTGCACAATGTGAAGACAATGCAGTTTTTTGAGAAGATATATTTTTGTATTTTTGATCAGATCTATGTCCTGCTAGTCTAGTTTTTAATTTGTTTTTCGTAGTACCTATATATACCTTATTACATATCTCATTCTCTTTACCCTTGCAGGGAATTTTATAAATAATATTAAATCTATCTAATTTCTCTGTTCTATCTTTCATTTTACTAAATAATCTATCTAATGTATTATATGTCCTATGAGCCATCCTATAATTATTAATGTCATAAATATTAGAGTTTTCCAGTCGTTCAGAAATCACTGGTACATAAGTTAAAGACTTATAAACCTTAGGTTCAGTAACCGTAGTCCCATTACCTTCGCTATGTTCTTTGTACTGTCCAATCAATCTACAAATCAATTCTCCTGGGAAATTATTATCCTCTAAAATATTTTTGATTTTTATTTTATTTTTTCTATGAAAAACTATATCGCTAATATTTAAAACTTTATCTATAAGATTTTTGGCAGTATTTATAATAACTCTTCTCGGATGTTTTGAATAATAATTAATAATTCTTCCGGAAGAAATTGGCTTCTGGTACCAATCTACTAATAACATATTCCCCTTTCTTATAATTAATGTGTCTAAATATGGAAGCTTAAGATCACATTCCTTTTCAATTGTAAATTTAATATCCTGGTGAAAAGAGTTAAATATGTTTAACATGTTTTCTATTTCACATTCTGAAATAATACAAAATAGATCATCTACATATTTTGTTATAATTTTTGGTTTAGTAGTTAATCCTCTAATACAAGTATCTAGAAGCTCCTCCATAACTATATCTGCTACAACTGGAGAAGCTGGAGAACCCATAGGTAATCCTTTTTGTTGAGAATATATTTTGTTATTATATTGAAAATATCTACTATCATCTATGCAAAATTTGAGAATCCTTAAAAATAATTCTTTTTCAATAGTCGTATGTTCCCTAATTATATTCCATTTGCCTTCTATAATACTTAAGGCTACATCTATAGGAATACTAGGGAATAATGAGATTACATCCAAAGAAATGATCTTCTCTTCCTTTTCTATCTTGATGTTTTTAATCCTATCTTTAAATTGTAATGAGTTCCTAACATTGTATACTGAATTTTCTGTTATCTTTCTAAGAATTCCTGTTATATACCTGCTAAGTTCATGAGATGGAGCATTGATGCTCGAACAAATTGGTCTTAAAGGAAATGATTCCTTATGGACTTTAGGAACTCCATATAATTTGGGTGCCGTAGAAGTTGTTGTTTTAAGACGTTTTCTCTCCAATTGTGATATTATCTCCAATTTAAAAAGTTTATCTACTATATCATTATTAGTCTGTTGTAATTTAACCGTTGGGTCTTTTGTCAATATTCTATATGTGGAATCATCATTAAGAATATCATTCATTCTTGAACTATAGTCCTGTTTATTCATCGCAACTGTAATATTGCCCTTATCTGCATTTAGGATTAAAATGTTGCGGTTAATTTTCAAAAAATTTTCAGTTTTCTTAACATTGTTAAGAATAAACTTGTCTCTATGAGATAATTTCATTTTATTCATATGATCATCAATTATGGTAGTAAGTCTAATCCTTGCTATTTCCTGTTCTTCTCTTCCCCTAATAGTCTGAACAAAATCTTCTCCATCTGCTATCATCTTAATAACTGGAAAGTGTTTTTTTGTGATAGGTAATGCATGTTTATTTCCTAATGAAAGAGTCCATTGTGTATCTATTGGAATGTCAATATCTGTTTTGTTTATGAACCACTTTTTGTTAAATTTAATACCTAATTCTTTTTTCTGTAATTCAACTAGATGATTGAACTTTCTCTTGTGTATATCTTTAACCTTACTATTTAGTTTCCTGTGTATTATTTTTACTATTTATTTTTCATGTTGTCAATTTTTGTAATTTAATTTAAATTTTGTTTTATAAAAATTTGTTTAAAATTTATAAACTTAAGATCCCTGAAGAAGCTGTCCATTGTGGCAGCGAAATATTGGATAAAATAAATTAAAATATATTTTTCTTAACCTGACCTTGAGCTTGATTTAAAAAAAGGAAGAAATAAAATTAAAAGGTCGAAAAAATAGACTAAATAATTTTTTTTTTATATTGTTTTTTACAATTTTTTTTTACTCCGCAAAAATGTTTGCAGAAGTAACAGAAATCATGTGCTATTGTCTTCAAAAAAATTTTATGATATAGGGAAAATTGATCGTGATCGAACATAATTCAGGTAGTACATATAAAAAATTTTATGAATGTTACACAATCAGAAAAACGTATAGCTACCCTGATTCATCCTTATCCATTACACTACGTTCACACTAGCGTATTCTATAGTAGAATAAAGAGCTTATACACGCGTTTACGCTAAACAAGTATATTGTGACTCCCACCTTAGAAGGGCTTTTTAAATTTTGTTTGGTCTTTTTATTTTATCTGTTTTTATGACTCTAATAATAGTCCATGACCCTATAGCTATGCAATGCGTTGTTAAATTTGTGTCAGGTATTTTATAGCATATAAATAAAAGGATTTTAAGTTTTTTAATCCTTTTTATTCTACCTGTACTTGGTATGAAAAAAAGTATGAAAAGGTTTAAAAGCAAGTGACATTCGGATGCAAACTCAGTGGATATAATATATCTGAGCAATAACAACGTTTTTCATAAACATGGAGAGCTTCAGCTATAAAGAATTGGCCGGAGAGTATTTTAGAAACAAAAACGAGGAAGATGTTAAAAATTACATTCGAAAAAAAGGAAACTTAAATTCCTATAGCACTGAAATACAATCGGACTTAGAAAATAAATTATA
Source organism: Pollenia angustigena (assembly GCA_930367215.1). Classification (NCBI taxonomy): domain Eukaryota; kingdom Metazoa; phylum Arthropoda; class Insecta; order Diptera; family Polleniidae; genus Pollenia; species Pollenia angustigena. The sequence goes on from OV884060.1 coordinate 202,423,680, forward strand.
TGTTTTCATCAAACATTTAAAACAGCGATACAGGAAAGTTGATTACAGCAAAGATAGATTTTATAAGAGCTTTGCAAACTGGTTAGAGAACGAACTTTCTGTCCAGATCGCTTCAGAAACTTCAAATCAAAACACACGTGGGAGACCACAAAAATCGCTGGACAACTGTAGCGATAGATCCAAGAGGCGGAAGCTTAAGGATATAAATGAAGAAATCGGATATGAAAATATTCAAGATACTTTCCTACATCAATTGCGATCACAGAAACAATTGACAAAAGTGGATATCATTGAAAAAGTTGTTAAAGCTAGTCCATTGAGAACAAAACGGATTCTTAAAAGTATACCAACTCCAAGCGATGCAAAACAATTCACAAATGAGGAGGCATTAGCATTGTTTCTGGATTTGAAATTAACAAAACAGCAATATATACAGCTCAGATTGCATGCGATTGAAAAAGGCTCAAATCTGTATCCAGCATATCATCACATAACATCTGCTAAAATGGACTGTTTGCCATTAAAGGACACTATTACAATCACATCAATTTCGGCAAGGGTACAACTACAATCTCTACTTGATCACACATCCGAACGCTTGCTACAATCAATAAAAGGAAATGAGTTAAAGAAATATGGAAACACAAAGTTAATTCTTTTTTGTAAATGGGGATGTGATGGTTCTTCCGGACAAAAACAATACAAACAAGTAGTATGTGAAAATATTTCGGACTCAGATATGTTCATGGTATCATTTGTACCATTGCGATTAAAAAAGATTTTGGAAGATTCAGAGCCTTCGACAAGTACAACGCAAACAAAGAATATTTGGAAAAATGAGACACCATCTTCTACGAAATATTGCAGACCTATAAAATTTGAATTCAAAAAAGAAACTCATGATGCCATTAATAAAGAAGTTAGTGATATCAAGGCTCAAATTGCAATGCTACAGCCATTACAGTTAGTTTTAGATGGGCAGCAAATTGAAGTTAGCTACCAATTAGTGCTAACAATGATAGATGGAAAAGTAGGCCAGGCTTTGACTAACACGAAGGCTGCATCCAGCTGCATCATATCCCGACAAAATCATTAGATAATGCTGATGCATATGAATTTGGATTATCACCACCACATGCAAGAATACGACTTATGGAACACATACTTAAAATCAGTTATGATTTGGATTTCGGATCTTCAGGATCAATAAGAAACAACGAAACCAACAAGGAGTTAAGAAGTTCAAAAAGGAAACATGTTCAAGATGAATATCGCAAATTTGGGTTGATTATAGATCAGCCGAAACAAGGGTCAGGCAATACAAATGATGGCAATACCGCAAGAAGATTCTTTTCAGATCCAGAAACAGCATCTGAAATAACAGGTGTTGATTTTAACCTAATTTTTAGATTTAAAATAACCCTAAAGTACTTGCGTGCAATGAAGAAATTGACTCTAGAAAATTTCGAGATTTTGCTAAGGAAACTGCAAAAATATATACAACCAAGTACCCATGGAGAAATATGTCTGCTACAGTTCACAAAATCCTTTATCATGGAGAAGATGTCATTAAATATCAGTTGGTGCCACTTGGAGATTTATCAGAGGAAGCTCAGGAAAAAAGGAATAAGGATTACAGATTTTATAGAGAGCACAATACCAGAAAAATTTCACGAAATTCCACTAATGAAGATCTATTTAATATATTATTGGCAACGTCAGATCCGTTTATCTCCAGTATTCGAAATCAATGGAAAGTAGAACATCGGGATTTAGATGTAGAAGTCAAAAAACTACTTAAGAACAGAAATAACACAGAACAAAATATGGAATATTTGCAATCAATCTTTCAATTAAATGAACAATAATTATAATTCATTAGATCAAAGACAGACATTGTATTAGTAAAAAATAATAATAAATAGAAGCTCACGTTGTTACAAAAGCTATTAAAATCTATCCACATATGTATGAAATGTTTTAATAAATAAGAATAAATAAGTGTAAACAAATTTGAAAGCAAAAAATTGTTTATTTTTCAGCAATAATAGCAAAATTTCCAGTGGATTTTACTATTTTTTTTTATGTTAAAATTTTTTTATAGTAAGCATTTAATTTTTTGAGTGTCCCATTATTACAAAAAATGTTAATGATTATTATTTAAATCAAAAAATTACATTTTTAAATAATTAAAAGAATTAAAAAAAACCATATTGCACGCTAAATTAAAAAAAAATTTAAAGTTCCACTTTGACCTTAAATTCCTCAATAACTACTCAACCGATTTTAATGAAATTTAAAGTGAAGAAAGTTTTTTTTTTTTTTTTTTTTTTTTTTTTATTAATTCTTCATTTACATAACCGAGCCTATAGGGTCTTATGCAGTTAATTAAAGCTACTTACTAAATAGTAAACTACTATATAAAATTACAATTAAGTACAAAAAATGCTAAGAAATAAATAACAATACATATGAATAATATTTATTTAATATAGGTTAAAAATAAAAAAAAAGAAATCATAATGAATACTAGTAAGCAAAATTATTTGAACAAACACAAATAATCTGAGAAGAATTAAAAAATAGAAACAAAAAGAAAATCGAACATATTACGGAACATTCAATACATGGAATTGTGAATATTCTAGCAATTTAGATTTGAAAACAGAATATGAATACGTAAACTCCCTCAATTCCCTCGGCAATGCATTCCATATTCTCGATACTCGAATTTGAAATGACCTTTTATAAACATCCAAATGCCTGACAGGATAAATTATTTGCGGATTTCTTAATGAATGTGAAAAATTAAATTTATTAACAATATAAACAGGATAACCATTGACAAGGGATTTATATAAAAACAATAGCAGCCTAATGCTGACAAAATTTTCAAAAGAAGATCCAATAAAACTTAAAGCGTATCGGGAAACATGATCCCTTCTTTTCAAATTAAAAACATATCGGATAATCCTGTTAAAGATTAGTTTATATTTTCCCCGGACATGACTCCCAGACCCAGTAAAGATTTCGGCACAGTACAATATATGCGGCATTAAGATAGCCTTGGCTACCCGTGTCTTCATTGAAAGAGGCAAATATATATTTAATGGGTACAACTTTTTTAAAAGAAATGATACCCGGGAAGATAGGTTATCAACGTGTGGGGAAAAATTCAGTAAGTTGTCCAAGACAAGGCCTAAACATTTCATTTTGTTAACAAATTCTATAGGAACACCATTTATTGCAATATTTACATCCTCCGTATTGAATCCAAACCCCATTAACTTTGTTTTCACTGGGTTAACACAGAACCCATTAATTGCCGCCCATGACATTACTTCCCGAATTACATAGTTGACTCCTATCTCCAACACATCCAAAAATGCAGTATCTGAATAATAAACAAACTGAACATCATCTGCATATACAAATGGCAAACAGGAAACACCATTAGAAATCTGCAGCAGGTCATCCAAATACAACATAAATAAAAGTGGGCCAATTACAGATCTCTGAGGAACACCACTTGTGATCCGACGAGATTGGGAGAGAGACGAACCAATAGATACATATTGAAGTCTACCATACAGATAAGACCTGATAAGCCCACAAGCCTGGTGAGAAAAATCAAAATTATCACATAATTTACACAATAACCTGGAATACATTACTCTGTCAAAAGCTTTCGATAAATCTACCGAAATTAAAACAACATTTTTACGACTATCTAAGAACTGTCTAATAGAGTCAGTCAAACCAAGTAGTAGAGAGGTTGTGCTGTACCCCCGTCGAAACCCTGATTGTGACGGATGTACCAGTGCATTACGATCAAGGTGCTCAATCATTTGATCTTTCAAAATATGTTCTACCACTTTAGAAAGAACGGGAAGTATCGAAATAGGACGTAAATTGTCAAATTCAACTGACTGACCCTCCTTCCTTAAAGGAACTACTCTAGCTATCTTCCACTTCCAAGGGAAGCACGAAGTGGTAATAATAGTATTAACTAGATGAAGTAAATGCGAGGACACAAATGGAAAAACAATTTTCAGAAATTTTAAAGGTAAGGAGTCATGTCCAACAGCATTAGACTTGATTCTACAAAGTGCCATACGTAACGTATCAATATCAACACATTCAAAGGAGAAACCAGAATCGCGAGAGCTGCCAATAGGATTGTAATAATCCTCCGAATCAGGTATCTGACAAGAAACAAAATAATCATTTATATCATTCGGATCGGAAAATGTTAAATGCTCCTCAGATTCAAGACAACCATTGTTTCTCAAAAAGTTCCACATTTGTCTAGAATCAAAATTCTGAAACAACTGCGCATGTGCACGCATCCTCAACTTCCTTATAATCCTCTTCACCCTATTCCTGTTTGCACAATAAATTGCCCAGTTTTGTGGCGTTCTAAATTCGAGGTAATGCCTGTACGCCAAATCTCTCAATGAGATCTGAAAAGAAATTTTCCTGTCAATAAACCAGTTAACTGCATCTACACCCACCTTACGACGAACAATTGGGACCAAAGAGTGCAGAGAATTTACATTCGACATGAAAATCTCAAGCTGCAAATTTACATCCTCAGTCGAGTACATGACACCGAAGTCACAATCAAGAATTGCCGCTTCCAATTCCTCTGTTCCCAAAGCTTTATAATCCGGATACGAAACAAAACGTTTCGAAGATGAAATTGGAATGTCAACAGCTATAAAAATTAAGGAATGTCGAGACACGCCAGGACATTGCATTTGACCAGATGTACCCACGAGAATTGATTTACTCAACAGAAAATAATCAATTAGTGATGTTGTATTACAACCCACATGGTAATGCGTCGGAATAGAATTATGGCGGTAATTTAAGTCCAATCGCTGGCACATAGAACGTAGCGACACAGAATCAACTGGGCAAAACAAATTCGTATTAAAATCGCCCATAACAATAACATTAGAATATCTTACTAATAAATCGCCTACAGAGTCGATTAAAAAGTTACAGATTTTTGGCCAATGAAAAACGATTTTCAGCCACTGTGCGCCGATGTATCGTTTACTTCCGTAGTTGAAACTTGGGTCTAGTACCAATATTTTTTAGAGTCACCCGTCTCCCCGATTGCGGTGTGCGTATAACCATGCTGGAATAAGAATATTTCACCATGGGCATAACTAAAAAAATTGCTTTTATTAAAGTAGTTTTAAGTTATCTTTAAAAATCCCTTTAAAAAATCGAGTCAATAGTGCCATTGTAATAAAGAAATCCGTCTTTCAAAAAACTATAAGTTTATTTTTCCACACTTAATTTTTTTTTTTGTTACTTACCCCTATATTGCATACTAAACGTCTAGTTATTGGAAATGATTCCTCCCGTTCTTTACATTCCTTGTTTTTCATGAAATGATTACGCATGTGAGTAAGATTATAGAAGCTGTTTCTACAAAGACCACATTGAAATAAATTATCACTGTGACTATCACTTAAACGATGATTTTTAAGATCTTTTACAGTACAAAAATCTAAGGAACAATTTTCACATGAATAGCAAAAACTTAAAATTTTGTCGTCGACCGCCGATGAAAAGCAAAGAGATTCATTATCTGACTCAATATGTTCCTTAAATTGAAGAAAAAAGAAAAAAAATAATTATAATTTTGCATAAATATTACAAGTTCAAAACAGCAAATACCTTTATCTTTTCCATATTATTACTTATTAAGCCACATGTTGAGCATATAAAAGTTTGTACTTTGGAATCTGTTTCATGAGATTTAATATGAATACGATATGAACTTTTATAGCCAAATTTTTTTAAACAATATTCACATTGAAAGGATTTGGATTTGTTGTTATGACAAATATCCTTGAAAAGTAAATCTCATGAATTTAAATTATTTTTAATTATGTATGTATATTAGTTACCATATGTTGTTGCAAACTACGATCAGAAGTATACTTTTTTCGACAAAGTAAACAATCATATTTATATTTGGAATCATCATGTATTTTCATATGATTATTGAATCTTTGTATATTCTTATAAAAGCGGTCACATCTAAAAAGAACAACTTTATTATTGATCATTTTCTAATACATATGTAATTCAAAAATATTTAACAAAAAAAATTACCAATTACCTTACACATCCAAAAGCAGTTGTAGGATAATGTTTATATTGAATGTGTTCAAAGAAATCCTTAGAATTATTGAATAAATCACCACATAATAAGCAAATTTTTGGCCTGTGGTTTTTTAAATGGAACTGCATATGAAACACATATCTAAAGTAAAAATGCCTTTTTACACATTTGTTATATTATTATCATAAGAAGAATACCTTTTGAAAGATTGAAAATTCAAATTGCAATATTTACAATAACTTACTGCACCAGTTATTCGTTTAAGACTTCGGCAGCAAGAATGCTTATTAAAGTTTAAAACATTTGAAAATGATTTTTTACAATCTGGACATTTACCAAAAATGGCGGTACTGAAATTAAAAAAAAAAAAAAAACAAAAATATTATTAAAAATTCATTATCTTTACTAAACTGATAAGTTTCTCCCCGTCTACAACTTACATGATTTTTTATTTTATTTTTTATTTTTTATTTTTATTTTTATTTATTAAATTTTGTAATAAAAAAGCCTTCATGTGGCCAATAGATATTACAGTGGAGTATGTAATTCAATTTTCTTATAACAGTAACTCTATAAAAGATATATATATATTTACATATGTATATATATGTTTATTTATACCAACAAAATCTTAAAACTATAGTATTTTATTATATACGGCGACAATTTTTAACTACAGAATAGAAATTACAACATAGCGTTGTATTAATCGACATAGTGATGGCCAAAATACACATTTTTATAAATACTTTAATTTCATTATAGTTTTCAGGTTTCTAAATGTTTTACATATTCTCTGTGACAAGTTGAATCAGAAAGTATTCCTTACAAAGTACCCCCATATTCCGCTATTTTTGATATTTTACCGCATTTTCCTTTCTCATCAATTTAATAATGGACTAAAATATTCAAAGAGCTTTTTCCTGTAAACCATTGATGAAAAAGAAAAAGTTTTCAAGTAATTTGGTAGAGTATTCCAGACTCGAGCAGTTTTGATTAAAAATTATCTCTCATAAAACGCACTGTTTATTCTGGGAATAAATATTTGAGTATTCCTAGAAGAATGAATAAAACTTACACGATTAGCTAAAAAGACGGTGATGAATTTTTAACAATATTATAGAAGCCTAATAAAAATTTTATGGTAAGATAATCATTAAAAGAACATTTGAGAAATCGATTGACATATATAGAAATATGGTTTCTGATTCGAATTTGGAATACAAATCTCACTATCTTATTGACCAAGAGCTGGATTCTCCGAACACATGTTGATGATGTGCAGCAAGTAACATCTAAACAGTACAAAATTTGAGACATTAATAACACTGCTTCACAAATTTTTAATTTGGAAAATTACCAAGAACGCCACGTGCCTAGATAAGTTAATTTTGACCTCCTGAACACGAAAAACGCTGTAATTTTTTTTTTTCAAAAGTACAGTTTTTTAGATAACGGTACTTTTGTGTTTTTCAGTGTATGGTCCCACTCAAACCCTTGTGGAGCCCAACCGAAAAGTCCGATCGAGATAAATGGCATATCGTTGGAAAGGTAATTGAATGAAAAATAAAGTTTTTATTAAGGATTTTGTCGAACGACAATATTTTCATCCCATATAAAATTGCGCCTTTTTTTTAACCATCAGTTTTAACGTATTTAAAAAAACGGAATTTTATATGAGATGAAAAATATTGTCGTTCGACAAAATCCTTAATAAAAACTTTATTTTTCATCCGATTTTTTTCAAATTGCGCTTAAAATGTTGGTAATTAAATATACTATTTGGTTAAAAAATAAAACATTCCAGATATTTACTATAACGTAGAAAAAAAACGAAACAAAAATGAAAAATTTTGAAAAAACGTAAAAAATAGGCAAATTTCGAACTTTGAGGTGCCATAACTCAGCCAATTCTTATCAGATAAAAATTTTTAGCATATCGACGGATTACCTTTCCAACTATATGCCATTTATCTCGATCGGACTTTTCGGTTGGGCTCCACAAGGGTTTGAGTGGGACCATACACCGAAAAACACAAAAGTACCGTTATCTAAAAAACTGTACTTTTGAAAAAAAAAATTACAGCGTTTTTCGTGTTCAGGAGGTCAAAATTAACTTATCTAGGCACGTGGCGTTCTTGGTAATTTTTGGCTGTAAACCAGTGTAATGCATGTGCAACCTTATATCTGACATGAAAAGGCAAAGTAAGATTAAGTGAGTATAATTTTCGAAGAGTAAAGTTTACCCTAGAGCAAATAATATTAATGTGATCAGAGTAATCAAGCTTACTGTCCAATGTGACACCTAAAACTTTCATCTTATCCAACATATTTATTACAGAACCACTCAATTCAATCTTGATTTGCTCAGCTGACGATGGACCAAATTTAATAGCATTTGTTTTTAACGAATTGATTGTGAAATTATTTGACATCATCCATATTTCCACTTCTCTTAGTGTATTATTAATTTCTGTTTGCATTTCAGTCAATGATCGGTATTGATAAAATAGAAGTTGTATATCATCAGCAAATGCGTATGCTACACATGATTGAGAATCAGTTTTACTAAAGAGATTATTTAAATACATAGAGAAAATTAATGGCCCGAGAACGGACCCCTGAGCCACACCCTGATTTATACTCTGCACGCTAGATTTTCTATTATTTAATGAAATAAATTGCTTACGATCACTTAAATACGAATTCATAAGTAAACAAGCCGTTCGAGAAAATTTAAATTCATTATTAAGTTTTCTTACCAATTTAGCATGATCAACACAATCGAACGCCCTAGATAGGTCCAATGATACTAACACACAAGTCTTATTATCATTCACCCTATCCCTTATGGATTCGGTTATTCCCAATAGTGCTAAGGAAGAGCTGCAATTTTTACGAAATCCAGTCTGTTTATCATTCAGTAAAGAGAATTTTAAAATATGTGAGTTTATTTGGGACATCATTACATGTTCGCATACTTTCGATAACACTGGAAGAATACTAATAGGTCTAAGATTGTCCATATTAAAAGAGCTGCCTACTTTAGGAATTGGAATGACTTTAGCACATTTCCACATGTTAGGAAATGTAGATGTGGTTAAAATTCCATTTAAAAGATAAAGCAACTGATCAGCTAATAATGGAAAAATTATTTTAATAAATCTCAATGGTATTCCATCTACACCACAAGCATTGGATTTTATTTTGGAAAGCTCTGTTAATAAGTTCGTTGAGTTTATGCAAGAAAATGAAAAAGTTTCAGAATTTTCATCCAGCTCTTCATAGTCGAAGACATTATTGCAACATGAGTTTACTCGTGAGCAGAAGTAACTATTCAATTGTTCAAGGTCCAAGTCATTATCATCGGTAATTTGCCTACTAGAATAAGAATTCCTCACTCTATTCCACATTTGTTTTGTATTAAGACCATTAAAAAACTTCGAATAATAAACCTTTTTAACATTCCAAATGATACTCTTTGTCCTGTTTCTATACTTGCAGTAGACACTCCAGTTATATGGATTAGGATCATTTTTAAAGATTCCATATGCAATATCTCGGAGTGACCTAGCATGCAGTATTTTCCTAGATTTAATCCATTCCGAAGTATTTCGCTTAAGTTTAAATTTTGAGATTGGAACAAGGGAAAACATTTTAGATATCAGCATATCGAGGGAATAAAGTTGGACGTTTACATTACTTGTATTATAAAAAGACGAAAAGTCATGACTTGAAATGCAAGATTGAAGTTCATCCATATCGATTTTTGAGTAGTCTCGATATTCAACATACTCAACAGAACTCATTGTGCTAGGTATACAACAAAAATTAAAACAAGCAAAAATTAGAGAATGATTAGAGAGAAATGAACATTGAACCTGACCAGTTTTATTTAAAAATGACGATTCACTTATGAGAAAGTAATCCAGTAGTGATGTGGTTCCATGCTGTATATCAAAATGAGTAGGTGCTAAATTATGATGAATTGAGACGTTTAAACGATAACATAATGATCTTAATTTTCCTGATTTAATTGGGTTAAATAAGTTGTAGTTAAAGTCTCCAACAACTATTATTTTATCATATTTTTCAAATAAATCTCCCATGGTTGACACAAAAGCATTAATATTGCCATGAGGCAAATATACAACCCCCAATAGCACAGTCATATCACCAACATAAACTTCCATAAATAGTACCTCACATTCATTATATTGCGATTTAATATCGAGTATTTTATATTGCATACTACGTGAGATGTAGATACCCACACCTCCGCCTCTTCCTAACACGCGGTCGTTCCTACAGAAATTGTAATTTGGTATGGTTACAGCACTATCTGGAACACAAGGCTTTAACCATGTTTCCGTAACTCCAAATATGTCAAATGATGATGAAATTAAAACATGTTCAAATTCGTTGAATTTTACGGAATATGGTGATGGTTTCATACTCTGAACATTACAGTGACCAACTGTCAAACTATATTGATCAGTGTTGATATATCTACCAATCTCTTGGCCATCACTTATAGTCGGACCTAAATTCTCACTAACTGACATCATAAATAAATGTTAAAAATTGAAGCCGCAATAATAAAACTAATTTCTTAAGTAAATAGTAATGGAATAAAAAAATCATCGTAACAGATTACAAATTAATTCTTACCCTACCAATAATTGTATAATGTGTGTATGTATGTATGTATATGCATACATAAGTACTAGTGAATACAATAGAAAAAATTAAATAAAATTTAAAAACAGAAAACAATCAAATTTTAAAATAAGTGAAATGTTAATTGCGCAAATATTATAATATGGATTTTTATATAAAGAAGTAAATAATAATGGAAGTTTGTATTATAAAAGAAAGAAAAAATAGAAACTTTTTACAGAATTTAGTGATTTTCTCGAGATTGTATGGCAACTGAATAAATTAAAGAGATAAAAGAGACAATTAAAAAACAGCTGGGTGAATAAAGTGTATGTTGTTAGTAGTGCTGGGAAACTATCGTTAGACTATCGATATTATCGATAGTCTTAAAATATCGAAAATATCGATAGGAAAAATATAAATATCGATATTTTTATTATTTAAAATACAGCTATGAAGACATCTAACAGCAGCTATACACACACAGTTTTTTGCCGCAAATTTTGAATTGCTATTATTAATTCGCGCTGAATTACAGCAATGAATACAAATAACAAGAATGGCAAGTGGTATGGATTGCTTAGCAGTGCATTTTACTGGTAATTAAACCATTTAAGTCGAAATTCGAACATGTTTATATAGGGACTGAAATGTCAAATATTTTTGTAATGTTGTAAAAAAAAATGCAAATCCAAATGCAATTGCGAGCATAAAACAAAACAATGAACGACCATTAGAGGATAAGTCCGCTAGATTGATTACCTTTTTGGGTTTAGAATTTAGAAAATTTTTTAAAGTTGCAATGGAATATCTTATAGTCCCTGTTACTTCGGTTCCTTCAGAAAGGTACTTATCAATTTTTAAAAAACTCCCATCTAAAATAGCGCGCGTATGTACAAACGTCTCATACATTCAATAAAGTGATAAAAACAACGGACTGTAGCCTTATAAAAAAATAATAAAAGTTTTCCTGCACAAGTACAAATATTCAGTCGATAGTAATATCGATATATCGATAGTGAAATCTGAACTATCGATAAATATCGATAGTAGAAAATATCGATAGTATCCCAGCACTAATACACATACACATTAATGTATGTATGTATATGATATGCCGCTCAAATAAAGAAACAAACTCGTAGACTCAATATATTAAGTTGGTAGGTACAGGTGGACCAATACCTCCCATAGGATGCATATATTAAATATCGCGTAACTGAAGAACTATTATAGCTAGAGTCTCCAAACGTGGCTAAAGGCAATATTATGGTAAATTATAAGTTTTGAAATAAAAATTAGCGAGTAGACTGAGGAAGAGTAGTACCCCCATAGAAAGAAAATATTTAATACCGATCCACTCTTATAATAAACTACAGCTTTCAAAATAAAAAGCAAGGGGGTAGTTGCATGGGAAGCAATAAATAATATATAAATGAAAAAGCGTACAGTTGTTTGTTCCCTAAAGACTCCTTAACTACTGAAATGTTCACAGTAATTTTCTGATTACCCGACACATAGGCTATTAATATTTTTTAATTTTCCATGCATTGACATAAAAGATTTCTACATATTTGGAGTACTGTAAAAGTAAAAGCATTCCAATTTTGTACAAATAACTAAGATAATAATACACAACATCTTTCAAAAAAAAAAAGTATGTTTAATGGAAAAAGTACGAATGGCACCTCCCATACGAATATATTTGAAATTTCTGGATATCTGTAGAACGGTTACCGTAAACGCAATTAAATTAAGAACAAGATGCTTTGTAATCATTACACGAGATCTGTTTTAAAAAATGTTTACTAATTTTATTTGGAATGGGGTAGCAAAGCGCACCGGGTTAAGCTAGTATGTATATTGATATAAAAAACATCTTTCTACATTAGCAGATGAGTGTGGAGTTTATAATATTTCACGAACAACTCTTAATAGATATTCAAATAATAATTCGTTAAATTAATTTTTTAATGTTGAAACCTTCTTCCAAAAAATACAAATATGTACTTTTATTTTGAAAGGCTATCATTACTAAGATATCGAGCCCTAACCGCGAAAATAACGTAATCGACATGATTTTCAATTTTCGTTTTTTTTTTTAAATGACTTTACTGGCAACACTTGCATCATCTCCCAAAATGTCGTGGTCACATAACATGCAGTCTACAACTGACATGAAATGCTTAACATTAACACTAATATGATGTTAGTGTTAAGTATAGACTCATCATGTTAGAGGTTTTCTCATGTTATAACACGGTTGTTAATGCAAATGTTTTAACAACGCTTTTATAACATCATGTTATAACAGCAAATCATGTCAGTTGTAGACGGGCAGTTAGGCACCGTTACGATTTTATAGCAAGAACAATTTTATTGTAAGCGACAAATTTCATACAAAATTAATATGAAATAAAATAAAAAAGCTCTCTCCTGTGAAATTTGATTTTTGGCGCTTACTTTATTTTCGCGGTTAGGGGTCGATATGAAGTAAAAGAAGCCAAGTAAAATTTAAACAAAAATTATAAACTGGGAAATTTTATAAATTGTACCAAATATGCCATTGGTGTATTATTATACTTTTTAAAACTTTAAAAAATGGTACAATTCTACGCATCCCTGGTTTGTACCACTCTTGTTTCTTCATTCCTTTATCTCTAATAAACTCAGAACAACTGTTCTTGAACAAAAAATTGTGACTGTAATTTATAAATGGATTTTGAAATCGCTTGAAATGCATCACACCTGCTAAAAACGATCTTTTTGAAATCGATTGATTTTCCTCACATTCCTGAATATAAAAATTTAAAAACTCTGTAGAAAAAAGTAAAAAGCAACGAATATTTATAGAACCCCTAAAAAGACTACCTTAAAACTTCGCATACACATTCTCTTTAGCCTTACGAGCATGTTTAGTGAACTTTGGTCGTGTTCAATTGGCAACACAGCTCAAACCAGAGTTTGAAGGAGAAAAAAAGTTGTTAAAAATAAATATTTCGGAAAAAAAACTTGTCTAAGGTGAAGTTATAACAATTAAAATAATTTTGTATACTTACCTTTCTAATTTATCATAGTGTTTTAGCACTAAATGCCTTGCTAACGTTGGTAAATCTTTTGCATGTTCTTCGCAATCTTTAATAATACAAGGCAATTGTTGCTCCTTTTCGAATGCTGTCATGCACGCATGATTTAATAATTTCGAAAAGGAGTTATATTTTCCAAGGCACAACTAAAAAAAATAAATACAATAATTAATAAAGATCTGTAAATTTTAAAAATCGTCACATATTGTAAGAAAAAAATCATTTCAAATAACTAGAAAATTTATGATATTGTTACGTTTTTCCTTTAATAAACGCGTTTGAGTTCTTTTTAATTGCAAATCCGAATAAAAACACACACTTATTCAACTTAACAAACTTTATTGAAAATTAATTATTTTGTTCACAATTGTTAGTAACGAACAGAACCGTTTTTCAAAACAAACTAAACCAATTTTACATGAGTCACCCCTTTTTATATTTCATAATTATTTTTAGATTTTTCCTGAACCTTCCCGTAAAAACTATTTATTATGTTCTATAACCATTTCTAGAAATGACTAGGAAATTTATATAGGAATTATTTTAAAATAACAGTTGTGTAACTAACATAAAACTATAACTTACAAGATAACTTATAACTATAACTATAAATAATTCTTAGATAATTTAACTTTCGTAACACTGCCCCCCATTTAAGCCTGTTCGTCCCGAATAGGCTCATATTCTCCTTTTCCATAATGGGTTAGTCGTTCTAGATGTACCACTTTCATTTTTGATCTTGGGCTCTTATATTTCTGGATCCGATACACCACGTCATTCAATTTCTTTATTACTTTATATGGGCCATCCCAATGAGTCTGCAGCTTTGGAGATAGTCCTTTCTTCCGTTGCGGATTAAAAAGTAAAACCAACTGGCCTTCTTTGAAGCCTGCCGAATTTGCCGCTCGATCATATCTAGCTTTCATCTTGTCACTGGACAGCTTAATCCGGCTTCGCACGAACTCATGAAGTTCATTAAGGTCACCTTGTTCCTGTGAGGTAGAGCCTTCATTGTTTTCATCTGTTGGTCCGGGCTTAACGCCAAATTCTAGATCTCCAGGTAGTCTGAGCTCCGTTCCAAAGACAATTTTGGCAGGTGTACGAGAGGTGGAATTATGAACAGCTGATCTATATGCCAACAGAAACTTTGGAATGTGTTCATCCCAGTCCTTCTGATGAGTGCTTACTACTTTGCGCAAGTGTTTCTCTAATGTGCGGTTAAATCTTTCAACCATGCCATCGGATTGTGGATGCAAAGGGGTGGTTCTAGTTTTCCTTATTCCGTACAATTCGCACATTTTTTTTTGAACACAGCAGACTCAAAATTCCTGCCTTGGTCAGAGTGTAATTCTATTGGAACTCCGTAGCGGCACACCCAGTTATTCAAAAATACGTCTACAACGGTTTTGGCTTCTTGATTTGGGATGGCATACACCTCTGGCCATTTACTAAAGTAATCGATAACTACTAACACATAACGGTTGCCGGCATCACTCACAGGAAAAGGTCCAGCTATATCCATTGCGATTCGCTCAAATGGTGCACCCGAATTGTACTGTTGAAGCGGTCCCCGACTTCTCTTTGTTGGTCCTTTGGCGGCAATGCATTGGGTGCAATTTGATATCCAATCGGCCACAGCTTGTTGGCATCCAACCTAGTAGAAACGTTGTTTTCATTTTTCTAGTGTTTTTGTTACGCCAAGATGGCCACCACTTGGACCATTATGGAATTCATTTAAAACTTCATGTACTTTTGACGATGGCACTACAATGAGGTTACGAACTGATTGTCCATCGGTACTTTCCCATGCACGGTACAGGCAGCCACTTATCAACTGTAGGCTGTTCCATAGGGCCCAGTATGCTTTTGTTAGAGGACTTTCAGATGATATTTCGTTTCGATTCGGCCTTCTGCCTTCTTCTTTGGTCCTCATAATTTTCTCTAATATAGGGTCAGCTTTCTGTGCCATTGACCAGTCTTCGTTGGACTCTATCTGCAGTAGGCGAACTTCACAGTTGTATTCCTTTCCTTCAGCCTTTACACAATGCTTGCATTCCAGTTTGCAGGGTCGTCTTGATAGAGCATCCGCATTGCCATGTTTTCCACCTTTTCTGTGCTCAATGGTAAAATCATAACTTTGTAGGCGCTCAATCCAGCGAGCTATCTGACCTTCCGGATTCTTGAATTGCAGCAACCACCTGAGTGCAGAATGGTCCGTTCTTAACTCAAAATGTTGACCATACAAATACTTGTGAAAATGTTTTACGCACTCTAGTACTGCCAGGAGCTCCCTTCGCGTCACGCAGTAATTTCTCTCAGGCTTCGAAAGTATTCGGCTGTAATAGCCCACGACTCGCTCTACGCCATTGACCACTTGGGAAAGCACGCCTCCAATTCCGTATCCGCTCGCATCGGTATCAAGCACAAATTTCTCTCCAGTAATGGGGTAAGCCAAAATTGGTGCTGAGCACAATAATGTCTTCAGTTTATGAAATGCTGCTTACTGTGCTTCACCCCAGATGTATTTTTGCGCCTTTTTAGTCAATTCGTGTAAACTTGCAGCAATATTTGCAAAGTTCGGTACAAAGCGACTGTAATATGTACATAAGCCTAAAAAACTGCGTAACTCATGTAGATTTTTCGGACGAGGCCAATCCATTACAGCTTTTATTTTATCGTCGTCCGTTGAGATGCCTTTGGAGGTTACACGATGTCCCAGGTATTTTACTTCCTTCTGGAACAGTGAGCATTTCTTAGCATTTAGTTTCAGTCCTGCCATTGATATACGTTTCATCACCTCCTCTAGGTTTTTTAGGTGTTCATCAAATGTTTTCCCCATTACAATAATGTCGTCAAGGTACACCAAACATGTCTTTCGGTGAAGACCTTTTAATACCTGCTCCATTAAACGCTCGAATGTAGCCGGAGCATTGCAGAGTCCAAATGGCATCACATTAAACCGCCATAAGCCATCACTTGCACTAAACGCAGTTTTCTCCTTATCATTTTCCGAAATTTCCACTTGACAATAACCGCTCTGCAAATCCAATGTAGAAAACCATTCCGTTCCGGCTAACGTGTCTAAGGTATCATCAATTCTAGGCAATGGATAACTATCTTTTTTCGTGACGTCATTCAGTTTTCTGTAATCTACGCAGAATCTGGTACTCCCATCTTTCTTTTTCACCAAAACCACCGGTGAGCTCCAAGGACTTGATGATGGTTTAATAACTCCGTTCTTTTCCATCTCGCTAACCAGCTCTTTTACTTCATTTCGCTTTGCTAGAGGAATACTTCTTGGCGCCTGTTTTATTGGCTTAGCTTCGCCTGTGTTGATTTTGTGTTTCACGATTGACGTTCTGCCTTGGTTTTGACCTTTCAAAGCGAATGCAGAGGCATATTTTCTTAGTAGCTGTTTGGCCTTATTTTTGCAAGGCGGTGTTAGCTTTTCGGTCCATTTTCGCACATGTTCCTCTAGTGGCTCGTGGTCCTTACTAATTCTCCTGGCTGCGCCTTGATGCTGCTCGCAATTAATTATTGCCTCTGTTGAAGTACATTGTCCAATCTTCAAGTTCTGCGTAAGGACTTTTTCACTGCTGGATAAATTTAATACTCTCACGGGAACTAGACCCTTGCTGGGTTTTACGAGGGCATTCGCTGTTACGATATCTCCTTTAACTTCTGCTGGATCTACCACCCATAAACTGTTGTCCTCACAATCTCCCTCCATTCGCGCCCATACTAAGGTTTCTGATTTGGGTGGCAGTTTTTCACGTTGAAGGGCGATTAGCTGTCTTACATGGGCCTTGGTTTCGTATCCAACTTCAAGGGGTATTTCCACATCACGCCAATACATAATTTGCTGACCCATATCCAAATGAATACCGTGTTCAATCATGAAATCTGCGCCAATGATTACTTCGTCTACAATATCAGCCACAATAAATACGTGATGGGCGATTGCATTGGCCATACTTAATTGTGCTTTTACTTTTCCATAGACAGTGGCAGACTCGCCTGTAGCTGTTCGCAGACTTACCCCGCTTAGTAGTTCGATTGATTTTTGTATTAAATCGGGCCTTATAATAGAATGTGATGCCCCGGTGTCCACAGTAAGAATGCGTTTTTGACCATTAATGTAACCACAAGCAGTAAGATTCCTGTTACTCCTTTGCACTACTGATATAGAGATTGTGGGGCCCTCAGATGTGGAAGCTAGCCCATGCCCCGCGGTGCTAGCTATTTTTAGTTTAAAAGTGACTCTTGTGCCTCCTGGTGACTAGCACGTTGGTTGTTTCCTCGTGGCGAGGAAGATCTCGATCGTCGCCTTAGTGCTTTGCAGTTTCGCTGAATATGCCAGTTTTACCGCAGTTATAGCATTTTACTTTGTTTTTACCTTGCTTCTCGCCCAAAGCCTGCAAAACTGCCTCCTTCATGCTTCTCATTTCCTTTAAAATATCTCCTTCGTCTTCGGCTGTTATATCGAGCTTGCGCACCTTGCATATATGCGGGTTTGAAATTATTCTAGCGGTTTCTTGTGCTAGGGCAAATGATACCGTTTCTGCAAATGATGGCTTCTGTGATGCGCATACCGCTAGTTTTACATCAGCATCCCGTATACCGTTTACAAATGCCTCGGTCTTAAAATGATCTAGCGATGGATGACTTTCACCTGGATAAGTAAGCTGCACCAATCGCTCAATCTCTAATGCGAAATCCTGTAGCGTCTCGTTTGGCTTTTGTACTCTACCGCGTAATTCCATTCTGAATATTTCTTTTCTATGTTCACCACCATACTTGCGTTGCAGTGCTACCATAATGTCATCATAATTATTTCTGCAACTTACTGGTACACTTTCTAGAATTTCAACCGCAGTTCCTTTTAAAGCCAGAATCAGCTCTATGGCTTTTTCTTCATTGTTCCATGCATTTTTGTTGGCAACTGTGTCAAACTGGAACTTAAACACATTCAATGGTGAGCTGCCGTCAAAACTTGGAGCTCTTTTCTATTCGAAACCTCTGGAAAAACTCGCACCACTCCCTCTTGGCACTGAAGACTATTTACTTTTTCTTCCAAATAATGTAGTTTTCCATCAAAAACAGTGACTTGTGTCTTAACATCAAACAGCTTCTGGTTGAATTCCATCTCCATATCGTCTACTCTTTCATTTATAGCAGTAGAAATCTCTTGAAGCTTCTCAAGTTTTTCATTTGTCAATCTGGAATTTTGTTGAATTTCGGCTAAAATGGTGCTTGAATTTTCAGCCGTGTTTTCTTTTACCATTCTCTCCATATTTTCCTCCATTTTTCTAGAATTTTCTTCCATTTTTCTAGAATTTTCAGCCGAATTTTCTTTTACCATTTCCTCCATTTTTCTAGAGGTTTCTGCCGACATTTTTTCCATTTTCTCCATCATAGCAGCAAACATTGTAAAAAGATCCATGTTGCTTGTTACTGCACGGGTAGCAACTTCTATTTCTTCTTTTTCTTCAAATTCATAAGTTGCGATGTCAATATTGCGTCGCTTTATCGATTAATCTTTTCTGCAGCTCAGCTTTATTTCCTGCAGTAGGCAGATCCAACTTGCTCAACTCCTTCTTGAGCTGTTCAACTTTTAGCTCATCGAATTTCATTGTTGTTTGTATAGTTTTTTTTTTTTTTATCCTTCGTTTATTAATTTATTTGTTTATTCATTTATTTTTTTTTTATTGCAATTTCACTTCTGACACCAATTGTTACGTTTTTCCTTTAATAAACGCGTTTGAGTTCTTTTTAATTGCAAATCCGAATAAAAACACACACTTATTCAACTTAACAAACTTTATTGAAAATTAATTATTTTGTTCACAATTGTTAGTAACGAACAGAACCGTTTTTCAAAACAAACTAAACCAATTTTACATGAGTCACCCCTTTTTATATTTCTTAATTATTTTTAGATTTTTCCTGAACCTTCCCGTAAAAACTATTTATTATGTTCTATAACCATTTCTAGAAATGACTAGGAAATTTATATAGGAATTATTTTAAAATAACAGTTGTGTTGAAAATTATACATGACAATTTTAACTAACATAAAACTTTAACTTACAAGATAACTTTTAACTATAACTATAAATAATTCTTAGATAATTTAACTTTCGTAACAATATTTTAATTGTTCGATTTTAAAATTCAAGTTTTTATTAAAAAAATAAATACCGCAAAAAATGTTTTTGATACCGAAAATTTTGTTTAAAATTATGTACAGTAAGGAGTCCTCTCTCTCTCTCTCTTATTGTGGCTCTTGGCCGTCAATGTCGTTCTGAGACGTTTTGACAGAATGGGTCAGAAGGTCGTGGCCTACGCGGATGATGTGGTGATATTGGTGTCGGGCAAGTTTCTGCCGACAATTAGCGACATCATGCAATGGGCGCTGGGCGAACTGGCGGCATGGGCAAGTGACAAGGGACTGGGAGTTAATCCGGAGACGACGGAGTTGGTTCTTTTCACTAGGAGGTACAAGGTGGAGGAGTTTAGACAGCCGGTACTGGGAGGAGTGGAGCTTGGACTATCTGATAGTGCTAAGTATCTGGGGGTATCGATAGGTAGGAGCTGGGGACTCCGGCCGTCAGTGGTGGGATGGCTGTACACTTCGGTGGTTAGACCCATTCTTACGTATGGATGTTGTGTTTGGTGGGAGTCATTGAGATTGGCAAGTCGTAGGAACCTTCTTTCTAAGGCTCAGAGGTGTGCTTCAATTGGCATGACAGGTGCCATGAGAAGTACTCCTCAGGCTGCCCTGGATGTCATTCTACATCTTCTGCCTATTGAGCAGTATGTAATGGGAATGGCGTCCAGGAGCATTCTTAGACTGAGGGAGTTAGGACTAACGAGAAATGACACTCAGGGTCACTCACGGATCCTGGGAGAGATTGAGGCTGGTGGCTTTTGCCTAGGACCGTCGGGATCCACTGATTATGTTAGCACCAGAGTGGATTTTGGTCGGTTGCCAGAGGTAATAATGCCCTCTAGGGAAGGCTGGTCGGGCAGGAGCAGATTATTTGGTGGATTTGCTATTTTCACTGATGGCTCGAAGATGAGGGGCACGGGTGCAGGGGTCTACATTGAGGATCTGAACATAAGAAGGTCATATAGGCTTCCTGACGACTGCAGTGTTTTTCAGGCAGAGGTTCTAGGGGTCTGGAGGGCCGTGGAACTGATGAGGGACAACATTGATAGGGGCTCGGAGGTCACTATATATGTGGACAGCCAAGCGGCTCTTATGGCCGTAAGGGGCTGTTATGTGAACTCCAGGCTGGTTGATTATTGTAGGAGGGCTCTGAGGGGAGCCTTACGGGAGTATTTGCTAAGGTTGTGCTGGGAGCCGGGTCATTGCGACATAGGCGACAATGAGATTGCTGATGAGTTGGCAAGACAGGGCTCAGAGATGGAGGATCCTGACTGTGTGGAGGCGGTTAGGCCTCCATTTGGCTTCTATTTTGGTAGAATTAGGGAATGGATACTGAGCGTGACCAATCGGGCCTGGGGGAGCCGAACGGACTGTCGGATATCACGAACACTGTGGCCGGTGCTTAGGAAGTCCGATTCGGTGTCGCTGTTGGGCAGGAGCAGGGTCTGCGTTAGGACCATGATAGGAATTATCACGGGCCACTGTATGATAGGCAGGATGGCGGTGAGGATGGGATCCGACTTGTCGGATATATGCAGGTTGTGCGAGGACCCTGAGGGAGTTGGAGTCAGTTGAGCACCTTCTGTGCCACTGTCCCAGGTTGCAGGGTAGCAGGTTGAGGTGGCTGGGCAGTAGATTCCTGGGCGAATTAGGGGATGTATCGGGTTGCGGACTCGAGAATCTGATAGGATTCGTAATGGGGATGGCCTGGCTGCGCGAGGAGAGACTGGGTGCTAACCGCACGTTGGGCGGATTTGGTTTTAGTCGGGTTTCTCTCGGGGTTGGTGCTTTACCTTCTTTTCTTTCCTTTCTTTTCTACCTATCTTTCGGATCTGTCTTATGCTTTCGCTGCTTATTTCACCTACTTTATACCTTCTTAGCTATATTGGTCTCTTGGTGAAGGTGTGAAGGAGTCTTCACACCTCTCTGGGTGAAGGTGTGAAGGAGACTTCACACCGGCCTTTCTACCTACCTACCTACCTATCTATGTACAGTAAACAATCAAATCTGTAAGTTTAATAAGGTGGGTCGCAAAAAAGTTGAGCCAGCCACCCCACCCTCTTGAATGAAAGATGTCAATAAATGTTCTAAAACATGAAAAAAAATTTTGTTCATGGCTTCCTATAAATTTAGTACTTTTTAGCTGGCAAGAACTTAAGCAACTATTCCTTAATATTTCTTTCTATTGACTACTATTATATTTAAAAAAAATTTTTTTTTGCGGAATTTTCTAGTTTATTTAATATATTAAACCATTACGCGAATATGTTGTGCAACCTCCTCCATTTTCGAAATAAGTGTATAGGGGGTGCTCTGGAAATCGAAAACGCAAGAATTTAAAGTCGTTTTAATACACTTTTAGTCTAATTTTTATAGCTTTTGTTATAAAATTCTGGTTAATAGAGAAATATTTGTCATAAAATTCTTTTATTACAGAAATCTTATTCAAAACTAGGTTTAAAATTCTTGCGTTTTCGATTTCCAGAACACCCCTGTCTGTATATCTCGAAAACAAGAGCTAACCTAAAAAAAAGCTGTTAACACCACTAGATTCAGCGTATTCAAATTAGGTTAACCAACCGGGTGCTACAGTGTTATTGAACTGTAAAATTATAACGGGAAAAAACTTTTGAGTTGCTTAATGGTGTTTTCTTTTCTAAAAAGAAATAATGAAATCTAATTGTGTAATATATTTATTAGGTTACACGTACACTTACATACTGATGCATTTCTCTAAATTACAATGGAACAAAATAATAGCTACGTTTTACACTCAACACTAATGTGTATTCAGCGTGTTAAAAATTGAATGCAAAGTTTGTACTAAAAGCGATATTCACCACGGTTGTAGCATTTTTCAACATTAAAGTTTCTTTGAATTCCAATAAGCGTTAACAACCTGATTTTCAATTAATTAAAGTCAGCTGCTGTTTTTGGGCAAAAAAAAAACAATACTGTGCTGTGCTGTGTGACAATCCTGCAAATAAAATTGGACCACCCCTGCAGATAACGAGACTAGTCCATACATGTATGTAAAGAGTAGTCCATAAAGGAGTAGGAGTACTCCAAAACTACTCCAAATATATGGGTAAAAGGTGGTCCATTTAACATTACGATGTCCTAGGAGGGGACCATATAACCCACCGAAGTAGTCCCTAGTTGTAAGTAGTCCATTTAAGCCACAAAGGACCAAGTAGTCCAATATTATCTGTAGGGACCTGATCCACTTTGATAAAATGGACTACTCATTGGACTAGTCCGATGTAATGCAAGCATGGACCATGTCATTGTTAAAAAGTGTTTGTAGTGAGACGACATGTCTTCGTTTTTTAACGAAATGTGTTCGTTTTTAAACGACTTCAAAACTAATCCTCTTGAGTATACCATGGAGTAGTTTTTATACTACTCCTTTGTAATCTACAGCTGGGTTATATGGTCCTGCCCAAGGACGTCGTAATGTTAAATCGACCATGTTTTTCCAGACGTTTGGGCTACTTTTGGACTATTCCTAGTCCCTTGTGGGCTACATTTTACACGCGTGTTTGGACTAGTCCTATTATTTGCAGGGTATTTTTTTAAAAGCGTAACAAGCAACATTAACAACAAAAACAACAATACATTAAGGGTATTCACGTCACAAGTTGCACCCTTGCAAAAAAGCAAAAGTGCAAAAATAAAACAACAACCACACAGACAATTAGTTGTGCGTAAATAATTGTCTTTGTGGTTGTTGTTATATTTTTGCACTTTTCCTTTTTTGCAAGGGTGCAACTTGTGACGTGAATACCCCCAATGTACATTGTACATACAGAACTACTATTCTTTTTGAGAAATGATAAAAAATAAAAACGTCTTCTGTTTCTATGTAAATTGTTTCAGCTGCTGAATAGTTATCAGAGCAATGATTTTTGTGTATATTTGTATATGTTTTTTACCAAAGCAATAATTGACGAACGAAGCTAAACATGGTATGAATGGCAAAGCTAATACGCTGGGCATCACTTGAATGAATTTTAAAACAACACTGATGTGTGTGGCTGAGAAAGTTTGATTGCATGAACACAAATAAGTGTATTTGATGTTGTTGATTTAATGCGAATTTTTTGCAATCGCACAAAGCCGTTCTCTGACATGTACACCATAAACTTCTTTGTGTGAGCTGTGACAATGTACGTTCGGCTGTTGCTTTGTTGTTATTTCGTCAACACAAGCATAAATGTGATAGTATGTCTGTGCACTTCACTAACTTATACTTATATTTTTATAAAGATGTTATCTCTGCTGTTATTTCGACCTGATTTAAAAGACAATGGTGCTCAAAGGGCCCTAAAATGATAAGTTGCATACGTTCTTCAACGTTGCGCTTTTTTAATCACCATTATTTAGTCCACAAGCTTGACATAAATATACTCCAAGCAAAACTTGACTCTGTTCCAAGTAATTCTTAAGAGACTGTAAAAATACTTTACTTAAATATGCAGCCAAAAATTAATCATTGGGTGAAATATTAGCCTGTTGTGTTGCCGAGGACGGAATGCCAGTTAAGGCAGTAAGACTCTTAAATAGTTCTAGCATATCTGCATGCGTAAAACTACAATATACCGCCGGAATCAACGATAATGGAAAATTCATAGGTTGTATTTAAACACCAAGAACTTTTGATAAATATGTCATACAACAGCATGTTCATATTACTATTCGTTTCTATAATGCTGAACCAAAATACATAATTTGAAATATATAATCCTGGATAAGAGGTTTTGTTTGCAACTTTTCAAAAATATTGCTGAAGTATACGGGTTCATATAGACATGCTAAACGACCAACAAATTACAACTCATTTAAAATAAATTTCTGAGAATATCTCAAATATTAAATTTAATAAATTCCTATAATTTTTTGAAACCAAAGTTTTTCAATAATTTTAAAGCTACATCTTGAGAACTTACCGCAGAAAAAGCTTAAGCGACATCATTTTCCATTTTCGTTTCCTTAAATCTGTGGTTTTCATGGGCAACCGCGTATGTCTATTTTTTCGATTTTGAAATGTTGATGCTATATTACTTAATTTTAAGCGCTCTTTACATTTTTTTAAAACAGATAGACCCATTCCGATGTTTTAACTCAATTAAAAATTTCAAAAGGTGCAATATCTAACCCATAGTTTGAACTAGAATGGTTTTTTCAGCTCTCCTGAAAAATTTTATTTTAAGACATACGCGGTTGCCCATGAAAACCACAGAAATATCATGGTCACATAAGGTACCGCTACGATTTTATAGCAAAAACAATTTTATCTCAAGCTACAACTTTCATACAAAATGTTTATGAAAAGAAATAAAAACAACCTTCTCCTGTAAAATTTTGTTTTTTTCGCCTAAGCTGTTTTTGCGGTTATGGTTCGATATGTTCACACCTCTTAAATTTTTAACGTCCTACACGTAACCACTAGTTTTCTTAAAATATTGTTTGGTTTTGCAAAAGGCTAGAGCAAACATTATTTAACAGTTTCTAAATTCTAAAGCTTAAGTTTAATCAATTTACTGCCCAGGCAGAAATTACGACTCTTCTAAATATTATGTACCGCCACAACGCTGTAAATACAAAATTGTGACTCTACCAAAAATATGGTACCATCACAACACTGTAAATACAAAATTACAACCTTAGTTTTTTAATACCGTTTTTAAATAAGATTCAACACAGGTACAACACCCTAAATACAAATATACGACTACAGTTTTTTAAAGTCGTATTTACCATAAAACTATACCGCTACAACACTGTAAATATATACAAAATTTAAAACTTTATTTCCTAATACCGAGTTTTATAATAATTCTATACCGCTACAACGCTGTATATACAAAAATTCCATCTTATTAATTTAATAGTGTCGTATTAAAATGAAAACACAAAAACTATTTTAGGTTAGAAAATATAAAAATTTTTGCTGTTTATTTAGCGAATTTATATTTGTAACAACCCAGGCAGAAATTACGACTCTTCTAAATATTATGTACCGCCACAACCCTGTAAATACAAAATTGTGACTCTTCCAAAAATATGGTACCATCACAACACTGTAGATACAAAATTACAACCTTATTTTTTTAATAACGTTTTTAAATAAGATTCAACACCGGGTGTTGTACCCTAAATACAAATATACGACTTTAGTTTTTTTAAAGTCGTATTTACCATTAAACTATGTATACCGCTACAACACTGTATATACAAGAATTAAACATTAATTTTCTAATACCGTGTTTATAATAATTCTATACCGCTACAACACTGTATATACAAAAATTTAGTCTTATTAATTTAAAAGTGTATTAAAATGAAAACGCAAAACTATTTTAGGTAGAAAAAATATACAAATTTTTGCTTGTTTATTTATATTTGTAACAATATTGAAAATAAGAGTCGGAAGACGGTTGTGCCTACATTGTAAATTCGTGAATCCAACATTGTAAATTTAAATTTGCAGTACTGTGACAACACTAAAAAGAAGAGTCGGAAGACGCACATTTGGCGTTATCATTTTAATATTGTGACAACATTGTAAATTTGGTAGACAGTACGTTGTATTGATGTTGATAGTACCCCCTGCAACGTCGGCACAGCGTCGTGGTGATTGTCTTTTTCTGCCTGGGAATATTGTAAACAAGAGTCGGAAGACGGTTGTGACTACGTTGTAAATTCGAGAATCCAACATTGTAAATTTAAATTTACAGTACTGTGACAACACTAAAAAGAAGAGTCGAAAGACGCACATTTGGCGTTATCATTTTAATATTGTGACAACATTGTAAATTTGGTTAACAGTACGTTGTATTGATGTTAATAGTACCCCCTGCAACGTCGGCACAGCGTCGTGGTGATTGTCTTTTTCTGACTGGGTGGTCACGCTATTTTTTTGGATTTTGTCGTCAAATATTTGTTAGGTCTAAACATACCTTAAAATGAAAACACAAAAACTATTTTAGGTTAGAAAATATACAAATTTTTGCTGTTTATTTAGCGAATTTATATTTGTAACAATATTGAAAATAAGAGTCGGAAGACGGTTGTGACTACGTTGTAAATTCGTGAATCCAACATTGTAAATTTAAATTTACAGTACTGTGACAACACTAAAAAGAAGAGTCGGAAGACGCACATTTGGCGTTATCATTTTAATATTGTGACAACATTGTAAGTTTGGTTAACAGTACGTTGTATTGATGTTGATAGTACCCCCTGCAACGTCGGCACAGCGTCGACGCTATTTTTTTGGATTTTGTCGTCAAATATTTGTTAGGTCTAAACATACCTTAATGTGCTGTTTCTAAATAACAGACAAGTGATTGTGTCCTAAAATTTATATGAAAAGCACTCAGTTTTAAATATATAAATTGAAGTTACTTGTCTGTCATTTGGAAACAGCACATTAGTAATATTTATGTATTTTGTTGGTTCCTTACCTTCGTGAATTGCTCTGTTTTTATTCAAATTAAATTTTTATTTTAATAAACTAAATTGATTTTTGTATTTTTATGTATTCGAACTAAAACCGTGCCGGCGTTATGGTCATGTCATGTTCAAATCGAAAGCGAATGAAGACGTGGGGTTAAGAATAAAAATGTTAATGTTACTTTTACAATTTGGCGCGCATTCGAGAATTCCCACCAATATATGTATGTAAATATGTATTTTATAAATGCAGACGACGATAGAACTTTGGCAATTTTGCAGCTTAATCAACAAAACAAATGCTAAATTTTGCTCCAAAAATGCTTTAATGGTCACGCTGCTTTTCAATAACAATTGTTACAATTTTTACTAAATGAGCACAGCTAAACATTTCATATTAAATTCAACATTTTTAATTTTTCGAATTTATTCTATGAGCTGAATTTTAGTTACAAAAAAGCTTTATAAAATACATAACTGAAATTTAGCTCATAGAATAAATTCGAAAAATTAAAAATGTTGAATATAATATAAAGTAACCTTCGGAAGGAAATAATTCCCAGTTTCCATTTCGTATTAAGTTATTGTAAACTCAACACTTGAGAAGAAAAAAATTTTATTTTTCGATTATGTTAGCAAATTTGGTGTAAATTCAAGACTGTAAGGCTGGGTTTTTGAGATCTCAATGTGAACTAGGTTTAGTTAATCTGAAAACACATTTTTGCCGCTATGTATTACCAAGTTTGTAAACAAAATTTTAACGACCTAAGTCGTTTTTAACTTATGACGTTGTTGCTGCAAATCAGCGACTTGCATTAAAATAAATATAAATAAAATCAGACTAGATGACCCGTGCGAATATTTCGCACCGTTAGTTGTCATTTTTGTAACATAAAATGAAAATAATTAATAGAAATTTTAGTAACTTCAATACATATTAAAATATAATTTTTATCAATGAAAATATTAATTTTTCAATTTCTAATTATTTTTCGTCATTAGTGTTAGAAATAAGCTTTAAAATGAGATATCATTCATTAAATTTGATGCGGTGGTATGGGAGATATTTGCAACCGACAAAAAAAAGTGCTTTAGAAATAATATATATGATGATGATTACAAATTTTAAAAATAACATTTGTGTAAAATTTACAACTAATCGTTTACAAAATCGTTTTAGAAAATATCGTAAATGCTTTAGTATTACAAAATATTGCAAAAACGTTGATATGTATATTGTACTTACTTTACATTCCATTTCCCAATTTAAGAGCAAGTCTTGAAATTTTGTTATAAGTACCTTATCCAAATACTCATTCAAATCAACTTGATCATATGCCTCAGTCAAAAGAGTTTCTAAAGAAATTTAACATCACAATATCATTTATATTACTAAATTTCTGCATTAAACAAATAACATACCTTCTGCTAATAACTCTTCCACTGAATATGTGTCATCAGAAATGTCTTCCTGTTCACTAAAAATATCTGCATCCATTTGTTCTATATTATTAAAGTCTGTTGCATTACTACTTGCATTTAATAATAATGCTTCTCTTTCTTTGGTTATTTCAAGTTCTTCTAGTAATGAGTTTGAATCACTACTGTTTATAAATTCTTCGCATTCATTTTCATCGATAAACTCATTTTGGTCACTGTCCAAAAAAATGCTTTCTTTTGTTTCACTTTTAATTTCGGAAAGTAATTCGATTTTCTCATTTGACCTGTTCGGGTATTCTTCTATTTCTAATTTTTTAGGATAAACTAGGATGTTTGTATTCAATTGTTTGTTTATTTTCACATTTTGGTTTCCATCATCGATTATAAATTCCATAAGTTCATTGGTTTCTAGTTCGTGTGATGTTTTATCTTTTATTACACAAGACGATAACGAAATATTGAAATCTTGAGAAAATTTCCTTTCACCGGGTTGGCAAAAATCCTCATCTGGGAGATTCTCAACAATATCAATACTACCTTGGTTCTGTTTGTGGGTAAACGGTGCAGATATGTTGCTGTTAATATTTTCATATTCCGTAATATCTATATCTTCAGATTTATTTTGTTTGTGCATTTCTACAGTATTTTCTCCTTGTGTTGAAGAAAAAATTTCGGCGTTTGTGAATTCAATATTACTTTTAGGTAAAATAACTTGAATATTATTTTGATCAATAACAAAAGGTTTATGAAGATTTTCACGTTGGCATCTAAAATTTCCACTTTCGTTTTGTTGGTATTTACTACTTTCTTCATTATTACTAAATTCCTTCTCATTTTTTATATTACAATTTGCCTCTTTGGCGTGCTCGTCCAAATCATATAATTCTATCAAACGATTAACACAATCATCACAAAGATGTTGTTTATCCCTTTTGTTTAAATCAATGTGAAAAAATGTTTTGACTAAGAAGGGTAATTGTAATTCTAGACCCACTTCGTCAAAGATTTCATGAAATTCCTTTCCAGCATTAGCATCCGACTTTATTTTGCAATTTAAACAAACTCTAGTGGTTGTTGGAACTTTTAATGCCATGATCAGATATTCGTTAATAATTTTTTAAACTATAATAATATTTTTGTTAAATTTATTAATTATTTGTAAGAAATTCACAATTTTATTAAAAGTTAAGTAGATATTGTTTATCACAAAGTATACTCTGTGTTGTTTATCTATGTTTTGTGCACAGAGTGGTTTGTGGTTTTGTGCAGAGTTGCCAATTTAGCGCCTTTGGCGCTAGATTTAGCGCTTTTTAACTGTCGAAAAGGCGCATATTTTTTCCTCAGCGCTTTTTTTAAAAAGAGCGCTAAATTAGCGCTTTTATTGATACGCAACATTTTTGTACTTTTATTTGCATACAT
This sequence comes from Pollenia angustigena, assembly GCA_930367215.1. NCBI lineage: Eukaryota > Metazoa > Arthropoda > Insecta > Diptera > Polleniidae > Pollenia > Pollenia angustigena. The sequence goes on from OV884060.1 coordinate 202,454,059, forward strand.
TAAAATCAAGACATATCAAACCAAAATTTGTTTCTGTTTTTTAAATACTTTACTCTGAAATGCATACTATACAAGAAAAGAAGTTTATTTTCTAAGGTAATCCATTTCGTTTCTTAAAACAAGAAAATCCAAAAATAATTTCGTGATTTTAACTTGTTTTGTTCGTATTAAAAAAAAAAACTTTCTTAAATTAAGAAAAATTTTCTCATGACCAAAAAATTCACGTTTTTGGTTTATAATTAAAAAGTTCTTAAAACAAGAAATCCAAAAGTAACTTATTATTATTAAAAACAAGAAAGATATTTCTGAAATCAAGTAGCATTTATTTAATATTAATCTGATTTTCTCGATTGTTTTTAAATAGAATCGAATTTCTTGCATCAAGAAACAAATGCTAGCGATTTCTTTAAATTTTTCAGAAAATGCTCAAGAAAACTTAGTTTGATTCAATTAATTTTTATTTGGATCGAGATGTTAACATCAAAATCAATCAAAAGTTTTTTATTTTTATTTTAAGTTTTCTTAAACTAACTAGTGCTACACGTTTTTAAGAAAACAATTCAGGCTTTTCTTTTGATTTGTAAAATAAAAAGCAACGAAAACTTGATTTAAGTAACAATAGAATTAAAATAAATTTTTTTAGCTGTTTTTAAGAAATTTTTAGTTCGCTTTGAGTCATAACTTTTTGCTTAAACCAGGCAACACAAGCTAACAATATGAAATTTTTGGCTTCAGCTACAATAGTGCAACATTTTCTTCAAGAAATATTTTCTGGATATTTAGATAATAATTCTTTCCGTGTTTATTTGAAATTATATAACTTTACTTTTCCTGAAATATCAGAAAAGGCTTTTAAAAATTGTTAATGTTTTATTAACACAGCTCGGCAAAAAAAAAAAAAAAAAAAAAAAAAAATGTCGGGGTAGAGAACTTGATTATGTGATTTTAATTGACGTTAACGTGCTGAATCTAAATATTTGATTCAGTCACGTCTAGTTAACATGTTAACTGATTTAATGTCTTATTTTATTCTTAATATATGAATGATAAAATAAAAATGAAAACGGATTTGAATTAAGCGCTGTAATATCTTTGTATTTCATATATTTTTATTCAAAACGACTTTTTTGACGGCCATTGTAATTAATAAAACATTTAAGTTTTTTATTTAAATTTTATTTAGCGCTTTTTGATTGGGGTCACGGCGCTTTTTGATTAGAAATAGTTCACAACCCTGGTTTTGTGTTCTTTAAGGTGCAAGGCGAATTTCAATTCGCCTCGTTAAGGTGGTTTTACACGCAGTGTTGCCAGAACTTTTATAGATAAAATCAGCAAAAAATCATAATTTTTCTTCAAAAAACCTGCAAAATCTGCGTCAAGATTTAAAAACCTCCAATAAATCTTCAAAACTCATTTTTTACATTTTTTTATGTAGTTTATTTAGAAAACGATATTACAATTCATTTCAAAATATACAGCCATGTTCTGGAATTTGAAATCGATGGTAAATGTCTATAAGTAGTCCTTGAAGTATGAGGTTTATATATAAAAAAGGAAATATTTTTTTGAACTTTCAGAAAGGTTTTAAAAATTTTTTCTATTTTAATTTCACTCAAATGCAATTTTTAAAATATGGCTGATAATTTTTGGATATTCTTACGTTAAAAATATCTTTCCATCACATTAAAGGTTAATTGCTTGACACGTTCTTTAAACTATCAAGGGTTTTATTGAAAATTTACGAGAGATCAAATATTGCAACTATGTATTAAAGATACATACGTACATTATTTCGTGTAAAATCGGAGAACATTAGTCCGGCGATATTAATGTGTCAAGACAATGCGAATTTTAAAGCACAGAGTATACAAAGGCGCCACGAGACAGAAATATTGTGTTTTTTTCTGTCTTTTTCTTCGAAAGCTGCCCTTTTTGCGTTTTTTGTTTTGATTATGCAATTTGTGTAGATAGTAGCGGCCTGTTTTTACGCATTGTCACTTCACTAACAAAAAACGTTTTCTTTCTCTTTCTTCGAAAGCTGCCCTTGCAAATGATTTAGGCATTTTTCACACGTCACTTTTTTCATCTCTGTATACTTTGTGTTTTAAAGTTATCTTTTGTGAATAACATTCCTGCTAATGAACCTTTTGAGCCGTATGAACTCAGACATACCATGGTGGAATAAGCAGGTGGTATCGTTACGGCAACAAATACAACATTACAACAAAAATGGAAATTACATCACCGTTTAAGTCATAAAATACTTTAAACAAAAATCAAAGAGTACCGCTGAACGTGATGAAATAAATAAATTTTTAGTCAATTTTTATCAATATCTTATTTATTTAAATTTAAAATGATTAAAAACTTTAATAAAATACAATAATCACAGCACTAAACGTGGACTTTTTGTAAACATAAGCAAAACTTTGACATAAACCTAGACAAACAATGCAAGAGCAATTGCATTGCTGCCACCTATTTATTTCACCATGAGACATACGGCTCTTGTCTTGACAAAAAAATTCCAAATTCATACAAATTATTGTCAATATAATGAGGGTATCAAGGCGAATTCAACAAGGTAAACTCAACTCGTCAGCCGTTCATCAGCTGTCTCCACGGCGAATTAAAAAAAAAATAGGGAAACGTCAAAGTATAATTTTGTTTATGTTTTGCTCCAAAATAACCGAACAAATTTCTCAGAAAAACTGCGAATAATTAAAGTGAATTTAATAATCACTTTTATTACCCAAACAAAATTTTTATTTCGTTTTTCAATCAATTTTTGCCTTGTTAGCATTTTTGACAGCCGCCTATTAAATTGCAAAAAAATACATGGGGCTTTTTGTAGTTGTAGAGTTGCACTTACCTTGTTAAATTCGCCTTGGAGGGTATTCACGAGGTCTCCTATCTAGCCATATTGTTATATGTTATAATTTTAAATCCACTTACAATTTTTTGTTTTTCAATTTTGAAAAATACTAATGACACTTCTATTTATTTGAATACAAAGTATATGGTAAGTTAAGAGTAAACAAAAATAAAACGTAAGACTTAATTTTAACTGGGTGATTCATAACAAATCAAAAGTAATAAGGGAAGTAAACCAGTTTTAAACAAGTAAAATTATTTGGAGGCAAAATTTAAAAAACCAGTACATTTGCGTACTTATTTGGGTGTTATGCATAAACCAGTACATTGAATAAAAACCAGTACGTGTACTGGTAAAATCAGTACGAATGGCAACCCTAGTTCGGTTGTTTATTTATTAGTGTGTTTATTCATGTAATGTTGATAACGTTTTTTATTTTGTTTTATTTGATATTAAAAACAAAAACAAAATTAAACAACGAATAAGAAAGCAAAACGTAAAGACAGTACATGCATCTGTGTACTCGTTTCTTTTCCTCTCGTCCCTCTCGCCAATAAATTAGCAATCTTGTCAATAATGCTGGGTACACACAGTGCAACCTACATGTAATCTGTTTCAATGCAACCTCAAAATATCAAAGCGTTTTGATGTTGATGCAACCTGGAATGAATGAAAATGAATTTAATTCACTAGATTGCGTGAATGTGTTGCATAGTGTGTACCCAGCATAAGACATGAGCCGTATGAACACAGACTTATGGGCTTTTTACACTGATCAACATCTAACATCTACCATCTACCATCAAAGATGTAGAAAATGTGAAACACTCGTTTACATTGCTCACATCTAACACAGCGTTTACATTTGCCAGTACTGGCAAGACAGTAGCAATACATGCAAACTTTTTTACTAATAGATACACACTTTTCCAACTGTCTTGTCTACTGTCTAGCAAATTTTGCAGACAGTAAAATTGGACAGTGATTTGACATTTGCTAACAGTAATCTGAAGTTTTGTTAGCAAAAGTCCCCATTTACACTAGGGACATTTCTTGCCGGACAGACGAAGTTTGATGGCGAGGGGTCGAAAAGGTAGAGTGTGTAGTACATGAGTATCTGTACTGGACATTTTTTCATTTCCCTTTCTTACTTTTCGTAGTTTACATACAAGTATTAATTTCTGTCTGACTTCTAATGTTTCATATGTAAACGTTTCAGGTAAGATTAAAAGAGAATTCAAAAAATGTCCAGCAAGAAATGTCCCTAGTGTAAATTAGGACAAAGGAAAAAAAATCAGTATGTAAAAAATAATTAAGTATACATATTTTGCTTTAGTTTTTAATATTTTATTTAAGTGTTATGTTTGTTAACACAATAAAGTTATTTTAAGCTGCTTTTAATTTTGTTTAGTTCATGTAATACCATGTTCACACGGACAGCAATATTCGTGTTTCTCTCTCTTATTCCTGTTTCGCGCCCTAAACATGATTGAAACGACTTGTTTCCCCATTCAAAATTTTGAGAGCGAAACAGCGATTAACGACACTATTTGCAAATAAGATTTTAAGCATTGCCACACTTTTAACCGTTTAACGTTTTTATTTCGATGTGGCACATTCATATGACAACAAAAGTAAAATTAAATCAAAAATGTGCAAATAAAGTTAAAAATACACAATAATTGTTGATCTTTTTCATTTAAAAAATAAAAAGTTTATATACATACAGTGCTACTAAATGAATGAATTTTCCTTCTGGCATCGCTTAGAAATAAGAATTTTCATTACGCTGGGTCTCCACGTAGCAATTTTTATTGCTAAGTACAAGCAATAACGTCGGCAGAACAATGGAGCAATAATTGCTGATTATATTGCTGGAGAACACTTGAAATTGCTTTGCCATAAATTTGCAATTTTCACCGGAGTATAAAGTTTTGTGGCTGTATTTATAACAAAAGTTTTATGTTGTGTTTTAAAGTGGTTGTTAAATTTTCTTTTTTAAATTAATAAAATAAATAATTGTAATTGTCGTAGCTGTGTTTTGTATTACTTTTTTGTTTATATGCGTATGAAAAAAAACCTAAAACTTGTATTGTTCTATTGAAAAAATAAAAATAAACAAAAAAACAAATTCGTCGTTTGCTTTGGTTGATATTGACGTTTATTTAAAAATATAATATATAAAAACTTTTTCTTTATTTTGTTGAAGTATTTTTCACTTGGCGACTTTTTCTTGATTGCTTTTTTAATAAATAACCCCAGGTCTCCACGTAGCAATATTTATTGCGGCAAACGTCAAATTTTATTGCTCCATAAAATTTGCGACGTATAGACCGCATATTGCTATGAGTGGCAATCCATTGCGCAATGATTGCTCTTCTTATTGCTTGAGCAATTATTGCTTAGCAATCTGCTCTCAAATCAGTTGTAATTTATCTGACATTTCATTTCTCTGTACGGTTGGTTATTTATTAGTGTGTTTATTTATTAAAAAAGCAAGTGAAAAAATACTTCAACAAAATAAAGAAAATGTGTTTATATATTATATTTTTAAATAAACCTCAATATCAACAAAAGCAAACGACGAATTTGTTTTTTTTTTTTGTATATTTTTATTTTTTCAATAGAACAATACAAGTTTTAGGTTTTTTTTCATACGCAAATAAACAAAAAAGCAATAAAAAACACAGCTACGACAATTACAATTAATTATTTTATTAATTTAATTAATTAATTTAAAAAAGAAAATTTAACAATCACTTCAAAACACAACATAAAACATTTGTTATAAATCCAGCCACAAAACTTTATACAACTACTCGAGGTGAAAATTGCAAATTTATGGCAAAGCAATAACAAGTGTTCTCCAGCAATATAATCAGCAATTATTGCTCCATTGTTCTGCCGACGTTATTGCTTGTACTTACCAATAAAAATTGATACGTGGAGACCCAGCGTTAACAACCGTACAGAGAAATGAAATGTCAGATAAATTACAACTGATTTGACAGCAGATTGCTAAGCTATAATTGCTCAAGCAATAAGAAGAGCAATCATTGCGCAATGGATTGCCACTCATGGCAATTTGCGGTCTATACGTCGCAAATTTAATGGAGCAATCAAATTTGACGTTTGCCGCATTAAATATTGCTACGTGGAGACCCGGGGTTAAGAAATATACATATAAACAGTAAAGGCTCAGTTAGTCTTTACTTTTTGTTTCTGTTCTGTTCCGTGCCGTTCTGTTACGAAATTGTATTAGTTAGTTTTTCTGTAGTAACTTATCAGCCATTTATGACAAATTTATTAGTTTTGCACCGTCTATTGTTTTATTTCAATAACTTTGATGCACATTAATTTGAAGAAATTAAATTTTATGAATTCTTAAAATCAAAAAACAGTTTATTTCAATAGAAAATATGTATTTTTTATTTTTTTTTTGCTGTCACTTACATTTACTTAACAAGTTTTTGATTTTAACAAACTGAACCGCAATAGAACAGAAAAACTAATCAATTTCATAGGTTTTTTAATAACAAAAACAAATCAGCTGATTCGTAACAGAACAGAAAGTAAAGACTAATTCTGCCTTAAGTTAGTTAATTGCAAATAATTTTTATTCGCGAATAGGCTACGTATAAACGTAGTATGAAGGCGAATTAACTCCAGGTAAGCTCAACTCGTCAGCTGTATCCACGGCGAATTAAAAAAAATGGTGAAACGTCAATATATTGTTTTGTTTCTATACTGAAATTTGACAAGTCAGAAAATTGCAAAAACAAAATACATGGAGTTAATTCGCCTTGTTTTGTAGTTGTAGAGTTGCACTTACCTGTTATAAATTCGCCTTGCGTAGTATATGACATTATTGTTTTAGTGTGTTTATCTATGCTAAACTAAAAAAATTTTTTTTAAAGAATTTATTTGGTAGCTTTTTATTTTTAGAAGGGATATTTTAAGAAATTTTTATTTTAGATTTGGGATTGAAGAAAAAAGTTATCTGGCATCCCTATAATAAAATAAACAAAAATATTCGAGTAAGAAAATAAAATCAAATTATTTTCGGAATTAAGAAAATAACAGTTTTTCTAACATAAACTTGTGCCATTTTTGTGAGCATTAATTCCCAAATTCGGTTGAATGTAATGTTGTATGGAAAATTATCTAAACCGTTTATTTTCTGAGTGCATTTTATGCATTTAAATATTAAAACTGCACATAATCATAAAATTAGCTTTAAGCTATAGTAAGGTGACCATACGTACTCTTTTTTAGAGGACAATCCTCTTTTTTAACTGGCTGTCCTCTATAAAATTTGCGTCCTCTTTTATCATCTTTTTTTCATAATCTGTCATCTTTGTCCTCTTTATTTTTAAAAGCATGACCAATATTTGCTTTTATTTTTATAAATTAAAAATTTTATTTCACGGTGATCAACGGTTTTTTCTGTGCAATTGTATGGAAAATGTTGTGCCATGCTTGTTCTGTTCATACTCCTACTGGACTCTCATACACTTGCAGTATAAAATTTTGAATAATTATTTGCAATGATTATTAAAGTTTAGTTTTTTTTTTTTTTTGTTACAAATTTTTATACATCGTTAGCTTAATATGCAAACCTGCTAACTCCCTTTCAACAAATTTTACAGGAAAAACTTTTTATTTTTCCTATTTACTGCTTGAGAGGACAACCAAAAATATAGTTGATTTTACACACTTCAAGACTCAAATTGAAGAATAACTACATGCTGGTCGACGAGGCATATATTTCTCTACCACACGGCATCAAATCTCAATTTACTTAAAAAGTGGATTTCGCAGGTCTGCATATTAAGCCGACGATATGTAATTCTTTTTAAATTTTCTTTACGTTTATTAATATGGGAATGTAAATTTGTCTGTAAAATATGTAAAAAAAATCTTGATGTCAAAAAATTTTTTTACTTTTTTTCTTTATGTCCTCTATTTTTATTTTCAAAATCTGGTCGCCTTAGCTATAGTGATAATGGTAAAAACTAGTTTTGGTGATATAAAAAAGATTTTAACTTAATTTTTATACATATTTTAATTGATCATTTCTTTTTTGTTTAATTTTTTCATTTACTATTTTCCAAAAATGTTCGTGTTATAAAAAGTATTTAATCGAGTACCGATAGGAAAACTAGTAATCAAAAGTGTAAACATTTTTCAAAACTTCAGTTATTTGCCATCAGCTGTTGCCTTAATTTTACGAATTTTTACAAATTTTCCGTTCGCGTACTTTTTTGTACGACAGCTTTTTGTGGGAGCAAATTTTTAAGTTTACTCATTTACTGCATTTTACTGTAAAAGTTCTCAAACGCACCTAATAACAATACAAGCAAAAATTTATCAGAAAACATGTTGCATAACTGATTTCGATAGACCATAACCAGGGCTATTAAGGCCCATTAATGTCACTCTCGACAAATTAAAGGTTTGGAGGGTATTCCATATTAAAGAAAAAAATTCAAAAATTTTGTAAAAAATTGTTATATGACTAAAATTTTTATGACAATTTGCCTGTTTATAAAATATGATAGCTGATTTTGATAGCCCGGATGAAAAAAGTTCAATTTGGTTGGCCCTTATCTCTTAGTTGTCTTTGTACATTCCATGTCATATGATATTTGGCAAATTGAAAGCGTTGCTATTGACGGACTGCTATTAATGGAAGTTTTTTTCTTTAGCTTTCAAAGCTGTTAATGTTCACTGCTTCAAATAGCACGAATAATTGTTGATATACATACTTACATTAGCGCCTCTTAAATGCTAAATTTTAGAGGAAAAATTGGCTGTATTTGTGACAATTCGAAGAATTTTTTTTTAATTCATTAAGCTAATCCCGCGAAGCTCTACGGTTGTCTGCAGGAGCCAGAGTCTCTGGCAGGATTAGAACCCGGAACCCCGCGCTGATATCACCTAGCCTACCGGGGCACTCGCATGTCCTGTGGTATTAGAGCTGTCATTGGAGTACTTCAGTATATTTGCAATGCTTATAGTAGAGAAAAAGTACAATTGAACTGACTTTATCATCCCTGCTATTAAATACAACAGTAGACTGGCTCAAAAAACAAAAAGTCGTCGATGTAACCCCTCACAACTAACTTTGACATGTTTTATGAAGATACTCAAAATATTTTGGCCCTAGTAATAATGTCCCGTGAGCTAAACAAAAAATATTATTTTTCAAAAATAAAAAATTCGGTAAATTTTATTTTGTCCAATGTCTCTTCGATTGTCCAATGTTCTTCGATTCTGCATTAAAACATGTTTAATAATCTAACCACAGATTCGAGATAGCGAGATGTTTACTTCAGTTTTTTGATGCTTTCATTTAGATTTTAATGAAAATTGAAATAACTTAACCATTTTTTGTCCGATTTTCATTTCCAATTCGTTTCATTTCGTTAAAATCGCTTCATTAGATTTCGTAATTACGTTAAAAATTTTCATTGGATATATGAAAACTTAAGGTTGTCCAAGTTAAACAAAAAATTTTAATTGGGAACTTAAAAAAACAATATACAAACATAACTATATTCATAAATTAATACAAAATTATAGTTTCCTTAAAAAAATGTTTAATTGTTATTTAAAAAATGTAAGATTTAATAACTTCATACATCTAATGTTACATGCAAGGATCGGAAAATGTTTTTTTATTTTGTTTTTAAAAAAATATTTATTGTGCAAGTTTAAAAAATTCTACATTTTACAGAAAACAAAAAATTTCTAAAATAGTTTTGAAAAAAAAGCCGTCGAAAAAAATAAATAAAATAAAGTTTTTGAAATAAAACGTTTTCTTAAAAACATAAAATAAAGTTTTTAAAATAAAACGTTTTCTTAAAAACATAAAAAAACAAAAACAAAATAATTATATTTAAGCATTGTCATAAAAATTTCATTCTTCAAAACAAATTTCAAAAAAATTTATGAAGAGGTTTCTGAGAATACATACATACATATTTCATTTTTGAAAAATACATACATAGAAAAAAAATTCTAAAAAAAAACGTTTTAAAAAATATTTTTCAACAAAAAAAAAAGTTTTTTGAAAATTTGTATTTGTTTTTTTTTTACAAAAAAAGTTTTTGCTATTTTTTGAAACTATAAATTTTGTTTTCAAAGAAAATGTTTTTTTTCTTTTTCGTTTAAATTTTAAACACAGAAAAACAATATTCTTTTTTTCACACACAAAAATTTTTTATTTAAAAAATAAAATTTAATTTTGTGTTTTCCGTTCGTAAAATCCGGTCCTTGGTTACATGTATGCCATTAAATTTATGAAATCAAAAAATTTTTTTATAAAAGCAACATATTTCAATAATTGCCTTCATAAATTTAAATTTTCATTATGACAATAAAAATGTCATTATAGTAATGAAACAAAAACTTTCAATCCACTTTCAATCAACGTTGTTATTGTTATTATGGACAATTTAATCTCATATTTACGGTCTTAATTGAGAAAAAAACATAGTTTTTTTATACAAAAACTACACTGCCCCGGTAGACTAGCTGGTAGTGAGCTAGTCTATCAGCACCGAGGTTACATGTTCGAATCCCACCAGACAGAAAAAAAAATAAAAAATAAAATAAAGTAAAAGAAAATAAGAAAAAAGAAAAAAAAATAAATAAAAAAAAAAAAAAAATTTTACTTTATTGAAAGTATTCATCCAATGAATAATATTCATGGATCTAATGTAATGTTTCATTAAGTCCTTTTAATGAAACAGGTTTCATTGATCCAACGAAGCGCTGCATAGGTTCCTTTATAATGCAATTTTTCATGGGATTAATGTCAAAATTCGTTAGTATTGCGAAGAAAATTCTTTCAGTGTAACATATATATTATAGTAGAACAACTGAAAACACCACAAAAATGCCAATTTTTGTTATACATACGCTTTACTGGCTAATATTTGTGAAAATTGGTGAATTGTTTAAATTAAATACTGCAAAATATTTTAATAATTTTTAAATTATTAAAATAAATAAAGAAAATCCAAAGGATTTCGGTAAGTAAGTTAAAAAATGCGAAAAAGAAAAACGCGAAGCTGAAGATGCGGAAAAGCCTAAACAAAATTTGGATGAAGCCAAAAATACTCATATCCGAAGATCCCAGTTGGCCAGCTGCATATTTGAATGTGTCGAAAATTAACAGAAACGTTAAAATCTATGGATGGGCAATCGTTTAAGACGTCAAGGCAAAGGTTTAATTTTTTATTTACATTACGGATTTTTACAATGCTTGGTACACTAAAACCTCTGCCAGAAGGCAAATCGGTAAGTTTCGTTTCGTGAACAATATTGTAGAAAGTCATTTATTTGTTTTATGCACCAGGTGGACACGAATTGCATGTAGATTACTAGGAATTAATTGGTTTGGCTCCTGCTGACGGTGCTGAAAGTATTCTCAATGAAGAGGCTCATCCCGATGTTCAGTTGGATAATCGTCATATTATGATTAGAGACGAAAACATTTTCCGTGTTTATTCTTCCACCTGCAGTGAATGGTGTAAACGCATATGTACAGCAGTCAACTTGATTTGGTTGCATTGTAAGGAGCCAGAATTGGTTATACGATATTCAGAGGTATGTTATCATAAAAATTAGTTTTTAAATAAAATTAAGTCTTTTTTTTGTATTTTACAGTATTTTGCAAATTGTAGCGAAAAACACAAATCTAGCACTTCTTGATCGCACAGTGACCTATTTAGACACTCTTTATGGTTTAACAAATTGTCTAAAAAGTTTTTAGTAAAAACTAAACACGGCAAACGTTTCGAATGGATACAATATGTAGCAGAATTGTACAATGATATTTAAAAACAGTTAAATGGTGTTTGATCTAGCCAAACGTTTTGCAAAAACCAATAACTTTTTAATAAAACTATTGGTTACGAGCAACGTCTAATATTTAATACAAAAACTGTTATCATCTTTATGATATGAAAGGAGGAATAACTGTTACGGTCCCTGTTTTATTAAGCCTTTTTGCAATATTCCCATTCTTTAAATATTTCACTTGGTTTTTGCTTAAGCCAACCTTTAGTTAACATTGATGCTATAGATGTAAACATATACTTAGGAATTTTTCTGACCATGGTCCATTGTCAGATGCATTAATTTTGCACATCTGCAAATACAAATGAGCTTACAATGTTCACACAGTTGTAAGACATTTTAGCCAATTTTAATGCAATTTAAGCAACGCTGCTTACCAATATTGTAAGATCTGACCATCGTCTGTACGAAGCTTTAGAAAGGTGTTTACCACCGCTTGAGATTTAGCCAAAAATTAACCGCTTTAGTCAAAAATTAACCCCTAACTACCTATCTTACTTTCTTTTAACATGCTTTTAGGCATCACCGTTTATAACCACAAAAAGCATACATTTTTGCAGGACACACGTTTAATGAATATATGTGCATTTCCGTCAAAGGGTCCACCGTGACCGAAAATTTAAAAGTTATTAAAAGCTGATTATTTTACGATATTGTTTTAGAGAAATATTTAGATTTTACAAATTTAATAAATTTACCCATAAATTTGTAAATACATTTTTTTATATTTTTTTTTTTTTGTATTTAGTAGTGCTACCATACTTTTATCTTAATTAAATAAGACTTTTCAAATAAAACTCAAAAAATCAATCTGTTTTAAATACGATTTAAGTTTGTTATGAAATTTAAATTAATATTGAGTTAAATACTATCCTGAAAATTGGGCATAAAGGTGGAAGTACATAGCACGCGTTAGTTCGTCGACAAGTATCGTGCGTTTATAAACTTTAGCGCGTCAAAAACTGCAAGTAAGTGCCGGTTCACACACGTCAAGTTGGACTCGTCAAGTCTTGAGTTTTTAGGAGAGAGGGGAAAAGAAATGGCATTCTCTTTACCCTTCTCTTCTTTCATGATTCACAAATTTGTTAAATTATTCTTTTTATTGTCAGCTGATTACTTGTCAAAAACACACAACGCGTTAAAAAGTCCAAAGTTAACCAACTTTCTGGCGCAAACGCGTCAAAATATTTTGCATGTAGCTTGTTCTATGAAAACACACTAGCTTAAATTTTTTTGACAGAAGACGACAGAGCGCGCGCGCACTAACGCGTGTTATGTACTTCTACCTTAAGGCTCTCTAATAAAACAGGAGTACTATAGAGTAAACCCGTTAGTTAAAAATTATTACATGGCGATCCTACCAAACCAATGGATACAGAAGAGTTAGAGTAGGGCTGCCAGAAGTTTGAACCTATCAACCAGGACACAGAAAAAATGGATAAAAAATTACGCCAACAAAAAAGTTTTTTTTTAATGTATGTATATGTAAAAACCATCCATTTTTTATTTTTAAATCCAACAATATATGAGGCTATCAGCGCTGAAGTGGTTACTTGGTTACGGTTCTGGTGAAAGATATGTTCTTTGCACTGTCCTTAACAGTGCAATAGTCCAGTAAGTCAACTGTTTGTATCCAAAACAGATGGCGCTAGAAACATAGTTTTTGCATGGGCCGTTGCAACCAAGTACTATAGTGCAAGAGTAGTGTTATCTCCTCATCATCTCATAATAAGTCTGGGGTTACACCACTTAAAAAAATTAACGTGTACTTCATGTACATAAAAACGATGAAAAACAATAAAAAGTTGAGCTTAAAATGTTCTAAACTATAATACTTTTCAGTAGATTGCACTTTTTCTAGAACTTTATTTCAATCTCTGATATAGTTACTTACATTGAATATTACTCTCCAGTGTTTCAGTCTTTAACGAGTTTCTTTCTTTAGTCCATTGAGCAGACTTGAAAAAATCAAAATCTTTTGATTTTTCTTCAACCAACTTGACAACTGTCAAACTAATCAATTGACAAAGCCATACGCGCTTTGATTTGGACAATAACCGAGTCAGTTGACAATTGAATTGAAACTTGTATGGGCTATTTTAAAGAAAGTAATTTGTTATCGGTTTTCGATTACTTATGAAAGTTGTTAACACGGTATAACTTTTTAAAGCAACCAGTTGAAACAAAATTTGAAAGAGGATTGACTCTTATCTAATTTTATTGAAATCTTTTAGTTAAACGACGTTTACACCAGATAAGAGTTGAATTTAATTAAAGTTGTTAATACAATTGCCTTATGTTAGCAGTGTTATAACAGAAATCTCAACCTTTGTAAACAACTAAAACCAGCAAAAAGCAAATTTTGTGTTGTCTTGGCCTGTAAAAAAACCAGGACAATTTAATAGTGGACGAGGACACCAGGACAAGTAGTCAAAAAGCAGGACAATCCTGGAAAACCAGGACGTATGGCAGGCCTAAGTTAGAGGCAACCAGACAGGAGATCGACAAGTTATTTAGGAAATGGGAGCATTTACTAGAGAATGAAAATGTACCTCAGCCTGTAGTTACTATTCCAGAGGCCCCAAGTATAGTGCCAGCAAAATAAGATACCTATCTAAGAGTATCTTAAACGCCTGCAGAAGTCCAAGGCGCAGGTACCAAGATCCGAAACTCCGAAGAAGGAAGAGGTGGTAAAGCGGTTAAGAGGCGGAAGCTCGTTGCAGAGGCCTACCGAAAGTTCCATTTGACTGGCAACAAAGCCGAGAAATCCAAACTTTTAGATGAAATCCGGACTATAAGAAAAACAATTAAATAAATTTAATTAAAAAAAATATATGTATGTATGTAATTACCATATTTCAAAATGGGTGGGTGGTTTTCAAAAGAAGCCATCATTGTAAATGAAAACAACAGTGGAGTGCTGACAGTAACTCAGGATCATATGCAGCTAATAATTCTAATCCTCTTAGTTCTCTATTTTGAAGACTCAAAAACACACTTATTTAAAAGATTATTTTTTGATATTTTTTCTTTTGGCATTTTTTTCCTTAAAAACAATTATTTTATTAATACTTTTTGGATTTTTGGTCATACTTCTTAGACCGTAAATCAAAAATATTTTGTTGAGTTCTATTTTTTCTTCGCCGAACATTATTTTTATTTGCTGTTTCTTCAAGTAAAAAAAAAACCGCGAACAAAATGAAATGTCAAAAACTGTTTTATTGTTACTTCTACAATTATGTGCACAATTATACAAATTGTATAATTTTTGTATGTGCTACTTTTTAAAAGTAAAAGAAACAAGGTGAATTTATAATAAAATGTAGGTAATTCAGTACCAAACACCAACATGTTGTTTTTGCTACTTGAAAATGTCGAAGTTAGCAGATTTTCCCATACTATTTTGACTGTTTGACAGCTTCAGGGCTGAAACAACTATAACCAGCTGATTCACTGACTACACCTTATAATGAATTCGCCTTGAACAGAAAGATATTTCTAACGCTGGAACTCCACGTAGCAATTTTTATTGCTTAGTACAAGCAATAACGTCGGCAGAACAATGAAGCAATAATTGCTGATTATATTGCTGGAGAACACTTGAAATTGCTTTGCCATAAATTTGCAATTTTCACCGCGAGTAGTTGTAAAAGGTTTTGTGGCTGTATTTACATATAACAAATGTTTTACGTTGTGTTTTGAAGTGGTTGTTAAATTTTCTTTTTAAATTAATAAATTAAATTAATAAAATAATTAATTTTAATTGTCGTAACTGTGTTTTGTATTACTTTTTTGTTTATTTGCGTATATTATTGTTCTATTGAAAAAATTAAAATATACAAAAAAACAACTTCGTCGTTTGCCTTTGTTTATATTGACGTTTATTTAAAAATATAATATATAAAAACTTTTTCTTTATTTTGTTGAAGTATTTTTCACTAGGTGGCTTTTTCTTGATTGCATTTTTAATAAATAAACGCACTATAAATAAACAACAGAGAAATGAAATGTCAGATAAATTACAACTGATTTGTCAGCAGATTGCTAAGCAATAGTTGCTCAAGCAATCAGAAGAGCAATCATTGCGCAATGGATTTCCACTCATGGCAATTTGCGGTCTATACGTCGCAAATTTAATGGAGCAATCAAATTTGACGTTTGCCGCAATAAATATTGCTACGTGGAGACCCAGGGTAAACAAAAAACTAAGAAAAGAGCAATTTTTTTTATAAATATTACAAAATATGACGAAAAATGTGAATTTATAACAAAATATGACGAAAAATATGCATTTATATCAAAATATGCAAAAACATGCATTTAAAGCAAAATATGCAAAAATATGCACTAACAAATTGATGCCATTTAACTGGAAATATTGTGATTCGCAAAGATATTAACTTTAGGTGGGTCTCAGAGTACCGATAACAAACATGCACTTGCATGAAGTCCCTTGCCCTGGTTATTACCATCTCTATTGTAAGTATTAACATTATTACTATTACCTCGTCCGCTATTATTATCACGAAATATTCTGCTATCAAACAATATCCTGTTCTTATCACAATGCATTATAGAATTTGGTTGTGGAACCACCTCTGAAGCTGTTTTAATTGCTTAATTAAGACTTGGGTCTAGCAGCCAAAACAGTAGCTCTGTGTGGTTCATTTAAACCATTCTTAAAAGTACTAAGCGCAACTTGATCATTCATTTTAATAATTGTTGCACTGCTTTGGGAACCCAATTCTGTGACCTGTAATTCATAAAGACAAGCTATGAGTGATTCAACCTTGTTTGCGAATTGTGTTACTGAACCATTTCCTTGTGTCTGTTTTGATAACTCAGTATGCACTGAAGAGAGTGATTTCTTTGGTGAAAACACTTTCCTAAGGGTACGTTTGAATGTTTCTAGAGAATTTGGTGTCTCTTCTGAAATCAACTTGTACCTTACTTTGTCTGTTAATTTAGTAGCTAGAACGAACTTGATCAACTTACCCACCTCTGTACTATCCTTTAGCGTTTCAGCATAGAATTCTATTATGCCCAAAAAATTACTCATTTGCCCGAGGTCACCATAAAAATTACTCATTTGCCCGAGGTCACCATTGAATTCAGGTATTATTTTGGAAGCGTCCAGAATGCCAAACGATGCCATGTCTTACTCATTTGCCCGAGGTCACCATTGAATTCAGGTATTATTTTGGAAGCGTCAAGAATGCCAAATGATGCCATGTCTTTGATTTCTTTTAATTTCAAATAATTTAAAATTTTTCTCTCAATTTCTTCGATATCTTCTAGGGGATAGCATTCACTCTTTAGTGCAATACCTTTCAACTCTTCAATTGTTTTTAAAAGTACTTATTTTATAATTTTCTGTATAAACTAAATTTGGACTCTTCTTTAAATTCTTATAAATACATATTAATCCATCCATTTATTAAACATTCTCTAATCTGTTAGTAAATTTGATTGCCTTTTTCCTCATGTACTCCTTATAATATTCATTTAACTTTTCTTAGTTTTTTGTTTAGAAATATCTTTCTGTTCAAGGCGAATTCATTATAAGGTGTAGTCAGTGAATCAGCTGGTTATAGTTGTTTCAGCCCTGAAGCTGTCAAACAGTCAAAATAGTATGGGAAAATCTGCTAACTTCGACATTTTCAAGGAGCAAAAACAACATGTTGGTGTTTGGTACTGAACAAGGCGAATTTATTACAGGTGGTCTTAAAAGCCCTGCTGATATTAGCTAAAATCACTGTTGGATGTCAAAATTTTGTTTATTCTCTTTTATTATCTTTGTTTCTGTTTTGTTTTATTTCTGATTTTGACATTGTACAATGATTTTACAAAAACAAATTGCTTGTGGTTTTTGTACGAGTTGTACTTGTTGTAGTACCGAGATTACCTGGGATGAATTCGCCTTGGTACTGAATTACCTACATTTTGTTTCTTTTACTTTTAAAAAGTAGCACATACAAAAATTATACAATTTGTATAATTGTGCACATAATTGTAGAAGTAACAATAAAACAGTTTTTGACATTTCATTTTGTTCGCGGTTTTTTTTACTTGAACAATCAGCAAATAAAAATAATGTTCGGCGAAGAAAAAATAGGTTAGGCTAGGTTAGGTTAGAGTGGCCGGTCACAAAGACCCCGCATAGACCAAATAGGTCCCTAGCGTTACCACAATTGTACGATAACCCACAGAAGAAAGTAAAAAGGTCAGTCAGATGTGATGGTATCCAGAGTACCCCACACTCTCTTGACGAATGCCAGGAGTCTCATTAACCCAATTCCAGAGACTTCCCTGAGATCTTGGAGATAATGATCTCCCAGACAGTTCGCCCTGGAGCGCACGAGTGCCGGACAGTAGCATAGCAGGTGCTCTACCGTCTCCTTTTCCCCTGGTACCCCACAAAATCTACAATTGTCACTATTCAACCGCACCGCCCTATAGGCGTATACCGCAGTCCAACAATGACCCGTTATAAAACCTATCAGAAGTCTACAGTCCCTTCTCGATAGCGACAGAAGAATTCTCGACGACTCCGGATCGTAGGATCCCCACATTACCTTGGAAACCCTGCACGTTCTTGTGTTTTCCCAAAACGCCTCTGATCTCCTCCGTATAGCAGAGTCCGTATCTCTCCTTATATTCTGAATTGGAGCCGGGATGACCACCATCATATCGTGTGGTAAACGGGCCCCCCGTTTCGCCAATTCGTCCACCTCTTCGTTGCCCTCTATGCCCTGGTGACCGCGAACCCAGTAGATATGCACTCTCCTATTGACACAGAGTCTATCTATCGAGTCCCTACACTCCTGGGCGACAGAGGAGTATGAGTATTCCGCGGTTATAGCCTAGATCGCCGCCTGACTATCAATGAAAAAGTTTACCTGCGAGTTCTCGGTGCCGGGAACACGTGCCAAATCGGCAGCCATTTTGGCTGCAAAAACCTCCGCCTGGAAAACGCTGCAGTAATCGGAAAGCTTATACGATTCCCGAATACCCAGTTCCTGGCAGTAGACTGCAGCTCCAACTCCGTCCTCCATTTTGGAACCATCAGTGTAGAATCTGAAGGTCCCTTGGCCAGATCGGAGTCCTACCAACCAACCGTCCTCCTCTAGGGTAACTCGCGGTTTCCTTCCAAGTGTCAGTCTCGGAATGGTGTTGTCACTGCTACAATCTATTCCCCTTATAATACTACCGTGACCATAGAGTCCATATGCAAATTGTCCCGTCGCCTTTAAGCGGATCGCAGACCTCCTTGCAGTTCCTTCTGCCACTAGATGAATCGGCTGCAAGTCCAGGATCACATCCATTGCCGCAGTCGGTGTACTGCGCAGAGCACCGGTGATACTAAGTTCGGCGAGTCTCTGTACGCCCGTTAGCATATTCCGGTACGATATCTTATCCAAGGCCGTCCACCACACAAGTATCCCGTAGAGTAGGATTGGTCTCGCCACCGCTGTGTAGACCCAATGTGTAAGAGCAGGGGTTAGACCCCACGTTTTGCCTAGCATTCTCTTACATGCGTAGAGCGCAATCGTTGCCTTCTCCCTCTCCTCCACATTCAGTCTTCACGACAGTTTGCTATCCAGTATTACTCCCAGATACTTAGTGTGGTGTTTAAGTTCCAGGTTAGTACCCCCTAGTTTAGGTCTCCTCCATGGACCAACTTTATACCTTTTCGTAAATAGTACTAGGTCCGTCTTCTCGGGATTTACTCCCAGTCCTACTCCGGCTGCCCACTGGCTGATTATCGCCAATGTAGCCTCCATTACAGAACTAATAGTATTCAGATCCTTGCCAGTAACTATCAACTATCACTGAATGAAGTGCCGTCTCAGTTGATTTACCCTTCGTGTACGCATGTTGATTGACAGAGAGAATGGTTGGCCTCATGTTATCCTTGACGTGATAGTCCAAAATTCTCTCCAACGTTTTCAGCAGGAAGGATGTGAGACTTATAGGTCTAAAATCTTTTGGGTACATATGGTTGCTCCTGCCCGATTTCGGCAGAAATACAATCTTAGATATCCTCCAAGATTTAGGCACATAGTTTATCCTCAGACATTCTTTAAAAATTTCCACCAGCCATGGTACTATCCGTTGTCTACCCCGCTGTAGTTGCGCCGGGATAATTCCGTCAAGACCAGGCGACTTATATGGCTGGAACGTATCGATTGCCCATTCCACCCCCTCATAGGTGATAATTCCGCTATCACCATCTGCCAGAACAGAAGTTTCATCAGTTGGAATGGGATCATCAGAGCAGCCCGGAAAGTGTGTATCCACAAGCACCTCCAACGTTTCCGCGCTGCTCCCTGTCCATTCTCCGTTTTCCCTACAAACCGTACTTGGCATTACCGGACTGCCCACTAGCATCCTCCGCAGTCTTGCCGTTTCGGTTGTCTTCTCTATATTATCGCAGAAACTTTTCCACGAAGCTCGTTTAGCCCTTCGCACGTCGCGCTTATACACCCTAAGAGCGTCCTTATACTCCCCCCAGCATTCAGACCGGTCCACAATTTTCGCCAGTTTGAATAGCTCACGAAGCTCGCGTCTTCCAGAGTCCAGCTGACCATTCCACCACGGTGGTCTGGACTTACGCCTAGCTCGTGTCGGGGGACACGACTTCTCATAGGATCTAGTAACGCCCGACACCAATGTGTCTATAGCAGAATCTATGTCCCCTGAACTAACCAATGTTCCCGAGTGACCTAGGTCCCTATTCAAAAGTGAAGAGTATTTGGCCCAGTCCGTATTCCTTGGGTTCCTAAACACTGTTTTAGGTATAGTGTAATTTAACAAAAGTGATATATAGGAGTGATCAGAGAAGGATGGCTGCGTAAGCACCTTCCAATCATCTATCACTGTTTTATAATCAGTATAAAGCGTCACATCAAGCACATTTTCTGAGGTGGGACCCTTATACGTGGGGACCTCACCTCTATTCGCAATTTGTATATTATTCTGTAATATAAAAGCAATAAGATCCTCACCTCTACTGTTGATATCCTTACTGCCCCATATTGTGTGATGAGCGTTAGCATCTGTACCCACTACCAGGTTTTGTCTCCTTCTACAAGCTTCTTCGACTAGTCTGTGGAGTTCTACTGGTGGGGCATCCCTATCGTGTGGCATGTAGGATGATGCAAGGAGTACCATGTCATCTCTGCCATCTTCCAAGGCCACAACTGTGAGATCGTCAGTGCTGTAATTATAGAGAATATATGAACAAAAATTCTTTCTAACAAGTATTGCAGATCGTATTCTACCTACCACTTTTGAGAAGAACGTGTTATAATTACGTGACTTCAATCCAGATACCCGATTTCCTGTGGAGATCCACGGTTCCTGGATTAGAGCTACGTCGTAGCGACCCTCCTCTAACGTGAGGAGGAGTTCGACCGAAGCCATCTTACTGTGTTGGAGGTTGACTTGCAGGATCTTTAGCGTCATCAACTAAGATCACCCGCTCGGGGTCGGCTCTATCCTCCTTGGCCGTCTCACCCAAATTCAGTCCAGAAGTGGCCACGGTGGCAGCCGCCAGATCACGCACCACTTCATCGACCTCTAATGTGTTGTGGTTCGAGTCATGTGGATGTCGTTTCTTCAATCGGAGAAACACACTACCCACTCCCCAAGACATTTTTCCATACCGAGGATACAGAAGGTCTTCAGCCTACTTTGTAATCTGGAGTATGTAATTCTGCCCGTCTTTGTTGCCTTTTTGTACATGCAGAATCCTCCACTCTTTGGTGGGTATGTCCGGATTCTGATTTTGCAGTAGACGAAGAGCGACTTCCGGTTTCACAATGCGCGGAAAATTCACCTTCGCCTTCGGAACAGCAGGAATATCTGATCGATCCACAATCTTGAGTTGTGCATCCGACCACAGGCCCTTGAGTTTCTTAATAACTCCTTTGAGCCATTCCAGCGTCATCTCGTCCTTACAGCTGATGAGCTTCACTCCGTTGAACCATCCAGCCCCATCAAAGGAGGGCAGCGGTCTTCCAGGTTCGGCTTCCATCTTAGCGACGATTTCGTTGAAAATCTTCAACTCTACAATCTTCCACCGCTCTGTGGCCATTTGACCAAAAGGGTTGCTCATGTCTAGAAGTGCCACGCTCAGAGGACGTTTGGCCACTTCACTGACTCTTGCAGCCTTTGGCAAAGGTTCAGTGGCAGCTTTCGATGTCGAGGGTCTGACCCCCTCGGGGTTTTTCCTGGGCTTCTTTGTCTCCTTAGGATTTGCGGCAGATGGAGACTCATCAACTGACCGCTGTCTTTTACCCTGCATGCTCTTAATCACAGCCTCTTCAATGCAATTGTAGAAACCGTGATTTTTGGCAGCATATTTCGGATTTTTAGAAAAGTGAGCTCGGCCTTCTGCAATCGCCCCCGTAGCCCACTTCATCCGCTCTTTCTCGTCCTTGGAAAGATTAGATTGGGAGCCAAGCCGATGCTCTATCCGGACCGCAGCTTTATATTCCGATAGAGCTCTAAGCCCTTCCTTGCTTCTCCTGGGCCTGTTCTTATTTATAGAATGGGCTCCCTGAGATCTGCTAGGCGAGTTTAGCAGCTCACGTTCCTCTTTAGAGGTAATCGTTTTGACGCTATCGCGATCCGAGTCTGAATCGACAACGGCATCCGTACGTGTCATATAAACATTTTTGGCATCTTTGATAATTCCACCATAAGGCGCCTTAACCACGGCAGATAATGTGTGACCGCTGGCGACACGCAGAGGAGATAATGGTTCTCCACCGTGCCCGCCGGTGGTCGCAGTCACTGCTAACACCGACGTTTGGGCGTATATTACCGCCCGGCTTTTGTTTCCTTCTTCTTCCATTTCATAGTTTTCGTTTGCATTTTATACATACTGCCATGTACACGATAACGCCGCACCAGGAAGCCGCCCAATATGGGAACAGACGCGCCCGGATTTTAGAGTAGAATCGTGAAGTCATCATCGACCCGCAAGCCGCCCAATGTGGGAAACAGACGCCCGGACCGCATCAAACCCCACGATTACCTCCTACCTATGATCAAAACCCATCACAGTAATGTGACAATAGGCATTACATTGTGACACTATGCTCAAAGCCCTGATCTTAGCCGAGTACCAACTGATACCCGTTTCCAGCCAGCACCCTCGTGGAGGGTTCAGTAGAAGGATTTTATGAGCCGGCCGAAGAAAAAAAAAAAAAATAGAACTCAACATAATATTTTTGATTTACGCTGTAAGAAGTATGACCTAAAATCCAAAAAGTATTAATAAAATAATTGTTTTTAAGGAAAAAAATGCCAAAAGAAAAAATATCAAAAAATAATCTTTTAAATAAGTGTGTTTTTGAGTCTTCAAAATAGAGGGAAAAGGACTTTTTTGCAAAGTTTACAAAAAGGTGTTTCATTTAAAAATTTCAAGTAAATCAGCACCTTCAAAGCCAGAAACACAAAGATTTATGATTTATGAAAACGTTTCGCAAACTTTAATTTCAAGAAAATCAACTTTTGGGGATAAGACTAGCAAATTTAGTTTTGATTGTATAATGCTCTGGTGTCTGCAGATATACCTCTATATTAGCTAATCAACCAAAATTATAGAATTTTTTTAAACAAATATAACAATGAAACCATTCCTACGGAAACAACCCTTATAAAAACTTATATCGCCAAGTTGTACACTATACAACTATGTGACATTGTTGAAAGAATTAAGTGACATAATTTGTGGCTGTCTATTGACGAAGCAATGGACACTAAAGGACGTTTCGTTGTCTACGTAATTGGGATCTTGAATGCAGAAGAAGATCTTGAATTCAGAAGAAGAACAGAGTAAACACAAATTTTTGTTAAATATTGTAAAGTTGGAAAAGGTGGATCATGCTTCAATAGCTCGAACTTTCAAAGATTCAATTTCTCTTTTAGAATCCTTTAATAAAAAAAAGATTTTGCTCTACTTGACCTTTTTTTAAGATATCTTACTCAAAAATGTTACATGTCACATGCTAAGCTCATGCCATGCATGAAAGTTTTTAAAGTCACCTTTGCGTTTCAACCATGTATAACAAGATGGGGTACCTGGTTGCCTGGTTCTAGTCGAGACAATAACCGAACTTCAGGGGTTTAAATCGTTGAACACCTCGGTAAAACTCGTTGATGACGCTGTCATTAAAATAAGAAAAGTAGAAGGTCAAATCGGCGAAAAAATAAAAGCCAAAATTTATGCAGTTTTAAAAAAGAATGCCGGATTTAAAAAAGTTAAAGAAATTGGTAATATTTTTAATTTACCTTCCAGTAAAGAAAAAATTTTAGACAATGAATATTCTACAAAGAGGTTGACCACTTTTAAATATCCACCTATTACATCCGCTGATGTCGAACGAACACTGTCAATGCTTAAAACTGTTTGAAGACCAAATAGAATGAGTTTTACATTTGATAACTTAAAAAAAACTTATTTATTTATATATGTAAATATATCTCTATCTACTACTACTTTTTAAACTATGTTTTAAGTTTTTAAAACTGAATGAAATGTATTTATGTTTTTTATACCCTTCACCGAAGGTAAAAGGGTTATATAACTTTGTCATTCCGTTTGTAATTTCTACAATATTGATCCTACACCCTATAAAGTTTATATATTCTGGGTCCTTATGAAAAGCGAAGTTAAAATCCGGTTGTCCGTCTGTCCGTCTGTCTGTTGAAATGGGTTTTCCGAAGCCCCCAGATATGATGGGGGCTTGGTTGGGGTATCTTTCTGTCAGGTATTCTTATTATAATTTTGCATCATATTTTAAATCTAACTTTGAAACTCTCAATCAAGTTAACAATAATAATAATTCCCCTGGTTCTGTTGATAAGCTGAATATAGGGTCTATTATCATTTCTGAGACTGATGTGAAGAATGCTATTCTTGAAATGAAAAATTCTACTAATTTAGATATTGATGGCATTTGCACTCATTTATTGAAAAAATGTATTGCTTCTTTGTCATCCGTGCTTACCTACATTTTTAATTTGTCATTAAAAGAGGGAGTTTTTATTGATCGATGGAAGGCTGCATGTATAAGTCCAGTTTTTAAAGATGGTAATAGGGATGATGTTACTTGTTACAGACCTATATCTAAATTATCATCTGTTTCCAAATTATTTGAACGTATTATATACAAGAAATTATTTTTTCTTACCAAATCATGGATAATCCCTAACCAGCATGGGTTTTTTGCCGGGAGATCAACAATACCAAATTTAACTGTTTTTAGTGAATATTGTCTTGATGCTATTGAGCATAATAGTCAAGTGGAGGTTATCTACACAGATTTTTCAAATGCGTTTGATAAATTGTCTCATTCTGTCCTTTTGTTAAAACTTCAAAATTTAGGCTTCCATTCTAATTTTTTAGACTGGATAAAATCTTATTTATCTGGCAGAATGTGTAAGGTTGTGATTGAGGGCTTTGAATCTAAACCGTATATTCAAACTTCTGGGGTACCTCAGGGTAGTATATTAGGGCCATTATTTTTCAATTTATTTATCAATTATATAATTTCTTGTTTCAACAAATCTAAATTTCTATTATATGCTGTTGATCTGAAAATTTTCCTGAAGGTTGATTCGGCGGCTGATGTATTTAATCTACAGAATGATTTAAATAACCTAGTAAGATGGTGTTAACTTAATAAGCTTAACTTAAACGTTGAAAAATGCTTTCATGTTTCGTTTTATAGGAAATTTAGTCCTATTAAGAATGAGTTTTATTTTAATGGTGTTAATCTTAACAATGTAGACTCCAAGCTTGATTTGGGTGTTGTATTTGATTCATCCATGTCGTTTGTTTCCCATATTGAGTTTATTATTCCTAAAGTTTATAAAACGTTAGCTTTTTTAAAAAGGAATTGTTTTGAATTCCATGACCCATACACATTTAAGCATATTTATACATCTTTTGTTAGATCAAAGTTAGAATATGCTTCAGTTATCTGGAGTCCTTATATTGCTATTCACATTTCTCGTGTTAAGAGAGTAGAACGTGTGTTTATTAAATATGCCTTACGCTCACATACTCAATTCCATTTTGCTCCTTATGAGTCTAAATGTCTTCTTATTGGCTTGAGAACTTTAGAATACCGTAGAAAATTACAGTCTATCCTACTCATATATGATATAATTAATTCAAGGGTTGATTGTCCTGAATTATTGTCTTTAATACCATTCAATATACCAGCTATACAATATACTTGAGGATAATTGACACATTTAAAGTTCCAGTTCATCGTACTAATTATGCTCTTAATGGCACTTTAACGAGAGCATTTCATTATATTAATAAATATATGCCTTCAAAAAAAATCTAAATCGCATATTGAATTTTGCACATCAAAAGATAATTTTAAGTTATTTCTTTTGAGTATTTTATAAAATTTTTTATTTTATTTTATATTTTTTTTTTTTTACTTTGTAATATATTTTTCTATGTTAGGTTAGTTGCATAGTCTGTAAGGAACTTTGTTTTCCATAGACTATAATAAATAAATAAATAAATAAATATATACTTTATAGGGTGTAGGATCAATATTGTAGAAATTACAAACGGAATGACAAAGTTATATATACCCTTTTACCTTCATTGAAGGGTATAAAAAATAAAGGAACAAACATATGAAAACCGAGCAAGCTTCTTTACAAGATTAAGGTTGATTTACATTTAAACTTTACTATACCGATCTTGGTTATCTATTTAAGTTAAAATTTTGACAATAAAAAGATGGCTATTAACTTCTTTATGTTATTTTCCGCGTGGAATTAACGAGATGTTTATAACTAATTTGACATGTATCTAAACATAAACACACACTGCAAAAATACGGATAAATTTTTTAAATAAAACAGTGTTCACAATAGTGGTTAGGCAGTGGCGGTTACAGTTATTTTCCTAGAAATAATGGAAATTTTAGAAATAGAAACAAAAGAAGGGTATATGTTACTCAGGAACAGGGAAACGAGACAAACCCCTACAATCCTCAATAGTAAATTTGACAGAAGATGTAGGGAAATCAAAACAATTAAAAGAATATGCATTAAGAACTTACAATTCACACACAGAGGCCCTCCATTTTGTAACATTTAAAACGGATGTAGGAGATTTTGTGAGGTTTTTAGTAGATACAGGTGCAGACATTTCTATATGTAAAGAAAATTTTATAGGAGATAAGGAAATAAAACAACACAATTCTTGCAAAATTACGGGTATTGAAAATAATTCAATTCAAACAATGGGTACTTCGATACTGAAATTAGTACTTCCGGAGGATATAATAAACCATGAGTATCAAATAGTGGATACAAAATTCCCAGTAGCAACAGATGGTATTCTAGGTAGAGATTTTTTCACTAAATATTTAGCAAAACTTGACTATGAGACATACACGTTGGCTATCATGGTAAATGAAACTGAATACGTTCTACCAATGAGAGCAAATATCGATAGATTCATAATACCACCAAGAACTGAAATGATACAAGCCGTAAATTTACAGATTGAAGAGGATAGCGTAATATGCGCAAAACAAATTGGTAGCAACCTTTTTTGGCAACACAATAACTCCAAAACATGGGACAAAGCACTTTAGGGTTTTAAATGCTTCAGACGAAGAGGTTACAATATCAAAATTGGATTTACAAATCACACGCTTATCACATTACAACATTATATAAGTATAATAGGAAAGAAATTCCTAATGATAAACGACAAGAAAGATGGGAAAAATTAAGGAAATTATTAAGTATAAATTTAGTCAACATTAAAGAAAGACAAACCATAGAGGAGATATGTAAAGAGTTCGAAGATATTTATCATTTAGAGGGAGACCATTTAACAGCGAATAATTTCTATAAGCAACGATTACAAACTGTGGACGATACCCCGGTCTACACACGAAATTATAGATTACCACAGCCTCAGCAGGAAGAAATCAAGACACAGGTTAACAAATTAATAAAAGATTTGGTTGAACCATCTGTTAGTCCTTATAATTCTGCTTTACTTTTGGTCCCGAAGAAAAGTGACAACGATGAAAAGAAATGGAGACTTGTTGTCGATTATAGTCAATTAAATAAAAAATTCCCATTACCTCAACTAGATGATGTATTAGACAGGATAGGAAGAGCTAAGTATTTTTCAACGCTAGACATGACTAGCTCATTACACCAGATAGAATAAAAACCAGCATCTAGACCACTTACAGCATTTTCTACGAATAATAGGCATTATCAATTCAAAAGATTACCTTCTAGTCTCAAAATATCATTAAATAGTTTCCAAAGAATGCTGACGATAGCATTTACATGTTTAGATTCCAATGCATTTATGTATATACGTAGACGATATAATTGTTTTTGGATGTTCTTTGAAACACCATAATGATAATTTAAGAAAAGTTTTTCAGAGATTAAGAATCCACAACCTTAAATTAAATCCTAATAAATGTAATTTTTTGAAACCAGAAGTGGTTTATTTAGGGCATCTTATTACAGATAAAGGAGTACTGACAGACCCGAGAAGTGTAAGGCACTTGAAACTTATCCAATTCCAAAGAATGTGGATGATACAAAAAGATTCGTAGCATTTTGTAACTGTTATAGACACTTTGTTAGAGATTTTGCACAGATAGCTAAACCTCTCAATGAATAATTATAGAAAAACCAACCATTTATTTGGTCAGAAAATTGCCAGAAGTCTTTTGAAATGTTTGAATCTATAGTTTCGAATCCACCAGTATTACAATACCTAGGGGTCGAATCACCGCATTCGATACTATCGTATCGAATAAACTATCGAATTGTTTTGCATACGATAGAAACTGATGTATCGAATGAAAACTCGATAAATGTAATGTCGAGTTACCCGATATCGAAAGCTATTATTTCAAATTCAATACATTTCATTCGATATCGAGTTTCATGATACCAAAATAAATAATTTCGATCAATTTTGCTCGATATCGTATGCGGTGATTAGACCCCAGATTTTGAAAAAGAATTCATACTTACTACTAACACATCCAGGAACGCGTTAGGAGCGTAACTTTCACAAGGTAAATAAATAGCGATTTACCGATCTCATATGCAAGCCGTTCTCTCAATAAACATGAAATTAACAAGCCCGTGATAGAGAAAGAACTTGTAGCTATTCATTGAGGAATCACTCATTTTCGATCATACTTATACAGTAGGAAGTTTAAAGTGGTAACTGACCACAGACCACTGGTATCATTGTTTACTCACAGTAACCCGTCGTCAAGATTAACTAGAATTAGATTAAACCTCATGGATTATGATTTCCAAATCATATATAAGCAGGGGAAAATTAATACTAATGCCGATGCGTTATCAAGAATCAAAATAGATTCTAATGATTTGAAAGATATAATGACAAAAAATATAACGTGATGACTAGGAAAATGACTGAAGATTTGAGGAAGAATGACTCCGCTACTGATAAAGAGAGTACTTCGATTAGAAAAAATGAAGATTATATGGAAAGGAACGATGACAGAGAGTCTGATCACATCTATATGTGGACTTGCATTTCGTTTTCATAAATTAAAGGATATCCAAGGTTAAATTTTGTAATAGATAATATGAATAAAAGCATGCCAAAAGTTGAAATTTTTAGAAATCGCGTAGTAGTATCTTGTAATGAAAATGCATACTCGAATTTAGGTTCAGTCTTGCAGAAGTTAACTAAGGTCTTACGGGATAATCAAATATTTATAGAAACGCTAGCAGAAGATGATACGATTTTCAAACTTATACGTGAGGAAAAATTGAATAAAATGTATAATAGCATGCAGAGTAAGTTGAGGGGATTGGAAAAAGAGACGACAACCGGATTTGAACTTCACTTTACTTTATAGGGTGTAGGACCTTCGGTGAAGGGTATAAAAAAACAAACTTTATTATAAAAAAGAGTAATTTTTGGGATTTCAGTATTTTGGTCATAACTCTGCTATTTCTTAACCGATTTGACAGATTTATATACCGACGTGTTAAAGAAGAAATTTTCCAGTTATTTTGGCTATAAAACTTGGACTCGGGAAGATCTATGGTTCCTGAAAATTGGTATTTTTAAAAAAAAAATTAATATTTTGGTCATAACTTTTTCGTATCTGAACCGATTTTCCCGAGTTTTTCAGAAAATATTTTCTATTAAAAATTTTCGATCTTCTGATATATAAGGCGTAACCATAGGTCATATTACAGTCAAAAAATTCAGGTTTTTATAAAATTTTTAATACTTTTTGTATGAGAGGTACCACGCCTACTTCTCCAATCCCGCCCACATTTTGTAGGATGGTGTGTATTTATAACCTAAATGTTTGTACCTAATTTTAAAGCTTTGGCTGTTGCCGTTCTTCAGATATACAGAAAAAAGTAATAAAAATACAACAACCACAAGGGATTTTTGGGAAAAATTAGAGGCAGTCGTGGTTTTTTGGTCATATCTCAGCCATTGTTGGACCGATCTGGCTGAATTTCAATAGCAAGAAATTTTGGACTATATGTGAAATAAATGTAAAACAACGTAGCCGCTATCATGTCTGGAGTCTCCGGATAACACATATCAAACGTAAGACGGACGGACGGATATCGTTAAATGAACTTCTCTCCTCATAAGGACCCATAGTATATATACTTTATAGGGTCTAAGATCAATATTGTAGAAATTACAAACGGAATGACAAACTTATATATACCCTTTTCTACCTGTGGTGAAGGGTATAAAAAGAGTATCATGAAACTCCATACGGAGGTCATGCGGGAGTACGCAGAACAATCATTAGATTAAAGCAAAGGTACATATGGCAAAATATGTACAAAATGATCAAAGATTTTATCAGCCATTGCGAATTTTGTAAAAGAAACAAAGTCATTAGGCATACCAAGGCACCAATCCAAATAACTAATACACCTACAAAACCATTTCAATTTATACAATTGGACACTGTAGGTCCATTAAGAATATCTAATGGGTATAGATCAGTGAAGGACACACACATACTATCACATTTATGCTTGTGTTGACGAAATAACAACAAAGCAACAGCCGAACGTACATTGTCACAGACACACAAAGAAGTTTATAGTGTACATGTGTCGACGTCGCACAAGCAGAATTTTTATTCCTATGCACGCGTACATAGGATTTGCAAATGTGCCCGTCACTAATATTATTAACAGCATATTAACAGCACAATGCGAATTAACAAAATACGTTGACGCATTTCCGATAGAAACTTAAGAAGCATCTGAGATAGGAAGAATATTAGTAGAAAAGTTTATACTAAGATATGGATGTTTTGATACAGTAAAGACGGACAGAGAAACTGAATTCGTAAACGAATTATTTAATAGAATATGTACACTTATGAAAA